>CM054059.1:336685017-337295737 GCA_028641055.1 Alopecurus myosuroides | reverse complement strand
CTGAAGAGGTTAGAGCAACTCTAGCAGATCCTCTAAAAATGGCTAAAATGGCTTTAGAGGATCCTGCAAAAATAAAATAGAGGCTGAAAGCTCTTGCACAAAGTCAGGTCCCGTAAAATGTAGCTTGGATATATTTCCTTAAATGCAGGACCCAGTCATCGGTGAGACCCACGATTCTTTTTATTTCTTATTATTTTTCCCACCTTTATCCTCTCCCTTCCAATGCCAGCCCACCACACAATAGCACCACCCCTCAGCAGCGCGCACCTCCTCACCACCAAATCCATCCCCCCTCTCAGCCAGCGCCGCTAGCAAGGGCTTCCCCTTCCAGGTCAGCCCCGCCGCTGCTTCTACTCCCGGGCCCTCCCGAGGATGGCTTACTGGCCACGCGTTGCTGACCGGAGATGAGATCGCGGTGCCTCCCCCCGGCCCACCACTGCTCTGTTGGTTTTATAAACCCGTAGACGTACACGTACAACTAGCTCGACTTAGAATCCACGTAGCTAGCCACGAAAGCAGCTAATATATTCTCTGAACTAGTACGTAAGTGAGCAACTAGCTTAGCCTGGACGTGAGTTGGCTGGCTCAGCGTGACCCTGATCGATTCAGGTACGTGAGGCTTGGCTAGAAAAACCAGCGATGCTTTTGGAACGACTCTCTTATGCGAACTCGACGAAGCCATAGGAGAAATACGGGAACAGATTTGATTGCCACAGGTGTGTATCGCCCCTGCTTTGCTTCTCTTTATTGCTCTGATTTTCGTTGTGTTACAAGGAGTACCCAGCCCATGCTTTTATACACGAACCAAGCAGCACCAACCAAATAGACTAGGACTAGGAATTCTAATACTAGTAGGACTCGGACCTCCTATTCCTAATCCTACGTGTGCTCATAGGTGAGTACTTTCCTAAACAAAAAATTTAACAAACTTGGAAATATATCTAGTACTACGGGTATAACTAGGTTAACACCTTCATTCACCTCCTTAACCTGATTGCTTTGCCTCCATCTTTTGTACTCCGACTTTCTTCCTCATCTCGATGAATTTCTGTTTGTCGAGTGACTTGGTAAGAATGTCAGCAAGCTGGTCGTTCGTGTTCATGTGTTGAACTTCGATCATCCCCTTCTCAATGCACTCCTGGATGTAGTGGTGACGGGTGTTTAAGTGCTTACTTCTCTCGTGACGAACCGGGTTCTTGCACAATGAGATTACAGCTTGGTTGTCGATCTTCAGTGACACCTTCTGCGCCTCCTTCGTAAGATCAGCTAGAAGTCTTCTCAGCCACACACCTTGACAAGCCGTCGTGCTCGCCGCTATGACTTCTGCCTCACGGGAAGACAATGCCACCACCTTTTGCTTCTGAGAGTTCCAGCTGATCGGGTTCGGACCTAGGTAGAATACCATGCCCGATGTGCTTTTCCGATCGCCAACATCGTCTGCCATGTCGCCGTCTAAATAGCCGTGAAGGATCAATCCTTCTTTTCCCTTTGTGTACGTGCAACCAAGATTGACAGTGCCTCTCACATAGCGCAATATTTTCTTGACAGAGCACGCGCTCGGTCGTCGCTTTCTCCGTGAAACGACATACGATCCTGACTAAATATGCCAAGTCCGGTCGGGTATGCACGACTAAGTCCGATCGGGTATGCACCAAATATCTTAGACTGCCCATAATGCTTCGATACATTGTGGTGTCCATCAGCGGATTTGAGATGTGCTTGCTCAACTTGTGACGTTAGTCCATTGGAACTTGTACTGCGTTGCATTCTGCCATGCCGCACTTATCCAACAACTTCACCGCGTAAGCCGATTGACATAGGGAAATTGCTCCAGAGTTCTGCTTCACTTCGATGCCTAAGTAATAGCTTAGTAATCCCAGATCACTCATGCTAAACTTCTGCTTCATCTGCGCCTTGAAACTTTCAATTTCTTGCGCGCTATCTCCGGTTACGATCAGATCATCGACATAGACTCCAGCTAGCAGGTTTGAACCTTTGTAGTGCTTCATATAAACCGTGTGCTCGAAGGGACATCTATTGAACCCGAGAGAAACCAAACTTGGGTCCAACTTTGAGTTTCAAGCTCTTGCGCTTGCTTAAGCCCATATAGTGCCTTCTCGAGCTTGTAAACCTCCCCTTCTTCGTCTTTCTCCTCGTATCCGAGGGGTTGTTCTACGTACACTTTTTCCGTGAGATCACCGTTGAGGAAACAAGATTTAACATCCATGTGATGAACCTTCCAACCCTCCCGTGCTGCCAAAGCTATGAGCACCCTCATGGTCTCGAGTTGAGAAACCGGTGCAAACACCTCCTCATAGTAACTCCTTCACATTGTACGTCGCCCTTTGCAACGAGTCGTGCCTTGAACTTCACAACATCACCCTTCGTGTCCTTCTTTAACTTGTAAACCCACTCCAAACCAGTAGGCTTATGGTTCTGAGGTCGGTCCACCAAGGTCCATGTGCCATTACTCTTAATCGCCGTCATCTCCTCATCCATGGCGTGCTTCCAACTTGGATCTTTGCTTGCCTCTACAAAATTCGTTGGCTCCTCGACTCCGAGCAAGCATAGTCCGGAGTACTCGAGTGTAACTGGCTTGGCGTGTTTGTAGACCGTCTTGAGGGTTTTATGGCGACGTGGACCAGAGTCCGTTGTGGCTTGCGAAGGTTACGAATATCTTGGCATGCTTGGCGCTGGGTCGTCGGCATCCATGTCGTTGGCGTAGTCGTCGTGATCGTGCCCATCATCTTGGTGGTCGACATCACTTTGCGCCTCGTGGTGATCGTGACCACCATGCACCGCCTCAGCTTCGGCGTCCTTACCAAGATCTTCTCCCGTTACCGGATCATCGTCGTCAGTGTCCGTATCGTGGTGATTTTGATCACCTCGGTCACCATAGCCAAGCGTATCCTGCTTACCGGATAGCTTAGGTGTCACCTTCTTCTCATGAAGTAGCACCTTTCGGTTCGGTGTCACCTTCTCATGAAGTAGCACCCTACGAAGCATCGAAACGGCAAGATGGACACGGCGATACAGATTCGGCGATACGGGATACGGCAATTTCAGAAAACATCAATACGGCGATACGGCCAGCATATATATAAAAAAAAAGTAAAATGCAAGTAATAAGCACAGAATAATTGGATGTGTGAGATGAGATCAAAATACTGCCCCATTTGTTGCCTTTTCATGTCCTAAATAACTGCACTTTTCACACTCCCACAGAACATTGTTACTTGAACCCCCACAAAAGTCAAGACTGGCTGCCTGCCCTGCCACCACCCGCAGATGAAATGTTGGTATCTCATTCCTAGCAAAACACAGCAGCAACACGAGGCCATCAGCAGCCAGGCAACCACAAAGTCAAGCAGAGCAGAGAAAGAAGGGTGGGGGTAGTACTTTGTTGCTAGTGACGGACCAGGGTGGAGGCGACTCCAGGCGGGGAAAATCCGAGACCGGGGTGGATTCGAATCTGGGAGGCGACGAGGGCGGATGCGGCGCAGTTCCAGCTAAGGCGGAGTGATTCCGGGCGGAGGCGAAGCTACTCCAGCGGTGGTGGCGGCTCTCAATATCGTCCTGTATCGCTGAGCAAAGACCGAACGGACAAGACAAAGAGGGAGCGTTGGGTCCAGGGTTAGGGTCGTTTACCGCTTCCGTTTCCTCCATCTGCAACTTGTGAAATTGGCGCTTCAACACGTGTGCCCAAGCCTTCGTGACGCGATCTTCTCCAATCCTCACCTCATTGAGTGTGTGTCGTTTCGTACTCCACCAATGTCATCAGCACGGAATCCGGTGAGGACTAGGCTATGGCGGCCATGGCACCTTCATCGCACTCGTTGTCGACTTCATCGTCTGTGATTGCCTGCCACACTCGAAGTGATCGGGGAATAATCTTCATCTTCACCGCCCAAACGCCATAGTTGGTGTCGGTCAACATCAGGTACTACACCGGGATATTGCGGTACGTCATGACGTTGGCACCGCTCGCCCTGCTCATTGCGGCATTCGCCTCCTTTTTCACCGTCTTGACGCCCTTCTTATTCTCCTTGGAGTCACTGGTCTTGCCGGACTCGTTGTCGCTTTCGCCCATCGTCTTCTTGTCACGGCTCTGATACCAACTGTTGGCTTTATAAACCCGTAGATGTACACGTACAACTAGCTCGACTTAGAATCCACGTAGCTAGCTACGAAAGCAGCTAATATATTCTCTGGACTAGTACGTACGTGAGCAACTAGCTTAGCCTGGACGTGAGTTGGCTGGCTTAGCATGACCCTGATCGACTCAGGTACGTGAGGCTTGGCTAGAAAAACCAGCTATGCTTTTGGGACGACTCTCTTATGCGAACTCGACGAAGCGATAGGAGAAATACGGGAACGATTTGATTGCCACAGGTGCTTATCGCCACTGCTTTGCTTCTCTTTATTGCTCTGATTTTCGTTGTGTTACAAGGAGTACCCAGCCCATGCTTTTATACACGAACCAAGCAGCACCAACCAAATAGACTAGGACTAGGAATGTTAATACTAGTAGGACTCAGACCTCATATTCCTAATCCTACATGTGCTCATACGTGAGTACTTTCCTAAACAGAAAACTGAACAAATTTGAAATCTATCTAATACTACCGGATACAACTATGTTAACACCTTCATGCTCCCCCGTGCTGCAGAATCAGAAATGTCCCAAGCTTCACGCCCTGTCGATTTCATGGATACAGGTTCCTCTATATGGGGCAGTTTGCATGTATATTTAGGAGGAAGAGGCTGATTTTAGAGGCTCCTCCAAAAGTACAGGGATAGAGGAGCATATAGAGGATCTGCTTGAGTGTGTTTTTTGCAACTCGTCCTCTACATTGGCAGTTCTTTTAGGGAATGGGGGATTTAGAGGATCTGATAAAGTTCCTCTTAGGTCATGGGAGTATATCATTCATTTAGTACGGGTAGGTCCGATTTTGTAACTATTTCTTGGAAACAGGGTGAGTATAACAGAAAGAAAATTGCATCAGTTTATCTATTACTGTGCATCACGATCGTCTTTAACTACCATCGTACCTCAAATAAAGTAATATAAACTATGATCTGCCATGGATGTATATTTCTGGGTTTGATGCTGAGAACTATGTGGTTCTACAAGGGAAGAGGTGGTGGTAATACAGGGAGACAATCTCACTGCAGAGACCAGTTGTGCAATCAAATGTATCTAAAAATATAACATCAATACATTTATCTTAATCTTGACTATGCTGAGGTAGGTGCAGATATCAGTACATCACTTCCCTCTAGCCCATTGTCACCCAGAACAGCATTATCCTTTTTCAAAAGAGAACAATCTTGGCTACCATAGGAACACACTTCGACCAGGCCATCAGTGTGGCATACAAAATGCAACGAGCACACAGACACAAACACTACCAAAGGGTGCCAGTGATAAAGTGGACATGTTTGCAAATTGACTTGGCTGGGTAGGTTGAAAGAGCTTCTAGTCAAAGCAGTACTCACACGAGACTTGGCTCCAATTAGCTGATCAAAATGCACCCTTCTGTAGTGTTTGATGAAGTTCTCACAGGCAAAGTCGTAGAGCCAGATTGCCAGTCGTGGTGACCAAGATTAAGAAACAGCCATTGGTATTGCTGGAAAGTTCATTCTGTGCTGCTAGCTACCAATCTATGGTGCACATACGCTACTGCACAAATCTTCATTCTGCGCGCTAGAACTCTCCCTTGAAGTAGATATCCGTACACAAGGTTGCGAACCCACCCACTTGTTAACTGAAAAAGAGTCCCCATTAACTCTGAATTGTTGAGGTTCACTTTTCAAGCTTGACGCTGAAACTGGTTGTCTTTAAGCCCTGTCCTAAGTGGTTTTGTGCTGTGAGACGAGACATAGCAGACAGGTGGCATCTTACCATGTCATCAACTTAAGTAAAAAACAACATAAGAGAAAATCAAGATAAACAAACATAAAGTATAAGAATTTGTTGGAAAAATCCAACTTTTAAAAGAAATATCAGAAATTGTCAAAACTCAACCTGAAAAACGGATTTAATAGTCCACAGCATGGTTTTTGAGTCGCTGACTAATCGCCGACTAATCGCCAAGTCGCATAGCAAAATCACGGCGACTCGCGACTATACAGCGACTTTTGGCAACTATACAGGGACTTTTGGCGACTATACAGCGAGTCGCAGCCTCGGCGACTTGACTCGACTCGGCGACTCAAAAACCATGGTCCACAGATGACGTGTATCTAAGCTTCTTTTAATAATCGATCTTAATAAGTAGCCTGAACTTCATAAACAAAAATCCTGATACTTAAACTGAAAAGATCAATGTCAACCTGGAAAATATGTTTCCTTAGTTTTCTAAAAGTCCAGTTTTCCAACAAAATGAATTTTAATTAGTACTTTCCACGATTATGCAGTTTTCCTATATTCCTGAGATTAAGTTGCTGGCATTGCAAGGTGTCGACGTGTAAAAGTGATGACACCTTTCCTTCTCCATCACCACAAATCCATTTCGGAAACAGACCATGGGGGTAAAGCAACCTAACTCACAAGTTCAAGGTTAAATAGAACCAGTTTCACAATTCAACTACAATGGTTCAGGGCTGAAAGTAGATATTTTACTTCTTAATTTATCATTCACTTGTACATACTAATCCACCGAGTCAAGCATGAGGAATCATAGTATTGAAGATAGTAATTCTTCTTACCAAGGAGCACAAATCCTAAAGCAACAGCTTTAGCTGTGTAGTGTTTAATTATAAACAGGTTTTTTTAGTTAGCTCTAAAATTTGGGGTATCAATCTTTCCACTTCTGTACTCACTGACCCTTTCAAAGTTTCAATGCAACAAGATTTTCTTTGTTTTACCTTTTTCCACGGTGCACCTAAGATATACCACAACATTCTCTGTTTCTCATTTTATGATATCAATTGAATTCCTCAACTTAATAGTTGCAGAACCGCCGTATGCACAAACATTAAAAAATTTGAGCTGTAAATCATTTACCAAGTGAAAAATGTGTCTGGTTATCAGAACATGTTGAGCTTCAAAACAATCTTTGGCTTTGCATTTTTAGGCAGCAAGCCAATGCCCTATATTACAGGCTGCAACCATCACCAGATTATAAGACCAATTGGACTGAACAAATTTACTCTGTGAATACTATCTTGCAGCTGCAGCAGTAGGAGCAACTGCTCACTGTGGTCTACCGCTACATGGTCACTGAGAACAATGATCTCAAGTGTTACCAACGAAACAATTTGACACATTGACAAACATCAATAAGTGTATCGGAGTCTAAATATTTGCATCTCCACAGACTCTTCTGAACTTCCATTTGGCTAAATGTTCATGGTTCAGGACACGCATAATAAACATGATGCATTAAAAATGACAGATTCCTTCAAAGGATTACACGTATACCATCAGGTGTAAGAGAAAGTCTCTGTACAAGAGAAAAGGATATTTCATTGTTTAACAGTGCATACATAAGAAATACAAGAAAAGTCAAAACTAACCTGTTTGGAATTGCATTGTAGTTTGAAGAAGCATGGTTGTACATTAAAGGTACCGTTGGGCGTGGCTCAGTCTTATTTCCAACGAGCTCAATCTTCATTGGCTTCCCATCAAGTTGAACGCCGTTATATCTCTCAATAGCATCCAAAGCATCCACTTTTCTTGCAAAGACAACTTCCGCACTTCCCTAACAAGAAAAAGAGTCAAAAGATCGATGGTGTAGAAAGTAGAGATGATATAAGATACTTGAAGGAAACGGTACTCAACAAATCTACCTGTGATTTACCATCCTTATCATAGTTAACAGAATAACGCTTCAGCTCACCAATCTCTGAAAAGAGTTCCTGACAAGACAACAAAGCATAACCCATCAGCTACAATTATATATACCAATCAACGTTATGCTAAAACAAAATGCAGAGCTGTGTATTTTCGCTTCAGTCACATATTCATAATAATTTTTACTTTTCATGACGAATAATTTCAGTTTGAACGATGTTTTACAGGGCCTGAATTACTTTGAACACACTAAATGATTTTAACTTGAACCATGAAGTTGGTACATATATCACAATGAACCATGTTCAGAATGACAGCAATGGTTGCATTGTCTCGTGACTGATCCAGCCAGTGTGGTCATAATGAACATGATTCAATGTTAAATCCCTATCTCCCGGTGGTTGATCGATGCGCACAGAAGGATGGCTTGTCCATAATTGAAACCATGTACTCCCTCCGTTCCTAAATGTGAGATGTTTTAGCCTTTTTCCACATTCACACATATGGACATGTATCTAGACGACTTTTAGTGTATTTGTTCACTCATATTAGTACGCATATAGACAACATGAGCAATAGCTACAACATCTTATATTTAGGAACGGAGGGAGTATGTTAAGTTGGTCAATCGATTAAACTATTTCAGTATAGGGGCAGCCGGGCCGTATTAGCAAGTGTGACGTGACGGACTGACCCAGCACATCTGTCTTTCCTGGCAAGAGAAGATGCACAAAGTGGTGTCAGTAGCACTACCGAGTTCGCATCAGCGATTTTCTCACCAATGAAATCAATGGGTTTTGTCAATGAATTAATCTACCGGCATCAAAGGGAGAAGCGGAGTCGGGAACTGGAGGAAATAACACTTTTTGATGAATGGGAGAGAGGGAGGCTGTTGTTTCATTTCATGCGTTGACCCAGAAGGCCGTACAGCTTCATAATCAGAAGCGTAGGAAGCACTGACGAAGGATGGTCTAAGCTTGCACATTACTGCAGCATACATGATTGAAAAGTAAGTCGGTTTCATAAAAGTGGTTCAGAGTGACTCAACTTTCATAACACCCATGTTGCAGTTGGACCTATAGTTTCATATGAGCTTACATTGTAAAACTTACTGAGACATAAGAGTATATTTCTGATCAATCAACTTGCGGAAAAATTTGTGAAACCCACTCAGCATATTGAGATACATCATTGATCAACGATCGGAAAGTATGATCATATGCTTCCCACAGTGTTGAGATTCGACCAGAGGAAGTACATGAATTAAGACCTCAATCTTTCACACGAAAGTGTGAAATTCGTTGATCAATAATCATGGCCACTAAGAGATGGTTTCCTCAAAGAACACTTTACTCGAATTATTAACTTGGTTATTGGTTACAAAATTATGAAGGTATCCAAGTTGCCACTCAAATGACATTACTAGAGTATATAAAGACAATAGTCACTGAAAAATGTATTGTGTAAAATCTATAATGTAAATATTCCACACAGGAGTATGGAACACATGGTTCAAGTTCATTACAAAAAGTGTACCCCCCATTCAAAATTTGCAAAGAAAATGTCGAATCACCAGAAATCAGGATGGCGGCACTTTCACAAGGATGTATGGTGTGTAATATCGAATTGAATGACCATAATATTCAGACAATGTATTACAAAGAAGAACTAAGATATATTACAATAAAAACAAACAAGAACATGTTACTGACAAGAGTTAGGATGGCCGCATTTCACAAGTATGGTGTGGTAGAGCCATAGCTCCTCTCAAGAAAACTACAGAGTGAGGAGCCCTAAGACTAAAACTACTAACATGTGTCGGGAAACTTGCTCTCTCAGTTCTATCGTAAGTCAACAAAATAATGTGCTGCTATCTACAATGTCAAATATATGTAGTACAAATATTATTCTACATGAATATAATGAAATTAATTTGGTGTTGTAGATGTTGATTTTTTCTATGAACTTGGTCAAACTTTAAAAAGTTTGACTACTTTAATTTTTTTGACTTAGGGCATAGCTAGAAGAACAACAGCAACAGAAGAACGGCACGCACCTGGATGTCCTCGACGGTGACGCTGGCGTTCAGGTTGGAGACGTGCAGCTTCGTCCCCGTCTCGAGTGCCCGCGGCGCGGCCAAAGCCGGCGGCGGTGGGGAGGTCGCCATGGCGGCAACGTGCTCGGAGTAGACACCGTACGGCGAATCCGCGGCGGCGGCCTGGACGGGCGGGCACCGGCTAGCGGCGTTAGAGTTTCTCGCGGAGGGAGGAAGGGCCTGAAGCCCGATGGGGAGTGTGAAGTTGACGGCGTACCTTGGGGCCGGACGGCGGGTATGGCACAGTCCGGGCGGACGGCGCCGCCCGGCGGGTGGGCCCGGAAGAGATGGCGGGGCTGGCTTTGGGCCTGGACTTGGATTGCTTGATGAGGTCGTCAAGGGACATATCCAGGCCACTCGACATGGTTGCTGGCCGCGTGAGGGGGGAAATGGCTTTACGTCGACGACGGGGAAAACGAAGGCACGGTTGCGGAGTTTCTGAATAGGAAGTTTAGGGTTCCGTGGGGTCAAAGGCCCTCACGTCATTATACTATATTCATAATAAGATGAGAGGCACCTATAGACATATGTAAACAGGCTAGACTACGAGTAAGTACTTATAACACCCCCTCAATCTAAACCTCTATTAACTAGGTTGAGATTGATCATAAATCTGTCTAGCGTATGTAGAGAACACATCGGCCAGCTGATATTTAGTGGAAATAAATCTGACATCCAATTTGCCTGCTGCTACTCGTTCACGCATAAAATGGAAGTATATCTCAATGTGCTTCCTACGAGCATGAAAGACTGGATTCGCCGTCATATATGTAGCCCTAGGTTATCACACCATAAGATGGGTGGACGCTGCTGAGTTACACCAAGCTCTATAAGAAGAGAATCAACCCATATCGCTTCAGCAGCCCCATTCGTCGATGCTTTGTACTCAGCCTCGGTACTAGATCTCGAGATTGTAGGTTGTTTCTTCGAACTCCAAGAAATGAGGTTCGGTCCAACAAACACAGCAAAGCCACTTGTGGATCGACGATCATCCACACAACATGCCCAATCTGCATCCGTAAAAATGTTAATGCATGAAGATGGGGATTTCTGCAAGCCAAGCTGGAGAGCCCCTTTGACATATCGTAGAATTCGCTTGGCTGCTTTCCAATGAGCTTCAGTGGGCTGAGATAAAAACTGGCACGCCTTATTCACCTCAAACGAGATATCCGGTCGAGTAAGGGTGAGATACTGCAATCCTCCAACAACACTACGATACCGGAAAGCATCATCAGTACTAAGCACAACACATGTATCACGGGCCATTCTCTCTGACGTCACCAAAGGAGTGGGAGTGGGATTACAATTCTCCAAATTGACTCGATGAAGAAGATCAAGAGCATACTTCCGCTGAATCAATGTCATGCCCTCTAAATTGTAAGATGCTTCCAGTCCAAGAAAATAATCTAGCTTACCCATATCCTTAATGGGAAAGACAGCAGCAAGAGCATGTACCAGGCGATCAACAACCTCGGAGGTAGAGCCAGCAATGACAATTTCGTCAACATAAACTAGCATATAAATCTGAATACCATCCTGAGATAAATGTACAAGGATGTATCAGCCTTTGACGAAGAAAAACCAAGCTGAAAAAGAAGCTGGCTCAAATGGGCATACCATGCGCGTGGTGACTTCTTCAGACCATAAATAGAACGCTGGAGCTTGTAAACATGTAAGGGATATCTGGCATCCTCAAAACCTGGTGGATGCTGCATATAAACATCTTCTGGCAGGAACCCATGAAGAAATGCATTGCTAACATCCACTTGTCGAAGACTCCAATTACGAGAAACTGCAAGTGCGAGCACAAGACGAACAGTCGCAGGTTTCACAACCGGACTGAATGTATCACCATAATCGATCCCATGCTGCTGGGTGAAACCACGAGCCACCAAACGAGCCTTGTTTTTGTCAATGCTCCCTGATATGGGGTGGCCCAATCTTCTCAATGAGCTTCTCTCTCTCTTTTTGTATTTTCTGATATATGTGGATAACTAGTGCTACACTGAGACCTCTCACTTGGATGACCCTTGTTGCCAATGCAACAACAATCAAGCCCTTTGGATATTCTCAACTACACACTCTTGCACAAGCAATCAATGATCACAAGTGGTCCTGTATCCCCCTAATTCCCAATGGAATAGCAAGATATCACGTAAACTTTGACTTGGTATTACTTCAAGATGAATGCTTAGCAGCAATACAATCTCAAGGCTAGGGTTTCTGTTGTCTAAATTGTTCTCCCCTAATCCACACGCAGGTGGCAAGAATATAAGGGGGAGGGGTGCGGCCACAAGGGTCCTTGCGCAAGCAACCCACCTCCTACTAGGACTAGGACTCCTATTAGTACTAGGAGTCCAACTAGGACACAAATAGCATAAATATGGATACAAACCGACCCACACTATGGGATTTCGGCCACACATGGTATACAAACCATACCTATTCGAAAATAGGATTTCTATGGTGCATTTGACTTGGTGGAGGCACCTATTCCCATGTCATGATGAATAACAATTGTTTTATTGGAATAACAATTGTTATGAATTGTTTTCACCATCTTGCTTTACTGTTTTTCACCAATGTGATCTTGTTTCACCATCTTGAATGTTTGTTTTCGCCATGGTCATGTGGTCTTCTATCAACTCTCCATTCATGCTTGTGATAACATAATCCTTAGGCATATCCCTATCATCCTCCCTTTCTTGAAGATGCTAGCTTGATTTTCCTCTCATCTGTGTAATTATGCAATCTCCATAGCTTTTCTATCTTCAATTCCCACATCAAGAACTCCTCAACATCATCATTATCACATGTGAGAGTAGGCACAAAGAATTTTGGTTTCCCAAGGCCATCCTCCTCTCTATTATCATCAACCAATGGTACCCTTCTAGGTGGAAAATTGCCACGGCCTCCATATGCAATGGCTCGGCCTTCTTCATGATTACCACCAAGATTAGCTCTTTGTAATTGTGTGGAGATATTTGCAACTTCCCTTGTGATATTAGTCATGGCTTCTTGAAGAACATGAATTGAATTAGCAGCCTCATTTTGTTTCTCAATAACCACTGTCAAATCCTTCCTTAGGACATCATCATATTCTTCTATTTTCTTCTCAACTCTTTGCTCAATCCGATTAGCAACTCCTCCTCTAAAGAGATTAAAATCTGCCCACGTACATGTATCATCAGCAGTCTTTGTTTTGGGCATCAAATCAGCTTCCTCCTTGTCACCCTGCACAGAAGCTTCACTAGCAAAACTCATGATTAATGGGTTAGTGAAACAAATAATCAATGGGTTGTGGTGCCTCTCAAACTCACTCAAACCAGCAAAGAAAAGGTTCACTTACTGTTCCAAAGTGAATAGGATGAACTTACCAACAAGTACCAATGAAAACTGTGTCAAGTGTGAGAAGAGAATACCCAGGCTCTCAAGTGTTACAATGCAAAAAAAGGTATTTGGTGGGGCTTGGTTGGGATTCCTAACAACACCAAAATAACAACTCCAATGCACTGCTCAATGTGATAAAAATTACTAAAGGAAACACACTCACTCTTGGAGACAATTGTGGCTTAGCAAATATATGGTAGAAATTTTGCAAGCACTAGAAAGACACTAGCAAATACTCGATGAAACAAGCACAAGATTGCTCGAATTGTCCACAAAATATCCAATAAGAAATAGCTTCCACTAGTGATAATGTACCACGGCCTCTTTTGCTTTTTCTTTCTTTCTATTTTTTTTATACTTTTTCCTTTTTCTCTATTTTTTTGATTTTTTCAATGGTCTTTGTATCAACTAGGAGCAACAATGTAGATGGAATACAAAAATTAGTGGACAGATGATCAAATGAGCAGCCTGTTAGAGCAATAAACAGCTAGTCTTATGGGTTTTGGTACCTAAAGTGATGTAGCCCAACCATCTACTCCAAGTGGACCAATGACAAGATCACGCGCAAAGGCCATCAAGGATAAGGTGAACTCGCTCCTCTCGCTCTATACTTTCGGTCACATGGAGGATGGTGCGCTACCTCATGTTTCCACACTTTGCGTGCTCAGGTTCAAACCCACCACGGAGTCACCGAAAAGTACCCGAGACGATGCGCAAGAAGATACGGAGAACAGCGGTGAAGACGGCGTCCAATTCGGAGTCCCGACGAAGAAGTTAGGGGCGAAAAACCCCTTCCCGGCCTCGGGGGCCGGCCAGGCCGGCCTCCCTCACCCCCAGGCCGGACCCCCAACCGAAGGGGCCGGCCTCCACCTCGGCCTCGGGCCGGCCTCGGCGCCCCTCAGGCCGGCCCCCCTCCAGAGCGCCCCGGCCTCAAGGCCGGCCTGCTCTCCTCCCACCCCGGCCCCAGGCCGGGCACCCAGCCTAGGGGCCGGCCTGGCCCCTCCCCACCCCGGCCCCAGGCTGGCCTCCCCCTCCAGGCGCCCACCCTGGCCCCAGGCCGGGTCCCAGGCCGGCCAGGCCGGCCCCTAGGCCGGGGTGGAACCGAAAATGCCCGGAAATGCACCGTTTTCGCTCCAGTTTCCACCTACTTCGACCCCCGGCTATATAAGGAGACCCCCAAGCTAGATCTAGGGTTTTAGAGTTGAATTTAGAACATTTGGAGCTCAGCTCTCTTGTATCCCTCTTTGAGGAACCATCCCTCCGACATCGTCGAGGATTGTATCAAGGCACATCCAACTACTTGATCTCTCCCTTTGGGTTTCTATCAAGTACTTGACCAATCTTCCTCTCGATTATCTTGAGGTTCTATTGGCGTAGTGGACCGGCTACGGGTGTAAAGCGGTTTCAATCAAGGTGAGCTCAGTTGAATCGATCGTTCCGTAGGCGGCCCTCGGGGTTAGTTGACGGAAGATTTGGGGTTCTTCGGTTCTTACTAGTTATCCTTGTGTTTGTTTGCGTTGCCCTCGATTTCCCCCTCGTTTCCCCCTCGTGTGTTCATCGAGTTCTTCGTGTTCTTCGTGTTCTCCGTCGATTCGTGAAGATCGGGCCAATCTAGGAGTAACCCTCCGCATCATCTGGTATCCAGAGCTAGATTGACACGAATCCGACACCCATACCCCTCCCCATCCACCAATTTTTCTTTTTCCACCAAGAATTTCGAAAATCCTCAAAAAAATAGCCAAAAGGGAATTTGACCGATCTGTTGACTCGTTGCGTTTTTCGTGGTTTTCTTCAGAGATTAGTTGCCAAACACCTTTCCACATCTTTCCATTCAGCCAATTTTTCCAATTTCGCCCAAATTTTTTCTTGATTTTGTGGGAATTTCGAATTTGAGCCAAAAACTCAGAAAATTTCAGCTCTTCGATTCTCCGGCAGATTTTGGAACTTGTTTTTCTTTGTCGTTTGTGATCCAAATTGAGTGCAACGAGTTGCTACGCGACGCCCACGACATCACCTACGCTTCCACATCATCGGATCACCACGACATCGACTCCCCCACGGCCGCAAGTCCGTGATCATCAAAATAAGAGAGGTATAACTTGTTTCCGCTTGCACCACCCCATCCCATTGTGTTACTTACCTATCGGACTAGTTCTTTTTACACCGCTTGGCATCGCATTTGTGGCATCGAGAGTGCGAAGTTAGCGCTTATGAGAGATTAGCTACCGAGTAGGCATTGGCACTTTGGAATCCATCAAAAAGAGAAAATCAAAAAAAAAGAGAAAATAGAAAAAGAAGCAAAAGGATCGGTGCCAATTGCTTTCCATTGTAGGAACGTGTAGCATTGCGTCGCAAAAGAGAAAGAGTGACCGATTGCCACGGTGCGAATCTTGTTGCCTTTTCAACTTTGCGGTTTGAGCTAGCGTCCTCCTTGTGTTAGTGTGGCATTGAGCATTAGTCTACGTTAGGACCATTTCGTTCTTCGCTCGTCCATTGGTCGCACTAACCCCATTTTTCCCTTGTGTGTGTGTGTTCCACCATATTTCCATCCTATAGGTTTGGTCTTTGTGCTAACTTTTTCTTTGAATTTTCTCCACGATTGACAACAAACTTTTCTTCGGTTTTGGTCGATTTTTCCTCGCCACTTTCCTAACCTATTTGCCTTCCATATAAAGTGTGTGTGTTGCCGTTTGCGGTTTCTTTCGATCTTTTGGTTTCGCTCTTGACATACCGCCCTACACCTAGGCTCGTCCACTAGCCTCAATACGACCAAGAAAGGTAACGTTGGGTAAGTGAGGCGTCCATTTCTTCAATATCACCCTTGTGTGTGTTTTTGAGATGGCTAGGGAAGGAGTATTCACAAGTCCGAGCTCGGAAGACGAAGGCAACCCATTCTACAACGACAATGATTACGCCAACTTCGTCACCCACAATGACCACTTTCAACTCCGCGAACTCGTCAAGGACGGGTTGCAACGCTATGAGCGTCGACTCCAAGAGCAAGAGGCTCGAATGAATGATCAAATGACGCGCATCAACATCAACTTGGCTAATCTTGCCAATCGCCGTCATTCATCATCGTCCTCAAGGTCTCGCCGCTCAAGCCACCGCAATCAAGATCCTCACCAACCTCGTCGCCATGATCGCCATGATCGCCACAACGTGGAGGAGGGTGGACAACCTCAACAAGCACCACCACCTCCTCCACAACATCAACAACCTCCGCGACGCAATCGGTATGAGGATAGCTCGCCATCACCACCACCTCGACATCGCCAAGGCCGTGGTGACCCTCTTCAACAACCGCAACGCCCGGACCTTCGACAACACCATCATCCTCCACCTCCACAAGGCCACGCTCAAGACTATGGCCACAACGATTTCGTGGAAGATGCTCGTCAACATCGAAGGCCACCAAGGCGCCATGCGCGTCCCAACAACAATGACCGCCAAGAACATGATCATCCTCAACAACCTCTCCAAGAACAAGAACGTCCTCAACAACATCCCAATGGCCATGATGATAGTGAACGCCGTGAAGCTAGGCTCCGTCACCACCAACCACCACCACCTAATGACCACCGGCGTCATCCTCCCCACCATGATCGCCACCGCCAAGACAATGAGGATGACCCCTATGATGAGTCACCTCCTACTTTTGGAAGACATTGATGGCCAAGCTCGGCGTCAAGCTACTATTCTCCACCGCCTATCACCCACAAACGGATGGACAAACCGAGGTCGTCAACCGCACACTCTCTTCACTACTCCGAGCATTGATCAAGCCCAACTTGAAGAATTGGGAGGAATGCATCCCACACGCCGAGTTCGCCTACAACCGTGCTCTCCATCAAGCTACCAAGAAGAGTCCCTTCGAGATTGTCTACGGCTTCAACCCCAACACCGCCCTCGACATACTCCCTTTGCCTCTACGCGCGCAAGCAAACATGGACATCGACAAGCGCACCGACTACATCAAGAAGCTACACGACTCCACAAGGGCTACGCTTGAGAAGCATTCCGAGCACCGAGCCTCTATCATGAACAAGAACAAGAAACCCATGGTGTTCCAAGAAGGTGACCTCGTGTGGCTACACTTGCGCAAGGACCGGTTCCCCGACGAGCGCAACTCCAAGCTTAAGCCAAGAGGTGACGGTCCCTTCAAGGTCCTCAAGCGCATCAACAACAACGCCTACAAGCTCGACTTACCGCAATCCAAGTACCTCGTCCACAACTCCTTCAATGTCAAGGACCTCTCTCCCTTCCATGGATACCCAAGTGATGAAGACGACGCCGAGTCGAGGTCGACTCTTTTTCAAGGGGGGGGAGATGATGTAGCCCAACCATCTACTCCAAGTGGACCAATGACAAGATCACGCGCAAAGGCCATCAAGGATAAGGTGAACTCGCTCCTCTCGCTCTATACTTTCGGTCACATGGAGGATGGTGCGCTACCTCATGTTTCCACACTTTGCGTGCTCAGGTTCAAACCCACCACGGAGTCACCGAAAAGTACCCGAGACGATGCGCAAGAAGATACGGAGAACAGCGGTGAAGACGGCGTCCAATTCGGAGTCCCGACGAAGAAGTTAGGGGCGAAAAACCCCTTCCCGGCCTCGGGGGCCGGCCAGGCCGGCCTCCCTCACCCCCAGGCCGGACCCCCAACCGAAGGGGCCGGCCTCCACCTCGGCCTCGGGCCGGCCTCGGCGCCCCTCAGGCCGGCCCCCCTCCAGAGCGCCCCGGCCTCAAGGCCGGCCTGCTCTCCTCCCACCCCGGCCCCAGGCCGGGCACCCAGCCTGGGGGCCGGCCTGGCCCCTCCCCACCCCGGCCCCAGGCTGGCCTCCCCCTCCAGGCGCCCACCCTGGCCCCAGGCCGGGTCCCAGGCCGGCCAGGCCGGCCCCTAGGCCGGGGTGGAACCGAAAATGCCCGGAAATGCACCGTTTTCGCTCCAGTTTCCACCTACTTCGACCCCCGGCTATATAAGGAGACCCCCAAGCTAGATCTAGGGTTTTAGAGTTGAATTTAGAACATTTGGAGCTCAGCTCTCTTGTATCCCTCTTTGAGGAACCATCCCTCCGACATCGTCGAGGATTGTATCAAGGCACATCCAACTACTTGATCTCTCCCTTTGGGTTTCTATCAAGTACTTGACCAATCTTCCTCTCGATTATCTTGAGGTTCTATTGGCGTAGTGGACCGGCTACGGGTGTAAAGCGGTTTCAATCAAGGTGAGCTCAGTTGAATCGATCGTTCCGTAGGCGGCCCTCGGGGTTAGTTGACGGAAGATTTGGGGTTCTTCGGTTCTTACTAGTTATCCTTGTGTTTGTTTGCGTTGCCCTCGATTTCCCCCTCGTTTCCCCCTCGTGTGTTCATCGAGTTCTTCGTGTTCTTCGTGTTCTCCGTCGATTCGTGAAGATCGGGCCAATCTAGGAGTAACCCTCCGCATCATAAAGTTTGCTGTAGAAAGGCTGTAGCTATGGCTTATCAAGGATCAGAACAGAAACCTATAGATAATATAAGGGATAACAAAAGAAAAACTAGGAAAAACGAAGGTACAATGAGCTCACGGCAGAGTTTTTCACTACGGCAGAGAAACAACGTGTTTTGCTGTCGCGGCAGCGCGCGGGTGTGCTGGTGGTGTGCGGTGTAACGGGCGTGGTAAGGGATTTATGGGCGCGCGCAAGCAATCCGAACGCAGCTAGGAGTGGCCGGTGGCGGCAGCGCTTTTGCGCGTTTCTGTGCCGCGGCAGGGTGGAGTCCGAGTTCGGGTGGAAGGTGGAGCGCGCGCGCGGTAAGGAAATTTCCTTACCCGAGGGGGGTTTGGTAAGGGTGTTACGGTGCGAAACCGAGTGCGGGTAGGAGCGGCTGGCGGCAGCGATTTGGGCAGTTTTTGTGCCACGACAGAATTCCGAAAACCACTAGGGATCGGATATGAATACTTGCGGCTCAACACGATTTGAAAACAGCACCAAAGCAACACGATAATCTCAAGGAACTAGATCAACTTGTAAACAAGTTGTAGGTCTAAAAATTCCCGAGAGCAACATGATCCAAGCACAACTATTTTTGGTGGAGATTTTTCGGATCGAAACACAAAGGAACTAGATGAACCCTAAAAGATGAAAACCTAAAAACAGAAAAACAGGAACACAAATCAACAAAAAGCAGCAACTAGGTAGATGCAAATTGGTGTTGATCTAGGCTCTGGCAATGATCTAAACAACTATTTTTGTGTGGCTTTTTCTGGATAGGAATAAAAACAACTAAAACTAGGGATAACTTTGCTCACCGAGGCAACCTGGAGGCTCTGATACCAAGATGATATGGGGTGGCCCAATCTTCTCAATGAGCTTCTCTCTCTCTTTTTGTATTTTCTGATATATGTGGATAACTAGTGCTAGACTGAGACCTCTCACTTGGATGACCCTTGTTTCCAATGCAACAACAATCAAGCCCTTTGGATATTCTCAACTACACACTCTTGCACAAGCAATCAATGATCACAAGTGGTCCTGTATCCCCCTAATTCCCAATGGAATAGCAAGATATCACGTAAACTTTGACTTGGTATTACTTCAAGATGAATGCTTAGCAGCAATACAATCTCAAGGCTAGGGTTTCTGTTGTCTAAATTGTTCTCCCCTAATCCACACGCAGGTGGCAAGAATATAAGGGGGAGGGGTGCAGCCACAAGGGTCCTTGCGCAAGCAACCCACCTCCTGCTAGGACTAGGACTCCTATTAGTACTAGGAGTCCAACTAGGACACAAATAGCATAAATATGGATACAAACCGACCCACACTATGGGATTTCGGCCACACATGGTATACAAACCATACCTATTCGAAAATAGGATTTCTATGGTGCATTTGACTTGGTGGAGGCACCTATTCCCATGTCATGATGAATAACAATTGTTTTATTGGAATAACAATTGTTATGAATTGTTTTCACCATCTTGCTTTACTGTTTTTCACCAATGTGATCTTGTTTCACCATCTTGAATGTTTGTTTTCACCATGGTCATGTGGTCTTCTATCAACTCTCCATTCATGCTTGTGATAACATAATCCTTAGGCATATCCCTATCATCCTCCCTTTCTTGAAGATGCTAGCTTGATTTTCCTCTCATCTGTGTAATTATGCAATCTCCATAGCTTTTCTATCTTCAATTCCCACATCAAGAACTCCTCAACATCATCATTATCACATGTGAGAGTAGGCACAAAGAATTTTGGTTTCCCAAGGCCATCCTCCTCTCTATTATCATCAACCAATGGTACCCTTCTAGGTGGAAAATTGCCACGGCCTCCATATGCAATGGCTCGGCCTTCTTCATGATTACCACCAAGATTAGCTCTTTGTAATTGTGTGGAGATATTTGCAACTTCCCTTGTGATATTAGTCATGGCTTCTTGAAGAACATGAATTGAATTAGCAGCCTCATTTTGTTTCTCAATAACCACTGTCAAATCCTTCCTTAGGACATCATCATATTCTTCTATTTTCTTCTCAACTCTTTGCTCAATCCGATTAGCAACTCCTCCTCTAAAGAGATTAAAATCTGCCCACATACATGTATCATCAGCAGTCTTTGTTTTGGGCATCAAATCAGCTTCCTCCTTGTCACCCTGCACAGAAGCTTCACTAGCAAAACTCATGATTAATGGGTTAGTGAAACAAATAATCAATGGGTTGTGGTGCCTCTCAAACTCACTCAAACCAGCAAAGAAAAGGTTCACTTACTGTTCCAAAGTGAATAGGATGAACTTACCAACAAGTACCAATGAAAACTGTGTCAAGTGTGAGAAGAGAATACCCAGGCTCTCAAGTGTTACAATGCAAAAAAAGGTATTTGGTGGCAAGAATATAAGGGGGTAGGGGTGCGGCCACAAGGGTCCTTGCGCAAGCAACCTACCTCCTACTAGGACTAGGACTCCTATTAGTACTAGGAGTCCAACTAGGACACAAATAGCACAAATATGGATACAAACCGACCCACACTATGGGATTTTGGCCACACATGGTATACAAAGCATACCTATTCGAAAATAAGATTTCTATGGTGCATTTGACTTGGTGGAGGCACCTATCCCCATGTCTTGATGAATAACAATTGTTTTATTGGAATAACAATTGTTATGAATTGTTTTCACCATCTTGCTTTACTGTTTTTCACCAATGTGATCTTGTTTCACCATCTTGAATGTTTGTTTTCACCATGGTCATGTGGTCTTCTATCAACTCTCCATTCATGCTTGTGATAACATAATCCTTAGGCATATCCCTATCACTCCCATCAGGACGGTGTTTGGTTTTAAAAATCCATTTACTGACAACAATATTGACGTCAGGGGGCGCGGAACCAAAGTCCATGTCCCGGTCTGAGTGAGGGCAGCAAACTCTTCCGCCATAGCTGCACTTCATTTAGGCTCCTGCAGCGCTTCCCGATGTGAGAGCGGTGCAGCAAAGAATGCCCGTCGACGTGGGTCATACTGGACTGTCCCATCAGTGTAGACACGAGGCACATTTAGTTCAAATTTGTCCCGTTTCCAGCTGAACCGGCAGAAACTTGTGATTTTCAAAAGAGGTGGATGGAAATTTTTTCTTAGAAAAAAAAATTGTTTATTTGTGCATATCACATGTCCTAGCATGTTCAAAAAAATTAAGCCCCCGAGTTTTGCAACATGTTTGTGGTAGGTCCTTCACAAAAAACCCATTTCTAACACTCCAAAAATGGAAAATTGTTTTTTTATTCAGTTCAAAAAAACTTCCTTCGTCAACATTGTCCTTGCTTCCAAGATGCATGTTTGTGTGCAATATGGGCTCATTATAACAAACTATGCCATGTATTTGGCCATAACACCCGTCATTTCAACCAAAACCCTAGAATGTTAGGAGGAGATATCTTTTTTTTGTAGACACTTTTAAAAAAAACTGTCGTATTCCAAGTTTATTATGTTTTGTGGATACTAGGACATATGTAATGACACCAGGCGAAGGTCTCGCGTTATTTAGGGTTTTTTTGAATTCTCTGGAATTTTCTCAGCCCGTTTTAGAAGAAAGTCAAGACGACGGGTATTACCGTTCGTAGCTAGGGGTTGTATATTCAACAACTCATTGTGTATCTCTATTGAAATAGGTAGTTGAGTACCTAAAAATGATTTTTTTCAAAATTCATGAGCAAATTACGAGGCACCTGTAGTTCAAATTTGTCTTGTTTTTTCTTGAATGGGCACAAAGTTGTGATTTTCAACAGAGGTGGATGGAAATCTTTTCTTAGAAAATAAATTGTTTATTTGTGCATATCACATGTCCTAGCATGTTCAAAAAATTAAGCGCCCAAGTTTTGCAACATGTTTGTGGTAGGTCCTTCACAAAAAAAACCATTTCGGACACTCCGAAAATGGAAAATGGTTTTTTATTCAGTTAAAAAAAGACTTCCTTCGTCAACATTGTCCGTGCTTCCAAGATGCATGTTTGTGTGCAATATGGGATCATTATAACAGACTATCCCATGTATTTGGCCATAACACCCGTCATTTCAACCGAAACCCTAGAATGTTAGGAGGAGATAGGTCTTTTTTGTGAACACTTTTTCAACAGAACTGTCGTATTCTAAGTTTATTATTTTTGGTGGATACTAGGACATATGTAATGACACCAGGCGTAGGTCTCGCGTTATTTAGGGTTTTTTTTTGAATTCTCTGGAATTTTCTCAGCCCGTTTTAGGAGAAAGTCAAGACGACGGGCATTACCGTTCGTAGCTAGGGGTTGTATATTCAGCAACTCATTGTGGATCTCTATTGAAATAGGTAGCTGAGTACCTAAAAATGATTTTTTCCAAAATTCATGAGCAAATTACGAGGCACCTGTAGTTCAAATTTGTCCCGTTTCCAGCTGAATCGGCAGAAACTTGTGATTTTCAAAAGAGGTGGATGGAAATCTTTTCTTAGAAAACAAATTGTTTATTTGTGCATATCACATGTCCTAGCATGTTCAAAAAATTAAGCCCCCAAGTTTTGCAACATGTTTGTGGTAGGTCCTTCAAAAAAAACTCATTTCTAACACTCCAAAAATAGAAAATGGTTTTTTATTCAGTTAAAAAAGACTTCCTTCGTCACCATTGTCCGTGCTTCCAAGATGCATGTTTGTGTGCAATATGGGATCATTATAACAAACTATGTCGTGTATTTTGTTATAATGCCCGTCATTTCAACTGAAACCCTAGAATGTTAGGAGGAGATAGCTCTTTTTTGTGAACACTTTTTCAACGGAACTGTCGTATCCAAGTTTATTATTTCCCTGTTGGATCAGGGGTGTGTTTATTTCTAACTCTTCTGAGCCGTTCGATCAGTGGTTCTCGAGTGTCTGAATCCCACCAATCAGGAAGAATCACACGGATCGTGTCTGAATCCCTAATTTCTAACTTTAGCGCGTCTGAATTCATAGGATACAACTTATTTTTTGTGAACATGTTTTCAACATACAACTACCGTATTCCAAGTTTATTATTACACATTACCAACAACATCCCTATCTAGTCTTCTGAATTTTCTTCATGTAGAGATGGCCCATGAACCCTATGTTCCTTGCTTATGATCGCTTCGGCCGTAACCATGGAGCATCTTCATTATTTAACGGGATGGTTGGGTCAGCTTTCACTGTGAAGGGCGGAATTTCAACAAACTTATTATAATCTTCTGACATGTCTGGCTTGTCCTCGACTCCCACCATGTTTCTTTTTCCTGAAAGAACTATGTGACGCTTCGGCTCATCGTATGATGTATTTGTTTGCTTATTTTTTCTTTTTTCGGTCTAGAGGACATGTCCTTCACATAGAAGACCTGAGCCACATCATTGGTTAGGACGAATGGTTCGTCATTGTAACCAATATTGTTGAGACCCGATGTTGTCATTCCGTACAGCGGGTCTACCTTTACCCCTTCTCCATTCAGGTTGACCCATTTGCACTTAAACAAAGGGACTTTAAAAGAAGGTCCATAGTAAAGTTCCCATATCTCCTCTATGTAACCATAGTATGTGTCATTTTTCCCATTCTCGTTTGTTGTATCAAAGCGGACACCACTGTTTTGGTTGGTGCTCTTCTTATCTTGGGCGATCGTGTAAAATGTATTCCCATTTATCTTGTACCCTTGAAAACTCCCAATAGTCGAAGATGGTGACCCAGCGAACATGTACAGCTGATCTTCAACAGTGGTGTCATTTATAAGATGTGTTTGCAACCATCTTCCGAAAGTCTCCATGTGTTTGCGTTTAATCCATGAGTCATCCTTCCCCGGGTTTGTGGAGCGTACAATATTCTTGTGTTCCTCGAGATACGGAGCCACGAAGGTGGAATTTTGTAGAACTGTGTAGTGTGCTTTAGTGAAAGAATGCCCGTCCCTAGGTATCATTGTTTTCTTTCCCAGCGTTCATTTTCCCCTCAGTCTCCCCTCATGCCGCGATTCAGGAACACCAATCGTCTTAAGGTCAGGAATAAAGTCAAGATAGAACCCAATGACCTCCTCTGTTCCATAGCCCTTCGAGATGCTTCCTTCTGGCCTAGCACGGTTATGAACATATTTCTTCAAGACTCCCATGAACCTCTCAAAGGGGAACATATTATGTAGAAATACCGGACCGAGAATATGAATCTCTTCACATAGGTGAACCAGGAGATGCGTCATAATGTTGAAGAAGGATGGTGGGAACACCAACTCAAAACTAACAAGACACTGGACCACATCCATCTATAATCTTGCCAGACTTTCTGGACCGATTACCTTATATTGCATTGAGGAATGCACATAGCTTCACAATGGGTACTCGAACATTTTCTGGTAGAAGTGATAGGGACATAATAGAGGTCCATGAGGATTATTTATGCTTGAGTTGGAAAGAAATATTAAGTCTCACTGATGATTATTTTAAGGTGAATTCTTTCCTATTATTAATTATTGTTTGTCATTATAAGAATGTTATATTACCTAAGCTATGTTATTATTTATTAGCAGGGTTATTGTTAACACAAACATGGATGGAGGATGATCTCAAGAGGAGCTGGAAAACAATATGTGGCTGATGGAAAACAAGCTTACAATTGGTGAAAACAATCAAGCCATGGTGAAAACATTTGTTGCAAGGTTCAAAACAAGGGGATGGTGCCTCCATTAGGTTAAATGCGCCATGATCAAGTCCTAATTATATTAGGCATGGCTTGTATGCCATATTGGGCCGAATTCCCCTAAGTGGGTCGGTTTGTATCTATGTGAGAGTCCAAGTAGGATTCCTATTCGAGTGGGGGAAGGTTTGCTTGCGCAAGGCACCTTGTGGCCGCACCCCTCCCTCTCTTATACCCCCACCTGCGTGTGGAATAGGTAGACCAAGTTTAAGATAAACCCTAGATTCAAGAGTTGAGACATGTTCATCTGAAATTATGCCCACCTTGTTGGTGGTGTTACTCAAGTCAAAGTTGCGTGATATCTTGTTATTCCATCTGGGAATAGGGGGATACAGGACCACTCATGATCTTTGATTACGTGTGCTAGAGTGTGTAGTTGAGAATATCCAAAGGGATTGGTTGTTGTTGCATTGGCAACAAGGGTCATCCAAGTGAGAGGTCTCAGTGTAGCACTAGTTATCACAAAATCCAGAAAACCACAAAAAGAGAGAGAGAGTTCATCGAGAAGATTGGGCCACCCCATATCATCTTGGTATCAGATTCTCCAGGTTTACTCGGTGAGCAAAGTTATCCCTAGTTTGAGTTTTTTTTATTCCTATCCAGAAAAAGCCACACAAAAATATTAGGTTTAGTTCTTGCCAGAGCCTAGATCAACACCAATTTGCATCTACTAAGTTGCTGCTTTTTGTTGATTTGTGTTCCTGTTTTTCTATTTTTAGTTTTCATCTTTTAGGGTTCATCTAGTTCCTTTTGTTTCTATACCGAAAATCCCCACCAAAAATATTGTGGATCTTGTTGCTCTTTGAAATTTTAGACCTACAGCTTGTTTTCAAGTTGATCTAGTTCGTAGGGTTCCTAAGATTGCGTTGCTGCTGTTGCTAAATCGATCTATATCATATTGGCAATTCTAGTTGTTCTCGGGTTCCTGCCATGGCATCGTTTTGCTTCAAATTGCTGCCGTGCCCTAGTTCCTGCCGCAGCTCGGATTCGCTATCGCGCGCTTACCATATCCCCTCTCGGTGCTCAAAATCGCTTACCCGCGCCTGTATTTTCCTTGCCGCAGTCGGTTTCCTAGCCCAGCTCGGATTCCCTGCCGCGGGGACAAAAACGCGCCGTTTCGCTGCTGTGCCGCACCGTTTCCTGCCGCGGTCGGATTGGTCCCTGTCGCGCGCTTACAAAACATCGACCGCGCGCCCACCCGCAACGCATCGCAACACACCACCGCAGTCCACGCGCTCTGCCGCGACAGCGTTTTTGCTGTTTTCTCTGCCGTGAGCTCATTTTAACACCAATTTTCTTAGATTTTTCTTTTGTTTTCTTCCTGTTTTCTCTAGGATTTCGTTCTGATCTTTGATAAGCCATAGCTACAGCCTTTCTACAGCAAATATTAGGTTCCCAAAACCCAAAGACTAGCTGTTTAATTGCTCTAACAGGCTGCTCATTTGATCAACTTTCTGTCCACTTTTTGTTTTCCATTTACATTGTTGCTCCTAGTTGATACAAAGGCCATTGAAAAAATCAAAAAAAAAAGAGAGAAAAGAGAAAAAGAGAAAAAAAAAACAGAATTGAGAAAAGCAAAAAGGCCTTGAGATACATTGATATATTTGTGGAGCTGTTTTCACTATTTCTATATTGACACACCATTGAGCAATCTTGTGCCTGAATATTATTTGAGCTTGGCTAGTGTCTTTCCAGTGCATTGCAAAATTTCCTACACATATTTGCATTGCCACATTTGTCTCCATACTTGGTGTGCGTTTCCCTAGGTGTTATTTTATCATCACAAGCAGCAAATAGGACTTGTTTTTGGTGTTGTTAGGAATCCCAAGCCGAGCTCTACCATATACCATGTTTGTCTTTGTGATATTATCATATCCTGGATATTCTCTTCTCACACTTGGTACACTTTTCATTGGAACTTGTGATAAGTTGATCCTTTTCACTCTTGGAACAATAAGTGGAGCCATCTTTGCTTGGTTTTGAGTGAGTTGTGAGAGAACACCACATCCCATTGATTTTCTGTTTTCACTAACATAATGGGTGTTTCTAGTGTTGATGAGTATGTGCAGGTTGCTAAGGGAACTAAAGAAGTGATGAAAGATATACAAGCACAAGTCTCCTATCTGTCCATAATGGTTCATAACATACATCAAAGCTTACTAGCTAATGGTGTTATAGTTGATGAGGAGCACTATACAAAATTGAAGCAATTAAGACAAGGAGAAAAATCAGTGGATGCATATTACATAGAGATGATTACATTGCTACAAGCATCTCGGGTTCTAGAGGATGAACAAAGCACAATGCAAAGGTTTTATGCAGGGTTACTATTTTCAATTAGACTCCAAGTGAGGCGTGTTGAATATAGTACTTTGGATGAATTATTGCACATAGCAAGGAAAATAGAAAAGAGGATGGCCGAAGAGGTTCCTATGGCTCCAAGAAGAAGAATTTTTCCACCAATCCAAAAGCCAAGCATTACCATTACTAATGAATAATATCTTTTCCTAGTATTGTTTCTTCTCATGTGCAGACTTTTGAAGAAAGGGAGCCCATAGTAACATCATCAT
Source organism: Alopecurus myosuroides (assembly GCA_028641055.1). Taxonomy (NCBI): domain Eukaryota; kingdom Viridiplantae; phylum Streptophyta; class Magnoliopsida; order Poales; family Poaceae; genus Alopecurus; species Alopecurus myosuroides. The sequence goes on along the minus strand of CM054059.1, from coordinate 337,267,700 downwards.
CACCACCACCATTGGAGGAGCATGTCATTGTTCCTAGTATTGTTTCTTGTGATTTGCAGGTTACTTTTGAAGAAAGGGAGCCACAACAAGCACAACCTGCAACACAATTTGAGGTAGATGAATTGGTACCTAATAATTCTGAGGAGGATGTCATTAATAAAGGTGCTGATTTCGTGTTCCCTCTCTCAAGTATTGATTTATGTGAACCTATTAAATTGCTAGTTGATTCTTGTGAGTTAACAAGCATAGATAGTCCACCTACATGTGATGATGTGATAATTTTGAAATTTAATCATGTGGTGTTGATTTCACATAAAGAAGTGCTTGCTAAGATACCACCTAATGATATTGTGGATTACATCATGTTAAATGAATCAATTAGTGTGCAAAGTGCTATGACAAAGGTTGCTGAAATTTCATATGTAAATTCTAGCAATTGTGTTTCTTCTTTCACTTTTAACTTGATTGGTGATTATAACATGAGTGAAATTTTTATGGTGGATCACATATGCATAACTTGTGATAAAGTGGCCGAATTAAACAATGTATTGCCTTGGGTAGATAGGTTACAATTTCCTACATATGATCATGATTTTACACATATGTTTGGTTTGCCACAATACTTGTCACATACATGTGCTAATAAATTGCTCTTCACTTATATTTGCAAATTAAGTTGCAATTTTCATGATGAAAATAATAAGCATGTTACCACCTTTGAGTGTACTAATAAACATAAATTTGATCATAGATCTTCTGTGAGAACACTTGAATTGATACTAAACAATAAAAATATATACACATATGATTCTCCTTTTGATCATGATTTATTGAGCTTCACTTATATTTGCAATTGTGATTGCTATTTTATGGTGTGCTATGACAATTATGTGCTGTTTTCATGCAAAATTTGTGGTCTCATGTCATGTGCACAATTGTATGATATGATAACAACTAATGCACCCCATTATAGATATATGTATTGTGCATACACGTTGTTCTTTTTGTTTATTCCACTTTCAGCATACAACAAGCCGAGGACGTCTTGTCTTGAAGAAAGGGAGGATGATAGGGACATAATAGAGGTCCATGAGGATTATTTATGCTTGAGTTGGAAAGAAATATTAAGTCTCACTGATGATTATTTTGAGGTGAATTCTTTTCTATTGTTAATTATTGTTTGTGATTATAAGAATGTTATATTACCTAAGCTATGTTATTATTTATTAGCAGGGTTAATGTTAACACAAACATGGATGGAGGATGATCTCAAGAGGAGCTAGAAAACAATATGTGGCTGATGGAAAACAAGCTTACAATTGGTGAAAACAATCAAGCCATGGTGAAAACATTTGTTGCAAGGTTCAAAACAAGGGGATGGTGCCTCCATTAGGTTAAATGCGCCATGATCAAGTCCTAATTATATTAGGCATGGCTTGTATGCCATATTGGGCCGAATTCCCCTAAGTGGGTCGGTTTGTATCTATGTGAGAGTCCAAGTAGGAGTCCTATTCGAGTGGGGGAAGGTTTGCTTGCGCAAGGCACCTTGTGGCCGCACCCTCCCTCTCTTATACCCCCCACCTGCGTGTGGAATAGGTAGAACAAGTTCAAGATAAACCCTAGATTCCAGAGTTGAACCATGTTCATCTGAAATTATGCCCACCTTGTTGGTGGTGTTACTCAAGTCAAAGTTGCGTGATATCTTGTTATTCCATCTGGGAATAGGGGGATACAGGACCACTCGTGATCTTTGATTACGTGTGCAAGAGTGTGTAGTTGAGAATATCCAAAGGGATTGGTTGTTGTTGCATTGGCAACAAGGGTCATCCAAGTGAGAGGTCTCAGTGTAGCACTAGTTATCACAAAATCCAGAAAACCACAAAAAGAGAGAGAGAGTTCATCGATAAGATCGGGCCACCCCATATCAAGAAGCTCCCTCAATGCAATTGGAAGCAACTGTGTCATAATCACGCGGCAGTCATGAGACTTCAGGTTTTTGAAATTTTCTCTGTCATATTTATTATCCCCTTTATATTCGACGAGAAGCCAGACGGCACCTTCATACTGTAAAGGACTTCAAAAAATATTTCCTTCTCTGCTTTGGTAAGAGCATAGCTACTTAAGTAATGGCGCCATGTATCCTTGTGCTTGTTGCGTGGGTCTTCCGTACGTTGTTGGTCCTCCCGTGCTTCTAGCGTATCTTTTGACTTCCCATACACGCCCAGGAAGCATAGCAGGTTGACGCAGAGATTCGTCGTCACGTGAATCACGTCGATTGAAGAGTGGACCTCTAGGACTTTCCAATAGGATAGCTCCCAAAATATAGATTTCTTTTTCCACATGGGTGCGCGCTTATCAGGGCCGTTCAGAACAGGTTGGTTGTCTTCACACTTCCCAAAGATTACTTTTAGGTCCTTGACCATATCGAATACACCATTACCACTACGAAGGTCATGCTTCTTCCGGGTATCTGCCTCGCCTCTTAAATGCTTGCCTCCTTTCTTTCTTACGGGATGCTTGATCGGAAGAAATCTACGATGCCCTAGGTATACAACCTTCTTACATTTATCCAAATATACACTGTCAGTCTTATCTAAACAGTGTGTGCATGCATTGTAGCCCTTGTTTGTATGTCCGAAAATGTTACTAAGAGCAGGCCAATCATTGATGGTTACAAAAAGCAACGCTCCTATGTCAAATGACTTTTGTTCATTCTCATTCCACACACGTACACCCGGTTTGCCCCACAATTGTAAGAGTTCTTCCACTAATGTCCTTAGGTACACATCAATGTCGTTGCCGGGTTGCCTCGGACCCTGGATGAGCACTGGCATCATAATGAACTTGCGCTTCATGCACAACCAAGGATGAAGGTTGTAGATACATAGAGTCACGGGCCAGGTGCTATGACTGGAGCTCTGCTCCCCGAAAGGATTAAAGCCATGTGTACTTAGACCAAACCATAAGTTTCCTGCCTCTCCTATAAAGTCTGGAAAGTCTCTCTCAATTTTTCTCCACTACGACCCATCAGCGGGGTGTCTCAACTTTCTGTCTTTCTTACGGTCTTCTTTATGCCATCGCAACAACCTGGCATGCTCTTTGTTTCTAAACAGTCGTTTCAACCGTGGTATTATAGGAGCATACCACATCACCTTTGCAGGAACCCTCTTATGGGGTGGCTCGCCGTCAACATCGCTAGGGTCATCTGGCCTGATCTTATACCACAGTGCAGTGCATACCGAACATTTATCCAAATTCTCGTACTTCTCACCGCGGTAGAGGATGCAGTCATTAATGCATGCATGTATCTTCTGCACATCTAATCCTAGAGGGCAGAGAGCCTTCTTTGCTTCGTACGTACTGTCAGGCAATTCGTTATCCTTTGGAAGCTTCGGCTTCATTATTTGAAGTAAACTCTCAAATGCCTTGTCAGTCCCACCGTTCCGTGCCTTCCATTTGAGCAACTCCAGTGTGGTATCGAGCTTTGTGCCGCCATCTTCGCAATTTGGGTACAACAACTTTTTGTGATCCTGTAACATGCCGTCCAACTTCAACCTCTCCAATTCACTTTCGCAGTCTTCCCTTGCATCAACAATAAATCAACCAAGATCATCATCGGGCTCATCTGATGTCCGTTCTTGATCACCTCCTTCGTCTGCATTGTCTTCCAATGCAGTATCATAGTATTCAGTGAGCATAGGATCCTCTTCTTCTTCTTCTTCATTGTCTTCCATCACAACCCCTCTTTCTCCATGCTTGGTCCAATGATTATAGCTGGGCATGAAACCTCTCCGAAGCAGGTGGCCGTGAAGGACTCTCAAGGAAGAGTGCTCCCTGACGTTCCGACAGTCAACACATGAGCAACACATAAAGCCATTCTCTTTGTGAGCCTGAGCTACACCGAGAAATTCATCCAGGCCCGCCCTATACTCGGAAGTGCGTCGGTCACCGTACATCCATCGCTGCCGTGCATCCATTTGCATCGTATAATTAATTCATCAAAAAAAAACATTACAATAACATCTTCAATAGCGAAATGACCATAGTACATCGAAAAATATAACTTTTTTTGTATCACTTAAAGATGAAAAGGACAAGTTTGCTAACCTCGGTCGAAGATACCATTATTTGTGAACTTAAGTGTGGCTTGGGTATTTTGTCGAACACCTCGAGTGCATTGTAAAAGAACACACACTAGCTAGCACCCACCTCTCTCACTCCTCCAAGCAAAAAAATAGAGGAAGGGGGCTAGGACGAAGTATATGTAGGCAAGGGGGCATTCGTCCTGGTTCCTGGCAAGAACCGGGACCAATGCCCTTGCACGTGCCACGTGGCATGTGGAGAGGCATTAGTCCTAGTTCTTGCCAGGAACCGGGACGAATGCCCCCTAAACAACCGGGACCAATGCCCCTAGGGCGATATCGCTGCCCCGGCCGCAAAAACTGGGACTTGGTCCCGATTTTTGGTGCAACCGGGACTAATGCCATTTCTAGCTCATAATGAAAGGGGGTTTCTAGTTGTGACCTTTGCACGGCGCTGAATCTGGCGGGCGAGCACCTCGTCCTGGGGAGTGTGTCCCTGATGAGGAAGTCGAGGGTAGGGTTGCGCCCACCTCGTGGTCGGGTAGGGGGAGAAGGCGTCATGTTGGAGCACTTGCAGGTGTGCCTCCTCTGTCATGATGGCCCCGGGGGGGTTGAACGGTTAGGACGCCCGGCTGGCGAACCCCGGGTTCGGCTGGCGAGCCCCCAGGCCCGGCTGGCGATCCGCCAGGCGAGCCCCCGGGGCCGGCTGGGGATCCGGCAGGCGAGCCCTCGGGTCCGGCTGACTGGTCAGCGTGAGTACAGCTGTCGGTGTAGTTCCGGAGTCGGGTGAGGTTGTCCTGCCGGCTGGTGGCGAGGGGAGCCAGTGGGTTCCGTTTCCTTCGGCCCGGCAGGGTCAGCCGGTAAGATGATGGAGTCGGATCCTGGCGATGGAGTGATGGACGGCTTATGAAGGTGCTCGAGGGAGACACCGGGCGGTATCGCTTTCCTAGTGGAGGCGAGCTTGGCGAGCGTCTCGGCCATCTCGTTGAGTGCACATGGCACGTGGTGGAACTCGCACCCTCCAAAGCAGGCGCAAAGCTGTTGTATGAAGAACCGGTAGGCGGCCATGTTGTCGTCCTTGGCGTCCCAGTTGCCGGAGGTTTGCTGGACGACGAGGTCGGAATCACCGAAGCATAGGATGCACTGGATGCTCGTCTCCTTGGCCGGTCGGAGGTCGTGGACGAGCGCCTCGTATTTGGCGACGTTGTTGGAGGCCTTGAAGTGTATATGCAGGGCGTACTCTAGGCGGTCGTCCTTGGGTGACGTGATGTCGACTCCGGCTCCCAAGCCCCCACGGATTTCGGAGCCGTCGAAGTGCATCCGCCAATAGGCGGAGTCGAGAACTGGTGGGAGGTATTGTGTCTCCGCCCAGTCGACGATGAAGTCCGCCAGCACTTGCAACTTGATGGCAGTGCGAGATTGGTAGAGCACCATGTGTGCGGAGAGGTCAAGGCCCACTTGGCCACGCGGCCGGTGGCGTCTTTGTTTCGAATGATTTCTCCGAGCAGCTCCGTGCATACCACGGTGATGGGGTGCTCCTAGAAGTAGTGGCGCAGTTTCTTGGCGGCGAAGTAGACGCCGTAGGCCAGCTTCTGGTAGTGGGGGTAGTTCTGCTTGGATTGCGATAGTACCTCGCTGAGGTAGTATACCGGTCGTTGGACCGGCTGATCCTTCCCCTCTTCTGGCCGCTAGACAACCAGGACGACACTGACGACCCGGTTGGTGGTGGCGATGTAGAGCAGCATCGGATCCCTTGGGGTTGGTGGGGCCAGGACGGGTGCCTGCGTAAGCGTCCGCTTGAGGTCGCGGAACGCAACGTCCGCCTCGTGGGTCCATTTGAACTTGTCCGCCTTCTTCAGGAGGCCGTATAGTGGGATGGCCTTTTCGCCGAGCCGGCTGACGAACCAGCTGAGTGATGCCAGGCAAGCGGCGAACTTCTGTATGTCTCGTAGGTCGGTTGATCGCTCCATCCTCTCGATGGCGGAGATCTTCTCCGGGTTCGCCTCGATTCCTCGTCCCGATACGAGGAAACCAAGGTGCTGTCCGGTTGGTATGCCAAACACGCACTTGGTGGGGTTGAGCTTCATCTTGTAACACCTCAAGTTTGCAAAGGTTTCCTTGAGGTCGTCGAGGAGAGTGGATTTCTCCTTTGTCTTTACGACTATGTCGTCCATGTATGCGTGGACGTTGCGGCCGATATGCTCATGTAGGCATTTCTGCATGCACCTTTGATAGGTTGCGCCGGCATTCTTGAGCCCGAAGGGCATGGTGATGTAGCAGTATGCCCCGTACGGGGTGATGAAGGCCGCCCGGATTTGGTCATCTGGGTTGAGCGGGATCTGGTTGTACCCAGAATAGGCATCCAGGAAGGACAGCAAGTCGCAGCCGGCGTTGGAATCGATGATCTGATCGATCCGGGGCAATGCGAACGGGTCCTTGGGGCACGCCTTGTTTAGGATGGTAGTCGATGCACATGCGCCATGTGTCGTTCTTCTTCAAGACCAGGACTGGGTTTGCCAGCCAGTCCGGGTGGTTGATTCGGTGATGAATCCGGCTGCTAGCAGTCGGGCCAATTCCTCCCCGATGATTCTTCTTCTTTCTTCTCCGAATCTTCGGAGCGGCTACCTGACCGGCTTGGCATCTGGCTTGACGTGGAGAGATTGCTCAACCAGCTCCCTCGGTACACCCGTCATGTCCCTTGGTTCCCATGCGAAGATGTCCCGACTCACACGGAGGAAGCTGGTGAGCTCGTCTTCCTATTTCCGGCCGAGGTCTCCTCCGAGGGTGAGGAACTTGTCATCCAGCTGGTTTGGGTTCAACGGAACCTGCTTGGTATCGTGGGCCGGCTGGAATTGTGCCTCGCCCATAGGCCTTTTCCCTTCCGGGATCTCCGGCTGCTCGGCTGCTATCTGCCGCTTGATCTCCTTCAACTCCTGCGCCACCATCAGGGCTTGCACCATGCGCGAGCCGACTGCGGCGCAGTCGATCGAGAGACGGTAGTCTCCCATGGTCATGATGGTTCCGAAGGGTCCCGACATCTTCATCTTGAGGTAGACGTAGTGTGGAATCGCCATGAATTTGGCGAGAGCTGGGCGCCCGAGGATGGCGTGGTACACGCTGCTGTGGTCCACCACCTCGAAGGTGATGGTCTCCTGGTGGTAGTTGGTGACATCGCCGAATACGATGTCGAGTCGGATCGTCCCGAGGGGGATGCAGCTTAAGACGGGGACGATTCCGTGAAAGGTTGTCCGGCTTGGCTCGATCTGGTGCTTAGTGATGTTGAGCTTGTCGGCCGTATCCTTGTACATGATGTTGATGTTGCTTCCCCCGTCGATCAGCACCCGGGAGAAGGTTCAAGCCATCTTCTCCCTGACGATGATGGTGTAAAGGAGGAGGGCATACAAGCCCGGGGGCGGTAGCACGTACGGCTGGTCAGCCGGGCCGTATGTCACGCAGGTCATGGACCAGTCCATGGGCTGGCGGACCATTGGTGCGGTCGCGTTTACCTTGGCGTACCGGCGGCGTTCTCTATTTTTTGTCAAAATGCTCGATGACATTGATGACGTAGGTCGCGTGGTTACGCGGGAAGTTGTCGCGTGGTCCTCCGGCTGCGTCAGCCAGAGGCGGTCGAGGTTGCTATGGGCGGTTGTTGTTGTTGGAGGCGTTAGCCGGCGCGCCGGCTGGTGGCGGAGGGTCCAGCTGCATTCGGCAGTTGTGTGCGTAGCCGGCTTTCGGGAGGTGGAGTGATACTTGCAGGGTTGGCTGAGCATGGCCTCCAGTGTGTACTTGGGCTTGTCACCCCACTGGTCGTCGTCTTGTTAGGGGCGAGGGTATCGCCCTTCTCCAGCCGGAGCCGGCTGGTCTGTCTCCATGATGTTCACGGCTTGCGCCGTGCCATACCACTCTTCCGCCATTGCCCCGCTCCACTTCCGAGTATCGCGGTTATCGTGGTAGGGACGGTCGCGTCCGTCGCGACCGTTTGGTCTGCCGGATGGGTGGCTTGCACCAGCTCCGTCTGCCTGATCCGGGTCGCCGACGATTAACGCACCGTCCGCGTCCAACCGGATCGGGGTTTTCATGAACGAGTCCGTTGTAGCGTACTTGTTCGCGACGAGCATGAGATGCTCCATCGATTTGGGCTCCGCTCGGAAGAGCTTGTGCTTGAGCATGGTGCCGTCTAGGAACCCGTTGATGAAGTAGGTCATGGCCTGGTGCTCTTGCACCCCCTCGCACGTGTTGTGCAGGTTGGACCACCGCGTCAGGTAGTCGTGGTCCTTCTCCCCCTTGTGTTGGACACAACTGGCTAGGTGTTGCGGCCGGCTGGGCCGCTTGTAGGTGCTGGCGAAGTTGGTGAGGAAAACCTTCTCGAAGTCTAGCCAACAGTGGATACTTGCGGTGGGCATGCTGTTTACCTACGTGCGCGTCGCGTCCTTCATCATTAGTGGTGCGTAGCGCACCGCCACTCTCCGGTTGCCACAGGCTATGCCCATTCGGGTGACCTAGTCGATGAGCCAATCTTTCGGCTTGGTTGTCCCATCGTACTTGGGTGTGTCTCTTGGGAGCTGGAATCCCCGGGGCAAAGGCTCTATCGTGATGTGTGGCCCCAGGCACTGGTGGCCGGCCATGTCCTCCTCCTCGAGGATTCTGGAGGCTTCAAGGGTGTTGATGCGTTGCGGGGCGTCGATTCCGGTTGCTGGGCCGAAGGCACCCAGGCGGTCGCGGACGTTGGTAAGGGGGACCCGGGCTTCCGGCTCCGCCTGCCGGTAACCGGCGTGCGAGGCGGCACGCGCCGGCTGATACTCACCGATGTCGGGCAGGTGTCCGCCTCGGGTAACCGGCTGGTAACCTCCAGGGGGAGGCGCTTGGCAATAGCGACCTGCCGAGGCAGTCGGTTACGAGCCGTAATAGCCCGGCTGCCTGTTGTAGTTGTCGCGGTTCCGGCTGCCCCCTGCAGTCGGTTCGGTGTGACGTCTTGACTGGTAGCCGGAGTTGACGCTACCGTCGCCACGCGGCGGCACACGGTCCGGATTGGGCGAGGACGCCTGTCGGCCGGCGTACGTGGCTCCGGCTGCTCGCTGCCCGGGGTCTCGTGCGTCCGGCTGGGCGGCGTCTCCCGGTTTGGCTGTGGGTACCTGGCTGGGAGTCTTGGACGCGGCCTGGCGGCTTTGTGTCGCCTGCTGTTGGTTGGCAGCGATGAGGAGGTACTACAGGCAGCGTTGCTGACGCAGCAGGTCATCGCCCCGGAGACCAGGCAGTTCGGCCGCGGCGGCTTCCGCGGCTCTCATGTTCTTGGCCGGGGTGCTATACACCGGCTGGTGGAAGTCGGGCGGAATGGTCGGGTCAACCCTGATCCCCAACTCGTGCACGAGGTTGCCCCCGCGCTGGCGCACTGTCCCCATACGGCAGGGTTCAACCGGTACGGGAGTGAAGTTGTTCACGACGTTAAAGAACCTGGACTCTACCCGACGTTGGGTGGAGGCCACGTTCTTGGCGTTGTCGATGAGGCGCTGGCGCATCAGCTCGAGTGCTACGGCCACTTCCTCGGGGTCCGCGTCCGAGCTGACGGGCGCGGTGAGGTTCTCGAGGACGTCCTCGATGGAGCCTCGTGCAGCGGCGTTTCGGCTTGCCTCCGAAACGTCGTCCGGGTGATGAGTAAGCATGCATTCTGCATGATCTCGTGACTTGCTGTCTTCCTTGTCGACCGCCTCTTTGCAGAGGAAGTCGGTGCAGGCCTGTACCCTAGCGGGAAACTCGGGGACGACGGCGACGAAAACGCGATGCTCGCCGAATCGGACAACAGAGCCATTGTCCGGGAGAGTGGGACCCTCCATGGCTCCGGTGTTGTTGATCACGTAATCTACAGTGCCGAAAGTTACCATGAGTCCGGTGATGACGCGCCCCCCGGTCTCGAACGAAGGTGGTCCCACGCCGAACTCAGGCCCATCCATCGCCATCTGCCCCATGGTGGGCGCCAATTGTCGTGGTAGATCACGGCAGCACCAAAAGTGTTCCTAATGGTGTTTAAAGAGGGGATAGACTAGCAAACGGTGGAGTTGGCATGGGATTGGGTAGCAAGCATGTAGACACACGAAGTACCTAGGTTTAGGGCCCTCACGTCGAGGTAAAACCCCTACTCCTGCTTATCTCTCTTCTCTATCGATGCACAAGTTACAATATTGCTCCTCGAGCTATTTGTATGTTTTAAATGTGTCGAAGGGTTTGATCGATCCCCCTTTCATCGGTGGCTTGGCCAGTCCTTATATACTGCCGGACTGGCCCGCTTACAGGGAGGCCGGCTGACACGAGACCAGCCGGGGAGATTCTCGGACAAACTTCCCTCGTCCTTGCTTCCTCCGAATCAGGATGGTGCCGTACTCGGCGCCGTACCGCCGCAGGGCCGAGTCCATCCCTGCGTACCTTGCGGCCACTCTCGGTTGCCCTAGCGCCCATGCGTCCGTACCCGGGCCGTACACCGAGTACCCCGAGCCCATGCGGCGGGTACCGGGTGGAGTAGGCCGGTACCGGCTGTCTTGAGTAGATGTATCGCCGATCGTACGCGGGTATGGCCGAGCCCATGCCAGGGTACCCCGAGTAGCCGGAGAGTAGGTGTACCGTGCCGTGTAGGGATGCACTGTGGGTTGCGTGAGCCTAGGGAGTTGGCGTGTCTCGCCATACCTCCCCCATACCGATTGACTTGCAAAGTAGTCGGATTGTACTAGCAACCGGCTAGACAGCCGGTTGCTAACTTTGGCCGGCTGGGCAGCCGGTAGGTGAGCGGTGATCCCCATCCAGCCGGTGGATGGGGGTTGGGCACTATGCCCGCGTGCGCCCAACCTTGTGTGGGTACAGAACGTGGGTATCAGGTCTCTTCTTTCCGCTTTCTCGAGGCAACCGGGGATCATCCCCCCGACAGGACCCATATTGGGCTTCCCTTATGGTTCTTGGAGTTTTTCGGGAGTAAAAATCCACAAAAAAATTCAGCTCAATCCGAGCACTTTGATTTTTGACCTATTTCTGCAATGCACCGACAAATAAACAAGAACTAGCACTGGGGCATCTTATTAATAGGTTAGTCCAATAAACGATAGAAAAAAGGGAAAACAAACCGAAAACATGTAGAAAACAAGCATGGAGCATCAAAATTATAGATACGTCTGGGACATATGAGCATCCCCAAGCTTAACTCCTGCTCGTCCTCGAGTAGGTAAGTGATAGCAAAATAATTTTTGAGGTGATATGAAGCCAACACAAATCTTGATCAACGTTATGAAAAGCATTACAAAGCTGAGATCAAAGTACTTTAACGAATGCATGATAAATATCATTTCAACTAATGTAAACTTAGCAACCATGTTGCACATGAAAAGAAACAAAAAAAAATGAATAATGAAACATTGAAGTGATACGGTTGTTTCAATCATAAAGAAAAACATAATAAAGCGGTATCTAACTAGTCCTTCGTGTGGTAGCAAAACCTAAATGTCAGGACACCTTCAAAGTTTAAATGGTGACTAGATCCAAATAATTTGAGAGCAAGCAATACCACAATCATGAATCAATCAATAATAAATTTTGGGACTATGCACATTATACTAAGAATGACAACTATGATCTCTTATTTGGTGCATAATGATAAGGGGTGGCCCAATCTTCTCAGTGAACTCACAGATAACTTCTGATTTGATAACTAGTGCGCCACTAAGAACTCTCCGGCTGATCCCTGATGCCAATGCAAAAGATAGCAACCCAATGGATATTCTTAACTCCACACTCTTGCACAAGTAATCCACCGACTACAAGTGGTCCTGTACCGTCTTATTCCCAGTGGAACAGCAGGTAACACGTAAAGTTTGCAGATGAACTTCCAGATGAAAGGCTTACAAGCAGTTTCAATCTAGAGGTCTAGGGTTTTTGGTTTTAACGTAGTCTCATTGATCCACACGCAGGTGGCCAACATATATAGGTGGAGGGGGTGCGGCCACAAGGTATCCTTGCGCAAGCAACCCTCTCCCTACTAGGACTAGGACTAGGACTCCTACTAGGACTAGAACTCACAATTAGGGATACAACCCGATTCCCTCACAAGGAATTCGGCCACATTGGTATGGAAACCAAACCTAACACTAATAGAAGTATTATGGCGCATTGATCTTCTATGTGGGCGCCCTCCTCTTGTATTTGTCCATCTATAAGTGTGGAAAATATAATGGCATTGTTTTCCACACTTAGTGCATTTGACCTTGTGGAGGCACCATCCCCTTGTCATGATAACAATTGTTATTTGTTGTTTTCACCATGCTAGCACTTGTTTTCCATCTCCTCTTCTAGTCCATGCTCATCCTTGTGTGTCTCCTCTCCATGATCTTCATTCATGCTTGTGTTATCAATAAACCTAAGGACACACAAATGCAAAGACTTAGGTAGTATAAAATTCTCACAATTATAAACATTATACTCAAGTAGGAGTGAATTCACCTGTTGTTGTAGTAGCTTGGTTCTTGATCTTGTCATTGGACCAATTCTAACTTCATTAGCTTTGATTGGAGGATCTTCATGTTCAACAATAGGTGAAGAGCTAGGGATGTCCTCATCATCCTCCCCCTCTTGAAAAGGCATCGACCTCGATGCTAAATCATCTCCATGGTAAGGTGTCAAATCAGCCACATTAAAAGAATTACTAACACCAAACTCATCAATTGGGAGGTCAATCTTGTATGCATTATCATTGATCCTTGAAATAACTTTGTAAGGACCAGCTCCTCTAGGCATCAACTTGGACTTTCTCAATGTGGGAAATCTATCTTTTCTAAAGTGCACCCACACCATATCTTGTTTACTCTTTCAGCCACATGTTTTCCTTTCTTCTCATTGGCCTCTTTTGTTTTCTCATGAATCTTCTTCACAAAATCAGCCCTCTTTGAAGCCTCCATATTAACTCTCTCATGTAAAGGAAGTGGTAATAAATCAAGAGGAGTAATAGGCTTGAAACCATACACCACCTCAAAAGGACATAATTGAGTAGTTGAATGCACAGCTCTATTGTAAGCAAATTCCACATGGGGCAAACACTCCTCCCACTCCTTCAAATTCTTCTTGATCATACCTCTTAGCAATGTGGACAATGTTCTATTAACCACCTCGGTTTGTCCATCAGTTTGGGGGTGGCAAGTAGTAGAAAATAATAGCTTAGTGCCAAGCTTACCCCAAAGTGTCTTCCAAAAGTAACTCATGAACTTGACATCTCTATCTGAAACTATAGTCCTTGGAACTCCATGCAATCTCACAATCTCTCTAAAGAACAAATTGGCAATGTGAGAAGCATCATCACTCTTGTGGCATGGAATAAAATGATCCATCTTTGAAAATCTATCCACAACCACAAAGATAGAGTCATGTCCTCTTTTTGTTCTTGGCAATCCCAACACGAAATCCATGCTAATATCTTCCCATGGTGTACTTGGTGATGGCAATGGTGTATATAATCCATGGGGCTTCAATTTTGATTTGGATTTGTTGCAAGTAATGCATCTTTGCACCAATCTATATACATCTCTTCTCATATGTGCCCAATAGAAATTTTCTTCCAACATCAACAATGTTTTCTCTCTTCCAAAGTGTCCCATCAATCCTCCACTATGAGATTCCTGGATCAAAAACAAACGCAAAGAACACTCGGGAATACACAATTTGTTAGCTCTAAACAAGTACCCATCATGTATATGAAACTTTTCCCATGCTTTAGTATTAACACATTTATTAAATGCCATAGAAAACTCATTATCTTCATCATATAAATCTCTAATACCCTCCAAACCCGAAACCTTAATTTCTAAATTTGAGAGTAACATATTCTTTCTTGACAAAGCATCAGCAACTACATTATCCAATCCCTTTTTATGTTTTATGATGTATGGAAAAGATTCAATGAACTCAACCCACTTAGCATGTCTCTTATTCAAATTATTTTGGCACTTTAGAAATTTCAATGCTTCATGATCACTATGAATAATAAATTCTTTAGGCCACAAATAATGTTTCCATACTTCTAAAACTCTCACAAGTGCATATAATTCCTTATCATAAACAGAATAATTCAATTGTGCACCATTCAATTTTTCAGAAAAATAAGCAATAGGTTTCTTTTCTTGCATGAGCACACCTCCAATACCTATACCACTAGCATCACATTCAATCTCAAATTGTTTATCAAAATTTGGAAGCATAAGCAATGGAGCTGAAATCAACTTCTCTTTCAAAGTATCAAAAGCAATATCTTGAGAAACACCCCACTCGAAATTGACACCCTTTTTAGTTAGATCATTTAAAGGGGCAACAATTGTACTAAAATTAGGCACAAATCTTCTATAGAAACTAGCAAGCCCATTAAAACTTCTAACTTGACTCACATTAGTTGGAATTGGCCAATTTCGAATAGCTTCAATTTTTGATTGATCAACTTCAATTCCATGCTTAGAAACAACATAACCAAGAAATATAACCTTATCTTTGCAAAAAGTGCACTTCTCAAGATTTCCATACAATTTATTAGTTCTTAGCACTTGCAAAACTTGTCTAATATGATCCATGTGGTCATGTTCATTGTGGCTATATATGAGAATATCATCAAAATAAACTACCACAAATCTACCAATAAAGTCTCTCAAAATATGGTTCATTAATCTCATGAAAGTACTAGGTGCATTAGTTAAACCAAAGGGCATTACTAACCACTCATATAAACCAAATTTTGTCTTAAAAGCAGTTTTCCATTCATCTCCCTCTTTCATTCTTATTTGATGGTATCCACTACGCAAATCAATTTTAGATAAAAGAGTAGCACCACTTAATTCATCTAACATGTCATCTAAACGTGGTATAGGATGACGATAACGAATAGTGATGTTATTAATTGCTCTACAATCTACACACATGCGCCAAGTACCATCTTTCTTAGGAACCAAAATAACGGGAACGGCACAAGGAGAAAGACTAACCCGAATATAACCTTTGTCCAATAGTTCTTGTACTTGCTTTTGGATCTCCTTTGTTTCTTGTGGATTGGTTCTATAAGGGGCTCGGTTTGGGAGAGATGCTCCCGGGATCAAATCAATTTGATGTTCAATTCCTCTCAATGGTGGCAATCCCGAGGGCACATCTTGTGGAAAAACATCCTCAAAGTCCTGCAAAACATTAGAAACACCAAGAGGAATAGGGGTCATGTCATTAGAAACCAAAATCTCTCCCTTGTGAATAAGCACAATAGGGACTAGTGTAGGATCATCCTTAAATTCCCTCAAATCCTCTTTAGTGGCTAACATGCATAATAGGTTCTCTCTCTTTTTACCACTCGAATTGTTTTTGCTATCACTCCCCATGGCTTGTATTTTTGGTGTTCCCTCATCCCTCTCTCTCTCTTTTTCCACTTTCATAGCAATTTTGGATTGGCACTCATTTACAATTTGTTGTGGAGTCATAGGCCTCAAAATAATAGTCCTCCCATGATGATTCAACTCATAAGTATTAGCTCTTCCTTCATGCTTCACACTTCTATCAAATTGCCAAGGTCTTCCCAATAATAGGTGACACACTGTCATAGGAACCACATCAAATTCAGTAGCATCCTTGTAAGGTCCAATTTGAAACTCCACTCTCACCATATGAGATACCTTCATTTGTCCCGTGCTACTCAACCATTGTATATGATAAGGGCTCGGATGTGGTAAGTATTTTAGGTTCAACTTGGCACATAAATCCTTGCTTGCCAAGTTTCTACAACTCCCTCCATCAATAATTACTTTGCAAGCCATGTTGGGACCAATAACAGCCTTTGTTTGAAATAGATTGCACCTTTGATTTTCAGGACTAGGCACCACACTCAATGAATTTTGGGTGCAAACAATAGAAGGCATAGTAGTAGCATAAGCATCCAAAGGAGAATCACTCAAATATCCATCATCATCATCATCAAGATCATTAGGATCAACATCATCACCTGTCTCATACTCATTGTTCTCATTGATAATCATCACTTTTGAATTTGGACAATCCTTCTTGAAGTGCCCTTTTCCTCCACATGTGTGGCATGTAATATCTCTATTCCTTGTAGTAGGAGCACTAGAACCCGAGGCACTTGCTGCTGGTTGTGATGTTTTCCTTGTATTAGCCACACTAGGCTCGGATTTGGATGATGGAGCACCTCGAAAATTGGATGATGGAGGTGGTGGTGGTGGTATACTAGGAGTAGTAGATGATCTCAATGGGAATCTACTCCTTGTTCTAGCTAAATTTTGTGCTTCCTCAAGTAGATGAGATTCGGCCTCCCTAGCATGATGTAAGAGATCATGCATATTAGTATATTGATAATGCCTCACAATGCCCTTGATTCTATAATGTAATCCTGAAAGAAATCTTTGCATTGTTTGCTCTTCTTGCTCTACCACGCGGCCTCTTTGCATAATTAATTCCATCTCTTGATAATAAGCATCAACTGTCTTGATTCCTTGCTTCAATTGTTGTAATTTGTCAAATTGTTGCCTTATGTAATTGGGTGGTACAAATCTTTCCCTCATGAGCCTCTTCATGGTGTTCCAAGTAGCAATGGGTAACTCACCATCATTATGCCTCTTTCTCACTAGATTATCCCACCATCTAAGAGCATATCCATTAAACTCAGAAGATGCCAACTTGATCTTTCTATCCTCATTATAATCATGCAATCTCCATAGCTTCTCAATTTTTAACTCCCATAGCAAGAATTCTTCCACATCCATAGTATCAAAGCTGAAAGATGGAATAGAAAAATTTGGTTTACCCAATATATCTTCTCTATTGTCATTAGCATTGGGCAAAGGCACACGCCTAGCTCGGCCTAGAAAACCTCCTCTTCCTCTTTCTCCTCTAGCTCCACGGCCAAAATTAGCTTCCTCCTCATTATTTGCATCACTATGGACACTAGCATTGTCATCATCAATAGGTGGCAACCGAGTTTGAATCAATCTTTGAAGATCTGTCATGGTATTGTTGATGGCATCAGTAGAATCTTGCATTGTTCTCAATTGAGCAGTATTGGTCTCGGCCACTTTATTTGTGTCCTCCACTTTCTTTTCCATAGAATTAACCATCTCATAGAGGGGATCACAAGCTTCATTAACATATTTCTTGTAGTGTTCCTCATTGTCATCCAATTTCTTTGTCAACACATCCCTTAATGCCTCATACTCCCTCCAATACACTCCCTCGGATTGGTCCTTCTTTTGCTGCACAAGATCACTACTAGAAAGATCCATTAGAAGGTTAGTGAAAATAAAGCAAGTATAGGTTGTGGTGCCTCTCACAACTCACTCAAAACCTAGCAAGACAATAGGATATCTTACCACTCCAAAGTGAATAGAGATACTTACCACAAGTAGAGGCAATTAAAGTGCTTTGGTGTGAAAGAGAGAATACCCAGGTTTTTAACTTTCACAATGGCAAACAAGGTTATTTAGTGGGGCTTGGTATGGATACCTAACAATCACCAAAGTAACAATCCTATTTGCTGTCTTAGTGAAGATATAAAATACCCAAGGAAACTCACACAATGGAGACAAATGTGGCAAAGCAATATGTGGAGGAATTTTGCAATGCACTAGAAAGTCACTAGCTAGGCTCTTAATGACAGGCACAAGATTGCTCAATGAAAAACCAAGTGTCACAATGGCAAGCTCAACTAGTAAACAATAGCAATGATATGGCCTCTTTGCACTTTCTCTTTTCTCTTTTTTTTATACTTTTTTGCTTTTTCTATTTTTTTTTTGAATTTTTCAATGGCCTTACACTAAGCTAGGAGCAACAATTAACCAAACACAAGTGAACACAATGGTGGTGATGAAATATGAGCAACCTGTCAGAGCACAAAATAGCTATACTTGTGGGCAAGTTCCTATTAAAATGCTGTAGAAAGGCTGTGGCTAAGGTTCACAAAGTATGGATGTATTGGTCCTAGTGATGAAAAACAGGAAAAGAAAAATAAACACAAAAGATTCTATGAGAAAATTGATCTAGAACAGCTCACGGCAGCAAATGATACTCACGGCAGCAAAACAGGATGTTTTTGATCCACGGCAGCACGCACGGCAGCGAATTTGATGTTTTTCGTACCGCGGCAGAACACAGAAACACACGGCAGCGAAACTGCCGTTTTTGTGCCGCGGCAGCGCGCTTAGCCGCGCTGCGGTGATTGGTAAGCGGGTTACAGCGAAAATCAGGGCGCGCTGGTGTTACGTGGGCGCTACGGTGGCGGATTGCGCGCGGCAGCGAAGGCAGCGTTTTTCTGCCGTGGGTGTGTTGCGCGCGGGAGGGATTTGGTAACAGCGATGCGGGTGGGTGGGGGCTTTTTGTAAGCGCGTTACGGTGGCGAGTCCGAGTGTGATTAGGAGGGTGGCAGCGGTGGAAAGTTTGCGGGTGGGTAGGGTGAATCCGAGTACCACAAGGGATGGATGGCGGCAGCGTTTTGGTAAGTTTTGTGCCACGGCAGGGAAACAACTAGGACTCGGATTGGGGAGTATATGGTGGATCTGCTGCGGCTATTTTCGTGGTTTTTTGATTGAATTCGACCAGGGGAACAAAGAACCCTAACCCTAGCCGAAAATAAGAGATCTAAAAAACAGAAAAAGGTAACACAAAATCTAACACAATGACAGCAAAAGTAATGATACTAAGGTGATATCTAGGCTATGGCAATGACTAGAACTATTTTTGTGGGGCAATTTTCTGGATAGGTAATAAAAACACTCAAAACTAAAGGGAAATTGATAGCTCACCGAGGCAACCTGTAAATCTGATACCAAGATGATAAGGGGTGGCCCAATCTTCTCAGTGAACTCACAGATAACTTTTGATTTGATAACTAGTGCGCCACTAAGAACTCTCCGGCTGATCCCTGATGCCAATGCAAAAGATAGCAACCCAATGGATATTCTTAACTCCACACTCTTGCACAAGTAATCCACCGACTACAAGTGGTCCTGTACCGTCTTATTCCCAGTGGAACAGCAGGTAACACGTAAAGTTTGCAGATGAACTTCCAGATGAAAGGCTTACAAGCAGTTTCAATCTAGAGGTCTAGGGTTTTTGGTTTTAACGTAGTCTCATTGATCCACACGCAGGTGGCCAACATATATAGGTGGAGGGGGTGCGGCCACAAGGTATCCTTGCGCAAGCAACCCTCTCCCTACTAGGACTAGGACTAGGACTCCTACTAGGACTAGAACTCACAATTAGGGATACAACCCGATTCCCACACAAGGAATTCGGCCACATTGGTATGGAAACCAAACCTAACACTAATAGAAGTATTATGGCGCATTGATCTTCTATGTGGGCGCCCTCCTCTTGTATTTGTCCATCTATAAGTGTGGAAAATATAATGGCATTGTTTTCCACACTTAGTGCATTTGACCTTGTGGAGGCACCATCCCCTTGTCATGATAACAATTGTTATTTGTTGTTTTCACCATGCTAGCACTTGTTTTCCATCTCCTCTTCTAGTCCATGCTCATCCTTGTGTGTCTCCTCTCCATGATCTTCATTCATGCTTGTGTTATCAATAAACCTAAGGACACACAAATGCAAAGACTTAGGTAGTATAAAATTCTCACAATTATAAACATTATACTCAAGTAGGAGTGAATTCACATGTTGTTGTAGTAGCTTGGTTCTTGATCTTGTCATTGGACCAATTCTAACTTCATTAGCTTTGATTGGAGGATCTTCATGTTCAACAATAGGTGAAGAGCTAGGGATGTCCTCATCACATAAAGTAAGAGGATGAAGTCTCAGCATAAAACTAAAAGAAAGACCCTTCGGAAAGGGAAGCAAAGATTACTCATGTCCTAGAGCTTTTTATTTGATAAAACAGAGAATTGAAAACAATTTTCTGAGAGGTGTATGTCTATGTCAACGAATGGTAATGAAAAAATTATCATAATCCATGTCAAGCAAAGTGTTTAGACTTTTGAGAGAGGTTTCCGTTGTTTATTAGTTTGGCAATTCCCCCCACCTCTCTTTCACAAATGATAGTCGTGTTCATGGGTACCCACCAGCTTTCATCAAACCATGGGGAAGTGCCATTTTGTTATATTAATTGGCACCATCTCTCTGCAAATTTTAGATGAGCATAGATTCCATACTCATCGGGTGAAAGAAGGAATAATAAATTTCCTTAACACAAACCATAATAAACTTTAAACTACTTCCTTATGAGCTAAAACAAGAACACAAAACATGTTATCATTTTGAACGTTTTAAAGGTAGCACACGAGAAATTTACTTGGAGTGGCAGTTAAACACCACGCGTAGGTAGATATGATGGACACATTTGGCAATACTTTGGTTTTTTGGAAGTTGTATGCATGAGTATAGCTCATACTTAGTACATGTGTAGGTTGGCAAAAGACTGGGAGCGACCAACTAAGAGAGCAATAACGGACATAATCATGCATAGAGACAAAACATCATTAATCAATGCATGAAGTGACATTACAAGTCAAAAACTAAATGATCATCAAGGCTAGAAGTGACTTTGTTTGTAGTCATAACATGGTGTGAGCATTTTCCAAGTCAATCCAGATAAAGCATTCAAAAGAGAAATACCACAATACCATGCTTCAATACGAGAGAACAACACATTATTAACTTCAATGGAACATTAAGAACTCTCAGCTATTTGAGACTAGTCATGATACATCATAAACTACTAAGCACATAATTGAATAAACATCTAATATGACATGCCAAAGCCTATTCCATAGTCAAAACAAGCTTCCTATTGCACCACTATAAGCATGAAACAATTTACTATTCTCCAACACTAATCAACTTACTCGAAAAAACAACTATATGGACCTGCTTTGCCTCCATCCATGCAATGGGAGAAGATTTTGAGCAAATTCATTCCAAAATGCATTTTAAACTCTCTGAGCCCTACTGGTCTGAAGATTTGCCCTTTTCCCATGTCACTTTGGTCTCTGCACCTATAGAGGGTTCTCTCTTTCAGTTTACTGCAAAAAGAAACTTCTTTCATGCCAAAAGAACTGCTAGAAGGATTTTCTTCTCTGAGTGTCCTGATAAATTTGTTCAGTTGCCTAGCAGTCCCATCAGGAAACATGTCACAAAAGATGTTTCCAATGATGCCTCTGTCTCTATCCCCAAGAAAAGGAAGAGATGTAAGGTGAGCACCCCTGCTACAGAATTTTCAGTCAGAAGAAGTACAAGACAAGCTGCAATTGCTAATGGTTTTAAGCTTCAAACCATGAAGGACACCCCTATCCCCAAGAAAAAACCAAGATCCACTAGGCCCATGCCAGAGGAGAAGTCAGTTACCCCCCACACCCCTGTATCTATTTTGCAACAGGTGGGAAGGGTGTTGGAGATTAATGAATATGATATTTCAGAGGAAAAGCTTGAGGCTATTCCAGAAGAAGAGAACAAAAACAAGAAGTTTTAATGATAGGGAAAACTTTGATGACTTTTGGCCATTGTTTTGGCATTGTCTTATTTTGGGCTTTGTACTTAATGGTCCTTTTTATTCTCAGACTTCTAGGTCCTGGAATGTTCAATCATGAAGTTATCTTGTACTCTATCCTTTTGAGTGGAAATGTTAAGGAATTATTTATCCTTTTAGCTGGCTAGACCTGTTATCTCTTCTTTGCTCCTCATGTTGGTTTCATATGAATAGTACAACTTATTGGCTGCTAGATTGGAAAGTGTTAGACTGGAATGTCAGAGGGCTTAATGATCCTAATAAAAGATTGTTAGTTTATAACAAAATTGAGGAAAGTCAATGTGCCATTATCTGTCTCGAGGAAACCAAGTGCCAGTCCTTTGACCACTCTTTTATCAGATCTTTCTGCCCAAAGAGATTTGATCGTTTTATTTTTTCTCCTTCTGTGGGTGCCTCTGGTGGAATAATTGTTCTTTGGAACAGTTCACTTTTTGAAGGAAACTTGTTGGAATGTCACAAATTTGCTATAAGTATAAATTTCACATCCAAACACAACAATACCTCCTGGACTCTAGTTACTGTTTATGGACCTTGCAGAGAAATTGAGAGAGATCATTTTGTTCTTTGGCTTCATGATCTTATTATTCCTACACATGAGAATGGCTCATTGTTGGTGATTTTAATTTTATTAGATCAGTTGACAATAGAAACAAGCCTGGGGCTGATATGAATGACATCTTCATTTTCAATGAAATCATTAGTCACTTGAGTCTCATTGAATTGCCTTTGAAAGGTAGAGCTTTCACTTGGTCAAACATGGAAGATCAACCATTGCTGTAACAATTGGACTGGTTCTTTACCAGTCATATTTGGACTCTCAATTATCCTAACACACTGGTCATGCCACTTGGTAAATCTACCTCAGACCATGTTCCTTGTGTCATTTCTATTTCAACTACTATTCCAAAGGCACAGATTTTTCGTTTTGAGAACCATTGGATTCATTAGGAAGGGTTTAATGATCTTGTGAAGAGGGTTTGGCTTTGGCCTGTTAAGGCTACAAATATTGCTTCCAGAATCACAGAAAAATTTAAAAACCTTAGACATGAGCTGAAAAGGCGGGGCATAAATCTCTCCCACCTTAAACTATTAATTGCCAAGTGTAACAGAGTGATTTTTATTTTGGATAACCTCGAAGAGGAAAGAAATTTTAGCAGACCAGAATTCAATTTCAGGAATATTGTGAAGTGTCATCTAAAAAAATTACTGCTCTCTCAGTCAGCATATTGGAAAAAGAGATGCACTATTAGATGGGTTCAGTTGGATGGGGGAAATACTAAAATTTCCCATGCTAAGGCCACTGAAAGATACAGAACCAACACAACATCTGAAATAAAAAATGTTGAGGGTGTCACTATGGTTGATCATCATCATAAGGCTGCTGCTTTTTGGTCATGTTTTAAAAATAGGATGGGAGTCTCCTTGCCAATTGTTCAAGATTTGGATATTCATAGTATCGTGCACCCTGTAGATAATCTTGAGTGTCTTGTGGATCCTTTCTCCATGGAGGAAATCGAGGGAGTAATGAAAAATATAAAAAATGACAGAGCCCCTGGGCCTGATGGTTTTAATGGCCTTTTTGTTAAAAAGTGCTGGGATATTATCAAGGATTATTTCTTCCAGCTATGCAAGGAGTTTCATGCTGGAACAGTCTCTCTACAGAGTATTAATGGTTCATATATCACTCTTATTCCAAAGAATAATTCTCCAGAGACTGTAAATGATTTTAGGCCAATTTCACTCACAAATACTTGCCTCAAATTCCTTACAAAGTTGATTGCCAATCCGATGCAAAATATTATTTGCACCACTATTCATGACAACCAATATGGTTTCATCAAAGGAAGAACAATTCAAGACTGCCTTGCTTGGTCTTTTGAATTTCTGTTCCAATGTCTACAATGAAGAAAGAAAGTTGTGGTGATAAAATTGATTTTGAGAAAGCATTTGACACTTTGGATCATGATGCCATTACCAAAATCCTAAGAGCTAAAGGCTTCCCTGAGCTATTTATTATATGGGTAAAATAAATTCTCTCCTCTGGATCTTCTTCTGTGCTTTTAAATGGGATTCCAGGAAAATCTTTTGCTTGTAAAAGAGGGGTTAGACAAGGGGACCCTCTCTCTCCACTTCTTTTTGTTGAAGGTGCTGATTTAATGCAAAGCTTGGTGAACAATGCATACAGAAATGGACTGTTATCTTCACCAATCCCTGTGAGGAAAGATTTTCCTATCATCCAATATGCTGATGATACACTAGTGGTTATGCCTGCCTGCAAGGAAGATTTATTGATTCTTAAAGAAATACTCAATATTTATGTAGGCATTACTGGTTTGAAGATTAATTTCCACAAATCCTCTATGGTTCCCATTAATATTGATAATGTTGAAGCTAATGAGTTGGCTCAAGTATTTGAGTGTCAATTGGGTTCCATGCCTTTTACTTATCTTGGTCTCCCAATAGGTACCACAAGACCAAGTATAAGAGATTTTTCTCCTTTAATTGATAGAGTGGAAAGGATATTATCTACTACTGCTTCCTTTTTATCATATGGTGACAGACTAGTATTGGTTAATTCAGTCCTCTCATCCTTACCAACATATTACATGCTTTCTTTAGTCATCCCAGCTGGTGTTATTAAGGTGATTGATAGAGCAAGAAGACACTGTCTCTGGAGTAAAAAAAGGGAAAGATAAGGCACACTCTCTTGCTGCTTGGCCAATGGTTTGCAGACCAAAAAATAAGGGTGGGTTAGGAATCATTAATTTGCAAACTTATAATTCAGCCCTATTGCTCAAGCACTTGCATAAGTTCTATAATCAGGAACCTATACCATGGATTCAGCTAGTAACAGATGCATATTATCATAATTTTGTTCCTCGTGTTGTTATTTCTTCAGGCTCCTTCTGGTGGAAAGGAGTTTTCAGATTATCTGAGGATTACAGGAAGGCAAGTGTATGTACTGTTGGTAATGGTATCACTGTTCTCTTCTGGGAAGATAATTGGCATAATGTCATTATGAGTCAAACATTTCCTAGATTGTTTTCTTTTGCTAAAGATAAGCTGCAATCAGTTAGGGACTTCTTGTTGGTTGAGGATGGGCTTCATAATTTTTCATTGCCTTTGTCATCCTTGGCCCATCGGGAGTACTTAGAACTCTGTTCAATTACTCAACAGTTGCTTCTTTCCACCAATCAGATGGACAGATGGATTAGCTCAATCTCTAAGAAGGCCTTCTCACCAAGTGCCTTCTATAAATATAGTTTTGCACACATCCATTCTGATTTTGTCTCGAATTGGTTATGGAAAAGTAAATGCCAATCCAAGCATAATTTTTTTGCCTGGTTGATCCTTCATGACAGGATTAATACAAAGGAAATGCTCACCAGGAGGAATTGGCATGTTTCTGATACACATGATTGTGTCCTTTGTGCTGCCCATATTGTTGAAGATTGGAGGCATCTTTTCTTCAATTGTCAATTTAGCACTCGAGTTTGGAATTATTTACCAATTCCATGGATTCCTGGAAACACTACAGAATCTATTAAGTTTGCCGAGAATTGTTTCTCAGGTCCTTGCTTTGCTGAGATTGTGATCTTGGCTTGTTGGGGTATTTGGAAGCAAAGAAATGGATGGATTTTCAATAATATTAAACCTATATGAGATCACCCTTCTTAAGTATAGGGTGAAGAAGGCTACTCTTCCTTTTTTGACATCAGGGATTAACTCCATCTCCTAGCTTCTTTTACTTTTTGTAAATATTGTTTTCTATTCTTTAATAAAGTGGGGGCTGTGGGGGATTCCCCCACAGTAATGGTGTCAAAAAAATATAACAACCTCGGGCATGTGTCTATTTTTTCAAAGCAATACGACGTTCCGACTAAGAGATATGAATTTTTGGGTAACAACCCAGAAATCTGTTTCAGAACAGCAACTTCCCCAAATTGCACTTCCTCTCAATTGATGAGGACATCCCTAGCTCTTCACCTATTGTTACACATGGGGATGCTCCTATACAAGCTAATGAAGTAAGGATTGGTCCGATGACAAGATCAAGGACCAAGCTATTACAACAACAGGTGAATTCACTCCTACTTGAGTATAATGTTTATAATTGTGAGAACTTTATACTACCTAAATCCTTGCACTTATGTATTCTCAGGTTTGTTGATAACACAAGCATGAATGGAGATCATGGAGAGGAGATACATAAGGAGGAAGATGGACTAGAAGGGGAGATGGAGATCAAGTGCTAGCATGGTGAAAACAACAAATAACAAATGTTATGATGACAAGGGGATGGTGCCTCCACAAGGTCAAATGCACTAAGTGTGGAAAACAATGCTATTATGTTATTCCACACTCATAGATGGACAAGGCAAGAGGAGGGCGCCCACAAGGAAGATCTATGCGCCATATACAAGACCTAGTTGTGTTAGGATTTGTTTGTATGCCAATGTGGCCGAATCCCACCTATTTGGGTCGGTTTGTATCCAATTGTGGTAGTGGTAGGAGTCCTAGTCCTAGTAGGTTTGGTGCTTGCGCAAGGAACCCCCTTGTGGACGCACACCCCTCTCTTATATTCCCCTTGGGCGCATTGGAGAGGGTAGACTACGTTAAAACATTGAACCCTAGACCTCTAGATTGAATCAGCTTGTAAGCCTTCATCTAGAAGTTCATCTGCAAACTTTACGTGTTACCTGCTGTTCCACTGGGAATAAGATGGTACAGGACCACTTGTAGTCGGTGGATTACTTGTGCAAGAGTGTGGAGTTGAGAATATCCTTGGGGTTGCTATCTTTTGCATTGGCATCAGGGATCAGCCGGGAGAGTTCTTAGTGGCGCACTAGTTATCATACTGAAGTTATCTGTGAGTTCACTGAGAAGATTGGGACACCCCTTATCATTTTGGTATCAGATTTACAGGTTGCCTCGGTGAGCTATCATATTTTCCCTTTAGTTTGAGTGTTTTTATTACCTATCCAGAAAATTGCGTCACAAAAATAGTTTAGTTCTTGTCATAGCCTAGATATCATCTTAGTTTTCAATTACTAGTGCTGTTTTTGTGTTAGATTTCGTGTTGCTTTTTATCTTTTTAGATTTCATCTTTTCGGCTAGGTTTAGGGTTCTTGTTCATCTAGTCGAATTTCTATAAAAAAACTACAAAAAAAATCCGTTGCAGCTTGCCATATACCCACCCAATCCGATTCCATCTAGATCTCCTACCGCGGCACAGAAATCGCCAAATCCCTGCCGTACCGCACCACTTCCTAGTCGTACTCGGATTGCCCCGTTACACGCTTACAAAACCCCCCATCCACCCCCAGCGCCCTTACCAAATCCCACCCGCGCCCACCCACCCGCGGCAGAAAAACTCTGCCGCCGCTGCCGCGCACTGCTCCCTACCGCGCGCCCACGTATCGCTCACCCGCCCCAATTTTCCCCGCAGCGCGCTTACCATTTGCTGTTAACGCACGCGCGCGCGCTGCCGCGGCACGGAAACGAACAATTTTTCTGCCGTGACGTCTAAGAGCTGCTGTGAGCCTGCCACGGTACGATGTTCAGCAGTTTTGCTGCCGTGAGTGCTGTCGTGGTACAAAAACAGCCTGTTTTGCTGCCGTGACTGGTTTTTCCTGCCGTGAGTGTTTTAGAGCTGCAATTTCACCTAGATTTCTTTGTTTTTCCTGTTTTTATCACTAGGACCAATATCTCTATACCTTGTGAACCTTAGCCACAGCCTTTCTACAGCATTTTAATAGGAACTTGCCCACAAGTATAGCTATTTTTGTGCTCTGACATGTTTCTCATTTTCATCACCACCATTGTGTTCACTTGTTTATTGGTTCATATTGCTCCTAGCTTAGTGTAAGGCCATTGGAAAAATACAAAAAAAATAGAAAAAGCAAAAGTATAAAAAAAAAGAGAAAAGAGAAAAAGAGAAAAGTGCAAAGAGGCCATATCATTGCTATTGTTTACTAGTTGAGCTTGCCATTGTGACACTTGGTTTTTCATTGAGAAATCTTGTGCCTGTCAATTAAGAGCCTAGCTAGTGACTTTCTAGTGCATTGAAAAAAATTCATCCATATATTTGCATTGCCACATTTGTCTCCATTATTGTGTGAGTTTCCTTGGGTATTTTTATATCTTCACAAAGACAGCAAATAGGATTGTTACTTTGGTGATTGTTAGGTATCCATACCAAGCCCCACTAAATAACCTTGTTTGCTTTTGTGAGAGTTAAAAACCTGGGTATTCTCTTCTTCACACCAAAGTACTTTAATTGCCTCTACTTGTGGTAAGTATTTCTATTCACTTTGGAACGGTAAGATAACCTATTGTCTTGCTAGA
The DNA here is from genome assembly GCA_028641055.1 of Alopecurus myosuroides. NCBI lineage: Eukaryota > Viridiplantae > Streptophyta > Magnoliopsida > Poales > Poaceae > Alopecurus > Alopecurus myosuroides. The sequence continues at coordinate 337,239,728 of CM054059.1, read as the reverse complement.
TTTTTGAGTGAGTTGTGAGAGAACACCACAACCTATACTTGTTTCTATTACATTAACCTACTAATGGATCTTTCTAGTGGTGATCTTGTGCAGCAAAAGAAGGACCATAAGGAGGGAGTTAATTGGAGGGAGTATGAGGCTCTTAGGGATGTTTTGGCAAAAGAAATATTGGACAATCATAATGGACTCAAGAAATTTGTACAAGATGCATGTGATCCGTTATATGAGGCTCTCCAAGCTATGGAGACCAAGATGGAGGCCACTCATAAATTGGCCGATACTAATAGAGGCGAAGTGAGATCAATCAATGATTCAATTGCTCAAATGACTACTACCCTTGCTGGACTTCAAACCATGATTCAAGACAGATTTCCTCTTGGTGATGATGACAATGCTAGTGTCCATAGTGATGCTAATAATGGCTTGGAAGCCAATGGAGAGGTTGATAATCATCTTGGCCGTGGAGCTAGAGGAGATAGAGCTAGAGGAGGATTTAATGGCCGAGCCAATCATATGGTTGCAAGGAGAGTGCCTAATCTTGTGGGTCATGAAAATCCAAGAGAGGATGGTTTGAGTAAGCCCAAATTCTCTATTCCTTCTTTCAGCTTTGATACTATGGATGTGGAAGAATATTTGCTATGGGAATTGAAAATTGAGAAGCTATGGAGAATGCATGAGTATAATGAGGATATAAAAATCAAGTTGGCATCTTCTGAGTTTGATGGATATGCTCTTAGATGGTGGGATAATCTTGTGAGAAAGAGGCAAGAAGATGGTGAGTTACCCATTGTCACTTGGAATACAATGAACAGAGTCATGAGGGATAGATTTGTTCCACCAAATTACATAAGGCAACAATTTGATCAATTGCAACAATTGAGGCAAGGTACTATGACAGTTGATGCTTATTATCAAGAGATGGAATTAATCATGCAAAGGACACGTGTGAGAGAGCAATTGGAGCAAACAATGCAAAGGTTTCTTTCAGGTTTGAACTATAAAATCAAGGGCATTGTTAGGCATCACCAATATCATGATTTACATGAGTTGCTACATCATGCAAGGGAGGCCGAAGCACATCTTATTGAGGAGGCTAAAATTACTACAAGGACAAGGGCTAGATTTCCCATGAGATCATCTACTATGCCTAGTGCACCCCCTCCTCCTTCTCTTAGCCATGGAGTTTCATCATCCAAGGCCGATCCTAGTGCTTCTATTTCAAAGAAATCACCACAACCAACAACAAGTGCCTCGGGTTCTAGTGCTCCTACTACAAGGAATAGAGATATTACATGTCACACATGCGGAGGAAAGGGGCACTTCAAGAGGGATTGTCCCAATACAAAGGTGATGATTATCAATGAAAACAATAAGTATGAGACAGGTGATGATGTTGATCCTAATGATATTGATGATGATGATGGTTATTTGAGTGATACTCCATTGGATGCATATGCTACTAACATGCCAACTATTATTTGCACCCAAAATTCCTTGAGTGTGGTACCTAGTCTTGAAAATCAAAGGTGCAATTTGTTTCAAACTAAGGATATCATTGGTCCTAATATGGCTTGCAAAGTCATTATTGATGGAAGGAGTTGCAGGAATTTGGCTAGCAAAGATCTATGTGCAAAACTCAATTTGAAATATTTGCCACACCCTTCTCCTTATCATATACAATGGTTGAGTAGCACGGGTGTAACATCCCAAGTATGAAAACACCCTTAGAATGCTTGCTCCTTGTTTAATTTTAGTTTGCATCATTCCATCATTAGCATTGCATTTTTTTTCACTTGTTTTCCATTTGAATTTCAAACCAAATTTCAAATCCTTTCCAAATAAAACATTCAAATCAAACCTTTTATTTGTTTCCAATAAACTTGAATTCTCATATTATTAACTTGCTAAAATTTCAATATTTTCAATTATTGCAAAATTCAATCAAATTCATTTAAATTTCAAACAGCAACAAAAATTTAAAATTTTGAAAAACAGAAGTTTGTACAACTGGGCTTTTGCAATAAAGAACTTATAAAAATTTATCACCAAAAATTTTAAGCCCCAAAACCCTCATATTTCTCTCCTTATTTCTTTCTTTTCTTTTCAGCAAAAAAAGAAAAGAAATAAAAACAGAAAAGCAAAGGGGGGGGGGGGGGCGGGCCAGCCCAAGTGGGCTGAGCCCACCACAACCCCAAGGCCCAGCCCCCCACGATCGGTGTCGTCTTCCTCCTCTGTACGGAGACAGAGTAGGGGAGGCATCCCCCACCGAGCAGAGCTCCCCCACCTGCTCCACCTCCTCCTTAAAAACCCCCCTCGGCCGTGCCCTAGCTCTCCTCTCCCTCCTCCATCTCCACCGCGGCCACCCTCCTTCCTCTCCCTTCACCTTTCTCCTCTGTTTCCTGAATCCCGAACGGCAAAAGCACACCGTCAGAACCCCGCCTTTCGTCGCCTCCATGGCCCTGCTCACGACGTGCTGACGGTGGGAACGGAAACCTCTCGCCACGGCGTTCCTCGTCGCTGAAGGCCAGGGCCAGAGATGGGTTAGGGAGCTCCTGCGTTGCCGCGTTTGTCTCCGGCGAACGCACTGTCCGTGCGCCTCCAACGTCTTCCCCGAGCCCCTGCTTCGATGACCACCGAGGGTGAGCACGCCCCTGTCCCCTCTCTCCTTCCCCTCTGCATCCGCGGGCGAGCGCACCACCCCAGCGCCGCGCGGCACGGCGCGCACGACGGCAGCGCACAACGCCGCGCTCGTCGCCGTTGTCTCCTTTCCTCGACGCGTTCAGTATCTGAACGTTGTTTAGTTTCGTCAGTTTAAAGGCTCAAGCTTACCTCAAAAACCTGCGCGCGCTATGTCTAGCACCAGCCGCAGCAGTAGCCTAGTGGTTGTGCCCCTGTTCCGCAACCAGGAGGGCCTGGGATCGAATCCTCCCCCGCGCGAATAAAACCCACTTTTTTCTATTTATTTTCGCAGGTCCAGATCCATTTCCTTTTCGCGCACAGGTCCCTGAGGCTTACAGTTCAGTCCCTGACCATCACAAACAGGCCCTTAGCTATTCTATTTAATCACAGATTAATACCCCAACTTTAAAAATGCATAATTAATTCATTATAACCCCAAATTTAATAATTTAAATATGTTTTCCATACCAAATTAAATTCTCTACCTAAATATAAACTTTGTTTACTGTTTTGAATATTTTAAATTGATGAAATATTTAAATCCTTGTGTAATCCATTTAATATTGCAAAATTCATAACTTGGGCATAAAAATTCCAAATTCAACAAACTAAATATGTTTTCCATCCCATTTTTCATAAACTTTGCAAATATCAACTTTGTGTTCTGTTTTAAGTAAATTAAATTGCTAAAAACAACTGTTTCTTAATTCATGCATTTAAAATTGTCAAATTAATAACTTGCTCATTTTAAATCCTTTTTCAACAAATGAAATATGTATTCCATCTAAAATTTTGTGTTCTTTCCAAATATGAATTTTGTTATCTGTTTTGAACGATTAAAATGGGTGAAAACAATAAATGTTTGTGTAACTCACTTAAGAAGCCAAATTTCATAACTTAATAAATAAAATTCCAAACTTGGTAAACCACATATCAAATTGAAGCTATTGTTGTTTTCTTATTGTTTTCATCATCCATGCATCATTATAATCAACTTTCACATGATGGTTATTTGTAGATCACTTAATTCAACTTTAATTCTTGGGCCTTTCTATATGCAACCCAAATTGCATATGGGCCCATTTAAATATGTTTACCATGTCAACTAGCTTATCTTTGATGCATCAATTAAATTTGCCATGCATCATCCCATGTTTGTGCATTATGCCATGTTATTGATTGTTTGCCTCTCTGCGTTGTTTGTTTGCTTCTTCTCGAATAGACGACGACGTTGAGACAGACGAGGTTTACGACACTACTTCAGAGGAGTTAGCCCAGCCAGTCTATTGAGTTTGCAGGCAAGTATTCAATCACATGAACCATTGTGTCCTTTCCACACTTGTTACTGATACTTTCCGTTGTCTAACCTGCTAGCCTTATGATTCGTTACTTGTGTTCCGATCCTATCACATGTTATCCTGTAACCCTGATATAGCCTATCCTCCACACCTATAACCCTGTTGCTTGTTGCCTGTGTCTTACTAGCATGCTTAGGGTTGTTTATGCTCGAGTCTGATGTTCGTTATTTCTGTTACCATATTTATTATGTTCTGGGGGCTCGATGTTTAAACAACAACCTGTTAATGATTGAGGTAATGCTAAATTGATGATAAGGCACCGGCAGGAGGCCGGGTATGGTTTTGAGGCCTGCTAGTGTCGAACTCAGGAAAAAGTTCTTGTCCTCTAGATCCATGATGAGCGCGCTAACCGCATGTGGGAAGCGTGTATGGGCGCCCCCCGCAACTCTGATTCGATTCACATCTCGTCCAATTCGCCTCATTTAGTTCGGGTTTTGCATTTGCCGCATGCATATGCAGGTGCGAACCCTTGGCGCCAGGGTGGTAACTTTTGTAGTCGGCATTTAGGGAGACACGTTCTTAGAGTGCTATGAGGGTCCCCTTTTCTTCGTGGGGCTTGATTAGCCGTGCGCTCAATTGCACGGGGTTCTTTGGGCTTGATGCGAAGAAGAGTTGGGTTGTGTTGAGTGGCCTGCTTGGTGGGTTTGATCCCCGCCTGGCGGGTTATTCTTACGTGTACGGCCAAATTGGTGCATCCCTGCAGGGTTAAATCTTCTCGAGAAGCCGTGTTGTCCACGGTTATGGATGACTTGGTGATAGGGCTGGCTAACAAGGATTAGACAACTTACACCTAAATGATATTAATTTGACTAGTAATAGGCTTATTGACACAATAACTTGAACCTTCATTAATCCAACTATGTGGGTTATCCTCATATTGCTTCTTTGGATAAGGGGCGAGATCCAGGATGGGTTTGTTTGAGGTTAGTGGTAGTTGGTTCCGATGCGCTATCTTATCCCTTTCTTTTAGCCGGATGTTGTAGCGTGTCTCTGTAGTTGGTTAGGGCAGCCCGCTGCCGCACCTTTGTATCACCTATCTTCCGTTGAACCCAAAGAATCTGTACTGGGTGTTGTCGGGTACACTTTGGTATCTTGTGCGTCTTGCTTGCCAGTACTCGTCTGTACTGACCCCTTTGGGGCTGCGTGTTCTGCAGACTACGTTTCCGAGGATCCCCATGGTGGCTACTACGTGGAGTATGACGAGGCTGCTGACGAGTAGATAGCGGACCCGGGCAGGATCCGAGACTTCGTGGATGGGCTCCGTTCTTTCGTTTCCGGCCTCTTAGGACTATTTGGATCTTGTCTGTACTCAGACACTTTGGATGCTTCCGCTGTGATGTAATGATGACTTGTTGGGACATGTGTCCTCTGCATGACTGTATTTGCTATCTCTGTTCTAGTGAGAGCTTTTGCCACTTATTTCTATTTCTTTGTGTCTTAGAGATTTGTTGTGATACTATTTGTTCAAATGTCGTTGACGTACCATGTGTGTATGTTATGAAGTACGTCAATGGAAGTATTCGGATTTCTATTGGATGGTTTCACAGACGATGAATAGTAGAGGATGGTTGTCACACGTTTACGTGTTGGCCTACTCATATTGAGATGCGGGTGCAGGTAGGCCCCGTAAGCCATTTATCTACTGTTTAGCGGGCTGTGAGTATCCTCTAAAAGTCTGGGTGCGACAAATGGTATCAGAGCCTGTCTGCCTGTAGGATCCCTTTTACTGGTCGCAGTTGAGTCTTGAAACTATTTTGTAGCTATATAGGAAAAAATGAAACGTGAGAGTAGGAATTCTGTTCTTTTATTTCTTTCCCCACCCACCCTCCCTTTTTTTGGTAAGGAAGTGCAACGTTGTTTTCTATTCTCATCTAAACTTTCAAGTTAGGATTTCAGGTATCCTGGTTTCTCTAGGATGGTTATATCTACTAGACCATAGGAATGGAGGTGGTTGTGACATGATTTATCATGTTGCCTACTCACGATTGAGAATGGAGGCATAAACCCCGGAAGCAGATCCTCTATTCCTTAAGCAGTAGATATTGATCCTTTAGAAGCCCAGATGGGTTTTCCGTAGTACCTCAGGAGTGTTTGGTCTCGTGTTTCCCAAATGTTGCTTCGATATCCTGTTCTTCTCAAGATCCTTTTCGTCCGTTGGAACCTTGTTGTTGCTTGCCACTCCAGTTTTTCTACCGGCGTCTAATCAAAACTTCCCCGATCATCTGCAGATGGATCTCAGGTTCTACCCACAGGTGGTTCGTATGACTCGTTGCGAGAGCACTGCCGGTTATCCGGAGATGCTGAGAGACATGGTCACTTTTCTGGGGTTCCGTTGGGCACCAGAGTACCAGGTCTACGAGCAGCAGCGAGAGTTTGAGCAGACCTACTACCAGGCTATCGTCTACATTCTGTCAGATGATGGCATGAGCGTAGTCCACCGCTACGAGGCAGTGGGTTCCACAGTGGATATGGCTGTGCAGCAGGCAGCTTATGTGAGTCTCACCGTCCTTCGTGCTGACTACTAGGGATTTGACGATTCTATCTATCGCCACATCCCCCGTGGTTACATCACTTCGGAGGGAGCTCACTTCACTCTCTACGACAACTTGGATGTTTACGAGCATGATAACTCCAGGCTGCACACCACCGCTCAGTTTGTGAGACACAGTGACGGAGTTGCCCGCACACTATCTCAGGAGTTAGCTTCAGTCAGAGAGCAGCTTTACCTTGCTTTGACTCGTCTGGCGACTTACACCACAGACTTTGTTGGAGACGAGCGCTTTGCATGTTTCGATCAGCCAGTTGGGCGTCGTCTGCCAGATGCTGGAGGTTACGAGCCGATCAGAGGTCCACTCCTTAACCTTGGTGCTGGTTACACTGGGATTCCCCGCTTTGGAGCACAGGGAGTCGACGCTATGTACTTCACCACGCCTAGAGTCGGTCTCAGACCACGTCAGATCTACGTGGATCGTCGTTCCACCTACTTTCGTGGGCGTGCTCCTCACCGTACCTCTCGTCGTACTCCTCGCCGACGTCCTGCGTGGGAGTACCGATGTATCCATTCTTAGCTATGTTTAGTTATCCTTTGGTATTCGAACCATTTATGGTGTGTTGGATATTCTGATGTAATTGAACATGTGATGGTGTACCTTTTGGTTATCTATTCATGCGTCAGAGTAATCTATCTTTCGGTTGCCAAGTCTATCCTTTTCTATTGTTGTGCTAAAATGCATTTCCATTCAGGATGCCGCCAACAAGGAACAACACGCCTGAGCCACCGCCAATCACGGAGCTGTTGACTCAGATGACCCAAGTCATGACGCAGATGGCCCAGTTTCAGGCTAATCAGCACATCAACCAGACAGCTCCACGATTCAGCATCAAGGAGTTTCTCAGTCTGGGCCCAAGAGCTTTCGTGGCCACACGCGAACCTATGGACGCTGATGACTGGATCCGTGAGATAGCCAAGGCTCTGGAGATTGCACACGTAGCTGAAGAAGACAAGGTCAAGTATGCCTCCTATCTGCTGAAAGGTCAATCAGCTTCTTGGTGGGAAAACTTCCAGGCCATGAGAACTGGGATGCCAGTCACGTGGGATCGTTTCAAGGAAGCCTTCCTGAAACACCACATTCCAGATGGTCTCATGGAAAGAATGCGTGAAGAGTTTTGCTCTCTCAAGTAGGGCAAGTTGGACGTCATCGGGTATCAGAGTGAGTTCAATCGCCTCGCTCGATACGCTGGAGATGAGGTGTCCACTGAAGCTAAGAAGATGGCAAGGTTCCGCAGAGGCTTTAACCCGGAACTCAAGTATGCCCTCACCAATGTCAAGGCCAACAGCTTCGAGGATCTCGTTAACACCACGCTCAATGAAGAAAATGGGCGCAAGGCGTTCGAGGAGTCTCGCAAGCACTCGCGTGAGGGTGGTTCCTCCTCCAAGATGACCACCCCTCCGCAGAAGCGCCGCATCTGGGTACCAAATGGTGCTGTCACTCAGGCTCCATATGCCCAAACTTCTCCAGGCTTCGCTCCCCGCCCACCCAACCCTGCTCAGATGCATGATCCAAGGGCTTCGATGGGGCAGCCAAATCCAGGGCCTCCTCGTGTCGTCACATGCTACAAGTGCAAGCAGACGGGACACTACGCCGACAAGTGCACGCAGAGCCAGCTACCTCCACCACCTCCTCGTCCTAACACAAACCAGGCAATGGTGCGCGCTCCCCCGCCTAAGGCCTTCAACTCCAACAACAGGCCTGTCGGGAGGACCGCAAGGGTGAATCATGTCAAGATCGACAAAGCTGAGGAAGCTCCTGACGTCGTTCTCGGTACATTTCCCCGTAAACTCTATTCCAGCTAAAGTGTTGTTTGATACCGGAGCATCACATTCTTTTGTGTCAAAGACCTTTGCCACAACAAAAAACCTAATTGTGGTTCCACTAAGCAATCAGATCACTGTTCACTCCCCGGGATCTCAAATGTTGACTTCCAAGATAAGTAAGGACAATCAAAACCTAATTGGAGGCCACATATTCCTTGCTTCTCTCATGTTGCTTGGCAATTCTGACATTGATGTCATTCTTGGTATGGATTGGCTGAAGGCCAATAAAGCAAGAATTGACTGTGCTCAAAAGTCAATAACTCTGTTCCACCCTTCTGACCAGATAATCTATTCTCCACATGAATCAAGTTCCATTCAGCTATGCACCCTCAATGCTAAACCTCTACCTTCACTGGAAAATGTTCCGGTGGTTTGCGACTTCCCTGACGTCTTTCCAGAAGAGTTGCCAGGAATGCCTCCGGGCAGAGCTGTTGAGTTCGTGATCGAACTTGAACCAGGTACTGCTCCAATCTCTAAGCATCCCTACAAGATAGGAACTCCCGATCTGAAGTTGTTGAAGGAACAAATTGATATGTACATGGAAAAAGGTTACATTCAACCTAGTTCCTCGGCTTGGGGTTGCCCAACTCTGTTTGTTGCGAAGAAGGATCAAACAAAGAGACTCGTTGTTGACTATCGTCCTCTTAACGAGAAGACCATAAAAAACAAGTATCCAATTCCTCGCATCGATGATCTTTTTGATCAACTTGTTGGAGCCTCAATATTATCCAAGTTGGACTTGAGAATGGGTTACCATCAAATAAAGATCAGAAAAGAGGATATTCCAAAGACAGCCTTCACCACTCGCTACGGTCTATATGAATTCACCGTCATGTCCTTTGGTCTCACCAATGCACCGGCGACCTTCTCTCGACTCATGAATTCTGTCTTCCATGAATACCTTGACAAGTTCGTTGTGGTATATCTTGATGACATTCTTGTCTACTCCAAATCCGAGGAAGAGCATGAAGAACACCTTCGTCTCACTCTCATGAAGCTTCGCGAGCATCGTCTCTATGCCAAGTTCTCCAAATGTGAGTTCTGGATTTCCGAAGTCGTTTATCTTGGCCATGTCATCTCTGCCAAGGGCATAGCCATTGATCCAGGAAAGGTTAAAGCAATTGTTGATTGGAAACCTCCAAGGACGGTGAAGCAAGTAAGAAGTTTTCTTGGCTTGGCTAGCTATTGCCGTCGCTTCGTCCCAAACTTCTCCAAGATTGCCAAACCTCTCACTGACCTCACAAAGAAGGACAAGAAGTTCGTTTGGTCTCCACAATGTGATGAGAGCTTCAATCTCCTGAAGACTAAACTCACTTCTACACCAGTTCTGGTTGGCCCAGATCCTTCCAAACCTTTCCAAATATTCTGTGATGCTTCTCTCCAAGGTCTAGGTGCAGTTGTTATGCAAGAACGTCAAGTTGTGTCTTATGCTTCACGTCAGTTGAACACACATGAGCTCAATTATCGCACTCATGACCTTGAACTTGCAGCAGTTGTGTTTGCCCTCAAGAAATGGAGACAATACTTGTTGGGTAATCGCACCGAAATCTTTTCCGATCATAAGAGTCTGAAGTACATCTTCACTCAACCAGATCTAAACCTCAGACAAAGGAGGTGGATTGAAAAGATCAAAGACTTTGATCTTACCATTTCTTACACTCCAGGCAAGGCTAATGTTATGGCCGATGCTCTCAATCGCAAGTCGTATTGCAATAATCTCATGATCATGGAAAGCCAACCTCCTCTTCATGAAGAATTCCAGAAGCTGAACCTTGGTCTTGTTCCTCAAGGCTATCTTGCAAACTTGACAGCCACTCCAACTCTCGAGGACAAGATTCGTTCTGAACAACTTCGTGATGCTGAAATCAAGAAGATTGTAGAACACATCAAAGCAGGCAATGAGAAATTTGAGTGCTTCTCAATTGATGACAAGGGAACTGTGTTCTTCCAAGGACGCATTGCAGTTCCTCAAATCCAAAGTCTCAAAAATGTCATTCTCAAGGAGGCTCATGAAACTCCCCTCTCCATACACCCTGGAAGTACAAAGATGTACCAGGATCTCAAGACACTGTATTGGTGGCCTAGCATGAAACGTGAAATTGGTCAATACGTTTCTGAATGCGACGTTTGTCAACGTGTTAAGGCAGTTCATCAGAAAACAGCCGGTCTTCTCCAACCTCTGAAAATCCCTGAATGGAAGTGGGACATGATTGAAATGGACTTCGTCACTGGTTTTCCAAAGTCCAAGAGGGGAAACGATGCAATCTTCGTTGTCATTGATCGACTCACTAAAGTCGCTCACTTCTTTCCTGTCAAAGAGACAATCTCAGCTAGTCAGTTAGCAGAGCTCTACACAACAAAGATTGTTCCTTTTCATGGTGTTCCATTGGAAATAAGCTCAGACCGTGGAAGCATCTTCACTTCTCATTTCTGGAAAAGCTTTCAAGAAGCCTTGGGCACCAAGCTTCTGTTCAGCACAGCCTACCATCCTCAGTCTCAAGGGCAAGTCGAAAGAGTCAATCAGATTCTCGAGGATATGCTCAGAGCATGTGGACTCTCTTTTGGCATGAAATGGGAGGAATGTCTTCCATATGCTGAATTCTCCTACAACAACAGCTTCCAGGCAAGCCTAGGCATGGCACCATTTGAGGCTCTCTATGGCCGCAGATGCAGGAGTCCAATCAATTGGTCTGGAGCTGGTGAACATTCACTCTTAGGACCTGACATTGTTAACGAGGCCGAAGAGAAAGTTCGCATCATTCGTGACAATCTGAAGATTGCTCAATCTCGTCAGAAAAGCTACTATGACAGCAAACACAGGGACATGGTCTATGCAGCTGGGGACAAAGCATATCTCCGTGTAACTCCCCTCAGAGGCACTTATCGTTTTGGTGTCAAAGGAAAGCTTGCACCAAGATATATTGGTCCTTTCAACATTCTCTCAAGGCGTGCAGAAAATGCCTATCGTCTTGAACTTCCATAAAAGCTATCCAAGGTGCACGATGTGTTTCACGTGTCACAGCTCAAGAAATGCTTCAAAGATCCAGGTCGTGCAGTTGACCATGATTCAATTGACCTGCAAGAAGACCTCTCTTATGAAGAGCATCCTGTTCGTATTCTCGATGAGACCGAGCGCAAAACTCGCAACAAGAGCACCAAGTTCTTAAAAGTGCAGTGGTCCCATCATTCCGATAAAGAGGCAACGTGGGAGACCGAGGAGGATCTTCGCAAGAAGTATCCGGACCTTTTCTCTTCTCAGTAGGAATCTCGGGGCGCGATTCCTTCAAGGGGGGGGGGCATTTTGTAACATCCCAAGTATGAAAACACCCTTAGAATGCTTGCTCCTTGTTTAATTTTAGTTTGCATCATTCCATCATTAGCATTGCATTTGTTTTCACTTGTTTTCCATTTGAATTTCAAACCAAATTTCAAATCCTTGTTTCATACTTGGTCTGTTACAACCTTTCCAAATAAAACATTCAAATCAAACCTTTTATTTGTTTCCAATAAACTTGAATTCTCATATTATTAACTTGCTAAAATTTCAATATTTTCAATTATTGCAAAATTCAATAAAATTCATTTAAATTTCAAACAGCAACAAAAATTTAAAATTTTGAAAAAGAAAAGTTTGTACAACTGGGCTTTTGCAATAAAGAACTTATAAAAATTTATCACCAAAAATTTTAAGCCCCAAAACCTCCTATTTCTCTCCTTATTTCTTTCTTTTCTTTTCAGCAAAAAAAAAGAAATAAAAACAGAAAAGCAAAAGGGGGGAGGCCAGCCCAAGTGGGCTGAGCCCACCACAACCCCAAGGCCCAGCCCCCCACGATCGGTGTCGTCTTCCTCCTCTGTACGGAGATAGAGGAGGGGAGGCATCCCCCACCGAGCAGAGCTCCCCCACCTGCTCCACCTCCTCCTTAAAAACCCCCCTCGGCCGTGCCCTAGCTCTTCTCTCCCTCATCCATCTCCACCGCCGCCACCCTCCTTCCTCTCCCTTCACCTTTCTCCTCTGTTTCCTGAATCCCGAACGGCAAAAGCACACCGTCAGAACCCCGCCTTTCGTCGCCTCTATGGCCCTGCTCACGACGTGCTGACGGTGGGAACGAAAACCTTTCGCCACGGCGTTCCTCGTCGCTGAAGGCGAGGGCCGAAGATGGGTTAGGGAGCTCCTGCGCTGCCGCGTTTGTCTCCGGCGAACGCACTGTCCGTGCGCCTCCAACGTCTTCCCCGAGCCCCTACTTCGACGACCACCGAGGGTGAGCACGCCCCTGTCCCCTCTCTCCTTCCCCTCTGCATCCACGGGCGAGCGCACCACCCCAACGCCGCGCGGCACGGCGCGCACGCCAGCAGCGCACAACGCCGCGGTCGTCGCTGTTGTCTCCTTTCCTCGACGCGTTCAGTATCTGAACGTTGTTCAGTTTCGTCAGTTTAAAGGCTGAAGCTTACCTCAAAAACCTGCGCGCGCTATGTCTAGCACCAGCCGCAGCAGTAGCCTAGTGGTTGTGCCCCTGTTCCGCAACCAGGAGGGCCTGGGATCGAATCCTCCCTCGCGCGAATAAAACCCACTTTTTTCTATTTATTTTCGCAGGTCCAGATCCATTTCCTTTTCGCGCACAGGTCCCTGAGGCTTATAGTTCAGTCCCCGACCATCACAAACAGGCCCTTAGCTATTCTATTTAATCACAGATTAATACCCCAACTTTAAAAATGCATAATTAATTCATTATAACCCCAAATTTAATAATTTAAATATGTTTTCCATACCAAATTAAATTCTCTACCTAAATATAAACTTTGTTTACTGTTTTGAATATTTTAAATTGATGAAATATTTAAATCCTTGTGTAATCCATTTAATATTGCAAAATTCATAACTTGGGCATAAAATTCCAAATTCAACAAACTAAATATGTTTTCCATCCCATTTTTCATAAACTTTGCAAATATCAACTTTGTGTTCTGTTTTAAATAAATTAAATTGCTGAAAACAACTATTTCTTAATTAATACATTTAAAATTGTCAAATTAATAACTTGCTCATTTTAAATCCTTTTTCAACAAATGAAATATGTATTCCATCTAAAATTTTGTGTTCTTTCCAAATATGAATTTTGTTATCTGTTTTGAACGATTAAAATGGGTGAAAACAATAAATGTTTGTGTAACTCACTTAAGAAGCCAAATTTCATAACTTAATAAATAAAATTCCAAACTTGGTAAACCACATATCAAATTGAAGCTATTGTTGTTTTCTTATTGTTTTCATCATCCATGCATCATTCTAATCAACTTTCACATGATGGTTATTTGTAGATCACTTAATTCAACTTTAATTCTTGGGCCTTTCTATATGCAACCCAAATTGCATATGGGCCCATTTAAATATGTTTACCATGTCAACTAGCTTATCTTTGATGCATCAATTAAATTTGCCATGCATCATCCCATGTTTGTGCATTATGCCATGTTATTGATTGTTTGCCTCTCTGCGTTGTTTGTTTGCTTCTTCTCGAATAGACGACGAGGTTTACGACACTACTTCAGAGGAGTTAGCCCAGTACCAGGCTACTGAGTTTGCAGGCAAGTATTCACTCACATGAACCATTGTGTCCTTTCCACACTTGTTACCGATACTTTCCGTTGTCTAACCTGCTAGCCTTATGATTCGTTGCTTGTGTTCCGATCCTATCACATGTTATCCTGTAACCCTGATATAGCCTATCCTCCACACCTATAACCCTGTTGCTTGTTGCCTGTGTCTTACTAGCATGCTTAGGGTTGTTTATGCTCGAGTCTGATGTTCGTTATTTCTGTTACCATATTTATTATGTTCTGGGGGCTCGATGTTTAAACAACAACCTGTTAATGATTGAGGTAATGCTAAATTGATGATAAGGCACCGGCAGGAGGCCGGGTATGGTTTTGAGGCCTGCTAGTGTCGAACTCAGGAAAAGTTCTTGTCCTCTACATCCATGATGAGCGCGCTAACCGCATGTGGGAAGCGTGTATGGGCGTCCCCCGCAACTCTGATTCGATTCGCATCTCGTCCAAATCGCCTCATTTAGTTCGGGTTTTCCATTTGCCGCATGCATATGCAGGTGTGAACCCTTGGCGCCAGGGTGGTAACTTTTGTAGTCGGCATTTAGGGAGACACGTTCTTAGAGTGCTATGAGGGTCCCCTTTTCTTCGTGGGGCTTGATTAGCCGTGCGCTCAATTGCACGGGGTTCTTTGGGCTTGATGCGAAGAAGAGTTGGGTTGTGTTGAGTGGCCTGCTTGGTGGGTTTGATCCCCGCCTGGCGGGTTATTCTTACGTGTACGGCCAAATTGGTGCATCCCTGCAGGGTTAAATCTTCTCGAGAAGCCGTGTTGTCCACGGTTATGGATGACTTGGTGATAGGGCTGGCTAACAAGGATTAGACAACTTACACCTAAATGATATGAATTTGACTAGTAATAGGCTTATTGACACAATAACTTGAACCTTCATTAATCCAACTGTGTGGGTTATCCTCGGATTGCTTCTTTGGATAAGGGGCGAGATCCAGGATGGGTTTGTTTGAGGTTAGTGGTAGTTGGTTCCGATGCGCTATCTTATCCCTTTCTTTTAGCCGGATGTTGTAGCGTGTCTCTGTAGTTGGTTAGGGCAGCCCGCTGCCGCACCTTTGTATCACCTATCTTCCGTTGAACCCAAAGCATCTGTACTGGGTGTTGTCGGGTACACTTTGGTATCTTGTGCGTCTTGCTTGCCAGTACTCGTCTGTACTGACCCCTTTGGGGCTGCGTGTTCTGCAGACTACGTTTCTGAGGATCCCCATGGTGGCTACTACGTGGAGTATGAGGAGGCTGCTGACGAGTAGATAGCGGACCCGGACAGGATCCGAGACTTCGTGGATGGGCTTCGTTCTTTCGTTTCCGTCCTCTTAGGCCTATTTGGATCTTGTCTGTACTCAGACACTTTGGATGCTTCCGCTGTGATGTAATGATGACTTGTTGGGACATGTGTCCTCTGCATGACTGTATTTGCTATCTCTGCTCTAGTGAGAGCTTTTGCCTTTTGCCACTTATTTCTCTTTCTTTGTGTCTTAGAGATTTGTTGTGATACTATTTGTTCAAATGCCGTTGACGTACCATGTGTGTATGTTATGAAGTACGTCAATGGAAGTATTCGGATTTCTATTGGATGGTTTCACAGACGATGAATAGTAGAGGATGGTTGTCACACGTTTACGTGTTGGCCTACTCATATTGAGATGCGGGTGCAGGTAGGCCCCGTAAGCCATTTATCTACTGTTTAGCGGGCTGTGAGTATCCTCTACAAGTCCGGGTGCGACAACGGGACAAATGAAGGTATCTCATATGGTGAGAGTGGAATTTCAAATTGGACCTTACAAGGATACTATTGAGTTTGATGTGGTGCCCATGACAGTTTGCCACTTATTATTGGGAAGACCTTGGCAATTTGATAGAAGTGTGAAGCATGAAGGAAGAGCAAATACTTATGATAAGGGGTGGCCCAATCTTCTCAGTGAACTCACAGATAACTCCAGTATGATAACTAGTGAGCCACTAAGAACTCTCCCGGCTGATCCCTGATGCCAATGCAAAAGATAGCAACCCCAAGGATATTCTCAACTCCACACTCTTGCACAAGTAATCCACCGACTACAAGTGGTACTGTACCTTCTTATTCCCAGTGGAACAGCAGGTATCACGTAAAGTTTGCAGATGAACTTCCAGATGAAAGGCTTACAAGCAGTTTCAATCTAGAGGTCTACGGTTTTTGGTTTTAACGTAGTCTGATCTCAACCACACGCAGGTGGGACACATATATAGGTGGAGGGGTGCGGCCACAAGGCTCCCTTGCGCAAGCAACCCTCCCCTACTAGGACTAGGACTCCTACTAGGACTAGGACTCACATATATGGGTACAAACCGATTCCATACACAAGGAATTCGGCCACTTTGGTATGGAAACCAAACCTACTACTATTAGAATTGTCATGGCGCATTGATCTTCCATGTGGGCGCCCTCCTCTTGCTTTGTTCATGTATGAGTGTGGAATCACATAATTGAATTGTTTTCCACACTTAGTGCATTTGACCTTGTGGAGGCACCATCCCCTTGTCATCATAACATTTGTTATTTGTTGTTTTCTCCATGCTAGCACTTGTTTTCCATCTCCCCTTGTAGTCCATGCTCATCCTTGTGTATCTCCTCTCCATGATCTCCATTCATGCTTGTGTTATCAACAAACCTAAGAATACACAAATGCAAGGACTTAGGTAGTATAAAATTCTCACAATTATAAACATTATACTCAAGTAGGAGTGAATTCACCTGTTGTTGTAATAGCTTGGTCCTTGATCTTGTCATTGGACCAATCCTCACTTCATTAGCTTTTATAGGAGCATCCTCATGTGTAACAATAGGTGAAGAGCTAGGTATGTCCTCATCATCCTCCCCCTCTTGAAAAGGCATCGACCTCGATGCTAAATCATCTTCATGGTAAGGTGTCAAATCAGCCACATTAAAAGAATTACTAACACCAAACTCATCAATTGGGAGGTCAATCTTGTATGCATTATCATTGATCCTTGAAATAACTTTGTAAGGACCAGCTCCTCTAGGCATCAACTTTGATTTTCTCAATGCGGGAAATCTATCTTTTCTAAAGTGCACCCACACCATATCTCCTGGCCGAAAAATCACTTCTTTCCTCTTCTTATTCATCCTCTCGGCCACATATTTTCCTTTGCTCTCAATTTCTTCTTTTGTCTTCTCATGAATCTTTCTAACAAAATCAGCTCTCTTGGATGCCTCCATATTAATTCTCTCTTGAATAGGAAGTGGTAATAAATCAAGAGGAGTAATAGGGTTGAAACCATACACCACCTCAAAAGGACATAATTGAGTAGTTGAATGCACAGCTCTATTGTATGCAAATTCCACATGTGGCAAACACTCCTCCCACTCCTTCAAAATTTTCTTGATCATGCTTCTCAATAATGTGGACAATGTTCTATTAACCACCTCGGTTTGTCCATCAGTTTGGGGGTGGCAAGTAGTAGAAAATAATAGCTTAGTGCCAAGCTTACCCCAAAGTGTTTTCCAAAAGTAACTCATGAACTTGACATATCTATCCGAAATTATAGTCCTTGGAACTCCATGCAATCTCACAATCTCTCTAAAGAACAAATTGGCAATGTGAGAAGCATCATCACTCTTGTGGCATGGAATAAAATGAGCCATCTTTGAAAATCTGTCCACAACCACAAAGATAGAGTCATGTCCTCTTTTTGTCCTTGGTAATCCCAACACAAAATCCATACTAATATCCTCCCATGGTGTACTTGGTGATGGCAATGGTGTATATAATCCACGGGGCTTCAATTTTGATTTGGATTTGTTGCAAGTAATGCATCTTTGCACCAATCTATACACATCTCTTCTCATATGTGCCCAATAGAAATTTTCAGCCAACATCAACAAAGTCTTCTCTCTTCCAAAGTGTCCCATCAATCCTCCACTATGAGATTCCTGGAACAAAAATAAACGCAAGGAACACTCGGGAATACACAATTTGTTAGCTCTAAACAAGTACCCATCATGTATATGAAATTTTTCCCATGCTTTAGTATTAACACATTTATTAAATGGCATAGAAAATTCTTTATCTTCATCATATAAATCTCTAATACCCTCCAAACCCGAAACCTTGATTTCTAAATTTGAGAGTAACATATTTTTCCTTGACAAAGCATCAACAACTACATTATCCAATCCCTTTTTATGTTTTATGATGTATGGAAAAGATTCAATAAATTCAACCCATTTAGCATGTCTCTTATTCAAATTAGATTGGCACTTTAAGAATTTTAATGCTTCATGATCACTATGTATAATAAATTCTTTAGGCCACAAATAATGTTTCCACACCTCTAAAACTCTCACAAGTGCATATAATTCTTTATCACAAACGGAGTAATTCAATTGTGCACCATGTAACTTTTCAGAAAAATAGGCAATAGGTTGTTTATTTTGCATGAGCACACCTCCAATACCTATGCCACTAGCATCACACTCAATTTCAAATTGTTTATCAAAATTAGGTAGCATCAAAAGTGGGGCCGAAATCAACTTCTCCTTCAAAGTATCAAAAGCAATATCTTGAGCAACACCCCACTCGAAATTGACACCTTTTTAGTTAGATCATTTAAAGGGGCAGCAATTGTACTAAAATTAGGCACAAATATTCTATAGAAACTAGCAAGCCCATTAAAACTTCTAACTTGACTCACATTAGTTGGAATTGGCCAATTTCGAATAGCTTCAATTTTAGATTGATCAACCTCAATTCCATGCTTATAAACAACATAACCAAGAAATATGACCTTATCTTTGCAAAAAGTGCACTTCTCAAGATTACCATACAATTTATTATTTCTTAGCACTTGCAAAACTTGTCTAATATGATCCATGTGTTCATGTTCATTGTGGCTATATATGAGAATATCATCAAAATAAACTACCACAAATCTTCCAATAAAGTCTCTCAAAATATGGTTCATTAATCTCATGAAAGTACTAGGTGCATTAGTTAAACCAAAGGGCATTACTAACCACTCATATAAACCAAATTTTGTCTTAAAAGCAGTTTTCCATTCATCTCCCTCTTTCATTCTTATTTGATGGTATCCACTACGCAAATAAATTTTAGAGAAAAGAGTAGCACCACTTAATTCATCTAACATGTCATCTAAACGTGGTATAGGATGACGATAACGAATAGTGATGTTATTATTTGCTCTACAATCTACACACATGCGCCAAGTACCATCTTTCTTAGGAACCAAAATAACGGGAACGGCACAAGGAGAAAGACTAACCCGAATATAACCTTTGTCCAATAGTTCTTGCACTTGTCTTTGTATCTCCTTTGTTTCTTGTGGATTGGTTCTATAAGGAGCTCGGTTTGGGAGAGATGCTCCGGGAATTAAATCAATTTGATGTTCAATGCCTCTCAATGGTGGTAATCCCGAAGGTACCTCTTGTGGAAAAACATCCTCAAAATCCTGCAAAACATTAGAAACACCAAGAGGAATAGGGGTCATGTCATTAGAAACCAAAATCTCTCCCTTGTGAATAAGCACAATAGGGACTAGTGAAGGATCATCCCCAAATTCTCTCAAATCCTCTTTAGTGGCTAACATGCATAATAGGTTCTCTCTCTTTTTACCACTCGAATTGGTTTTACTATCACTCCCCATGGCTTGTGGTTTTGGTGTTCCCTCATCCCTCTCTCTTTCTTTTTCCACTTTCCTCTCAATTTTGGATTGGGACTCTTGTAAAATTTGTTGTGGAGTCATAAGCCTCAAAATAATAGTCTTCCCGTGATGATATAGCTCATATGTATTTGCTCTTCCTTCATGCTTCACACTTCTATCAAATTGCCAAGGTCTTCCCAATAATAAGTGGCAAACTGTCATGGGCACCACATCAAACTCAATAATATCTTTATAAGGTCCAATTTGGAACTCCACTCTCACCATATAAGAAACCTTCATTTGTCCCGTGCTACTCAACCATTGGATATGATAAGGAGAAGGATGTGGTATATATTTCAAGTTGAGTTTTGCACATAGATCTTTGCTAGCCAAATTTCTGCAACTTCCTCCATCAATAATGACTTTGCAAGCCATGTTAGGACCAATAATAGCTTTGGTTTGAAACAAATTGCACCTTTGATGTTCAGGAGTAGGCACCACACTCAATGAATTTTGGGTGCAAACAATAGATGGCATAGTAGTAGCATAAGCATCCAAAGGAGTATCACTCAAATAGCCATCATCATCATCATCAATGTCATTAGGATCAACATCATCACCTGTCTCATACTCATTGTTCTCATTGATCACCATCACTTTTGTATTTGGACAATCCCTCTTAAAGTGCCCTTTTCCTCCACATGTGTGGCATGTAATATCTCTAGTCCTTGTAGTAGGAGCACTAGAACCCGAGGCACTTGTTGTTGGTTGTGGTGATTTTTTGGAAATAGAGGCACTAGGCTCGGGTTTAGAGGATGTAGCACCTCTCAAACTAGATGATGGAGGTGGTGGAGGAGGTGCACTAGGCATAGATGATGCTCTCATGGGAAATCTAGCCCTTGTCTTAGTAGCAATTTTTGCCTCCTCCAAAAGATGTGCTTCGGCCTCCCTTGCATGGTGTAGCAACTCATGTATATCATTGTAGTGATGATGCCTAACAATTCCCTTGATTTTATAATTCAAACCCGAAAGGAACCTTTGCATTGTTTGCTCCAATTGCTCTCTCACACGTGCCCTTTGCATAATTAGCTCCATCTCTTGATAATAAGCATCAACACTCATAGTACCTTGCCTCAATTGTTGCAATTTATCAAATTGTTGCCTTATGTAATTTGGTGGAACAAATCTATCCCTCATGACTCTCTTCATGTTGTTCCAAGTGACAATGGGTAATTCTCCATCTTCTTGCCTCTTTCTCACAAGATTATCCCACCATCTAAGAGCATATCCATCAAACTCACTAGAGGCCAATTTGATTTTTCTATCCTCATTGTAATCATGCATTCTCCATAGCTTCTCAATCTTCAACTCCCATAGCAAGTATTCTTCCACATCCATAGCATCAAACTTGAAAGAAGGAATTGTGAATTTTGGTTTGCCCAACCCATCCTCTCTCGGATTGTCTTGAACCAAATTATTGGGCACTCTCCTTGGAGCAAAATTAGGGGCTCGGCCTTGATGTCCATCATGGCCCCTTTCTCCTCTAGCTCGGCCATGATTAATATTCCTTGCACCAAAATCTTCCAAACCATTATTAGCATCACTATGGACACTAGCATTATCATCATCCACAATAGGCAATCTTTCTTGAATCATGGTTTGAAGTCCAGCAAGGGTAGTAGTCATTTGAGCAATTGAGTCATTGATTGATCTCACTTCCCCTCTATTAGTCTCGGCCAATTTGAGTGTGGCCTCCATCTTGGTCTCCATAGCTTGGAGAGCCTCATATAAGGGATCACATGCATCTTGAACAAATTGCTTGAGTCCATTATGGTTGTCCAATATCTCCTTTGCCAAAACATCCCTAAGAGCCTCATACTCTCTCCAATTAACTCCCTCCTTATGGTCCTTCTTTTGCTGCACAAGATCACCACTAGAAAGATCCATAAGAAGGTTAGTGTAAATAGAAACAAGTATAGGTTGTGGTGCCTCTCACAACTCACTCAAAAATCTAGCAAGACAATAGGATATCTTACCACTCCAAAGTGAATAGAGATACTTACCACAAGTAGAGGCAATTAAAGTACTTTGGTGTGAAGAAGAGAATACCCAGGTTTTTAACTCTCACAAAGGCAAACAAGGTTATTTAGTGGGGCTTGGTATGGATACCTAACAATCACCAAAGTAACAATCCTATTTGCTGTCTTGTGAAGATATAAAAATACCCAAGGAAACTCACACAATATGGAGACAAATGTGGCAATGCAATATATGGATGAAATTTGCAATGCACTAGAAAGTCACTAGCTAGGCTCTTAATTGACAGGCACAAGATTGCTCAATGAAAAACCAAGTTCACAATGGCAAGCTCAACTAGTAAACAATAGCAATGATATGGCCTCTTTGCACTTTCTCTTTTCTCTTTTCTCTTTTTTTTATACTTTTTGCTTTTTCTATTTTTTTGTATTTTTCCAATGGCCTTACACTAAGCTAGGAGCAACAATTAACCAAACACAAGTGAACACAATGGTGGTGATGAAAATGAGCAGCCTGTCAGAGCACAAAAATAGCTATACTTGTGGGCAAGTTCCTATTAAGATGCTGTAGAAAGGCTGTGGCTATGGTTCACAAAGTATGGAAGTATTGGTCCTAGTGAGAAAACAAGGGAAAACAAAGAAAAACAGAAAAAATCTAAGTGAAAACAAGCTCTAGATAGCTCACGGCAGCACAAAGCACTCACGGCAGGAAAACAGCCCGTTTTGGTACCACGACAGAACGTACGGCAGCAAATCAGTGAGTTTTGGTACCGCGGCAGAGAACCAGCAGCGCACGGCAGCAGTAGTACCTCACGGCAGCGAAAACAGCCAAAAATGCTCCACGGCAGGCTGTCGGCAGCGAAAACAAGCAAAAATTGTGCCGCGGCAGCGCACACTCTCGCGTTACACGGATTTTCAGGCGCGCGGTTTGTTACGTGGGCAGTGGAACGCACGGCAGCGGCGGCAGCGGTTTTGTGCCGTGGAAAGGAAACGCGCGCGGGTGGGATGTGGTAAGGTGTGCTGCGGGCGCGCGGGGCTTTTTGTAAGCGATGGTACGGTGGGAATCCGACTGTGACTAGGGGATGGCAGCGGTGGTTTGGCGCGTGGTAGGGAAGTGGAATCCGAAATCAACAAGGAGTAGGGTTGCGGCATAAAAAAATGGGAAATTGTGTACCGTGGAAGGACTCCTAGCTAGGATCGGATTGGTGGTGATATGGTATGATGTGCTGCGAATATTTTTGGTATTTTTTGATAGGATCTCGGCTAGATGAACAAGAACCCTAAACCTAGCCGAAAAATATGAAACTAAAAACAAGAAAAAAGCAACACAAATCTAACACAAAGACAACACTAGTAATTGAAAACTAAGATGATATCTAGGCTATGGAAAAAACTAAACTATTTTTGTGGGGCAATTTTCTGGATAGGACATAAAAACACTCAAACTAAAGGGAAATTTGATAGCTCACTGAGGCAACCTGTAAATCTGATACCAAGATGATAAGGGGTGGCCCAATCTTCTCAGTGAACTCACAGATAACTCCAGTATGATAACTAGTGCGCCACTAAGAACTCTCCCGGCTGATCCCTGATGCCAATGCAAAAGATAGCAACCCCAAGGATATTCTCAACTCCACACTCTTGCACAAGTAATCCACCGACTACAAGTGGTACTGTACCGTCTTATTCCCGGTGGAACAGCAGGTATCACGTAAAGTTTGCAGATGAACTTCCAGATGAAAGGCTTACAAGCAGTTTCAATCTAGAGGTCTAGGGTTTTTGGTTTTAACGTAGTCTGATCTCAACCACACGAAGCTGGGACACATATATAGGTGGAGGGGTGCGGCCACAAGGCTCCCTTGCGCAAGCAACCCTCCCCTACTAGGACTAGGACTCCTACTAGGACTAGGACTCACATATATGGATACAAACCGATTCCATACACAAGGAATTAAGCCAATTTGGTATGGAAACCAAACCTACTACTATTAGAATTGTCATGGCGCATTGATCTTCCATGTGGGCGCCCTCCTCTTGCTTTGTTCATGTATGAGTGTGGAATAACATAATTGAATTGTTTTCCACACTTAGTGCATTTGACCTTGTGGAGGCACCATCCCCTTGTCATCATAACATTTGTTATTTGTTGTTTTCTCCATGCTAGCACTTGTTTTCCATCTCCCCTTGTAGTCCATGCTCATCCTTGTGTATCTCCTCTCCATGATCTCCATCCATGCTTGTGTTATCAACAAACGTAAGAATACACAAATGCAAGGACTTAGGTAGTATAAAATTCTCACAATTATAAACATTGTACTCAAGTAGGAGTGAATTCACCTGTTGTTGTAATAGCTTGGTCCTTGATCTTGTCATTGGACCAATCCTCACTTCATTAGCTTTTATAGGAGCATCCTCATGTGTAACAATAGGTGAAGAGCTAGGGATGTCCTCATCAACTTATGAGTTGCATCATCATGGGAAGACTATTATTTTGAGACCTATGACTCCACAACAAATTGTAAATGAGTCCCAATCCAAAATTGATATGAGAGTGGAAAAAGAAAGAGAGAGGGATGAGGGATCAAAAAATTCACAAGCCTTGGGGAGTGATAGTAAAACCAATTCGAGTGGTAAAAAGAGAGAGAACCTATTATGCATGTTAGCCACCAAAGAGGATTTGAGGGAATTTAGGGATGATCCCACATTAGTCCCTATTGTGATTATTCACAAGGGAGAGATTTTGGTTTCTAATGACATGACCCCTATTCCTCTTGGTGTTTCTAATGTTTTGCAGGATTTTGATGATGTTTTTCCAGGAGATATTCCCTCAGGATTGCCACCATTGAGAGGGATTGAGCATCAAATTGATTTAATTCCTGGAGCATCTCTACCAAACTGAGACCCTTATAGAACCAATCCACAAGAAACAAAGGAGATACAAAGGCAAGTACAAGAGCTACTAGATAAAGGTTATATTCGAGTTAGTCTTTCTCCTTGTGTTGTCCCCGTTATTTTGGTTCCTAAGAAGGATGGTACTTGGCGCATGTGTGTAGATTGTAGAGAAATTAATAACATCACTATTCGTTATCGTCATCCTATACCACGTTTAGATGACATGTTAGATGAATTAAGTGGTGCTACTCTTTTCTCTAAAATTGATTTGCGTAGTGGATACCATCAAATAAGAATGAAAGAGGGAGATGAATGGAAAACTGCTTTTAAGACAAAATTTGGTTTATATGAATGGTTAGTGATGCCTTTTGGTTTAACTAATGCACCTAGTACTTTCATGAGATTAATGAACCATATTTTGAGAGACTTTATCGGTAGATTTGTGGTAGTTTATTTTGATGATATTCTCATATATAGACACAATGAACATGAACACATTGATCATATTAGACAAGTTTTGCAAGTGCTAAGAGAAAATAAATTGTATGGTAATCTTGAGAAGTGCACTTTTTGCAAAGATAAAGTCATATTTCTTGGTTATGTTGTTTCTAAGCATGGAATTGAAGTTGATACATCTAAAATTGAAGCTATTCGAAATTGGCCAATTCCAACTAATGTGAGTCAATTTAGAAGTTTTAATGGGCTTGCTAGTTTCTATAGAAGATTTGTGCCTAATTTTAGTACAATTGCTGCCCCTTTAAATGATCTAACTAAAAAGGGTGTTGATTTCGAGTGGGGTGTTGCTCAAGATATTGCTTTTGATACATTGAAAGAGAAGTTGATTTCGGCCCCACTTCTTATGCTTCCAAATTTTGATAAACAATTTGAGATTGAGTGTGATGCTAGTGGCATAGGTATTGGAGGTGTGCTAATGCAAGAAAAGAATCCTATTGCCTATTTTTCTGAAAAATTGAATGGTGCACAATTGAATTATTCTGTTTATGATAAGGAATTATATGCACTTGTGCGAGTTTTAGAGGTGTGGAAACATTATTTGTGGCCTAAAGAATTTATTATACATAGTGATCATGAAGCATTGAAATTCTTAAAGTGTCAATCTAATTTGAATAAGAGACATGCTAAATGGGTTGAATTTATTGAATCTTTTCCATACATCATTAAACATAAAAAGGGATTGGATAATGTAGTTGCTGATGCTTTGTCAAGAAAGAACATGTTACTCTCAAATTTAGAAATTAAGGTTTCGGGTTTGGAGGGTATTAGAGATTTATATGATGAAGATAATGAATTTTCTATGCCATTTAATAAGTGTACTAATGTTAAGGCATGGGATAAATTTCATATACATGATGGATACTTGTTTAGAGCTAACAAAATATGTATTCCCGAGTGTTCTTTGCGTTTGTTCTTAATACAGGAATCTCATAGTGGAGGTTTGATGGGACACTTTGGAAGAGAGAAGACATTGCTTATGTTGGCTGAAAATTTCTGTTGGGCACATATGAGGAGAGATGTGTATAGATTGGTGCAAAGATACATTACTTGCAACAAGTCCAAATCAAAGCTAAAACCCCACGGGTTGTACACACCATTGCCATCACCTAGTACACCATGGGAGGATATAAGTATGGATTTTGTTTTAGGCTTACCAAGGAGAAAAAGAGGACATGACTCTATCTTTGTGGTTGTGGACAGATTTTCAAAGATGGCTCACTTCATTGCTTGCCACAAGAGTGATGATGCTTCTCACATTGCAAATTTGTTCTTTAGAGAAATTGTGAGATTACATGGAAAGCCAAGAACTATTGTTTCAGATAGAGATGTCAAGTTCATGAGTTACTTTTGGAAGACACTTTGGGGTAAGCTTGGCACTAAGCTATTGTTCTCTACTACTTGCCACCCCC
Organism: Alopecurus myosuroides; assembly: GCA_028641055.1. Taxonomy (NCBI): domain Eukaryota; kingdom Viridiplantae; phylum Streptophyta; class Magnoliopsida; order Poales; family Poaceae; genus Alopecurus; species Alopecurus myosuroides. The sequence continues at coordinate 337,213,194 of CM054059.1, read as the reverse complement.
AAACTGATGGCCAAACCGAGGTGGTTAATAGAACATTGTCCACATTGTTGAGAGGTATGATCAAGAAAATTTGAAGGAGTGGGAGGAGTGTTTGCCCCATGTGGAATTTGCATATAATAGAGTTTTGCATTCAACTACTCAATTATGTCCTTTTGAGGTGGTTTATGGTTTCAAGCCTATTACTCCTCTTGATTTATTACCACTTCCTTTACATGAGAGAATTAATATGGAGGCATCAAAGAGGGCTGATTTTGTGAAGAGGATACATGAGAAAACAAAAGAGGCTATAGAGAAGAGAGGAAACCATGTGGCCGAGAGGGTTAACAAGAAAAGGAAGGAGATTATTTTTCGGCCAGGAGACATGGTGTGGGTGCACTTTAGAAAGGATAGATTTCCCACATTGAGAAAATCAAAATTGATGCCTAGAGGTGCTGGTCCTTATAAAGTTCTTTCAAGGATCAATGATAATGCATACAAGATTGACCTCCCAATTGATGAGTTTGGTGTTAGCAATTCTTTTAATGTGGCTGATTTGACACCTTACCATGGAGATGATTTAGCATCGAGGTCGATGCCTTTTCAAGAGGGGGAGGATGATGAGGAGATCCCTAGCTCTTCACCTATTGTTACACATGAGGATGCTCCTATACAAGCTAATGAAGTAAGGATTGGTCCAATGACAAGATCAAGGACCAAGCTATTACAACAACAGGTGAATTCACTCCTACTTGAGTATAATGTTTATAATTGTGAGAACTTTATACTACCTAAATCCTTGCACTTATGTATTCTCAGGTTTGTTGATAACACAAGCATGAATGGAGATCATGGAGAGGAGATACATAAGGAGGAAGATGGACTAGAAGGGGAGATGGAGATCAAGTACTAGCATGGTGAAAACAACAAATAACAAATGTTATGATGACAAGGGGATGGTGCCTCCACAAGGTCAAATGCACTAAGTGTGGAAAACAATGCTATTATGTTATTCCACACTCATATATGGACAAGGCAAGAGGAGGGCGCCCACAAGGAAGATCTATGCGCCATATACAAGACCTAGTTGTGTTAGGATTGGTTTGTATACCAATGTGGCCGAATCCCACCTATTTGGGTCGGTTTGTATCCAATTGTGGTAGTGGTAGGAGTCCTAGTCCTAGTAGGTTTGGTGCTTACGCAAGGAACCCCCTTGTGGCCGCACCCCACTCTCTTATATTCCCCTTGGGCGCATTGGAGAGGGTAGACTACGTTAAAACATTAAACCCTAGACCTCTAGATTGAATCAGCTTGTAAGCCTTCATCTGGAAGTTCATCTGCAAACTTTATGTGTTACCTGCTGTTCCACTGGGAATAAGACGGTACAGGACCACTTGTAGTCGGTGGATTACTTGTGCAAGAGTGTGGAGTTGAGAATATCCTTGGGGTTGCTATCTTTTGCATTGGCATCAGGGATCAGCCGGGAGAGTTCTTAGTGGCGCACTAGTTATCATATTGAAGTTATCTGTGAGTTCACTGAGAAGATTGGGCCACCCCTTATCATTACACTTGGCAACAAAACAAAATAAAAAGGATAAGTAGCGGTTGCTACATAGGTAACAACTTCCAAGACACAAAAAGAAAAAAATAAAAAAGAAGAAAACAAAAGGATAACGAAGGGAAAAAAAGTGGGTTGCCTCCCACAAGCGCTTTTCTTTAACGCCTTTTAGCTAGGCATTTATTTTAAGGGACTTTTTTAATGATACAATGGAAGAAAACACAACAAACAAATATTTTTAGCCGAGAAGCTTCTATGAGAAGATTTACATTGTTTCCATAGTCATGAACACAAGTGTTCAAGGTCGACCCCTATGTCATGAATGCTCACCTTCTTAGTAACTTCTCTTTTTTAAAAGTTTTTAGATTACAAGCACAACTATTTTTTTTAGAATTCGTTCTCCCTACCAATAAAGGAGGTAGAAAACAACTCAAAACTGAAATCAAAAGAAACATAAAACTGAAGGCAAAAAATAACAAGGGTTGTCTCCCAAGAGCTCTTTCTTTATAGCCATTAAGATAAGCTCAGTAATTTCAAAGGTTCTCACGTAAGAAATAGTAGTTCAGGAAAAATAGAGAATCAAGAAGCAAATTTAAGTCTAACCCACTTCCTATGCATAGGAATCTTTTAAATAAATAAATCAAAGAAGCACAAAGAAACCAGCTTACGAGGGGAAAACAAGAACAACTTGAGGACTTTCAACATAAAGAGAGATATTTTAGTAACATGAAAATTTGTACGACTATATTTTCCTCTCTCATAATATTTTTTTGAAGCATCATGAACAAACTCAACAATATAACTATCACACAAAACATGTTTGTCATGATCTATAAGCACATAATTCATATCAAGCTCCAAAATAGTGGGATCAAAATTTAAAATCACCACCTCTTCAAAATCCCACTTTTAACAATAGAATAACAAGATGATTGGTCAATCTCAAAAGGTATGGGACACCTTATAGTAATCTCATTTTCAATATCATTATAATTTATAGAATCAAGTAACATAGGACCATCATCTATAGCATTATCATATAAATTTTGCAAACAAACTTCCTCATTATCATCCATATCAATGGTTGGGATAAATAGAGGATTATCATAGGATTTATCAAAGTAGAATGGATTATCATAAATAACAGTAGCAACATCATTCTGACATGTTTCATTCATAGAAGAATCAAGGTCACAAGTATAGCAAGTATCAATTTCATAAAAAAAAGGATATTTCAAAAGAATCAATAGGATCATCACATTCATCAGCATAGCACTCATCCTCCTTTGGAAAGCATGGAGGGCGATCAAATAAAGTATTAGTTAAATAGTTACTCTCATTCGACGGTAGACATGGGTAGCTAGTCCATTCTTCCTCCTTTTGATCATCACTCTCCTCCTCTTGTTCATCCAATGAGCTTCCAATTTCAACAATTTCTTCTTTCATAGGCTCCTGCAAGGCAGTAATATCTTCCTTTTGGGGAGAGATTATATTAAGATATCTAGTAATAAAGCAATTATCATCCTTGTAATTATCATAACAATATTTAAGTATAGCAAGACTCTCAGTTTCATAAGGAGCATCATCATAATTTTCAAGTGAATACATAATTTCATAGGAACCCTTAAAAGCAACAAATTTCTCAAGCAATTACACATCATAAAAGTAATAACTTCCCACAACATAAGAAGCTAAGGTTTTATCATCATTAAAAGCACATTGGAAATAAAGGTGATTAACATCCATAAGCAACAAGTTTTATCACAGCAGTAAGATATATCATATATAAAGCACAAGTTTCTAGCATAAGCATATAATTTATTTATTTGTATCCGTAAGTGTTTCCCCTTTTCAGACAAGTGGTAGTCATTTTAATATTTTTGTTGATCTTCCGTGAACCCAACTTGCCAATGAGGTCTATTTTGAGAGAAATTAACCATTGGTAGCAAGAATAATGAAGCAAGTAAAAAGCAAGAGAGTACATCCACTACTTGGAAAAGGCCTATAGCCGCATCCCATAGCGCCGGCGCACATGCATTCGTCACCGCCAGTAGTAAGTACCGCCGACGCGCAAAATGGGCATTCGCCGGTGCTAGCTCGTTACCCCCGGCGCGCACGCAATGCCCCACGCCGGCAGTAAAGGCATGCCACCCCCGCCCCCTCTGATAAACTTACCCCCGGCGCGTTGTGTGGCCACTGCGCCGGCGGTGACCCTACACTTACCCCCGCCCCCCCCCCCCCCCCCCCCGCATGCATACGTGCCGGCGGTAAGTCCAGGATTTTTCTCTCCCCACCTCCCATGGACCGCCTTTTTTAACTTTCTAAAGAAGAAACAAAAATGATAAAATGTTCAAAAAAATAAAATCCTTTGATATGTGGGTAGGGTGTACTGTCTAGTTGATATAGAAAATTTGAAATACTCCATTTGACCTTTTATGCAAAATTCAAAAATAAAACGGGCATAACTTTTGCATACTACGTCGAAAAAACGCGTCTAATATATCAAAAAAATCGTGAGAAAAATTCCAATCCAACCTCACTCGCCTTCGGCCTATGAGGGTTTTTTAGAATCGGCAAATTCCAGAAGGAAAAAATTTATTTGAGACAGGCTAAATTCTCCTACATAATCAAAATTAATAAAAATAAGAAAAATGTTTTTTTTAGAAAAGTTAATAAGGATATCATATTTGGATTCCTCGTATTCTTCTGAGCAATTTAGACATGTCATTTGTCGAATTTGTAATTACGGATTTGTAGATTTGGTGCAACAGTTAAGAGGATTGATAGTACTATACTTACAAGAAAGAATGAGTTGTATCTAGCTAGAGTAGTGGGATGGAACTAAGAAGTTAAACGTGCTTGGGCTAGAGTAGTGGGATGATGGGTGACCGAGCGGGAAGTTGACCAAAGTTGACAAAGGGGACCTAGAATGATAGAGAAAAAATTCAAATAAATCCAATATATGTTTTTATTTGTTTTGAAAAAAATTATAAAAAATTCTGAAAAACTATTTTCGAAAAAAAATTCTGAATGTTACTGCCGGCGCGTGGGATGTTGGTGCGCCGACGGTAAGTTTTTTACCGCCGGCGCAGTGAGCATGCGTGCCGGCGGTAACTTTTTACCACCGGCGTGAGCATCGCCGGCGCGCGCCTATGCGCCTGCAGTAAGCCCATTTTGCGCGCGGGCGGTAAGCCTTTTCCTAGTAGTGTTCCCAAGTGAACTTATAGATAGAATTATGTTCCCCGACGATGGCACCAGAAAATAGTCTTGATAACCCACAAGTGTAAGGGGTCGCAAAAGTCTTCGAGGGTAAGTGTAACCCAATTTATTGATTCAATACAAGGGGAGACAAAGAATACCTATAAGCCTTAGCAGCCGAGTTATCAATTCAGCCACACCTGAGAAGCACTTAGCAAATGATATTAGTAACACAAGGTGCAATAAAATAGCATATGGAGTGGTGTTGTGATGTTTCTCTTGCGTCCTCAACACACCTAATATAATGGCAATTGTATAGATGCACTGGTTCAGCGAAGTGATAGTGAATGGTGAAATACAGAGTGAAATAAGTGATATACGTAATATGTAATAAACGGACCAGTAAGGAAACAAGTAGTAAAAGTATGTAAAACCAACAACAATAATAGTAAAAGATGGACCAAGGTTCGTAGTTTCACTACATGTAACTCTCCAAGAAACAAAACATGTGTTGGGTGAACAAATTACACTTGGGCATTTGACTAAAATTGAGACTAACTTATGGCAGACTTATTCAGATGGTAAATCATACGTAGGCATGTATTCCGCATATAGTTGCATCCACTCGCTATGCGAATTCGTACAACATATTTTTTCCAACCATCTCGTTGCTGCGGGGCCAAATAAGGAACTTATGGTAATTAAGGTGCTTGTTCTACCAAGCACTGGAACAAAGCATTAGCACTTAGTGAACACATGTTGATGGAGGGATGATAACCCGGTAGGCCAACTCCAAGGTGTAATTCGGCCCAAAGGACGCTGCACAAGATCCGGCTAAGGATAAAAGAACTTCTAGAAGGCCCAAGATTGTAGGCCTCGTAACCCGGGTTGTGGGTTACGGTAAGGAAAGTTAGGGTTTTATACGTAGTGTCCGGGTAGGATTCAGGGTGCGCCTTGGAGGGCAAGCCAGGGGGTTCGGGTTCTTTATAAACCGGCCCCTAAGTTAGGTTAAGGGAGATCCAAGAGTTCTAGCAATATCGCTTGATATCGAGCATCCAGTGTAACACGAGAGTTGAGTTAATATATCGAGATCGGAGACTCGGCGACTTGATTGCCGGCTACCAGATCGAGTTCCATCATGTTTTCCTCTGAGCTAAACCCTCTCCCAAACGCCTGTGTCGTCTTGCCCCAAGCTCAGTTACCCCTGGTAACGTCTGCCGTGATTATCCCACGACAGTTGGCGCCCACCGTGGGGCCTGCGTCCAAAGGTGTTTACATCACGGGAGAAGCTCGGAAGAACATGGAGAATCTAGTCATCGGCGAGATCTACATCGACCACGAAGGAGAGAAGATGGTGGACGATTCCGGCTGGGGACCAGAGTCGGATCACCTCGAATCCGGATCTATTGTGACAATCGGCCAAATCAGCATCTTCATCGGTATGGTACGTACATCTGGTTTAAAAGGACAATATCATGTGCATACTACAGGAACTTCTAATAAGGACAAGAAGATACTGAAGCAAGCGGTAAACTCGGTTTCCTCGGCCGCTCCGAGATATCTGAGGTGGTCAGAACAAGACGTAACATGGAGCAGAAGAGATCACCCGGAAAGGATAGAACACCCGGGAGTCTTAGCATTGGTAGTCGCACCACAGGTCAATGGTTATGAGTTGAAGAAGGTCTTGATGGACGGTGGAAGTAGTATCAATATCTTATATTGGGAAACTTTTTTGCGCATGGATCTCAAGGAATCTCAGCTACAGAAAAGCTCAACAATTTTTCATGGGATAGTGCCGGGTCACTCAGCATGCCCCGAGGGAAAAATCGCATTGGAGGTAGCTTTTGGAGAATCGAAGGATAATTATCGAGTCGAGTGGCTCACTTTCGAGGTGGTCAAATTGCGCAGCCCTTATCACGCGCTGTTCGGAAGGCCGGCTTATGCTAAATTCATGGCTAGGCCGTGTTATGTATATTTACAGCTAAAAATCCCGGGTCCTAAACAAACCATCACCATACATGGAAGCCCGGATATAGCAGCTGAGTGCGATGAAGGAGATTCGGTAATGGCCGAGCAGGCTTGCAGAAAAGAGGAACTCAAGTATTATCGATCTCAAGTAGACCCGGATGACAGGACAGCATTGAAAAGGCCGAATACTGAAGACGAGAGAACAAAATTCAAGGCGGCACAGGATACCAAGATGATAGATTTTGTTGAAGGTGATCACTCTAAGCAATTTACTATAGGGTCTAACTTGGACAGCGAGCAGGAGAAAGCACTTGTGGAGTTTATTCGGTCTAATGCGGACGTATTCGCCTGGACGCCTAGCGATATGCCGGGTATCCCCACAGAAATGGCAGAACACAGTTTGCACGTAGACCCTAAGTCCAGGCCTGTGAAGCAGGGCCTACGGAAGATGAGTGAGGAAAGAAGGAAAGCTATAGGAGAAGAAATCGCGCGGCTGCTGACAGCCGGCTTCATTATGGAAGTATTTCACCCGGATTGGTTAGCAAATCCGGTTCTCGTGATGAAAAAGACCAATGAGTGGAGGATGTGCATCGATTTTACGAGTCTCAACAAGCATTGCCCAAAGGATCCGTTTGCACTACCAAGGATAGATCAGATCATAGACGCAGTAGCTGGAAGTGACCTATTATGTTTTCTGGACGCATATTCCGGGTATCATCAGATTAAGCTCAAGAGGGAGGATTGGGAGAAAACATCATTTATAACCCCTTTTGGGGCTTTTTGTTACAAAACCATGACGTTTGGATTGAAGAACGCTGGCGCAACTTATCAACGGTGTATACAGAAGTGCTTTGAGGACCAAATTGGACGCAACGTCCATGCTTATGTGGATGATGTGGTTATCAAGACCAGGAAGGCAGAGACATTTATCGACGATCTGAAGGAGACGTTCAAAAACTTGAGGAGGTATCAGATGAAGCTTAACCCGACGAAGTGTGTATTTGGAGTTCCAGCTGGGAAATTACTCGGCTTTATCGTTTCCGAGAGAGGAATTGAGGCAAACCCAGATAAAATAAAAGCTATCCAGAATCTGAAAAAGCCGGAAAATTTGAAGCATGTTCAAAAGCTCACGGGATGCGTAGCAGCCTTGAGCCGATTTATATCCAGACTCGGAGAAAAAGCAATACCCTTGTACCGGCTCTTGAGGAAATCCGATAAATTCGTGTGGGATCAAGAGGCGGATGAGGCGTTCGAGGCACTAAAGAATCAGTTATCTGAAGCACCAGTCCTAGCGGCCCCGGGTCCTAAAGAGCCCATGCTACTATATGTAGCAGCGGGCCCCGGAGCCGTTAGTGCAGTAGTTGTTGTGGAGCGTAAAGAGGATGGGAAAGGTTACCCGGTCCAGAGACCGGTTTATTACGTCAGCGAGGTATTATCAGAGGCAAAGCAACGCTATCCGCATTGGCAAAAGCTGGTTTTTGGGGTCTTTATGGCAAGCCGGAAACTGAAGCCGTATTTCCAGGAACACCCCATAACAGTGGTAAGTTCGATACCGATGTCGGATATCATCAGAAACTCGGATGCGACAGGAAGAATAGCCAAATGGGCGATAGAGATGGGGGATTATCACATCAACTACGAGCCCAGGTCAGCAATTAAATCTCAGGCTTTGGTCGATTTCGTTAATGACTGGACACACACAGGCATGACCACCCTTGCTCCAAACTCCGAATCTTGGATCATGCACTTCGATGGATCCAAGCAATATGAGGGATCAGGAGCTGGAGTGGTGCTAACATCACCCAAAGGAGACAAATTGAGTTACGTGCTACAGATTCACTTTGATTGTTCTAACAACGTGGCCGAGTATGAGGCCCTATTGCACGGCTTAAAGGTAGCCAAGGAGATGAACATTAAGAGGATACGGTGCTTTGGAGATTTGGACCTTGTGGTACAGCAGGTATCAGGAACTTGGGATAGAAAGGACGCAACTATGGCAGCATACCGCAGAGAGGTTGATAGGGTTGCAGGATGTTTCTCCGGGTATGAGGTGGAACACATAGACAGAAGAAAGAATGAGGCAGCAGACGCCCTCGCTAGACTCGGCTCGCGCAGAGAGCCGGTCCCACCTAACGTCTTCCTGGATGAATTATGGCGACCATCAGTTAAAACCGATTCTGAGGAAGAACTGGCAAATCAAGACCCGGATTTGGAACTCGTGGCCAATGTACGCGCTGTTCCCGAGTGGACAGAACCGTTTTTGGCCTACCTATCACGAGGCGAGTTACCACAGCAGGAGGTGTTAGCAAGGCAAATTTCGAGGCGAGCAAAGGGATATTCTATCATCAATGGGGAGTTATACAAGAGAAGTGCAGCATGAGTCTTTTTGCGCTGTGTAGCACCAGAAGAAGGCCGACAGATTCTTAAGGAAATCCATGAAGGTGATTGTGGGCATCATGCATCCACAAGATCCCTTGTGGCCAAAGCTTATCGACACGGATTTTTCTGGCTCACGGCTCTAGCAGATGCGGAGCGCTTAGTGGCAAGATGTGACGGATGTCAAAGGTACGCTCGCCAAACCCACGTGTCGGCTATGGAATTGCGGACTATTCCGTTAACTTGGCCGTTCGCTGTTTGGGGTATGGACATGGTTGGCCCCTTTCACATGTCACCTTGCAAGAAGACACATCTTTTGGTGGCCATTGATAAGTTTACCAAATGGGTCGAGGTTATGCCAGTCACCAATTGTGAAGCAGTCACAGCAGTCAAGTTCCTGAAAAGAATTATCTATCGGTTCGGGTATCCCCACAGCATAATTACCGACAATGGAACCAACATGTCCCTTGGCGTGATGGAGAAGTTTTGTGGCAACAATGGAATCCGGCTTGACGTAGCATCAGTGGCTCATCCGCAGGCCAATGGACAAGTGGAAAGGGCAAACCAAGAGTTACTTCGTGGACTAAAACCACGACTGCGAGTCCCTTGTATCAGGGCTGCGGGTGCATGGGTCGAAGAACTACCTTCCGTGGTTTGGGGTATCAACACTACACCTAACAGATCTACTCAGATGACACCATTCTTCATGGTTTATGGTGCGGAAGCGGTGCTGCCGAGTGATATTATTCATGATTCACCTCGAGTATCAGCTTACGTCGAGGTAGAGAACGAGAAGACCCAGCAGGATGCCGTAGATATGTTAGAAGAACAAAGGGAACAAGCCCTGGAAAGGTCAGCCATATATCAGCAAGATTTACGGAGGTATCATAGCCGGCGCGTGAAAACCCGGGTCTTCCAAGAAGGAGACTTGGTCCTGCGTCTGGTACAGTCAAACGAAGGGAAACACAAGTTATCACCACCATGGAAGGGCCGTTTATCATAAGCCGGAATCTGCACAACGGGTCGTATTACTTGATAGATGCAAGGGAAGAGTCGGCTACAGTTAATGACACCGCTCATACCACTTCGTTTATGCAGGAAAGAGACAGACCATGGAACGTGGCTCAGCTACGTCCCTACTATACTTAGTATAGACTATATTGGCAAGTGGAGTTGCACGATGTAACAGGCAGCACGTTTTCAGACGCACTCTTTTCCTATCCAGGGCACCCTTGCGGACTGGACGGGTTTTTAATGAGGCGGCCTGCTGACCTAACTTTTGCATATCAAGTAAAGAGGTGGTTATTCTTACGTTCTTCACTCTCCGTATGTTGTGTATATCTAGGTCTTGGGGGCTGATTTCTTGAATAGCACAGTTACAAACTCAAAGACCCGGCCTTGATGCCTATGAGTTATAAGGGCCGATTACTCGCAAACGAGTACGGCTGCAATCTTATAACCGAACAAAGGAGCCAAATTTTCTTGACTTTTCTTACTTAAGCTCGATGTGACTCGCACTAAAGTGGCATGATTTGCTCGCTTACGATTACAATCAGCCATGAAGCCCAATGGGACTGGCCTGACCCTGTCTTCGTACAGATGTAACAACATGGTATCCACGCGAAAGCCGGCTTACAGTACAAGATAGTCAAAAGGGTCATCTAAACCACAAGTTATGCAGAGTACAGGGCTAATAGCCGGAAACTCAACGTTTATCAAGCATAACTTCAATACCTATGTGAAACGGCTCTGGGCTTGGGCTTAGCAGCAAACAACTTGTTCCCTTGGAAAAACCATACATCCCAGACTCGGTATTTTGGGTCTCGGGGACTGGGGATTTTGAAAAAAGGAAAAGTTGCTTAGTTGCTAAAACTCAAAAGACCCAAACATCCGAGTCTTGGTGACTTGGGGACTTAAAGAAAAGTCCGCTTGTCAAAATCCATGAAACTCGGAAACCGAGTCTCACAGAAGGAACCATAAAGAAAGTCGGATATCAAGAATAAGCTCAAAAACCAGATAAATATCAAGTTCATCCAGAGGCCAAAAGAGGCACAAGGCGTATCAAGAACTTAAAGTGCATTACAAATTTCGGTACCAGCATCAATGGCTCACAGGCGCATCATCAAGTAATATTTGTTTAAACGGCCTATTGACCGACTGACGCATATGGCATAGCATTAGGTAGCAGGTATCACTCGGTATTCTGGGCTGCGGCGTCCATCTTCTCCTTGCCCTTGCTGTTACTTTTGGTGGCAGCAACACCCGGATCAGCAGCATTGCCGGCTCGCGCAGGAGGAGGGACGATTGGTGTGGAAGTAGCAGGTGCAGAGTCGGCTTCAGCCTTCTTTTTTGCAGCTTCCTCCCTCAACTTGGCGGCTTCCTCCTTCCATCGGGCTAGCATATCGTACGGCTTGGGAAGATCCGACTTAATCGCTTCACCATCAGCACCATAGGAAGGGACAATGGAATTGAGCTCCAAGCTGTCAGCAATCACGCTTGCCGAGTAACGGACTTCTTTCTGGATGGCCTTGAAATCCTTCGGGGAAAATTTGGACCCATCTCGGTTGAATTCCGGAAACCCGACCATCAGCTTGGCCAGCTCTAGCTTAGGAAAGTAAGCTTTCGCCAGGGCTAGCCCCCGGGTTACCCCAACCCGGCAGGACGAGCGTTTCCAATGCCAAATCCACTCGGGAATAGTGGAGCAGGCATCCAGCATCCTCTTCAGGTCGACGTGCCCAACACCCGGCCACCGCAGTTCTTCAAGGATCCATTTGGTTCCGGCACATAGTTGCCGGATAATGCTCTTCATGGTCTTCAGCTTGGCAATATCATCTTCTTCCGGCATTACTTCATCCGGACCTGCAGAAAGAAATGAAAACACGAGTAAGGAAACCCGGCTATGTGTCAGATGGATGACCCGGGTTATGAATATTATGCTAAGCGTCATACCAAGCAAAGCGCGATACGTATCAGCAATCTGGACAAAAAGGTTCACTAGATTATCTTCGGCTGCATGAGCCCTCCTCCTATACTTCCTCATGATCTTCCCACTCCTCCTGGCCTCAGCCTCGGCCTCCTCACGCAGAGCCACCTCCTTTTCAATACGCTTGGTGGCCTTAGCCAATTTTTTCTCAGACTGAGTCACGAAGTCCTGAGTGGAGATACAGGGATAAATTAGTCGGAAATACTGTGAAGTTCCAGGCAAATTATCAAGAAATTCACCCGGAACTTGGGGACTAGATAAGGATACAAGCAATGTTACTCGGATTTACCTCATGTTTTTCTATCAAAGCTTCCAGGATATTCCCTTCCTTGGCCCTTAAGGTGTGAAGGGCACTAAGCATATGGGGGAAGGTCATGTCTTCAGGCTTGGTACCAGAAGAACCGGCAGCTTGATCCTCTGGATGAAGAGTTTTTCCTGATTTTGGGGTCGAGACCCGGACCGTCTGGTTCTCCGAGTTTGGGGAACCCGTCCTCGTCTCTTGGATCTCAATCTCTTCATCCACGTCTTCAGACGATTTTGGAGACCCGGCTTCTTGTCGGGCCGGGTCATTAAAAGGATCTTGTTCTTGCACGTCTTCAGCCTCATCACCGGCGGCGTCCGCATTATCAGTTGGTTCCTCCGTCTTCTGGTTATCTGTTTCCATGTTCTCCGGGTCACTAACTGTGACTTGAGCGCTAAAGAAAAGGGAGAGAGGCAGTTAGCAACGGTGATTGAAAGTTGTCAGGTATGAAAGGATGTCATATAACAAAGACTTACCCGGTATTTACGGCGTAATCCGGCGGGAGCTCGCTGCTGGAAGCAGATGAAGTCGACAAAGGGACCGATAGCGGAACCCGGAATTGCCCGGCACATGGATGGTTGGGAGATGGGTGACGCTGAGGGGATTTGGAGGATTGAGGTGGAGGAGTACCGACCCGGTGGACTGGTGAGGTGGTGATACCGGGATTAAGGGGATCCTCACCCGGAGAACTCCGGGTCACCCTACGTTTGGCCGGGAGAGGATCCTTCAAGTGTGACGAGTGTGACAACTCTTGGTTAAGTCTACGCATGATATCGAAGGAGTAAGGTTCAGAGGATATAGAAGAGAAAGGAACCTTGGAAACCACTCCTCTGGCCTTCCTCTTGGCTCCGACTGTTACTTCCTGATCAGATTCGGTGGCCTCCGGGTCGTCCTCGTCCTTCTCTTCTTCGTCCTCCAGCCCTGCGAGTCGAGTATGTATTGATGGAAAAAGTTAAAATGGGAGGAAAATGATACAAGTAAAGATGATACAAGATCCGGATAAGAACCTTCGTCATCATTAGCCGGCTCGTCTTCCTCTTCCGGGTCTCTGGAGGGGGGGGGGGTTTCAAATTTCCAGAAAGGGTCATCAGCCTGAGACAAAAAGATGAAAGTAAGAATTAAAAGCAGTATCTAGTCAAAGTATGGAAATAAGCTTATGAGTATCGGGTCTTACCGCTGGAGCCGGATTTTCCCGAGTAAATGGAGGTAACCCGGCGATGTTCTTTATGACTTCCAATTTTTCCGTCAGGAAACCTTTGATGGTTTTGTTGGTGTCGCCGGCTGCAAAGCTCTTGGTGGAATATCGGAGTGCGTCCGTGGCATGCCCCGAGTACTCGCACATCAATTTGGTGCGGATAGAATTGGGTTGGATCCGGAAATCAACCCAAGTTTTCACTAGATTGAGCCCAAGAAGACCTTGGGCGGAGAGGACGGCTATTCTAGCTAGTAAAGGCAGGATTGCTTCCCTGTCCGAGTCAGGGGCGAAAGCATTGAATTTCTCGGAAATATCAAGGAGGCCCTCTGAGTAACCCGACAACCTCTTTTCGCCGGGTGGGGAGGTGTCCCGGCCATAAAAGTATGAGAGTTGCCAGTGTTTGACGTGGGAGTTAAGAGTAAGAGGTGGCATTAGAGAATTCTTGCGGCGCTGGATAGAGACTCCGCCGCAAGCAAGAAGTGCTCTGTCACCGCTTTCGCGGCACGGTTTGCATTAGAAAAGTTCGATGAAGAGAGCCAAACTTGGCGGGGTGCACAAGTATGACTCGGACAGAACAATGAAGTGGGTAATATTCAACATAGAGTTAGGCCCTATGTCAAATGTCCTGAGGCCATAATGGCTCAGGACCTCACGAAAGAAAGGGTGACCCGGAGGACGGAATCCCCGGGTCACGTGCTCTATAAAACAGATTACCTCATCCTCGGCAGGTGTGGGCCGGGTCTCGTCACCCGGCGCCCTCCAATGAATGTCCTTCTGAGAGGGGAGAACCCCCAACTCGGCCAGCTCTTCCAGCTTGGCCTTTGTGACTGTGGATCGCCCCCAATTGGCGGATATGGATTGGGTTGTCTTCGCCTGGGCCGACTGTTTCCCTTGCCTTTTGGGAGCCATGGGATCAACCTGCAAAACACAAGGAAAAAAGATACGGGAAGTGAGACTCGGAAATACCGAGTTACTCAGGTATATGCACGGAGTATCAGGAAGATATGAAAACTAAGCATTATCCGGGTATCATGCCGCAGAGCGAAGATTACAAGAGTTATCCGGGTATCAAGTGTAATTATGGAAGCCATTGGTTACTTACGTATTGAAAGGTGTTTGAGGAAGACGGATGATTGCCCATGTATCTACTGCAAGCAAAAGAACCGGAAGAGAAGGATTTTCCGGGTGTCAATGACATGCGCGGAAAATTGGGATGAAATGGATCTAGATTGGAAAACTTCCGAGCGGTTCTACGAAGAGATTGATGATTAATAATGGTAGGAGGGTGGTGTGTGATCATCAATCAGGCTATTGGACGAGCTAGCAAGCATCTAAGTAATCTAAATCCGGCGCCACAAGAAAAGCGGCCCGCGGATCGACCTAGATCCAATCTAGAGTAAATCGAAAAATTGCAAGACTGAATTAATGGATACGAGGAACTTACTGGAAGGAATTGGAGTCTAGCGCGGCGGCGGCAGACGGCGTGATCTGAATGCCCCTTTGCAACCTCCGATGGGCAGGATGAAGGCGCGGTGGCGGAGCTTGGCGGCGGCACGGAGTGGTTCGAGGACGAACGTAGCCGGCGGCGGTTCGCTCCGGTGGTGAGCTCGGGATTCCTGTGGCGGTGTTGCGCGGGCTCGAGAAGTGAGAAAGGAGAAGGAGTTGGAATGAAACGTTGAGATCTAGGTTATCTTCTGGGCATCTATTTATAAGGTGCGGGCGGATAAACTTATTCTAACGGGTGGAAGCCGGAAATTTTGGGATAACGGTTGTTTGCGCGGATTTTGTGAGATATGCTTTAAGTGCTAGCCGGGATATCCAGACAAAAATGAGAAGGAGATCTTCTCCGCAACATCAGGGTCAATTATCAAGTAAAGCAAGCCGGATCTTTGACATTTTTGTCAAGGTGCTGGCCCGGAAAGTTAGGCAAGGGATTTGGAGAAAGCCGGGTTACTAGATGGCCGCCGTGGAGTTAGGCCTAGGTGTTTATCAAAGCAATGTAACCCGGCCTCCATTGAACTTGTAAGTTTGATAATTTTGCAGGGAATAGCGTGTGCTTCAAAGGGGATCCTGCGAAGCCCAAGCTATTCTGGGGACTACTGATGGAGGGATGATAACCCGGTAGGCCAACTCCAAGGTGTAATTCGGCCCAAAGGACGTTGCGCAAGATCCGGCTAAGGATAAAAGAACTTCTAGAAGGCCCAGGATTGTAGGCCACGTAACCCGGGTTGTGGGTTACGGTAAGGAAAGTTAGGGTTTTATACGCAGTGTCCGGGTAGGATTCAGGGTGCGCCTTGGAGGGCAAGCGAGGGGGTTTGGGTGCTTTATAAACCGGCCCCTAAGTTAGGTTAAGGGAGATCCAAGAGTTCTAGCAATATCGCTTGATATCGAGCATCCAGTGTAACACGAGAGTTGAGTTAATATATCGAGATCGGAGACTCGACGACTTGATTGCCGGCTACCAGATCGAGTTCCATCATGTTTTCCTCTGAGCTAAACCCTCTCCCAAACGCCTGTGTCGTCTTGCCCCAAGCTCAGTTACCCCCGGTAACGTCTGCCGTGATTATCCCACGACACATGTAATTCTCAAACTATATCCCTTCCTGTCGTGGGGTTTTCATGGCAAGTGTTCTCATCTGAGAACTAGATTGTGAGGCCATTGCTATTGAGCGAAGCTTCGAAAAGGTTAGGATAGAAACGAGAGACGCGAGTTTACCCAGGTTTGGCCCTTCTATTGAGGGTAAAACCTACTCCTGCTTTCTTACTATTGGGAAACTGGGGTCTCGATTACAAAGGGCGAGTCTGGTTCTCGATGTCTCGAGCTACCTTGCTATTGACTTAGAACTTGTACTTCTATGTCCCAGGGTCTCTCCTTATATAGTGGGTGAGCCCTCCGGGTTACAAGGTAATCCGGATTATGCCCGTCGTCGGAGTCCTAGCACGTTCCGGTCTTCAACATGCTTTGTCCGGCTTGTCTCCTAAACCTGACGCTCCCGTACGACCTTGGGCCTCCATGCTTGTCTCTTGGGCTTTGGGTCGGGTCTGTATTTGCTTCCGGGTTATGCCTAAGTGTAACCCGGGTGTTCATGTGCTAGCTGGCTACCTCCTGGCCAGCTTGATGGAGGGATAATAACCCGGTAGGCCAACTCCAAGGTGTAATTCGGCCCCGAGGACGCTGCGCGAGATCCGGCTAAGGATAAAAGAACTTCTAGAAGGCCCAAGATTGTAGGCCTCGTAACCCGGACTGTGGGTTACGGTAAGGAAAGTTAGGGTTTAATATGCAGTGACCGGGTAGGACTCAAGGTGCGCCTTGGAGGGCAAGCCAAGGGGTCCGGGTGCTTTATAAACCCGCCCCTAGGTCTAGTTAGAGGAGATCCAAGAGTTCTAGCAATATCGCTTGATATCGAGCATCCAGTGTAACACGAGAGTTGAGCTAATATATTGAGATTGGAGACTCGGCGACTTGATTGCCGGCTACCAGATCGAGTTCCATCATGTTTTCCTCTGAGCTAAACCCTCTCCCAAACGCCTGTGTCGTCTTGCCCCAAGATCAGTTACCCCCGGTAACGTCTGCCGTGATTATCCCACGACAGTTGGCGCCCACCGTGGGGCCTGCTTCCAAAGGTGTTTACACCACGGGAGAAGCTCGGAAGAGCATGGAGAATCTAGTCATCGGCGAGATCTACATCGACCGCGAAGGAGAGAAGATGGTGGACGATTCCGGCTGGGGGCCAGAGCCGGATCACCTCGAATCCGGATCTATCATGACAATCGGCCAGATCAGCGTCTTCATCGGTATGGTACGTACTTCCGGTTCGATCCCTGACGACTTTGGGTTTGATTCTGTGTCAGGGAAGACCAGCTATATCCAATCAGATGGAGAAGAATCAGTTGGGACAACAAACCCGAAAGAAGAGCCCACCACGAAGTGGGAACAGCCGGAGGAGCCGGCATGGACCCCGCGTGGCCGGGTCGAGAAAGAAGATGATACTGAATCTATCCTGCATCTACTGGAGAACCGGTACGAGGAACACAGCAGCGAAGAGGAGCAGTATGGATTCGCGCCAAGCATTGTGCGCCGGGTTGCGGTTTACACGGCTCCCGCGACCAATTTCAACCAAGAGAACGTAACCGCGGCCGCAGCCGGGGCAGCACAAGCATTGACCCGGCAACAGGGACCGGCTAACGGAAACACGGTGATGAGGACATCCCTAGCTCTTCACCTATTGTTACACATGAGGATGCTCCTATACAAGCTAATGAAGTGAGGATTGGTCCAATGACAAGATCAAGAACCAAGCTATTACAACAACAGGTGAATTCACTCCTACTTGAGTATAATGCTTATAATTGTGAGAACTTTATACTACCTAAATCATTGCATGTATGTATTCTCAGGTTTATTGATAACACAAACATGAATGGAGATCATGGAGAGGAGATACACATGGATGAAGGAGGATTACAAGAGGAGATGGAAAACAAGTGCTAGCATGGTGAAAACAACCAATAACAAATGTTATCATGACAAGGGGATGGTGCCTCCACAAGGTCAAATGCACTAAGTGTGGAAAACAATGCCATATTGTTATTTCACACTCATACATGGACAAATGCAAGAGGAGGGCGCCCACATGGAAGATCAATGCGCCATAGCAATTCTAGTAGTGTTAGGTTTGGTTTCCATACCAATGTGGCCGAATTCCTTGTGTATGGAATCGGTTTGTATCCATATATGTGAGTCCTAGTCCTAGTAGGAGTCCTAGTCCTAGTAGGGGAGGGATTGCTTGCGCAAGGGAGCGTTGTGGCCGCACCCCTCCACCTATATATGTGTCCCACCTGCGTGTGGTTGAGGTAGACTACGATTGAATCAAACAAACCCCATAACCTCTAGTTGAAACTGCTTGTTAGCCTTTCATACTGGAAGTTCATCTGCAAACTTTACGTGTTACCTGCTGTTCCACTGGGAATAAGACGGTACAGGACCACTTGTAGTCGGTGGATTACTTGTGCAAGAGTGTGGAGTTAAGAATATCCATTGGGTTGCTATCTGTTGCATTGGCTTCAGGGATCAGCCGGAGAGTTCTTAGTGGCGCACTAGTTATCAATACAGAAGTTATCTGTGAGTTCACTGAGAAGATTGGGCCACCCCTTATCATCTTGGTATCAGATTTACAGGTTGCCTCGGTGAGCTATCAAATTTCCCTTTAGTTTGAGTGTTTTTATTTCCTATCCAGAAAATTGCCCCACAAAAATAGTTTAGTTTTTGCCATAGCCTAGATATCATCTTAGTTTTCAATTACTAGTGCTGTCTTTGTGTTAGATTTGTGTTGCTTTTTATCGTTTTTAGTTTCATATATTTTGGCTAGGTTTAGGGTTCTTGTTCTATCTAGCCGCAACTTATCAAAAATACCAAAAAAATCCGCTCCATATTACCCAATCCGAGTCCATCTAGTCATCCCACCCCCCACGGCACAAAACCTACCTTTTCCCTGCCGCACCCTACCCTAGTTGGTTTCGGATTCACCCCACCCGCACGCAATTTCCACCGCTGCCACCCCTCCTAGTCGCTCTCGGACTCGTGTCATATATTGGTTACCAAACCCCCCCCCGATCCACGCAGCACTCCACCACTAATTCCACCCGCATACACAACAGCCCACGGCAGCAATTCTCTGCCGTCGCTGCCGCGCCCACGTATCCACCGCGCCTCGCCAAAACCACCGTAACACGCTTATCATTCCGTGTAACGCGCGCGCGTGTGCTGCCGCGGCACAGAAAACGTCTGTTTCGCTGGCGTACGTTCTGCCGCGGTACAAAAAGTACGCGTTTTGCTGCCGCGCGCCTGTGAACTGCTGTGATCTCTGCCGAGGTACGATTTTCGATCGTTTTTGCTGCCGTGACTCTGCCGCGGTACGAAAACTGTCTGTTTTTCTGCCGTGGCCTATTTTTGCTGCCGTGAGTGTGTTTGAGCTTCAATTTCACCTAGATTTTTTCTGTTTTTCCTTGTTTTTCCTTGTTTTCTCACTAGGACATTCATATCCATACCTTGTGAACCTTAGCCACAGCCTTTCTACAGCATATTAATAGGAACTTTCCCACAAGTATAGCTATTTTGTGCTCTGACAGGCTGCTCATTTTCATCACCACCATTGTGTTTACTTGTGTTTGGTTAATTGTTGCTCCTAGCTTAGTGTAAGGCCATTGGAAAAATTCAAAAAAAAATATAGAAAAAGCAAAAAGTAAAAAAAAAAGAGAAAAGAGAAAAGAGAAAGTGCAAAAGGCCATATCATTGCTATTGTTTACTAGTTGAGCTTGCCATTGTGACACTTGGTTTTTCATTGAGCAATCTTGTGCCTGTCAATTAAGAGCCTAGCTAGTGACTTTCTAGTGCATTGCAAATTTCCATCCACATATTGCTTTGCCACATTTGTCTCCATTGTGTGAGTTTCCTTGGGTATTTTATATCTTCACTAAGACAGCAAATAGGATTGTTACTTTGGTGATTGTTAGGTATCCATACCAAGCCCCACTAAATAACCTTGTTTGCCATTGTGAGAGTTAAAAACCTGGGTATTCTTTTCTTCATACCAAAGCACTTTAATTGCCTCTACTTGTGGTAAGTATCTCTATTCACTTTGGAGTGGTAAGATATCCTATTGTTTTGCTAGATTCTTGAGTGAGTTGTGAGAGGCACCACAACCTATACTTGTTTTATTTTCACTAACCTCTAATGGATCTTTCTAGTAGTGATCTTGTGCAGCAAAAGAAGGATCAATCCGCGGGAGTGAATTGGAGGGAGTATGAGGCATTAAGGGATGTGTTGACAAAGAAATTGGATGACAATGAGGAACATTACAAGAAATATGTGAATGAAGCTGTTGATCCTGTTTATGAGTTAGTTGATGATGTGAAGAAGAATGTGGAAAGCAACAATAAATTGGCCAAAACCAATAGTGCTCAATTGAGAACAATGCAAGATGCTATTGATGCTATCAACAACAATATGAATGATCTTCAAACTTTGCTTCAAGCTCGGTTGCCACCTATTGATGATGACAATGCTAGTATCCATAGTGATGCCAATAATGGAGAAGAGCTTAATTTTGGCCGTGGAGCTAGAGGAGAAAGAGGAAGAGGAGGTTTTCAAGGCCGTGCTAGGCGTGTTCCTTTGCCCAATGCTAATGACAATAGAGAAGATATCTTGGGTAAACCAAAATTTTCTATTCCATCTTTCAGTTTTGATACTATGGATGTGGAAGAATTTTTGCTATGGGAGTTGAAAATTGAGAAGCTATGGAGATTGCATGATTATAATGAGGATAGAAAGATCAAGTTGGCATCTTCTGAGTTTGATGGATATGCTCTTAGATGGTGGGACAATTTAGTGAGAAAGAGGCATAATGATGGTGAGTTACCCATTGCTACTTGGAACACCATGAAGAGGCTCATGAGGGAAAGATTTGTACCTCCCAATTACATAAGGCAACAATTTGACAAATTACAACAATTGAAGCAAGGTACCAAGACAGTTGATGCTTATTATCAAGAGATGGAGATGATCATGCAAAGAGGCCGTGTGGAAGAACAAGAGGAGCAAACAATGCAAAGATTTCTTTCAGGATTACATTATAGAATCAAGGGCATTGTGAGGCATTATCAACACACTAATATGCATGATCTCTTACATCATGCTAGAGAGGCCGAATCACATCTATTGGAGGAAGCACAAAATTTGGCTAGAACAAAGAGTAGATTTCCTGTGAGATCATCTATTACTCCTAGTACTCCAACACCACCACCTCCATCATCAAATTTTCGAGGTGCTACATCATCCAAATCCGAGCCTAGTGTGGCTAATACAAGGAAAACATCACAACCAACAGCAAGTGCTTCAGGTTCTAGTGCTCCTACTACAAGGAATAGAGATATTACATGCCATACATGTGGAGGAAAAGGGCACTTCAAGAAGGATTGTCCAAATTCAAAACTGATGATTATCAATGAGAACAATGAGTATGAGACAGGTGATGATGTTGATCCCAATGATCTTGATGATGATGATGGATATTTGAGTGATTCTCCTTTGGATGCTTATGCTACTACTATGCCTTCTATTGTTTGCACACAAAATTCAATGAGTGTGGTGCCTAGTCCTGAAAATCAAAGGTGCAATCTATTTCAAACCAAGGCTGTTATTGGTCCCAACATGGCTTGCAAAGTCATTATTGATGGAGGGAGTTGTAGAAACTTGGCAAGCAAGGATTTATGTGCCAAGTTGAACCTAAAATACTTACCACATCCGAGCCCTTATCATATACAATGGTTGAGTAGCACTGGACAAATGAAGGTATCTCATATGGTGAGAGTGGAGTTTCAAATTGGACCTTATAAGGATGCTACTGAGTTTGATGTGGTTCCTATGACAGTGTGTCACCTATTATTGGGAAGACCTTGGCAATTTGATAGAAGTGTGAAGCATGAGGGACGAGCTAATACTTATGAGTTGAACCATCATGGGAGGACTATTATCTTGAGGCCTATGACTCCACAACAAATTATAAATGAGTCCCAATCCAAAGTTGCTATGAAAGAGGAAAAAGAGAGAGAGAGGGATGAGGGAACACCAAAAATACAAGCCATGGGGAGTGATAGCACAACCAATTCGAGTGGTAAAAAGAGAGAGAACATATTATGCATGTTAGCCACTAAAGAGGATTTGAGGGAATTTAAGGATGATCCTTCACTAGTCCCTATTGTGCTTATTCACAAGGGAGAGATTTTGGTTTCTAATGACATGACCCCTATTCCTCTTGGTGTTTCTAATGTTTTGCAGGATTTTGAGGATGTTTTTCCACAAGATGTGCCCTCGGGATTTCCACCATTGAGAGGAATTGAACATCAAATTGATTTGATCCCGGGAGCATCTCTCCCAAACCGAGCCCCTTATAGAACCAATCCACAAGAAACAAAGGAGATCCAAAAGCAAGTACAAGAACTATTGGACAAAGGTTATATTCGGGTTAGTCTTTCTCCTTGTGCCGTTCCCGTTATTTTGGTTCCTAAGAAAGATGGTACTTGGCGCATGTGTGTAGATTGTAGAGCAATTAATAACATCACTATTCGTTATCGTCATCCTATACCACGTTTAGATGACATGTTAGATGAATTAAGTGGTGCTACTCTTTTCTCTAAAATTGATTTGCGTAGTGGATACCATCAAATAAGAATGAAAGAGGGAGATGAATGGAAAACTGCTTTTAAGACAAAATTTGGTTTATATGAGTGGTTAGTAATGCCCTTTGGTTTAACTAATGCACCTAGTACTTTCATGAGATTAATGAACCATATTTTGAGAGACTTTATTGGTAGATTTGTGGTAGTTTATTTTGATGATATTCTCATATATAGCCACAATGAACATGACCACATGGATCATATTAGACAAGTTTTGCAAGTGCTAAGAACTAATAAATTGTATGGAAATCTTGAGAAGTGCACTTTTTGCAAAGATAAAGTTATATTTCTTGGTTATGTTGTTTCTAAACATGGAATTGAAGTTGATCAATCTAAAATTGAAGCTATTCGAAATTGGCCAATTCCAACTAATGTGAGTCAAGTTAGAAGTTTTAATGGGCTTGCTAGTTTCTATAGAAGATTTGTGCCTAATTTTAGTACAATTGCTGCCCCTTTGAATGATCTAACTAAGAAAGGTGTCAATTTCGAGTGGGGTGTTTCACAAGACATTGCTTTTGATACTTTGAAAGAAAAGTTGATTTCGGCCCCATTGCTTATGCTTCCAAATTTTTATAAACAATTTGAGATTGAATGTGATGCTAGTGGCATAGGTATTGGAGGTGTGCTCATGCAAGAAAAGAAACCTATTGCCTATTTTTCTGAAAAATTGAATGGTGCACAATTGAATTATTCTGTTTATGATAAGGAATTATATGCACTTGTGAGAGTTTTAGAAGTATGGAAACATTATTTGTGGCCTAAAGAATTTATTATACATAGTGATCATGAAGCATTGAAATTTTTAAAGTGCCAAAATAATTTGAATAGGAGACATGCTAAGTGGGTTGAGTTCATTGAATCTTTTCCATACATTATAAAACATAAAAAGGGATTGGATAATGTAGTTGCTGATGCTTTGTCAAGGAAAAATATGTTACTCTCAAATTTAGAAATCAAGGTTTCGGGTTTGGAGGGTATTAGAGATTTATATGATGAAGATAATGAATTTTCCATGCCATTTAATAAATGTGTTAACACTAAAGCATGGGAAAAATTCATATACATGATGGGTACTTGTTTAGAGCTAACAAATTGTGTATTCCCGAGTGTTCTTTGCGTTTATTTTTGATCCAGGAATCTCATAGTGGAGGATTGATGGGACACTTTGGAAGAGAGAAAACATTGTTGATGTTGGCAGAAAATTTCTATTGGGCACATATGAGAAGAGATGTGTATAGATTGGTGCAAAGATGCATTACTTGCAATAAATCCAAATCAAAATTGAAGCCCCATGGATTATATACACCATTGCCATCACCAAGTACACCATGGGAAGATATTAGCATGGATTTCGTGTTGGGATTGCCAAGAACAAAAAGAGGACATGATTCTATCTTTGTGGTTGTGGATAGATTTTCAAAGATGGCTCATTTTATTCCATGCCACAAGAGTGATGATGCTTCTCACATTGCCAATTTGTTCTTTAGAGAAATTGTGAGATTGCATGGAGTTCCAAGGACTATAGTTTCAGATAGAGATGTCAAGTTCATGAGTTACTTTTGGAAGACACTTTGGGGTAAGCTTGGCACCAAGTTATTATTTTCTACTACTTGCCACCCCCAAACTGATGGACAAACCGAGGTGGTTAATAGAACATTGTCCACATTGCTAAGAGGTATGATCAAGAAGAATTTGAAGGAGTGGGAGGAGTGTTTGCCCATGTGGAATTTGCATACAATAGAGCTGTACATTCAACTACTCAATTATGTCCTTTTGAGGTGGTGTATGGTTTCAAGCCAATTACTCCTCTTGATTTATTACCACTTCCTTTACATGAGAGAGTTAATATGGAGGCATCAAAGAGGGCTGATTTTGTGAAGAAGATTCATGAGAAAACAAAAGAAGCAATTGAGAAGAAAGGAAAACATGTGGCTGAAAGAGTAAACAAGAAGAGGAAGGAACTTATATTTCGGCCAGGAGATATGGTTTGGGTACACTTCAGAAAAGATAGATTTCCAACATTGAGGAAGTCCAAGTTGATGCCTAGAGGAGCTGGTCCTTACAAAGTTATATCAAGGATCAATGATAATGCATACAAGATTGACCTCCCAATTGATGAGTTTGGTGTTAGTAATTCTTTTAATGTGGCTGATTTGACACCTTACCATGGAGATGATTTAGCATCGAGGTCGATGCCTTTTCAAGAGGGGGAGGATGATGAGGACATCCCTAGCTCTTCACCTATTGTTACACATGAGGATGCTCCTATACAAGCTAATGAAGTGAGGATTGGTCCAATGACAAGATCAAGAACCAAGCTATTACAACAACAGGTGAATTCACTCCTACTTGAGTATAATGCTTATAATTGTGAGAACTTTATACTACCTAAATCATTGCATGTATGTATTCTCAGGTTTATTGATAACACAAACATGAATGGAGATCATGGAGAGGAGATACACATGGATGAAGGAGGATTACAAGAGGAGATGGAAAACAAGTGCTAGCATGGTGAAAACAACCAATAACAAATGTTATCATGACAAGGGGATGGTGCCTCCACAAGGTCAAATGCACTAAGTGTGGAAAACAATGCCATATTGTTATTTCACACTCATACATGGACAAATGCAAGAGGAGGGCGCCCACATGGAAGATCAATGCGCCATAGCAATTCTAGTAGTGTTAGGTTTGGTTTCCATACCAATGTGGCCGAATTCCTTGTGTATGGAATCGGTTTGTATCCATATATGTGAGTCCTAGTCCTAGTAGGAGTCCTAGTCCTAGTAGGGGAGGGATTGCTTGCGCAAGGGAGCCTTGTGGCCGCACCCCTCCACCTATATATGTGTCCCACCTGCGTGTGGTTGAGGTAGACTACGATTGAATCAAACAAACCCCATAACCTCTAGTTGGAACTGCTTGTTAGCCTTTCATACTGGAAGTTCATCTGCAAACTTTGCGTGTTACCTGCTGTTCCACTGGGAATAAGACGGTACAGGACCACTTTAGTCGGTGGATTACTTGTGCAAGAGTGTGGAGTTAAGAATATCCATTGGGTTGCTATCTGTTGCATTGGCTTCAGGGATCAGCCGGAGAGTTCTTAGTGGCGCACTAGTTATCAATACAGAAGTTATCTGTGAGTTCACTGAGAAGATTGGGCCACCCCTTATCACACGGTTTTGGCCCCGGTGGACGGAGAGTCGGCATCGGTTACCAGTCAAGCGCCAGAAAACGAGTTACACGCGAACACGTTTGGATTCCTAGCAAACCGGACACCAGGAGCGGGTCCTTCAAATCCACAACATCCGGCCCTGTTCGACAACAATCTGATCCTAGATCCGACAGTTCTTGCCACAGTTATCACTCCAGAGAACGCGGCGGAACGTGTTAGGGATTTGGACGTAGCCCGTCGTGCATTGGAGCAGTAGAGAAGGCAAGTAGAGGCAGAAAGACAAGGGATGGCCACGCGACAACGCGAGCTGGATGCACTGGAAACCCGGCTCCGAGAGGAAACAACCAGAATACATCAAAGGCACCAAACCAGATTGCCAGCATTAGGAGGAGTCATAAACCCGGCTGCGCTATTTATCACGCCTCAGGATCAGCCGATCCCAGCGGCAAATCAAGGAACCGCCCCCCAACCGACAACCGGAGGAGTACAACCGGTAGACACGCAGGCCGGGTTACCCGTACCACAGACTGGAGTTACTACCGGCAATACTCTACCACCACCACCACCACCACCACCATCACGTTTTCGCACACCAGCGGGTCATTACAACAATCCCATGGACAACGTATACGCGGCAACGCTTGCACTGAATCAAATCCCCGTGAGAGAGTCACCCCACGCAGAGGAGACCCGGCGGGCGATAGATATGCTGCGCACTGTGGTGGAACAACAGGTTAATTACCCGGATCACAGAAGTGGAATGCATGGGACACCATATGTCAGCCAACAGCAAGGTAATGCCGGCAATATCCAGACAAGTTCGGCACGGCGGAGGGAAGAGCAGCAGCAAATGCCGCCTCCTCCACACATTCAGGCAGTACCAGCAGCATCAGCAGCACAGGCCATCGTGGACAGTTCTAGAGCCAGGAGAGCCATGGCCGGGTCTGCGGTACATGGGATACCAGCAGTACCGCGTCCAGCTGTACCCCCTGCAGGATCACACGTTTCCCGAGTAAGACCAGCTTCGACCATTCTTACAGGACCTAAGTGTCTTTCAGATAGCATCAGGGCTGAGCCTTACCCGGAAAATTTCAAAGAACCGGGTAAAGTAGTGAATTACGAGCCGACTATGGATCCGGAAACATGGTTGAGCAGTTATGAGATGGCCATGTCGATTCGCAATGCGTCTGAGAATCTTCAAGCCAAATTCATGTATCTAATGATGTCAGAGGGAGCAGCAAAGTTATGGTTCACCAATCTACCGGAAGGATCTATCAAGTCATGGGAAGAATTGAAAACTGCGTTTATCAAGCACTTTCACGGGACGTGCAGAAAGTTATTCACTATTGATGACCTAGAGCGATGTGTTCAGAAGAAGGGAGAATCGGCGCGCAGCTGGGTGCGCCGGGTTATGGAAATACTTCATTCATCTACAGATATTCAGCCCAAGGATGCGCTGCAAGCTATGGCAAAGACCTGCAAGTACACACCTTTAGTACAAAAATTAACTCGCATGAAATCTAGTCGGAATGCTTCGGAGGTTACGATGGGAGAACTGATGGATGCATGCAACAAACATGCCGCAACGGACACTACGTAAGAGGAAACTGACGATAAAAAAGCAAAAGCAAACACAAGTAATAACGGAAGAACCGGCAATGGACCAGCGCCGGGTAACAACAGCCAGAACAAGCGCCCGTTTGAAGGAGGCTCCGAGTTTGTCGCCAACACTGAAGCCGGATCTTCCAGACCCAGGGCAGAAGGAAATTTCAATACTGGAAATCACAATGGAGGAAACTATCAAGGGCCACCAAGGCCGAGTAATAATTGGGACATCTTCAGAATGGCATGCCCGAAGCACAGCAGGAACGGTAGGCCAGCTAACCACTCCTTGGAGCAGTGCGCCGACCTACAGAGGTGGAAGAATGAGGAAGTGAACAGAGCCATGCGAGGTGCAGGTCGGGGAGGAGGACCGGGTCCAGGTGGAAACCCGGGCAACGGCCCACCCCCAGCCGGTAACCCGGCAGCTGGAAATCAAGGTAACAACCAAGGGGGAGCAGGAGGTTTCCAGGCCAACCCCAAGCAGTTGGGTCAGTATCACGTGCATACTACAGGAAGTTCCAACAAGGACAAGAAGATACTGAAACAGGCGGTAAACTCGGTGTCCTCGGCTGTCCCGAGATACCTGAGATGGTCAGAACAAGACGTAACATGGAGCAGAAGGGATCACCCGGAAAGAATAGAACACCCGGGAGTCTTGGCATTAGTAGTTGCACCACAGGTCAATGGTTATGAGTTGAAAAAGGTCCTGATGGACGGTGGAAGTAGCATCAATATACTATATTGGGAAACCTTTCTACGCATGGGTCTCAAGGAGTCTCAGCTACAAAAAAGTTCAACAATTTTTCATGGGATAGTGCCGGGTCATTCAGCGTGCCCCGAAGGAAAAATCGCATTGGAAGTAGCTTTTGGGGAATCAAAGGACAATTATCGAGTTGAGTGGCTCACTTTCGAGGTGGTCAAGTTGCGCAGTCCTTATCACGCGCTGTTCGGAAGACCGGCTTATGCTAAATTCATGGCTAGGCCGTGTTACGTGTACCTACAGCTAAAAATCCCGGGTCCTAAACAGACCATCACCATACATGGAAGCCGGGACATAGCGGCTGAGTGCGATGAAGGAGATGCAGCAATGGCTGAACAAGCTTGTAGAAAAGAGGAACTCAAATATTACCGGGCTCAAGCAGACTCGGATGACAGAACAGCCCTGAAAAAGCCGAGTACTGAAGGCGAAAGGGCAAAACTCAAGGCAGCACGAGATACCAAGATGGTGGCTTTCATAAAGGGTGATTCCCTCAAACAATCCACCACAAGAGAAGAAATTGCGCAGCCGTTCACAACCAGCCGCGTCATGGAAACGCCTTATCCGGATTGGCTGGCAAACCCGGTACTCATAGTAAAAAAGATCAACAAGTGGAGAATGTGTATCGATTATGACAGTTCCGTACAGATTCCCAAGGAGAACTAAACAATGTAACGGGCAGCAGGTTTCAGACGCGCTCTTTTCCTATCCAGGGTACCTAAGGGGACTGGAAGGTTTTTAATGAGGCGGCCTGCTGACCCAAAACTTTCTCGTATCAATAAAGAGATGGTTATCAAGTCTTATTTTATGATCTTCACTCCGGTTACAGATAAGTATTATTTATCGCTACCAGTACATCAGTATCATCAAGTATGTTGCACATATATAGGTCTTGAGGGCTGATTGCTTGAATAGCACAGTTACAAACTCAAAGACCCGGCCTTGATGCCTATGACTTATAAGGGCCGATTACTCGCAAACGAGTACGGCTGCAATCTTATAACCGGACAAAGGAGCCAAATTTTCTTGACTTTTCTTACTTAAGCTCGATGTGACTCGCACTAAAGTGGCATGATTTGCTCGCTTACGATTACAATCAGCCATGAAGCCCAATGGGACTTGCCTGACCCTGTTTTCGTTAAGCTTTTCTGAGAAAATCTTAGACGTGAATCTGTTAATCTAAGAAGTAATTATCCCAAATCCCTGATTTGGATTATTCGGGGTTCATCTCTATCTCCAGGATTGCTTCCTCTGTTTTAAACCTGGAAAGATAATCTCGCTAATTTATCTCCAAGATTTCAGGACCCAAAAATATTTCGGTTTGTATCAGATTTTTTTCCGCGCATTAAATGCGCTTTCCTGAAGAATGTCCAATTTATTCTTCCATTTTTGTAGATCCAATCTCCTCCAAAATAATCGAAAAAGGCTAATCCTGGGGGTCTTTTATGTAAAATAGCCATCTAACCTTAGGGTTAGGGCTCCCTCCTATAAATACCCCCTAGGGGCTCCACCACAACCATTCGCATCATGTGCCCCCAGCTTCATCTTCTTCCTCCGAAAAAAGCTCGTGGGCTCACTTTCCTCGCTCGCGCCGCCGCGACCGGAGCTTCGCCGGCGTTCGTCGAGCCATGGTGAAGGAGAAGAATTTTGCCACCAAGGACATTGGAACCGACAAGAAGAAGAAAATCGTCGGTGCCTCCGGTTCTGCAGCAGTCAAGTCCAACAGGGGTGTGATGCATGTCAACGGGTGTAAGTCGGAAATGACCTAGGGCCGGCTCACTGAGATGGAAGATTCCGACTTGCTTCCAAAGAATATATCCGGGCGTGGTCCTGGAAACGAGATACAGCCAGAACCTGGGCCATGTGAGGTAATAATCTTTGAGGCTCATATTCTTCGTGGGTTTCGTCCTCCCGGGTATCGTTTCTTTCGCCGACTCTTAGAGTATTACGGCCTTCACCTTCAGGATCTCCCCCAAACTCTATCCTCAATGTTATCAATTTTGTTGTCCTTTGTGAGGACTATCTTCAAGTAGAACCCAACCTAGATATTTTCCTTGAATATTTCTATTGTAACAAACACCCAGAAGTAGCTGGGGTGAGATGATCCACTGCGGTTGTGTTTCTTCCAGAGATGAAAGGATATTTCTTATCCGGGTATCCCACTTGCTAGCCACCCAAAACTCTGGCAGAAAATCTTCTTTTAATGCAAGAACACCTCTCCTGCTGATGAACCGGCTATTCCGGGTTATCGTCCCGAACGTCTTATTTATATAGGCACTATGAATTCCTATGCTAAGTCAGCTGATCGAGCCAAGATCAAGCCCCTTCTCAAATGTGTAACCTCCTTAATAGTCCATGGGTTAACCGGTTTAGACCTAACCCAGACTTGGGTTAACTGGCGCATCCAGCCTCTTAGCATTAGGGACCGGTTGCTTCATCAGTACACCGGTTTATCAGACCTATGAGATATTCTGATTCCCCGGTTTCAAAATCTAATATGGTGGCTGCACTGAAGGATCTGGTTGGAATAAAGAAAGATAGGTTCTTTGATGTTGGTCTTGCTGCCTTTTCGTTCTCCAACCCGGCTCCTCCTGTAAGTTCATATTTTTACAAGTTACTTTCATTCTGTGGGGAAAAAGATTTCACTGATGCTAACCATGTTTTTTCCGGTTTATAGCTTTCAGACGCTTTCTGGGTTACTACCCAAGAACCTGCTTCTCCTCCTGAAGATGATGAATATGAAGAGAAAAGTGACAAGGAGGACGAGGTTTCTGAATTTGACTCCCTTGGTCACTTGCATAACCAATTTGCTGATGCTAGATACTCGCAGGATGAACCGGCAGAGCAGGAGGGTGCCGGTTTAGGGCAAGGGGGTGCGTCCCAAGAAGCGCCGGATCAAGTTATTCCGGATCTCAACCCCACAACTCCCATTACTGGCTCAAACATGGTAGTTGAGAAAGATTCTCCTGTGACCAACAAGAGAAACCAGGAAGTTGTCGCAAAGGTGCCTATTTCTAGATTGTTCAAAAATACCTTGAGCCTGTCCTCACATATGGGGATAACGCAGGATGACGGAGATACCAGCAAAAGAAGGAGGACCCGGAGCTCCCGGTCAAGTGATTTACAAGCAGGTTTGCCTGAGAAAAATCCTTGCCGTCGGGTTTCCAAGGCTCGAGTTTCTCCTACCTCTTCACATCCCTTGGCAGGGAAAATCTGGCCTAAGTAGAGTCATACTTTTCATATAGATTCTCTTAACTCTGTTTCATCCCACTACAGCGGGGCCAGTGAATTTTCCATTAATTCTGGGTAAGCTAACTCTTCAGTCTTTAATTCATAACTATAACCAATTCATGCCAATCCGGTTTATAACTTTTCTCTTGCTGCATGATGAACCGTTTCCGTCAGACTTTGCAAATCCGGTTCAAGACCTCCACCCAGCCGATCTTCAAAAAGCTGGTGGATAGAACCTGTCTCATCATGGTCATCATTGTTCCCAACTGTGGATTCACCATCAGAGTGTATGATCGTTGCTTCTCCAGAAACTGAATCTGACTCCTGTTTTGGATTCAGGCCGGTCCCTCCTATGAAAACGTGGATCCTGCCGAAGGGGACTCGAAACCCCGATTCCACGAAAGAGAACTCTGGACCCCACGTATCGTGGTTATAGTAGTTTCCACGCCGGCTCCTCTTGAGCCAGCCTATTGTGAGCTTCTCGATCCCAGGTAAGGCTCCTTCCGAAAAGACGACGCTTCCGCGAGCTGGCCCCACGGTGGGCGCCAACTGTCGTGGAGTTTTCACGACAAGTGTTCTCATCTGATAACTAGATTGTGAGGCCCTTGCTACTGAGCGGAGCTTCAGAAGGGTTAGGACGGAAATGAGAGACGCGAGTTTACCCAGGTTCGGCCCCTCTATTAAGGGTAAAACCTACTCCTGCTTTCTTACTATTGGGAAACCGAGGTCTCGATTACAAAGGGCGATTCTGGTTCTCGATGTCTCGAGCTACCTTTCTATTGACTTAGAACTTGTCCTTCTACGTCCCAGGGTCTCGCCTTACAGAGTGGGCCAGCCCTCCGGGTTACAAGGTAATCCAGATTATGCCCGTCGTCAGAGTCCTAGCGCGGTTCGGTCTTCAACATGCTTTGTCCGGCCTTTCTCCTAAATCGGACGCTCCCATCGGACCTTGGGCCTCCGCGCTTGTCTCTTGGGCTTTGGTCCGGGTCTGTATTTGCTTCCGGATTATGCCTAAGCGTAACCCAGGTCTTAATCTGCTAGCTGGCTACCTCCTGGCCAGCTTCTCTCGGCATAAACCGGATTGAGTAGTATGAACCGGCTAGAACATTGTCCGGTTCATGTGGACGGTAGGTAAGGCTCCCCCTTACCTATTCCCCCCAACACTTCCCTCCGATATCCCAACCGTGTAACCTTGGGGTCTTGGGTTCCAGACTATAATAGGTGCATACAACTTGCAGGTAGGATCCAAACAAGAACCATTTTCATGCAAACATAAAGGGTTCAGATCTGAACTCATGCTACTCGTGCACTACTAACAAGCATTAAGAATAGCAAGGTTGCAGCAATTGCTAATTTATCAACTCAACAACTGGTCATAATGTAAAATTCATTGGATCCCAACAAACAAAGCACCAATTACATCATATGGATATCAATTGAGAACATTGTATTGAGTAAGAAGGGAAAGAGAGCACCACCTAGCTACAACTACGAATCCGTGGTCCATGGGGGAACTACTCATGAAGCATCATAGAGGAAGAATGGTCGATGGAGATGGCACCGGGGGCACTTCCCCGTGCCGGCAGGGTGTCGGAATAGGAACTTCTATCTCCCAAAGTAGAGTTTTCTATGGCGGCGGAGCTCAGATGCGTTCCTCGAAATATCGTCGATGTTTCCTCTGTTTTTAGGTCAAACGTGAATTTATAAGCCAAGGGGCAACGTGAGGCGGTGTACGGTGCCACCAGATGGGCCCTCCCCGCGGCCAAGGGGGTAGTCACGGCCACCACCCACCTGGGGCCGTGGGCCCCATCTTAGGCTGCCCTTCTGGCTCCTGGAGTTTTTTGGGGAGTAAAAAATCCACAAAAAACTTCAGCTCAATCCGAGCACTTTGATTTTGACCTATTTCTGCAATGCACCCACAAATAAACAGGAACTAGCACTGGTGAATCTTGTTAATAGGTTAGTCCAATAAATGATTGAAAACAAGGTAAATAAAATGGAAAACATGTAGAAAATAAGCATGGAGCATCAAAAATTATAGATACGTTTGGGACATATCACGACGCTGCTCACCGGCCAGGAGCGTCATGACTACATCCGCTGGGAGCGGTCGATGATGCCATGGAAGCTTCTCTCTGAGCCCCGCTACAAAATGTCGTCGCCGTATTGGGACGACCTTGTGGGGGCGGAGTACGACGCATGCCTCAACAGTTTCTTCCTCCCGAGCAGCATGTCGTCACCTTCCGCCGAGTGGTTCTTGTCGGATGATGAGGTGCATGTGGAGGTGGAGACCGAGCCACCTCTTCCAACGGACAGCTAGCCAATCGAAGAGGAGAATGGGGAAGACGTGTGGCGGGAGACGCAGTTGATCGGCAGGCAGGCAAGTCTGGAGGTTTCCTTCTTTCGTTGCTAGCTCACCAACGGCGGCAACGGCTGGGAATCAGAGGCCAAGTTCCTCCAGGTCGCCGCCACCGCCACATCCGACAACGACGGCCGGCGACCCAGCATGAGGTAGATCTAGTGATAGGGGTCGTTTAGTTTAAATTATATTTAAGTTTCTTTAGTTTTGTCAAAGTTTGTACCGTTTCATTTGAAGTTCCATGTTAAATCGCCGGTTCGTATTTATGTTTCAAAAGAAAGTGGACGGTCGAATAACTGCGCCCTATACATGGATAAGTGATGGAGGGGTTAACCTCTTGGGTGGCCTGATCTTCACGAATCGACCAAGAACACGAAGAAGGAACGATGAACACGAGAGGGGAATCGAGGGGAAAGTATGGGCAAACAAGGGGAGATAACTAGCAAGAACTGAAGAATCCAAATCTCCCATAAAGTAAGCCGCAACGACCGCCTACGGGATGATCGATCCAACCGAACTCACCTTTTCGGAAACCGCTTCACACCCGTGGCTGGTCCACCACGCCAATAGAACCTCAAGGGTTAGTTGAGAAAGATTGGAAAGTCCCTAACTGAATCCCAAGGGGAAAGGATAGGAAACCCGATGAATCTTGATACGATCCTAGATACATATCATAGGAGTAGCCTTGATATGGTCCTAGATACAAATCATAGGAGTAGCCTCACAAGAGGGGTACAAGAGCAAAGCTCAAAAGTCTAAATTCATCTCTAACCCTAGATCTTGCCCGAGGAGGTCCTTTTATAGCCAAGGGGGTAGGTGGAGGAGAAAAAGGGGGGTCCCTCTCTTTGCATAGCAGCAGGGCCTGGGAGGCCGGCCTAGCCGGCCCTTGAGGCTGGGGTTGGCGCAGCAGCAGGGCGCCGGCCTGGAGACGCTGGGAAACCAGCCCGAGGCCGAGGTGGGGGGCGACCACTTAGGGAGGGGGTCGAGAGCCGGCCCGAGGCCGGGGTGGGGGCCGGCTCCTTATGTTAGGAGTCCGGCCTAGGAGGCCAGGGGAGCCGGCCTAGCCGGGCTTTGAGGCTAGGTTCCCTATCTCCCCTCTCCTTCTTCCTCCTTCTCGCCCTTCTCGATGCCATCTTCTCGGACTTCTTCCATAGCTTCTTGGCCACCGTCTTGGGCGTGATCTTGAGCACATTCCTGAGCATCTTGGGCTCCATGGTGGGATCAAACCTTGGCACGTGTAGAGGAAATCCATGAGGTAGCGCACCATTCACCAAGACACCGAAGGCATATAGAGATAGGGGTGAGTTCACCTTGTCTAGTATCGATGTAGGGCTTGGTGGAATGGGGTGTGTTGCATCATCTCCCCCCACCTTGGAGACGAGTCATCCTCGACTCTTGATCCATCCTTCCGCGTGTGTAAGCATGAGAGGGAGAAGGAATGTTGACGACGAAGATGTCATTGAAGTTGAGCCACTTATCGAAGGTCATGCAAAGGTATGCTAGCTCATAGTGGGGGTAGTCCAAAGGCAATGACGATCTTGAAATGGTCCTCTTTGGTTGGTTGATGAAGATCGCGAATGGTGGTGTAGTAGTCGTCGAATAGATCAAGGGGTGTTTGCTCCATTTCTTGCGGAAATGGTTGAGTGTAGATGAACTTGACATATTGGTTGCACGCCACTCTATTTCTTGCATTATCGTTGATTCGCCTGTCGAAGTCTATGTACATCTTGAAGGTTGGTATGTAGTCGGGGGAGTCATTGTTGTTGATGCGCTTGTCGAACTCCAAGTACATCATGACGTGTGGGGTGTAGATGGAGAATGCTTTGTCGTTGATGATGCGCTTGGCAAGCTCCGTGTAGATCTTGACTTGTGGGATGTGGACGGTGAATGCACTGTCGTGGATGCGCTTGTCAAAGTACATGTAGATCTTGACGAGCGGAATGTACTCCTTCCAAATCTTCAAGTCGGTGTTGATGTTCATGCATTGTGGAGAGCCATGTATGGTGAATAATCCATGAGGGCTAGCATGCTTGAGAGGTTCACCAAATTTCTGCAAAAGAGACAACAAAGATGGAGAGAGAGTTGGTAAGCCGTTAGTGTCAATAAGCACAAATGGGATTTTGCTCTCAACTCTCATCTCACTTTTGGTGGCAATCAAGGCTATGCCTCGAGGAACACTCATGCTTTTTCCACTCATTATAGGCTTGTGGCTATCACTCATGGAATGGTGGATCTCTCTCTCACCACTCATCTCACTAGACGCGTGCGAGGAAAAACTAGAAGGCTCCAAATTCTTGGCACTTGAGGTGTGCGGGTTTGTCAAAGTTGTTGCATTTCTTGGAGGATGTAGTAGTGTCATGGCTTGTGTCAAATAAGGCTCGATCATCTCGTCTCTTGGGTTAACCCCAAATGGTGGAATTTTGGGCTTGCTTGGAGGAGGTGGTAGTGCAATGGCTTGTGTCGAAGAAGGTTCGGTCATCTCTGTGATGTGGTAGTGTAAGCCATGCCTTGTAGCATCCTCAAGTGATTGATGATGGTGAAGATGATGTTCTTGGTGAGAATGGTGACGAGGACATGGACTTGTGGAGTTTGGAATGAGTTGCTTGTAACTCAAGTGTAGTTGGTCAGAAAGTTCTTTGCTACCTCCATCAACGATAACCTTGATTGATTTGCCATTGATGTCGGCTCTAGATTGAAAGAGGTTGCATCGTTGGTCATGTTCATATTGAGGAGAGGTGGTAAGAACTCGTGTCACCACTAGCGATGGATTCTTGTCCTCATTCCAATAAACACTCTCTTCTTCATTGTTTTGTATATCCAAGGAATTAAGAGCAACTTGGTGCAAGGCATAGTATTCGCCTACACTCATGGAATCACGTTCACCATCTTGGTTGGAAATCATGATCATTTTGTTGGAACACTCAAAAGACTTGTGTCCACTTCGACCACATTTGAAGCAAGTAATTGTGCTCAATTTGACTTGAGGAGCATTACAGGTGGTGGTGGGAGGCACTTGTTTCTTGAACGGTTGCGGAGATTTGTTGGTAGCATTAGAAGCTCTAGAGGCTCTCTTGTTGTTGGTCGGTGTTGTGACATGTGTCATTGGAGACGAAGAAGAAGGCCTTGGAGAGGTTGGAAAGGGATGAGCATCTTTCACAAGGTCACATGCATCGAAATCTTCATCATAGATTGGTGGAGCTTCATCATACATTGGTGGAGTTGCATCCGCATGCTCATGGCGATGTCGATCTTGTGGCGTTGGAGGAGTAACTTCACATCCTTGATATTGTTGTTGCGCTTGTTGTGATGAAGGATGCTCATGCTCTTGATCATGAAGTTCATAGTCCTTCCTCAAAGGATGTCGCACATGGAGGTTGTGGATCGGTATTGGTGGTTGATACGTCATAAACGTATCCTTAATTTCTGATGTTCCATGTTGTTTTCATGCCATATTCTACATGTTTTCCTTACACTTTATGTTATTTTTATCGATTTCCTCGGACTAACCTATTGACAAGATACCACAGAGCCAGTTCATGTTTTCTGCTGTTTTTAGTTTCAGAAAAGTTGTTCTGGAAATATTCTCGGAATTGGAAAATTCAAAGCCCGAAAGTCTTAGAATTACCGAAGGTTCCACGGAGTCCCGAAGAGGCCCGGAGGGGGCCACAGGGTGGCCACACCATAGGGCGCCCCCCTTCCGCGCTTGGGGTGGTGTGGGCCCCTCGAGCGCCCATCGCCATCGCCCTTTCGCCTATATTACCCCCTCGAATAGTTAAACCTAAAAATATACCACTTTTCCACGAAAAACACCCGAGGTCGCCGTCATTGTTAACCCGAGATCGAGAGGGTTCTGGAGTTCTCCACGACACCCTGCCGGGAGGGAAAATCATCACCAGAGGGGTCTACACCACCATGCCCGCCTCCGGAGTGATGCGTGAGTAGTTCATCCTTAGACTACGGGTCCATAGCAGTAGCTAGATGGTTGTCCTCTCCTCTTTATGCCTCATGTTTGGATCTCATGAGCTGCCTCACATGATCAAAATCATCTTATTGTAATGCTACATGTTGTGTTTGCTGGGATCCGATGATTATTGAATGCTATGTCTCTTGATTATCAATCTATCATGTTGTCTTCATGTGTATGTTACTTATTATCTTGCATGCTCTCCGTTGTTAGTAGATGCTCTGGCCAAGTAGATGCTAGTGACTCCAAGAGGGAGTATTTATGCTCGATAGTGGGTTTATGCCTCCTTTGCATCTATGCTCGAGTGACAGAAACGTGACGGATGGAGGATGTGTTGTTGCCATTAGGGAGAAAAAAACGATGTTTACTTCGTTTACATTGTTTACATTACATAGTTTGCTTATTGTGATAATCTGTTGCTTGCAACTTAATACCCAACATTTGTTTGGATGATATTCGAAGGGTGGATTATTAGTCATAGATGCAGTTGGATGACGATCTATGTATTTTTTTTAATGCCCGCATGAATATCATAGTAATCATCATGTCATGCATGTTTCATTATCTATCAATTGCCCAGCTGTAATTTGTTCACCACGCATGTTAGCTATCTTTTATGGAGAAACACCACTAGTGACCTATGGACCCCAGTCCATTTTCTCATACTGATAATACACACACTTCTTTCACTATTTTCCCACTACTTCCATTGTTTCCACACTGCTATTGCTTTTTTCATATTGTTCTCATACTGTTTACCACACCATATTTTTAACATCTTTGTGTTCAAAAAAACCCGGTGAGATTGACAACCTCATTGCTTCGTTGGGGCAAAGTGAATTGATTGTGTTGTGTAGGTTCCACGTTGCTGCTGAACCGGTAGTGCTCCTTCCACCTCAGCTGCATCAACCTTCATAAGTTGCTTGTCCTCCTACTGGTCGATTCAACCTTGGTTTCTTTTTTAAAGCAAAACTTGCCGCTGCACTCTTCACAACCTTTCTCTTGGGCTTTACCAACGTCAGCCATCAACAAGTTTTCTGGCGCCGTTGCCGGGGAGGAAGAGAATTTCTGCAAGGGGAGTCTCTCACTTCCAATCTTTTTACTTTGTTTTTGTTAGCTTATTTTATTTTGTCTTGTTTGCTTCTCTTTATCAAAAACACAAAAAAATAGTTCTTATTCTAGTTGTTGCTTTTATCCTGTTTTTATTCTCGCTAAAATGAGTGTTCCTAAAATGAGTGTTCCTAAAGCCCAGGCCGGCCACCCCTCCAGGTCGGCCTCTGCGCCCCACCCTGGCCCCAGGCCGGGCTCCAGGCCGGCCAGGCTAGCTCCCAGGCCGGCGTGGCCCCAAAATACACGGGAATTGCCCGTTTTTGCACCGTTTCGACCCCCGTTTCGACCCCGAGCTATATAAGGGACCTTGGTGGCTAGATCTAGGGTTTAGGGATGATTTGAGAACTTCGGGCTTTGCCCTTGTATCCCTCTTGTGAGGTGACTCATCTTACGAGGCTACTCCTACGATGTGTATCTAGGACCGTATCAAGATCTCTCCAAGGAGCTACTCTCTCACCTCGTGATTCTAGTAGCGCTTGCCAACCTTCCCCTTTGGGCTTCTGTTGGATCGGTGGACCGACCGGTGAGAGGAATCGGTTTCAATTAGCGTGTTGTTGACTTGGGTTTGCAATCCCTCGTAGGCTTCACGAGTTATCTTCCCCCTTTTTGTGTTTCCACGTGTTTGCCCTCGATTCCCCCTCTCGTGTTCATCGTGTTCATCTCGTTCTTCGTGTGTTCTTCGTTCGTTCTTGTTGATTCGTGAAGATCGGGCCAACTTAGAGGTCAACACCTCATCATCTGGTATCCAGAGCTAGATTGACACGAATCCGACACCCCACTCCCTCCCCTACCACCAATTTTTCTTCTATCCACCATAAATTCGAAAATTTGACCCAAAATAGCCGAAAGGGATTTCGACCGATCTCTTGATTTGTTGAGTTTTTCGTGGTTTTGTTTCATAGATTTGTTGCCAAAAACCATTCCCCATCTTCCTATTCAGCCACAATTCTTGAATTTGTCCAAAATCTTTCTTGATTTGGGAGAAATTTCGAATTTGAGCAAAAATTTCAGAAAAATCCTGCTCTTCGATTCTTGGACAGATTTTGAAACTTGTTTTTCTTTGTCGTTTTTTATCCGAATTGAGTGAAACAAAGTGCTACGCGACGCCCATGACATCACCTACGCTTCCACATCAACAGATCTCCACGACATCGACTCACCCACGGCCGCAAGTCCGTGATCATCAATAAGAGAGGTATAACTTGCTTCCGCTTGAACCACCCCACCCCATTGTGTTACTTACCTATTCGGACTAGTTCTTTTACACCGCTTGGCATCGCATTGTGGCACCGAGAGTGCGAGTTTTGCGCTTGTGAGAGTCTAGCTACGAGTAGGCATTGGCATTTGGGAATCATCTCTGCATCATCATCATCATCAAAAAGCGAAAAATAAAAAAAAAAGAGTGGAGAAAGAGCAAGAAGCAAAAAGAGCCAAAAGAAGCAAAGATCGATGCCAATTGCTATCATGTGTAGGAACGCCTAGCTTTGAGTTGCGAGAGAGAAGAGAGTGACCCGTTGCCACATTGTGAATCGTGTTGCCACTTGTTAATTGCGGTTTGAGCTAGCGTCCTCCTTGCGTTGGTGTGGCATTGAGCTTAGTCTTCGATAGGTACATTTCGTCTCCGCTCGTCCATTGGCCGCACTAAACCCATTTATCACTTGTGTGTGTGTGTTTTTCGTTTCCACCATAGCATTTTCCTCCACTAGGTTTGGTTTTCGTGCTAACTTTTCTTTGATTCTTCTCCACGTTTTAGAACATACTTTTTGTTGGATTTTTCGTTTTCTCGCCACATTTCTAACCCATTTCCATCCACCCACAAGCCGTGTGTGTTTTGGAGCGTGTTTTTGGGATCTTTCGAACTCAAGTCACTTCATTCTTTTTGCTATCGGTTTCTCTTGGCTTGGTCCACTAGTTTCCAACATTTGCTAAAAGGTGAGGTTTGAGCTCTTAGGTCCTCACACTCTATATATACACTTGCGCTTGTGACTAACCATGTATAGCGAGAGCGGATCATATGGAGGCCATGATGATCATGATGAGTCCATGATGGACCACTACGACTACAACGAGCTAGACATGGACCTCCACTCCTACGAGAATGATGTGGTGGACGACCACTACTCCGAGCACGACATCATGGATGACCACTACTACAAGCATGACATGGTGGATCACCACCACTACTACGACCACGACGTCGAGCTCTACACCGACTACTCCTCCCCAAGCATCATCGACATGGAGGAGTACCACAACCACCACGCCACCTTCGCCTCCATGAGCTACATCGACATGAAACACTACTACAACAATGACACCGCAAGCTTGGATGACGAGATGGAGCCCTACTACACCGACAACGCATCCTCGCGCATGGCGGAGTTCTACACCGACAATGACTCCGACATGGACGAGCTCACCTACAAGTGCTTCCTCGCCAAGCTTCGGTGGCCAAGACATCACATGTCCGATGGCTCATGCTCACCACCATGGAGCTTCAAGGAGAATGCCAAGGCCAACACAAGACAAATCCCTTCAACCTCAAGATGGCGCAACGAGAAGAAATCCGACAAGTTGGCAACGTCAAGATGGTCTCCTTCAACATCAAGACGGCGCCACAAGAAGGACATCATCGAGGCCCCATCAAGCGAGAAGGCCAAGAAGCCAAGGCATCCAAATGACTTTCAGAGTCATCCCACACATGACGTGCGGGAACGCCGCAAGATTCGTCATCGACAAGCTTCAAGCTCTCATCACCACGCTCATCACCAAGACCGTCGCCATGATCACCATCGCCATATGGAAGAGAGTGGTACACCCACCTCCCCGCATCTTCCACCACAAGTTCCGCGACGACATTGGTTTGAGCATCGCTCGCCATCACCACTACCTCGACCTCGACACCGACAAGGCCGCGGTGACCCTCTTCAAGATCACCCTCTACGACCGGATATTCTTCATCACCCCCCTTCTCCAAGCTCGACTCATGACATTGGTCCAAATGGCTTCGTGGATGGTGCTTGCCCACATTCAAGGCTTCCAAGGCAAAATGTGTGTCACCACCACAATGACCACCAAGACCAAGGCCATTATCAAGAAGGTGCTTCCGACTTGGCTTCTAGTGAATGCCTCCCTCGACTCCACCACAATGACCACCGGCGCCATCCTCTCCATCATGATCGCCATCGCCAAACCAACGAGGATGACCCACATGAGCTTCCACCGCCTATCTTTGATGAAGACCCAAATGAGAGCCCTTCTCAACATCAAGCGAGTGCGAATGCTCCCTATGGCTTGTCTTTCCCCATCTTCGAGGAAGACCCCATTGAGCGCCACCATCGACAACAATCAAGTGGGATTGCTCAACATGCTACTTCACTTCCCATCTTTGATGAGGACCCCTATGAGCACCACCATCATCAACAACCAAGTGGGCATGCTACAAATGATCTCTCACTTCCTCTCTTTGATGAAGACCCTTATGAGCGCCCACTTCGACCACCACTAGGCACGGATGCTATGAGCCTACTTTCCCCTCTCCTTCAAGATGAAGACCTCTTATGCCCCATTTGAAAGGGATCGTACATGGACGATAGTTGGAGTCGGCGGCTCTCCTAGGCTTCCCTCATCTGGGATCCCTGGGGAAGAGGATCAAGTTGGCCCTTGCGAATAACTTGATGCACTATCTCCCTTCAACCCTTTGAGCGAAATGTAGCAAAAGGAAGGAAAATCCATGGACCGACCCCATTGTCTCCACCCCGTAGGAACTACGATGGTCACATAATGTGGGATTGCCAAGGCGGCGACCAAGATGGTGCGTCAAATGGAGATGCCATCCATGATTCTTCTCCTACCACATTGGATGAAGCACCGCATCACCTTGACCACGGATTTCCATCGCATCATCAAGGCCATGAAGACAACGACTTGAGCGTCGTTTGCCTCAATGTTACAAAGTGCAAGGACCATGCGCGTCATCATTCATATGAGGAATGGGAGTC
The DNA here is from genome assembly GCA_028641055.1 of Alopecurus myosuroides. Lineage (NCBI taxonomy): Eukaryota > Viridiplantae > Streptophyta > Magnoliopsida > Poales > Poaceae > Alopecurus > Alopecurus myosuroides. Next base: position 337,170,203 of record CM054059.1, on the reverse strand, counting down.
TCCGCCTCATCTCCACCAAGATTGTGCTTTCTATTCGCACCCCACCTTCGACAAGGATCCTCCTCCTTCTTCATCACATGAGGCGAGATTCACTTCATCATCACCACTACATCTACATCATGTGCGACATTCTTTGAGGATGAATAATGACCTTCATGATCAAGAGCATGAGCTCCCATCACCGCCACAAGCGCAACAACAACATCAAGAGTGCGAAGCTATTCCTCCCATGACACAAGATCAACATCACCATATGCATGAGGAAACCACTCTACCACTCTATTCTGAAGACGTTGATGCATGTGACATTGTCAACGAGGCTCATCCCTTGCCATCATCTCTAAGGCATTCTTCTTCTTCGTCTCCAATGACACAAGTGACAACTCCGACCATCGACAAGAGAGCTTCCAATGCTACCAATGAGCTGATCATGGTTGCCAACCAAAATGGTGACCATACCTACATGAGTGAAGGCCAATACTATGCCTTGAACCAACTAGCTCTCAATTCCTTGGACATGCCGACCAATGGTGACGAAAGCGTCTATTGCAATGAGGCCGCGAACTCATCGCGAGTGTTGACACGAGTTCTTCAAGCCTATCCTCAAGATAAGGACCAACGATGCAACCTCTCTAGAGCCGGCGTCAATGGCCCATCTATCATTGATGGAGGTAACGACGAATTGGGTGACAATATCCCCTTGATTTCAAAGCATCTCATGCCAACCTCCACAAGGCCACGCTCAAGCCACCATTCTAGCCAAGTATATCTTCATCATCATCATCATCGACCATTTGAGGATGCTACAAGGCATGGCTTACATTACCATTTGATGGAGCCTTCCTCGACACAAGCCATGACCCTACCTCCTCCTCCAAGAAAGCCACCCTTTCCACACTTGGAGATCAACCCAAGAGATGAGATGATCGAGTCCTCCTCACCACATGCTATGACACTACCGACTCCAAGCAATGCAACGACTTCGACAAGTGCGCACACCTCAAGTGCCAACACTTTGGAGCCTTCTAGTGTCCCCTCTCAAGCTTCTAGTGAGATGAGTGGTGAGAGAGAGATCCACCATCACGTGAGTGAGAGCCACAAGCCCATCATGAGTGGAAAAAGCATGAGTGTTCTTAGAGGCATTGCCATGATAGACACCAATAGTGAGATGAGAGTTGAGAGCAAAATCCCATTTGTGCTTATTGACACTAACGGCTTACCAACTTTCTCTCCATCTTTGTTGTTTATTTTGTAGAGATTTGGTGACCCTATCAAGCATCCTCGACATCATCGACTTCTCCACATACAAGGCTCTCCACAAAGCATGAACATCGACACCGACTTGAAGAGTTGGAAGGAGCACATTCCGCTCGTCATGCTCCACATGGAGATTGACAAGCCCTTCTCCGACAATGCCTTCTCCATCCACATTCCTCAAGTCAAGATCTACACGGCGCGTCACAAGAACTTCGACATCAACGCCTTCGACGCCTACATTCCACATGTCAAGAGGTGCATGGAGTACGACAAGCACGTCAACGACAATGCCTTCTACGCCTACATACCACATGTCAAGATGTGCATGGAGTTCAACAAGCACCTCCACGACAATGACTTCTCCATCTACGTCCCCTACGTCAAGATGTAATTGGAGTTCGACAAGCGCGTCAACGACAATGACTACCACGTCTACATCCCCTTCGTCGAGATGCACTTGGAGTTCGACAAGCGCGTCAACGACAATGATCGCCACGACTACACTCTACCGCTTCCGCAAGCTCATCCTCACCCACCCATGGAGGATCATGTCAAGATCGTCATCGCCTTTGGACCACACCCTCCACGAGTGTGACGCCCCGGGATCGGGCACTATGCAGATTTCGGCATTTCCACCCGAATCCGCATAATAACCGATTTCAGGTTCCCACTTGTGATAACCTTACAACAGTTCACGAATAATCCACAACAACATCAGAGGAGGTATATACAAGACGACTCAAACGAGTCAAGGATACAACTGATACAATACAAAGATCCAAATGACAGCGGAAGGAACAACATAGTGTCCGACTACGGACAAGATACAAATTGGACTAAGAGTCCTGAAGATAACCGATGGCGTCCAATCCCTGCCCAGGCCAAGCCGGAGGGATTCCCAAGCTAACATCGTCCGACTTCAAACATGTTGACTGCAATGTGGAATATGCAGCCACGAAATGGATTCGTGGGTCAGTACTATTAAGTTCTGGCAAGTGGATAAACCATACTCACAGGATACCAGCGTAACCAATCATCACAAGATACAAATACTTTGGGAAAAACGGAAGGAAGGGATTATTGCAAAGAAGCGGCAGCGGGCAGCACTAACAACTAAAGAGACGCGCTACAACTTCCGGCTAATAGAAAGGGATAAGAGAGCGTATCAGAACCAACTACAACTACTCACCAAACAATACCCATCCAGTGTTACCCCCTACTAAGGAAGCAACCCAAGGAAACTCACACTGTTGATTAAGGTGACATTCATTTTTATGGTGGAGGTAATCTATATTACTAGTCAAGTTATCATCGTTAAGTGTAAGTTGTCTGAGTACTTGTTAGCCAGCACTTTCACCAAGTCATCCATAATCGTGGACAACACGGCTTCTCGAGAAGATTAACCCTGCAGGGATGCACCAATTTGGCCGTACACGTAAGAATAACCCGCCAGATGGAAATGCACTTCCACCAAGCGAGGCACTCATCACAACCCAACTCTTCTTCGCATCAAGCCCAAAGAACCACGTGCTGTGCGTGCGCGGCTAATCAGGCCCCCACGAAGAAAGGGGGACCCTCATAGCACTCTAAGACCACGCCACCCTAAATGCCGACTACAAAAGTTCCACCCTGGCGCCAAGGGTTCGCACCTGCATATGCATGCATCAAATGGAAAGCCCGAACTAAGTGTGGCGATTTGGACGAGATGTGTCGTGGGATAATCACGGCAGACGTTACCGGGGGTAACTCATCTTGGGGCAAGACGACACAGGTGTTTGGGAGAGGGTTTAGCTCAGAGGAAAACATGATGGAACTCGATCTGGTAGCCGGCAATCAAGTCGCCGAGTCTCCGATCTCGATATATTAACTCAATTCTCGTGTTACACTGGATGCTCGATATTAATCGATATTGCTAGAACTCCTGGATTTTTAAACTAGACCGAGGGGCCGGTTTATAAAGCACCCGGACCCCCCTGGCTTGCCCTCCAAGGCGCACCCTGGACCCTACCCGGACACCGCATACGAGAAATCCTAACTTTCCTTACTGTAGCCCACAATCCGGGTTACGAGGCCTACGAACTTGGGCCTTCCAGAAGCTCCTTTATCCTTAGCCGGATCTTGCGCAGCGTCCATTGGGCCGAGTTACACCTTGGTGTTGGCCTACCGGGTTATCATCCCTCCATCAGTAGTCCCCAGAATAGCTTGGACTTCACGAGATTCTCCTTGAAGTGCACGCTATTCCTTGCAAAATTATCAAGCTTACAAATTCAATGGAGGCCGGGTTAAATTGCTTTAATAAACAGCTAGGCCTAACTCCAAGGTGGCCATATAATAACCCGGCTTTCTCCAAGTCCTTTGCTCAGCTTTTCCGGATCAACACCCTGATAAGAATGTTTAAAGATCTGATTCTCTTTACTCGATAACTGCCCCTAGTGTTGCGGAGAAGATCTCCTTCTTATCTCTGTCCGGATATCTCGGTCAGCACTTAAAGCATATATCACGAAATCCGTGCAGGTAGCCGTTATCCCGAAATCCCCGGCTCCCACCCGTTGAACTGGGTTTATCCGCCAGCACCCTTATAAATAGGCACTTAGGGGTAAACCTAATCCCAACGGCTCACTTTAACCCCTTCTCCTTCCTCGCATCTCACGCTCGCGCAACACTACCAAGGGAATCCCAAGCTCGTCGCCGGAGGAAGACCACCGCCGGTTGTGTTCGTCTCCAAACCACCCCGCGCCGCCGATGAGCTCCGCCGCTACGCCCTCACTTTGAAGAGACATTCAAACCACGCTGTCTTCCGCCACCGCGCGCTGCTCCCATCTTATCCAGTAAGTCCTTCGTATCCATTAATTTACTCCCGCAATTTTCCGATTTCCTCTAGATTGGATCTAGGTCAACCCGCGGGAAATTTTTCTTGTCGCGCCGGTTAGAATTGCTCAGATGCTTGCTAACTCCTCCAGTAGCCTGATTAATGATCACACACCATTCCCCTATCATTATTAGTCACCAATTTCTTCGTAGAATCATCCACAAGTTTTCCAATCTAGATCCATTTCATCCCAATTTTCCGCGCACGTCATTGATACCCGGAAAATCCTTCTCTTCCGTTTCTTTTGCTTGCAGTAGATACATGGGCAATCATCCGTCTTCCTCAAACACCTTTCAATACGTAAGTAACCAATGGCTTCCATAATTACACTTGATACCCGGATAATTCTTGTAATCTTCGCTCTGCGGCATGATACCCGGATAATGCTTAGTTTTCATATCTTCTTGATACTCCGTGCATATACCCGAGTAACCCGGTATTTCCGAGTCTCACTTCCTGTATCTTTTTTCCTTGTCTTTTGCAGGTTGATCCCATGGCTCCCAAAAGGCAAGGGAAACAGCCGGCCTAGGCGAAGACAACCCAATCCATATCCGCCAATTGGGGGCGATCCACAGTCACAAAGGCCAAGCTGGAAGAGCTGGCCGAGTTGGGGGTTCTCCCCTCTCAGAAGGACATTCATTGGAGGGCGCCGGGTGACGAGACCCGGCCCACACCCGCTGACGGCGAGGTAATATGTTTCATAGAACACGTGACCCGGGGATTCCGTCCTCCGGGTCACCCTTTCTTTCGTGAGGTCCTGAGCCATTATGGCCTCAGGACATTTGACATAGGGCCTAACTCTATGTTGAATATTACTCACTTCATTGTTTTGTCCGAGTCATACTTGTGCACTCCGCCAAGTTTGGCCCTCTTCATTGAACTTTTCCAGTGCAAGCCGTGCCGCGAAAGCGGTGACGGGGCACTTCTCACTTGCGGCGGGGTATCCATCCAACGCCGCAAGAACTCACTAATGCCAACCCTTAATCTGAATACCCATGTTAAACACTTGCAATTATCCTTCTTTTACTGCCACGACACTTCCCCACCTGGGGAAAAGAAACTGTCGGGTTACTCCGAGGGTCTCCTCAATATTTCTGAAAAATTCAATGCTTTCGCCCCTGACTCGGACAGGGAAGCAATCCTGCCTTTACTAGCTAGAATAGCCGTCCTCTCCGCCCAAGGTCTTCTTGGGCTCAATTTAGTGAAAACTTGGGTTGATTTCCGGATCCAACCCAATTCTATCCGCACCAAGTTGATGTGCGAGTACTCGGGGCACGCCACAGACGCACTCCGATATTCTACCAAGAGCTTTGCAGCCGGCGACACCAACAAAACCATCAAAGGTTTCCTGACGGAAAAATTGGAAGTCATAAAGAACATCGCCGGGTTACCTCCATTTACTCGGGAAAATCTGGCTCCAGCGGTAAGACCCGATACTCATAAGCTTATTTCCACACTTTGACTAGATACTGCTTTTAATTCTTACTTTCATCTTTTTATCTCAGGCTCATGACCCTTTCTGGAAAGTTGAAACCTCCCCCCCCTCCAGAGACCCGGAAGAGGAAGACGAGCCGGCTAATGATGATGAAGGTTCTTATCCGGATCTTGTATCATCTTCACTTGTATCATTTTCCTCCCATTTTAACTTTTTCCATCAATACATACTCGACTCGCAGGGCTGGAGGACGAAGAAGAGAAGGACGAGGACGACCCGGAGGCCACCGAATCTGATCAGGAAGTAACAGTCGGGGCCAAGAGGAAGGCCAGAGGAGTGGTTTCCAAGGTTCCTTTCTCTTCTATATCCTCTGAACCTTACTCCTTCGATATCATGCGTAGACTTAACCAACAGTTGTCACACTCGTCACACTTGAAGGATCCTCTCCCGGCCAAACGTAGGGTGACCCGGAGTTCTCCGGGTGAGGATCCCCTTAATCCCGGTATCACCACCTCACCAGTCCACCGGGTCGGTAATCCTCCACCTCAATCCTCCAAATCCCCTCAGCGTCACCCATCTCCCAACCATCCACGTGTCGGGCAATTCCGGGTTCCGCTATCGGTCCCTTTGTCGACTTCATCTGCTTCCAGCAGTGAGCTCCCACCGGATTACGCTGTAAATATCGGGTAGGTCTTTTCTATTTGACATCCTTTCATACCTGAAAACTTTCAATCACTGTTGCTAACTACCTCTCTCCCTTTTTTAGCGCTCAAGTCACAGTTAGTGACCCGGAGAACATGGAAACAGATAACCAGAAGATGGAGGAACCAGCTGATAATGCGGACGCCGCGGCTGGTGATGAGGCTGAAGACGCCCAAGAACAAGATCCTTTTAATGACCCGGCCCGACAAGAAGCCGGGTCTCCAAAATCGTCTGAAGACGTGGATGAAGAGATTGAGATCCAAGAGACGAGGACGGGTTCCCCAAACCCGGAGAACCAGACGGTCCGGGTCTCGACCCCAAAGTCAGGAAAAACTCTTCATCCAGAGGATCAAGCTGCCGGTTCTTCTGGCACCAAGCCTGAAGACATGACATTCCCTCATATGCTTAGTGCCCTTCACACCTTAAGGGCCAACGAAGAGAATATCCTGGAAGCTTTGATAGCAAAACATGAGGTAAACCCGAATAACATTGCTTGTATCCTTATCTACTCCCCAAGTTCCGGGTGAATTTATTGATAATTTGCCTGGAACTTCACAGTATTTCCGACTAATTTATCCCTGTATCTCCACTCAGGACTTCGTGACCCAGTCTGAGAAAAAATTGGCTAAGGCCACCAAGCGTATTGAAAAGGAGGTGGCTCTGCGTGAGGAGGCCGAGGCTGAGGCCAGGAGGAGTGGGAAGATCATGAGAAAGTACAGGAGGAGGGCTCATGCAGCCGAAGATAATCTAGTGAACCTTTCTGTCCAAATTGCTGATACGTATCGCGCTTTGATCGGTATGACTCTTAGCATAATATTCATAATCCGGGTCATCCGTCTGACACATAGCCGGGTTTCCTTACTCGTGTTTTCATTTCTTTCTGCAGGTCCGGATGAAGTAATACCGGAAGAAGATGATATTGCCAAGCTGAAGACCATCAAGAGCATTATCCGGCAACTATGTGCCGGAACCAAATGGATCCTTGAAGAACTGCGGTGGCCGGGTGTTGGGCACGTCGACCTGAAGAGGATGCTGGACGCCTGCTCCACTATTCCCGAGTGGATTTGGCATTGGAAACGCTCGTCCTGCCGGGTTGGGGTAACCCGGGGGCTAGCCCTGGCGAAAGCTTACTTTCCTAAGCTAGAGCTGGCCAAGCTGATGGTCGGGTTTCCGGAATTCAACCGAGATGGGTCCAAATTTTCCCCGAAGGATTTTAAGGCCATCCAGAAAGAAGTCCGTTACTCGGCAAGCGTGATTGCTGACAGCTTGGAGCTCAATTCCATTGTCCCTTCCTATGGTGCTGATGGTGAAGCGATTAAGTCGGATCTTCCCAAGCCGTACGATATGCTAGCCCGATGGAAGGAGGAAGCCGCCAAGTTGAGGGAGGAAGCTGCAAAAAAGAAGGCTGAAGCCGACTCTGCGCCTGCTACTTCCACACTAGTCGTCCCTCCTCCTGCGCGAGCCGGCAATGCTGCTGACCCGGGTGCTGCTGCCACCAATAGTAATAGCAAGGGCAAGGAGAAGATGGACGCCGCAGCCCAGAATACCGAGTGATACCTGCTACATGATGCTGTGCCATATGCGTCAGTCGGTCAATAGGCTGTTTAAACAATTATTTCTTGATGATGCGCCTGTGAACCATTGATGCTGGTACCAAAATTTGTAATGCACTTTAAGTTCTTGATACGCCTTGTGCCTCTTTTAAATGTTAGGATGATTTTATATTTATCCATCTTTGAGCCCACTCGTTCTTGATATCCGACTTTCTTTATGGTTCCTTTTGTGAGACTCGGTTTCCGAGTTTCATGGATTTTGACAAGCGGACTTTTATCTAAGTCCCCAAGTCCCCCAAGACTCGGATGTTTGGGTTTTTTTTTGAGTTTTAGCAACTAAACAACTTTTCCTTTTTCGAAATCCCCAGCCCCCAAGACCAAAAATGCCGAGTCTTGGGATGTGTAGTCTTTCCAATAGAACAAGTTGCTTGCTGCTAAGCCCAAACCCAGAGCCGTTTCACATAGGTATTGAAGTTATGCTTGATAAATATTGAGTTTCCGGCTATTAGCCCTGTACTCTGCATAACTTGTGGTTTGGATGACCCTTTTGACTATCTTGTACTGTAAGCCGGCTTTCGCGTGGATACCATGTTGTTACATCTATACGAAAACAGGGTCAGGCAAGTCCCATTGGGCTTCATGGCTGATTGTAATCGTAAGCGAGCAAATCATGCCACTTTAGTGCGAGTCACATCGAGCTTAAGTAAGAAAAGTCAAGAAAATTTGGCTACTTTGTCCGGTTATAAGATTGCAGCCGTGCTCGTTTGCGAGCAATCGGCCCTTATAACTCATAGGCATCAAGGCCGGGTCATTGAGTTTGTAACTGTGCTATTCAAGCAATCAGCCCCCAAGACTTATATATATGCAACATACGGAGAGTGAAGAACGTAAGAATAACTACCTCTTTACTTGATATGCGAAAGTTAGGTCAGCAAGCCGCCTCATTAAAAACCCATCCAGTCCCCAAGGGTGCCCTGGATAGGAAAAGAGTGCGTCTGAAAACCTGCTGCCTGTTACATCGTGCAACTCCACTTTCCAACTAAGTATAGTAGGGACGTAGCTGGGCCACGTTCCATGGTCTGTCTCTTTCCTGCATAGACGAAGTGGTATGAGCGGTGTCATTAACTGTAGCCGACTCTTCCCTTGCATCTATCAAGTAATACGATCCGTTGTGCAGATTCCGGCTTATGATAAACGGCCCTTCCCATGGTGGTGATAACTTGTGTTTCCCTTCGTTTGACTGTACCAGACGCAGGACCAAGTCTCCTTCCTGGAAGACCCGGGTTTTCACGCGCCGGCTATGATACCTCCGTAGATCTTGCTGATATATGGCTGATCTTTCCAGGGCTTGTTCCCTTTGTTCTTCTAACATATCTACGGCATCCTACCGGGTCTTCTCGTTCTCTACCTCGACGAAAGCTGATACTCGAGGTGAATCATGAATAATATCACTCGGCAGCACCGCTTCCGCACCATAAACCATGAAGAATGGTGTCATCTGAGTAGATCTGTTAGGTGTAGTGTTGATACCCCAAACCACGGAAGGTAGTTCTTCGACCCATGCACCCGCAGCCCTAATGCAAGGGACTCGCAGTCATGCTTTTAGTCCACGAAGTAACTCTTGGTTTGCCCTCTCCACTTGTCCATTGTCCTGCGGATGAGCCACTGATGCTACGTCAAGCCGGATTCCATTGTTGCCACAAAACTTTTCCATCGCGCCAAGGGACATGTTGGTTCCATTGTCGGTAATTATGCTGTGGGGATACCCGAACCGATAGATAATTCTTTTCAGGAATTTGACTGCTGTAACTGCTTCGCAATTGGTGACTAGCATAACCTCAACCCATTTGGTAAACTTATCAATGGCCACCAAAAGATGTGTCTTCTTGCAAGGTGACATGTGAAAGGGACCAACCATGTCTATACCCCAAACAGCGAACGGCCAAGTTAACGGAATAGTCCGCAATTCCATAGCCGACACGTGGGTTTGGCGAGCGTACCTTTGACATCCGTCACACCTTGCCACTAAACGCTCCGCATCTGCTAGAGCCGTGAGCCAGAAAAATCCGTGTCGATAAGCTTTGGCCACAAGGGATCTTGTGGATGCATGATGCCCACAATCACCTTCATGGATTTCCTTAAGAATCTGTCGGCCTTCTTCTGGTGCTACACAACGCAAAAAGACTCCTGCTGCACTTCTCTTGTATAACTCCCCATTGATGATAGAATATCCCTTTGCTCGCCTCGAAATTTGCCTTGCTAACACCTCCTGCTGTGGTAACTCGCCTTGTGATAGGTAGGCCAAAAACGGTTCTGTCCACTCAGGAACGGCGCGTACCGTGGCCACGAGCTCCAAATCCGGGTCTTGATTTGCCAGTTCTTCCTCAGACTCGGTTTTAACTGATGGTCGCCATAATTCATCCATGAAGACGTTAGGTGGAACCGGCTCTCTGCGCGAGCCGAGTCTAGCGAGGGCGTCTGCTGCCTCATTCTTTCTTCTGTCTATGTGTTCCACCTCATACCCGGAGAAACATCCTGCAACCCTATCAACCTCTCTGCGGTATGCTGCCATAGTTGCGTCCTTTCTATCCCAAGTTCCTGATACCTGCTGTACTACAAGGTCCGAATCTCCAAAGCATCGTATCCTCTTAATGTTCATCTCATTGCCTACCTTTAAGCCGTGCAATAGGGCCTCATACTCGGCCACGTTGTTGGAACAATCAAAGTGAATCTGTAGCACGTAACTCAATTAGTCTCCTTTGGGTGATGTTAGCACCACTCCAGCTCCTGATCCCTCATATTGCTTGGATCCATCGAAGTGCATGATCCAAGATTCGGAGTTTGGAGCAAAGGTGGTCATGCCTGTGTGTGTCCAGTCATTAACGAAATCGACCAAAGCCTGAGACTTAATTGCTGACCTGGGCTCGTAGTTGATGTGATAATCCCCCATCTCTATCGCCCATTTGGCTATTCTTCCTGTCGCATCCGAGTTTCTGATGATATCCGACATTGGTATCGAACTTACCACTGTTATGGGGTGTTCCTGGAAATACGGCTTCAGTTTCCGGCTGGCCATAAAGACCCCAAAAACCAGCTTTTGCCAATGCGGATAGCGTTGCTTTGCCTCTGATAATACCTCGCTGACGTAATAAACCGGTCTCTGGACCGGGTAACCTTTCCCATCCTCTTTACGCTCCACAACCACTACTGCACTAACGGCTCGGGGGCCCGCTGCTATATATAGCAGCATGGGCTCTTTAGGACCCGGGGCCGCTAGGACTGGTGCTTCAGATAACTGCTTCTTTAGTGCCTCGAACGCCTCATCCGCCTCTTGATCCCACACGAATTTATCGGACTTCCTCAAGAGCCGGTACAAGGGTATTGCTTTTTCTCTGAGTCTGGATATAAATCGGCTCAAGGCTGCTACGCAGCCCGTGAGATTTTGAACGTGCTTCAAATTTTCCGGCTTTTTCAGATTCTGGATAGCTTTTATTTTATCAGGGTTTGCCTCGATTCCTCTCTCGGAAACGATAAAACCGAGTAATTTCCCAGCTGGAACTCCAAATACACACTTCGTCGGGTTAAGCTTCATCTGATACCTCCTCAAGTTCTTGAACGTCTCCTTTAGATCGTCGATAAATGTCTCTGCCTTCCTGGTCTTGATAACCACATCATCCACATAGGCATGGACGTTGCGTCCAATTTGGTCCTCAAAGCACTTCTGTATACACCGTTGATAAGTTGCGCCAGCGTTCTTCAATCCAAACGTCATGGTTTTGTAACAAAAAGCCCCAAAAGGGGTTATAAATGATGTTTTCTCCCAATCCTCCCTCTTGAGCTTAATCCGATGATACCCGGAATATGCGTCCAGAAAGCATAATAGGTCACTTCCAGCTACTGCGTCTATGATCTGATCTATCCTTGGTAGCGCAAACGGATCCTTTGGGCAATGCTTGTTGAGACTCGTAAAATCAATGCACATCCTCCACTCATTGGTCTTTTTCATCACGAGAACCGGATATGCTAACCAATCCGGGTGAAATACTTCCATAATGAAGCCGGCTGTCAGCAGCCGCGCGATTTCTTCTCCTATAGCTTTCCTTCTTTCCTCATTCATCTTCCGCAGGCCCTGCTTCACAGGCCTGGACTTAGGGTCTACGTGCAAACTGTGTTCTGCCAATTCTGTGGGGATACCCGGCATATCGCTAGGCGTCCAGGCGAATACGTCCGCATTAGAACGAATAAACTCCATAAGTGCTTTCTCCTGCTCGCTGTCCAAGTTAGACCCTATAGTAAATTGCTTAGAGGGATCACCTTCAACAAAAGCTATCATCTTAGTGTCCTGTGCTGCCTTGAATTTTGCTCTCTCGTCTTCGGTATTCGGCCTTTTCAATGTTGTCCTGTCATCCGGGTCTACTTGAGACCGATAATACTTGAGTTCCTCTTTTCTGCAAGCCTGCTCGGCCATTACCGAATCTCCTTCATCACACTCAGCTGCTATATCCCGGCTTCCATGTATGGTGATGGTTTGTTTAGGACCCGGGATTTTTAGCTGTAAATATACATAACACGGCCTAGCCATGAATTTAGCATAAGCCGGCCTTCCGAACAGCGCGTGATAAGGACTGCGCAATTTGACCACCTCGAAAGTGAGCCACTCGACTCGATAATTATCCTTCGATTCCCCAAAAGCTACCTCCAATGCGATTTTTCCCTCGGGGCATGCTGAGTGACCCGGCACTATCCCATGAAAAATTGTTGAGCTTTTCTGTAGCTGAGACTCCTTGAGATCCATGCGTAGAAAGGTTTCCCAATATAGTATATTGATGCTACTTCCACCGTACATCAGGACCTTTTTTAGTTCATACCATTGACCTGCGGTGCGACTACCAATGCCAAGACTCCCGGGTGTTCTACCCTTTCCGGGTGATCTCTTCTGCTCCATGTTACATCTTGTTCTGACCACCTCAGGTATCTTGGAACAGCCGAGGAGACCGAGTTTACCGCTTGCTTCAGTATCTTTTTGTCCCTATTAGAAGTTCCTGTAGTATGCACATGATATTGTCCTTTTAAACCAGATGTACGTACCATACCGATGAAGATGCTGATCTGGCCGATTGTCACAATAGATCCGGATTCGAGGTGATCCGACTCTGGTCCCCAGCCGGAATCGTCCACCATCTTCTCTCCTTCGTGGTCGATGTAGATCTCGCCGATGACTAGATTCTCCATGTTCTTCCGAGCTTCTCCCGTGATGTAAACACCTTTGGACGTAGGCCCCACGGTGGGCGCCAACTGTCGTGGGATAATCACGGCAGACGTTACCTGGGGTAACTCATCTTGGGGCCAGACGACACAGATGTTTGGGAGAGGGTTTAGCTCAGAGGAAAACATGATGGAACTCGATCTGGTAGCCGGCAATCAAGTCGCCGAGTCTCCGATCTCGATATATTAACTCAATTCTCGTGTTACACTGGATGCTCGATATCAATCGATATTGCTAGAACTCTTGGATTTTTAAACTAGACCGAGGGGCCGGTTTATAAAGCACCCGAACCCCCCTGGCTTGCCCTCCAAGGTGCACCCTGAACCCTACCCGGACACCGCATACGAGAAATCCTAACTTTCCTTACTGTAGCCCACAATCCGGGTTACGAGGCCTACGAACTTGGGCCTTCCAGAAGCTCCTTTATCCTTAGCCGGATCTTGCGCAGCGTCCATTGGGCCGAGTTACACCTTGGTGTTGGCCTACCGGGTTATCATCCCTCCATCAAGATGCGAATCGAATCAGAATTGCGGGGGGGCGCCCATACATGCGGTTAGTGCGCTCATCATGGATCGGAGGACAAGACCCTTTTCCTAATTAAGTTCGACACTAGCAGGCCTCAGAACCACGCCGGGCCTCCTGCCGGCGCCTTATCATAAAATTATTATTACCCAAAACATTATCATGTTGTTGATTAAGTTGAAACCCAACTATCAAACTAAACAGGTGATAAGACGGACAACAAGACTTGAGCGCAAACAACACTAAGCATGCAACTACGACACGAGGGCCACCAAGGTAAACAAACAACAGTTAATAGGAAGCGGAAGGAAGGCTATATCATGGTTGCAAGGTAAACATATGATAGGATCGAGACACAAGCATCAAATCATAAGGCTAGCATAAAGACAACGGAAAGAGTCGGTAACAAGTGAGGAAAGGCAACATGGGTAGCAAGTGAGTATACTTGCTGAGATCCAGCAAGTAGAGGTACATCCGTAGAACTTGTCGGTGCTCACATAATCTCAACGTCCTATCCGCGAAGAAGCAAAAGCTAAAAGAAACACCGGATGCAACAATTACTACTACGGTAAAAGATCCAGCATGATCCTAATTTTATATGCATGACATGCGAGATGCCGAAGAAGATGCAACTTAATCAATTTTAAATAAAATCGGAATAACAACAATTAAGTACAGGGTTCAAGTTATTTATCTACCCATCAAGATTAAATGTTGTTTAACATGGAGAGACAAGGATATAGATGAGTTACACAATTTAAATGGAACCGGGACAATATTTAATTATCCCAACTCATTCCATATTTAATTATTAGATGATATTACTATTACCCGCACCCACAAGATGCAATGCAACACATGAATGAGATGACATTTATAAAAAAAGATGGTATTTAGAAAATACGCATATATAGGTTAGGGTTAGGGTTCGCACGTTGGAAGAGAGGGTCTTCGGATTCGAAGGTAGCATCTTCGGACGTAGAGGAAGTAGACGGACGTAGAGGAAGTAGTGGAAGTAGTTGTTCACGGGCCATCGTGGTAGCGGATCTTGGTGTTCCAATCTTCGGGGTCGGGGTTGAACTTGGCGGTTCCACGTATCGGTCACATTCGACATCTTCGGGGTTGATGGGGTTCACGGCGTCGGTGTACTTGTTGAGGAGGTTCTTGGCATCTCCAATCTTCGGAGTCGTGGACGCGCACGAAGGTGGCCAACGCAAACAAACATAGGTGCAACGGATGGACATCGAACATGGCGTCGTGGTTGCCATTCGGCGATGTTCATTACCACAGGAAGTACATGGCGCGGAGCCTCATCTGGAGCAAATGGAACAGGAGCACATACAAGTTGTCACGAGGAGTCCAGCCCCTTCGGGTACTTTTGTCGAACACCTGCAGTGCGTCAAGGACGGAGTGAGCAGGGGTCATGGAAGGCGACAGGCAGGGGGTGCAGAGTGAGGTGGGGTTCCTCGAGGATGCCTTGGTCGGGGAGGAGCACACCAGAAGTCGAAGGAAGGCGCTGGAGGTCGGGGACGAACAGAGGAAGATGGCGAGCTGGGGCGAAGGTGGAGGAGAGGCCGGGCATGGCGACAGATGGGAGGAGCCAAGGCGGAGGTTAAGGACGCACACTCGACTTAGCTCGTCGGTGGGGTGTTGGTAGCCAGCAGCTGTGGGGATGGGCGGCCGAGGAGGCGCTGGTCTGGTCGTTGCCGACGTCCGTGGCGGCAGGAGGTGGCATGGGTCGGAGAAGCACGGACAAACGGCGCCGGGAACGGAACCAGCCAGTGCTAGAGAGGGACGATGAGGGGGGTGCGACTGGGAGGAGGGCGCCGTGTGCGTGTCGCCGGGAGGAAGCAAAGGGCGACGGGAGGCCGGCTTGTGGAGGAAGGACGGAGCATGGGTCTGGGGCTTGGGACCGGAGGCGAGCGTGATGATGCAGGGGAGCAGAGGAGGTGGTGACAGGGGCAAGGGGTCTCGGAGGACGACGACCTAGGGCGGCCTGCATCGCTCGGGAGGCGAGGCACGGGGAGGAGAGACGAACGAGGAAGGGGGCCAGCATCGTCTCCTATCGAGCGGAAAGGAGGCGCATGCATCGCTGGGTGTTGGGGATTGATCGATTCCCTTGCCCTCACGTGCGTGTGTGTTGCTCTGTGGGTGGAAAAGGGCAGGGACCCGATCGCGAAAAGAAAAAGAAGGCGGGGTGGCGGCTGCAAAAAGACCAGGGGAGCCGCATGAGTTTTCTAGGGTTTGGGGTTGGCTGCCGGTTTGGGCTAGGTTGCCTAGCTGGGCCAAGAATTGGCCCAGTTCGGCCAAGGCTTCTGTCTCACACGCCAAACATTTTTATTTATGGGTTTGTTGTTATTATTTGTTAGAAATTGATTTGGCATTATTAAAAATTGATTTATGCAATCCGATACAAACTAGAAAGTTTTAGAAAACAAGATTTGTTTAACTTCAATTAGTTTGCAAGTTTTAAATGCATGATGATGCATTATGACATGCATGCAAAAAGAAAAACAAGCAACAAATTCTATTAGGGAAAAAATCCCCCGGGTGTTACAACGAGCATACCTTGGCATGATCTTCGACAAGAGGCTCAACTTCAACGACTACACCGCCTCGCAAGATCTTCCTCAACCATCCAAGGAGGAACCTTTCATGATCTCCATCACCTTTGGACCACACCCACTACGAGCCTACCGTCACATGAACTTCGACAAGCGGCTCAACTTCAACGACCTCTTCGTCGTCGACATTCCTTCTCCCGCTCACATATGAATGGAACGAGAGTCGAGGACGACTCTTTTTCAAGGGGGGGAGATGATGTAGCCCACCGTATTCCACCAAGAACAACATCGATACGCAAAAAGGTGAACGCACTCCTATCTCCGTACGTTTCCGATGACTTGGTGAACGGTGCTCTACCTCATGAAATACCCCTCTACATGCATAGGTGGGATCACCACATGGAGACCCAAGATGGTGCCCAAGATGCTCAAGAACACATCCAAGAAGGTGCACACGAAGCTAGGAAGAACGTGGGCGAAGACGACGTCAAGATCGGAGTTCCGAGGAGGAAGAACGGAGGGAAAAGGGGTCTCCCGGCCTACCCCCCCGGCCAGGCCGGCCTCCCCCCTTCCCAGGTCGGCCCCCTGCCCGAGCAGACCGGCCTCCCTCACCCCCACCCCGGCCTCGGGCTGGCCTCCCAGGCCGGCCCCCTGCCCGAGCGGCCCGGCCTCCAAGCCGGCCTCCTCCTTCCCCACCCCGGCCCCAGCCCGGCCACCCCTCCAGGCCGGCCTCTGCGCCCCACCCTGGCCCTAGGCCGGGCTCCAGGCCGGCTCCCAGGCCGGCGTGGCCCCAAAATACACGGGAATTGCCCGTTTTTGCACCGTTTCGACCCCCGTTTCGACCCCGAGCTATATAAGGGACCCCGGTGGCTTGATCTAGGGTTTAGGGATGATTTGAGAACTTAGGGCTTTGCCCTTGTATCCCTCTTGTGAGGTGACTCCTCTTACGAGGCTACTCCTACGATGTGTATCTAGGACCGTATCAAGATCTCTCCAAGGAGCTACTCTCTCACCTAGTGATTCTAGTAGCGCTTGCCAACCTTCCCCTTTGGGCTTCTGTTGGATCGGTGGACCGACCGGTGAGAGGAATCGGTTTCAATTAGCGTGTTGTTCACTTGGGTTTGTGATCCCTCGTAGGCTTCACGAGTTATCTTCCTCCTTTTTGTGTTTCCACGTGTTTGCCCTCGATTTCCCCTCGATTCCCCCTCTCGTGTTCATCGTGTTCATCGCGTTCTTCGTGTGTTCTTCGTTCGTTCTTGTTGATTCGTGAAGATCGGGCCAACTTAGAGGTCAACACCTCATTAGTATAAGATCTTGTAGAGGAAAAAGTATACCCATACATATAGTAACAAAATTTCCAGGAATGTGGGAAAGTAAGCAAGAACAATATGTGGGAACAAAAGGAACATTTATACTGGAACATAGTTCCAAGTTGATAATAACTATCTAGAGGAACAAATTTCCAATTTGATAACAAGTACATGTATGAAAATTTCCATGAATGTGTGATCAAAACAACAAGCATAATTAGGAACAATGGTCCATTGATGTGGGATCAAAGGTCCAAGTTGATAAACAACTTGTAGAGGAACTATTATACCCTACATATAGGAGCAAAGATCCATGATTGTGGGAACAAAACAGATAACCATAAAATAGGAACAAGGGTCCATTGATGTGGGAACAAATTTCCAAGTTGATAATACCTATCTAGGTGAACAAAGTTCAAATTTGATAACAACTTGTAAAGGGACAACTATACCCATACATATAGGAACAAAGTTCCATGAACGTGGGAATAAAAACAAGAAAGATATGTAGGAACAACAGTTTATTGGTGTGTGAACAAAGTACCAAGTTGATAATAAGTATCTATAGGAACAAAGTTCCAATTTTATAAAAACTTGAAGAGGAACAAATATACCCTACATATAGGAAAAAAATGTTCCATGAATCTGGGAACAAAACAAAAGTCCATTAATGGTTGAACAAAGTTCCAAGTTGATAATAATTATCTGCGGAAACAAAGTTCCAATTTTATAAGATCTTGAAGAGGAACAACTATACCCTGCATATAAGAACTCCGATTCATGAATGTGGGAACAAAAATAAGTAACATATGTAGGAACAAAAGGTCCGTTGGTATTGGAAAAAAATTCCAAGTTGATAAAAACAATCTAGAGGAACAAAGTTCCAATTTGATAACCACTACATATAGGAACAAAGTTACGTGAATGTGGGATCAAAAGAAGAACCATAATTAGGAATAAAGGTCCATTGATGTGCGAACAAAGGTCCATTGATGTGGGAACAAAGGTCCAAGTTGATAAGAACTTGTAGAAGAACAACTATACCCTAGATATAGGAACAAAGTTCCATGATTGTGGGAACAAAAATAGAGAACCATAAAAATAGGAACAAAGATCCATTGGTGTGGGAACAAATTTCCAAGTTGATACTACCTATCTTGATGAAGAAATTTGCAATTTGATAACAACTTGTAGAGGAACATGTAGCGTTCTCACATTTAAATAATGCAACAACATCTGTGTTACTATGCTAGTCCCTGGATCAATTGCTAGCACCACAATACAATAAGAAATATCATGCAAATGCGTCAAATTCTATTACATTGCATGATCCATTCTTTACAAAAATAGCATTACAACTTGCATAGTCTTAGAAGACTAGCAGGAAACATAGTATTACAGCAGAAAACATAGTACAACATTAAGCATCATCTTCTTCATGTGCCACAGGAAAAACATGTTGGCGGTAGACTCGAGATCCTAAACGAAATCCTCACATGACTTCAGATCCATCTGCAGTATGTAATATGAAGCCACAAGGGGTAAGTGTAATTGAATATATATAGGAAAATGACACTATAATGGAGGTGGAAAAATTCAATCTTTTATTTCGCTAAGTGGAGTTCAAGGCTAGATTTTGTAGAAAGCTAGTTTTATCCTATACTTTTATAAAACACTTTTCATCTAAAGTGGTTCACAAGTACACTTTAGTGAACTATGAAGAATTTCGTTTATCTCCAGGGGCAGAGCTGGTCTATCTCCAAGGTCTTGCAACAATAAGGGTCTATCTCCATAGGCTATGCTGGTCTATCTCACGTGCCTTGTTACAATAAGGGTCTATCTCCATAGGCTATGTTGGTCTATCTCCAGAGCCTTGTAACACTAATGGTCTATCTCCAAAGGTTGTGTTGGTCTATCTCCAGTGTCTATGCTGGTCTTTCTCCTTTTCCTTGTAACTCCAATGGTCTATCTCCAAAGTTTGTGTTGGTCTATCTCCAGTGGTTGTTCTTTCTCCTTTGCCTTGTAACACCTATGGTCTATCTCCAAAGATCGTGTTGGTCTTTCTCTAGTGACTATGATGTACTACATCCAGTGCCAGTAATATCAATGGTCTATCTCCATAGGCAATGGTAGTCTATCTCCACTCCAAATAACATAATAGTCATTCTTCCTTATAACAATCATCATTGGAATAATATCCATCTTAGTCTACTAGCATGGCTAAGCAACAAGTTCTACTTTAGGTGTCTACTGGATCAAGATAACAGGTAACTATCCCTACTTGGTTTGCATAGTATTGCATAAAAAATCATAACCATGCAATTTTGTGAAACACTAATGCATATGAAATCATAGGAATTTTATGAAGTGTGCCACTTGCCTTCTTGAGGTTGGTGTAGAGGTACACTCTGTTCCCAAACAGAACTTTCCTCTTTGCAAAATCTAAACAAATCAAATGAATAACAATAAACAAAAAATCACAAACAAAATAATCAAGTCATACAAAACAACCAAGCATAGCAAAGGGTTTAAGCAAGTTTTGGGTTAAGGCAAGGTCAAAACTTATCACAATAATTTAATTTACAAAATAAATTATTGTGATTGGTTTAAAGGTATACCAAAAGGTGTCTTGGTTGGTAAAGGTCACAAAAACACACAAGGTTTGATCTAAGGGTTTTAGAAATCAAATCCATGATCAACATGATTCATTCCATTTCTTTAGGTACTAAGAATTTAAGAAATTCACAAAATGACTTGTAAACTTACAAAAGTTCTTGGGCAATGGGTTTCTGGTCCAAAAGCTATTTCCACATGTGGTTAACATAAATCGGGTGTTAGTTTGATCAAAATTATCATACCACAATTTTCCTAAAAAAAGGTTTCATCAAACAACACTCAAAGAATAAATGGCTGACTACTATGGATGTTTTATAGGACAAACTTACATGTAATGGGTCCTCTGGTCAAAAATGTTTTGGGTACTGGTCTCTCTGGTCTCAGGTTATGATAAGGGGTGGCCCAATCTTCTCAGTGAACTCACAGATAACTCCAGTATGATAACTAGTGCGCCACTAAGAACTCTCCCGGCTGATCCCTGATGCCAATGCAAAAGATAGCAACCCCAAGGATATTCTCAACTCCACACTCTTGCACAAGTAATCCACCGACTACAAGTGGTCCTGTACCGTCTTATTCCCAGTGGAACAGCAGGTAACACGTAAAGTTTGCAGATGAACTTCCAGATGAAAGGCTTACAAGCAGTTTCAATCTAGAGGTCTAGGGTTTATATGTTTTAACGTAGTCTAATTGATCCACACGCAGGTGGCCAACATATATAGGTGGAGGGGGTGCGGCCACAAGGCTCCTTGCGCAAGCACAACCCTCCCTACTAGGACTAGGACTCCTACTAGGACTAGGACTCACAAATATGGATACAAACCGATTCCCACACAAGGAATTCGGCCACATTGGTTATGGAAACCAAACCTAACACTATTATGGCGCATTGATCTTCTATGTGGGCGCCCTCCTCTTGCTTGTCCATCAATGAGTGCATTTCACCTTGTGGAGGCACTCATCCCCTTGTAAAATAATAATTGCAATGCTTGTTTTCACCATCCTTAGCACTTGATCACCATCTCCTCCTCTAGCTCATCTCCATCCATGTGTATCTTCTCTCCATGATCTCCATTAATGTTTGTGTTATCAATAAACCTAAGAACACATAGATGCAATGATTTAGGTAGTATAAAGTTCTCACAATTATAAACATTATACTCAAGTAGGAGTGAATTCACCTGTTGTTGAAGTAACTTGGTTCTTGATCTTGTCATTGGACCAATTCTAACTTCTTTAGCTTTGATTGGAGGATCTTCATGTTCAACAATAGGTGAAGAGCTAGGGATGTCCTCATCATCCTCCCCCTCTTGAAAAGGCATCGACCTCGATGCTAAATCATCTCCATGGTAAGGTGTCAAATCAGCCACATTAAAAGAATTACTAACACCAAACTCATCAATTGGGAGGTCAATCTTGTATGCATTATCATTGATCCTTGAAATAACTTTGTAAGGACCAACTCCTCTAGGCATCAACTTGGACTTTCTCAATGTGGGAAATCTATCTTTTCTAAACTGCACCCACACCATGTCTCCTGGCCGAAATATAAGTTCCTTCCTCTTCTTGTTTACTCTTTCAGCCACATGTTTTCCTTTCTTCTCAATTGCTTCTTTTGTTTTCTCATGAATCTTCTTCACAAAATCAGCCCTCTTTGATGCCTCCATATTAACTCTCTCATGTAAAGGAAGTGGTAATAAATCAAGAGGAGTAATAGGCTTGAAGCCATACACCACCTCAAAAGGACATAATTGAGTAGTTGAATGCACAGCTCTATTGTATGCAAATTCCACATGGGGTAAACACTCCTCCCACTCCTTCAAATTCTTCTTGATCATACCTCTAAGCAATGTGGACAATGTTCTATTGACCACCTCGGTTTGTCCATCAGTTTGGGGGTGGCAAGTAGTAGAAAATAATAGCTTAGTGCCAAGCTTACCCCAAAGTGTCTTCCAAAAGTAACTCATGAACTTGACATCTCTATCTGAAACTATAGTCCTTGGAACTCCATGTAATCTCACAATCTCTCTAAAGAACAAATTGGCAATGTGAGAAGCATCATCACTCTTGTGGCATGGAATAAAATGAGCCATCTTTGAAAATCTATCCACAACCACAAAGATAGAATCATGTCCTCTTTTTTTTCTTGGCAATCCCAACACGAAATCCATGCTAATATCTTCCCATGGTGTACTTGGTGATGGCAATGGTGTATATAATCCATGGGGCTTCAATTTTGATTTGGATTTGTTGCAAGTAATGCATCTTTGCACCAATCTATACACATCTCTTCTCATATGTGCCCAATAGAAATTTTCTGCCAACATCAACAATGTTTTCTCTCTTCCAAAGTGTCCCATAAATCCTCCACTATGAGATTCCTGGATCAAAAATAAACGCAAAGAACACTCGGGAATACACAATTTGTTAGCTCTAAACAAGTACCCATCATGTATATGAAATTTTTCCCATGCTTTAGTATTAACACATTTATTAAATGGCATAGAAAATTCATTATCTTCATCATATAAATCTCTAATACCCTCCAAACCCGAAACCTTGATTTCTAAATTAGAGAGTAACATATTTTTCCTTGACAAAGCATCAGCAACTACATTATCCAATCCCTTTTTATGTTTTATGATGTATGGAAAAGATTCAATAAACTCAACCCACTTAGCATGCCTTTTATTCAAATTATTTTGGCACTTTAAAAATTTCAAAGCTTCATGATCACTATGTATAATAAATTCTTTAGGCCACAAATAATGTTTCCATACTCTAAAACTCTCACAAGTGCATATAATTCCTTATCATAAACAGAATAATTCAATTGTGCACCATTCAATTTTTCAGAAAAATAGGCAATAGGTTTCTTTTCTTGCATGAGCACACCTCCAATACCTATGCCACTAGCATCACACTCAATCTCAAATTGTTTATCAAAATTTGGAAGCATAAGCAATGGGGCCGAAATCAACTTCTCTTTCAAAGTATAAAAAGCAATATCTTGAGAAACACCCCACTCGAAATTGACACCCTTTTTAGTTAGATCATTTAAAGGGGCAGCAATTGTACTAAAATTAGGCACAAATCTTCTATAGAAACTAGAAAGCCCATTAAAACTTCTAACTTGACTCACATTAGTTGGAATTGGCCAATTTCGAATAGCTTCAATTTTAGATTGATCAACTTCAATTCCATGCTTAGAAACAACATAACCAAGAAATATAACCTTATCTTTGCAAAAAGTGCACTTCTCAAGATTTGCATACAATTTATTAGTTCTTAGCACTTGCAAAACTTGTCTAATATGATCCATGTGGTCATGTTCATTGTGGCTATATATGAGAATATCATCAAAATGAACTACCACAAATCTACCAATAAAGTCTCTCAAAATATGGTTCATTAATCTCATGAAAGTACTAGGTGATTAGTTAAACCAAAGGGCATTACTAACCACTCATAGAAACCAAATTTTGTCTTAAAAGCAGTTTTCCATTCATCTCCCTCTTTCATTCTTATTTGATGGTATCCACTACGCAAATCAATTTTAGAGAAAAGAGTAGCACCACTTAATTCATCTAGCATGTCATCTAAACGTGGTATAGGATGACGATAACGAATAGTGATGTTGTTAATTGCTCTACAATCTACACACATGCGCCAAGTACCATCTTTCTTAGGAACCAAAATAACGGGAACGGCACAAGGAGAAAGACTAACCCGAATATAACCTTTGTCCAATAGTTCTTGTACTTGCTTTTGGATCTCCTTTGTTTCTTGTGGATTGGTTCTATAAGGGTCTCGGTTTGGGAGAGATGCTCCCGGGATCAAATCAATTTGATGTTCAATTCCTCTCAATGGTGGCAATCCCGAGGGCACATCTTGTGGAAAAACATCCTCAAAGTCCTGCAAAACATTAGAAACACCAAGAGGAATAGGGGTCATGTCATTAGAAACCAAAATCTCTCCCTTGTGAATAAGCACAATAGGGACTAGTGAAGGATCATCCTTAAATTCCCTCAAATCCTCTTTAGTGGCTAACATGCATAATAGGTTCTCTCTCTTTTTACCACTCGAATTGGTTTTGCTATCAC
The DNA here is from genome assembly GCA_028641055.1 of Alopecurus myosuroides. Taxonomy (NCBI): domain Eukaryota; kingdom Viridiplantae; phylum Streptophyta; class Magnoliopsida; order Poales; family Poaceae; genus Alopecurus; species Alopecurus myosuroides. The sequence continues at coordinate 337,146,006 of CM054059.1, read as the reverse complement.
TCCCCATGGCTTGTATTTTTGGTGTTCCCTCATCCCTCTCTCTCTCTCTTTTTCCACTTTCATAGCAACTTTGGATTGGGATTCTTGTACAATTTGTTGTGGAGTCATAGGCCTCAAAATAATGGTCTTCCCATGATGATATAGCTCATAAGTATTGGCTCTCCCTTCATGCTTCACACTTCTATCAAATTGCCAAGTTCTTCCCAATAATAAGTGGCAAACTGTCATGGGCACCACATCAAACTCAATGATATCCTTATAAGGTCCAATTTGGAACTCCACTCTCACCATATGAGAAACCTTCATTTGTCCCGTGCTACTCAACCATTGGATGTGATAAGGAGAAGGGTGTGGCATATATTTCAAATTGAGTTTTGCACATAGATCTTTGCTAGCCAAATTTCTGCAACTCCCTCCATCAATGATGACTTTGCAAGCCATGTTGGGACCAATAACAGCCTTTGTTTGGAATAGATTGCACCTTTGATTTTCAGGACTAGGCACCACACTCAAGGAATTTTGGGTGCAAATAATTGAAGGCATAGTAGTAGCATAAGCATCCAAAGGAGAATCACTCAAATATCCATCATCATCATCAAGATCATTGGGATCAACATCATCACCTGTCTCATACTCATTGTTCTCATTGATAATCATCACTTTTGAATTTGGACAATCCCTCTTGAAGTGCCCTTTTCCTCCACATGTGTGGCATGTAATATCTCTATTCCTTGTAGTAGGAGCACTAGAACCCGAGGCACTTGCTGCTGGTTGTGATGTTTTCCTTGTATTAGCCACACTAGGCTCGGATTTGGATGATGGAGCACCTCTAAAATTTGATGATGGAGGTGGTGGTGGTGGCACACTAGGAGTAATAGATGATCTCAATGGGAATCTACTCCTTGTTCTAGCTGAATTTTGTGCTTCCTCAAGTAGATGTGATTCGGCCTCTCTAGCATGATGGAGTAGATCATGCATATTAGCATATTGATAATGCCTCACAATGCCCTTGATCCTATAATGTAATCCTGAAAGAAATCTTTGCATTGTTTGCTCTTCTTGCTCTACCACACGACCTCTTTGCATAATTAATTCCATCTCTTGATAATAAGCATCAACTGTCTTGAGACCTTGCTTCAATTGTTGTATTGCCTTATGTAATTGGGGGGTACAAATCTTTCCCTCATGAGCCTCTTCATGGTGTTCCAAGTAGCAATGGGTAACTCACCATCATTATGCCTCTTTCTCACTAAATTGTCCCACCATCTAAGAGCATATCCATCAAACTCAGAAGATGCCAACTTGATCTTTCTATCCTCATTGTAATCATGCAATCTCCAAAGCTTCTCAATTTTCAACTCCCATAGCAAGAATTCTTCCACATCCATAGTATCAAAGCTGAAAGATGGAATAGAAAATTTGGGTTTACCCAATATATCTTCATTAGCATTGGGCAAAGGCACACGCCTAGCTCGGCCTTGAAAACCTCCTCTTCCTCTTTCTCCTCTAGCTCCACGGCCAAAATTAGCTTCCTCCTCATTATTTGCATCACTATGGACACTAGCATTGTCATCATCAATAGGTGGCAACCGAGTTTGAATCAATCTTTGAAGATCAGTCATGGTATTGTTGATGGCATCAATAGAATCTTGCATTACTCTCAATGGAGCAGTATTGGTCTCGGCCACTTTATTGGTTTCCTCCACTTTCTTCTCCATGCCATTTACTATCTCATAAACAGGATCACAAGCTTCATTAACATATTTCTTGTAGTGTTCCTCATTGTCATCCAATTTCTGTGTCAATACATCCCTTAATGCCTCATACTCCCTCCAATTCACTCCCTCGGATTGGTCCTTCTTTTGCTGCACAAGATCACCACTAGAAAGATCCATTAGAAGGTTAGTAAAAATAAAACAAGTATAGGTTGTGGTGCCTCTCTCAACTCACTCAAAAATCTAGCAAAACAATAGGATATCCTACCACTCCAAAGTGAATAGAGATACTTACCACAAGTAGAGGCAATTAAAGTGCTTTGGTGTGAAAGAGAGAATACCCAGGTTTTTAAGTCTCACAATGGCAAACAAGGTTATTTAGTGGGGCTTGGTATGGATACCTAACAATCACCAAAGTAACAATCCTATTTGCTGTCTTAGTGAAGATAAAAAAAATACCCAAGGAAACTCACACAATGGAGAAAAATGTGGCAAAGCAATATGTGGATGAAATTTGCAATGCACAAGAAAGTCACTAGCTAGGCTCTTAATTGACAGGCACAAGATTTCTTAATGAAAAACCAAGTGTCACAATGGCAAGCTCAACTAGTAAACAATAGCAATGATATGGCCTTTTGCACTTTGCTCTTTTTCTCTTTTCTCTCTTTTTTTATACTTTTTGCTTTTTCTATTTTTTTTTGTATTTTTCCAATGGCCTTACACTAAACTAGGAGCAACAATTAACCAAACACAAGTGAACACAATGGTGGTGATGAAAAATGAGCAACCTGTCAGAGCACAAAATAGCTATACTTGTGGGCAAGTTCCTATTATAATGCTGTAGAAAGGCTGTGGCTAAGGTTCACAAGGTATGGATGTATGAGTCCTAGTGAGAAAACAAGGAAAAACAAAGAAAAACAGAAAAATTCTTGGTGAAAACGAGCTCACGGCAGGAAACAGCACTCACGGCAGAGAAACAGACGGTTTTTGTACCACGGCAGAGCTCACGGCAGAGAAACAACTCAAAACTGTGCCACGGCAGCGCGCAACACACCAAAACAGCCAAAAGGTAAGCGCGTTACAGCGATTTTCCTAGCGCGCGCGAAACAGCAGCTGGCGGCAGCGAATCGGCGGGTTTCTGTGCCGCGGCAGCGCGCAGGTGTGGATTTGGTAAGGGCGTTACGGTGCGCGCGGGCGATTTTGTAAGGGGCAGTCGAGCGAATCCGAGTGGGACTAGGGCGCGGCAGCGGTGGGGGTTTGCGGTGGGCTGCGGTGATGGATGGATTTGGCAAGTGTGCTGCGGGTATGTGGGGGGGAATCCGAGTGTAACTAGGAAAAGGTGGCAGCAGTGGGGTGATGTGCTATGGATGGAATCCGAAACCAACTAGGGTAGGGTGCGGGTAGGGAAAAGGAAGGTTTTGTGCCGTGGAGGGGGATATAACTAGATGGGTTCGGATTGGTGGATGATATGGTGATGTGCTGCGAATATTTTTGGTATTTTTTGATATAATTCGACTAGATGAACAAAGAAACCTAGATCTAGCCGAAAACAAAAGATCTAAAAAGGAGAAAAAGCAACACAAAATCTAACACAATGACAGCAAAAGTAATGAAACTAAGGTGATATCTAGGCTATGGCAATGACTAGAACTATTTTTGTAGGGCAATTTTCTGGATAGGAATAAAAACACTCAAATCTAAAGGGGAATTATGATAGCTCACCGAGGCAACCTGTAAATCTGATACCAAGATGATATGGGGTGGCCCAATCTTCTCAGTGAACTCACAGATAACTTCTGAATTGATAACTAGTGCGCCACTAAGAACTCTCCGGCTGATCCCTGATGCCAATGCAAAAGATAGCAACCCAATGGATATTCTCAACTCCACACTCTTGCACAAGTAATCCACCGACTACAAGTGGTACTGTACCGTCTTATTCCCAGTGGAACAGCAGGTATCACGTAAGGTTTGCAGATGAACTTCCAGATGAAAGGCTAACAAGCAGTTTCAATCTAGAGGTCTAGGGTTTTTGGTTTTAACGTAGTCTAATTGATCCACACGCAGGTGGCCAACATATATAGGTGGAGGGGGTGCGGCCACAAGGTTCCTTGCGCAAGCAACCCTCCCCCTACTAGGACTAGGACTCCTACTAGGACTAGAACTCACAATTATGGATACAAACCGATTCCCACACAAGGAATTCGGCCACTATGGTTATGGAAACCAAACCTAACACTATTATGGCGCATTGATCTTCTATGTGGGCGCCCTCCTCATGCTTGTCCATCAATGAGTGCATTTCACCTTGTGGAGGCACTCATCCCCTTGTGAAATAATAATTGCAATGCTTGTTTTCACCATCCTTAGCACTTGATCACCATCTCCTCTTCTAGCTCATCTCCATCCATGTGTATCTTCTCTCCATGATCTCCATTAATGTTTGTGTTATCAATAAACCTAAGAACACATAGATGCAATGATTTAGGTAGTATAAAGTTCTCACAATTATAAACATTATACTCAAGTAGGAGTGAATTCACCTGTTGTTGAAGTAGCTTGGTTCTTGATCTTGTCATTGGACCAATTCTAACTTTATTATCTTTGATTGGAGGATCTTCATGTTCAACAATAGGTGAAGAGCTTGGGATGTCCTCATCAGGGGGCCACAGGCGTCCCACACCATAGGGCGGCGTGCCCCCTGGCCGCACCATGGGGTGGTGTGGGGCCCCCAAGCCTCCACCGCCTTTTCCCTTTCGCCTATTTATACCCCCCAACATATTAACCCTAAAAATATACCACTTCATCCCGAGAAACACTTGAGGCCGCCGCATCGTCATCCCGAGATCGGGAGGGTTCTGGAGCTCTCTCGGGCACCCTGCCGGTAGGGTAATTCATCACCGGAGGGGTCTACACCACCATGCCCTCTTCTGAAGTGATGCGTGAGTAGTTCATCCCTGGAGTACGGGTCCATAGCAGTAGCTAGATGGTTGTTCTCTCCACTTTGTACCTCATGTTTAGTTCTCGTGAGCTGCCTCACATGATCGAGATAATCTTTATGTAATGCTACATGTTGTGTTTGCTGGGATCTGATGAATGTTGAATGCCATGTCTTCTGATTATCATTCTATCATGTTATCTTCATGCTTATGTTATTTATGATCTTGCATGCTCTCCATTATTAGTAGATGCTCTAGCCAAGTAGATGCTATGATGTAGCCCACCCAACTCCACCGAGTGCACCGATGACAAGATCACGCGCAAAGGCCATCAAAGATAAGGTGAACTCGCTCCTCTCATCCCATGCTTTCGGTCATGTGGAGAATGGTGCGCTACCTCATGGCGCAACACTGTGTGTGCTCAGGTTCAAGTCCACCAAGGGTGCCCAAGAAGACGCGGAAGGCGAACGAGCAAGACCAGCACAAGGAGACGAAGCCGGAAAGCTCCAGGCAGCGGAACCTCCGGTGGTCCCACCGGAGCCTCCGCTCCCCGCTCACCACCGGAACCTCCGGTGTGGCCTCCGCCCAAAAGCCCTTCGGGTGGAAAGTGGCGGAGCTACCACCGGAGCCTCCACCGGAGCCGCCACCGGAACCCGGGCGGAACCTCCGGTAATCCCACCGGAGCCTCCGCTCCACGACTCGCCACCGGAGCCTCCGGTGTTTCCTTCGCGCGGAACCCCGTCGGGTGGGTGACCACGGAGCCGCCACCGGACCCCACCGGAGCCTCCGCTCCATCCACCGGAACCTCCGGTGGAAACCACCGGAGCCTCCGCTGCTGTGCGGACTGCGTGACACTTGCGGGCCTTGGGCCTTGTTCCTTATCCTCCCACCTACCCCCTTTGGCACTAGACTATATATAGTCACCCCCATTCTCAGATCTAGGGTTAGAGTTGAATTTAGAACATTTGGAGCTCAGCTCTCTTGTATCCCTCTTTGAGGAACCATCCCTCCGACATCGTCGAGGATTGTATCAAGGCACATCCAAATACTTGATCTCTCCCTTTGGGTTTCTATCAAGTACTTGACCAATCTTCCTCTCGATTATCTTGAGGTTCTATTGGCGTAGTGGACCGGCTACGGGTGTAAAGCGGTTTCAATCAAGGTGAGCTCAGTTGAATCGATCGTTCCGTAGGCGGCCCTCGGGGTTAGTTGACGGAAGATTTGGGGTTCTTCGGTTCTTACTAGTTATCCTTGTGTTTGTTTGCGTTGCCCTCGATTTCCCCCTCGTTTCCCCCTCGTGTGTTCATCGAGTTCTTCGTGTTCTTCGTGTTCTCCGTCGATTCGTGAAGATCGGGCCAATCTAGGAGTAACCCTCCGCATCATCTGGTATCCAGAGCTAGATTGACACGAATCCGACACCCATACCCCTCCCCATCCACCAATTTTTCTTTTTCCACCAAGAATTTCGAAAATCCTCAAAAAATTAGCCAAAAGGGAATTTGACCGATCTGTTGACTCGTTGCGTTTTTCGTGGTTTTTCTTCAGAGATTAGTTGCCAAACACCTTTCCACATCTTTCCATTCAGCCAATTTTTCCAATTTCGCCCAAAATTTTTCTTGATTTTGTGGGAATTTCGAATTTGAGCCAAAAACTCAGAAAATTTCAGCTCTTCGATTCTCCGGCAGATTTTGGAACTTGTTTTCTTTGTCGTTTGTGATCCAAATTGAGTGCAACGAGTTGCTACGCGACGCCCACGACATCACCTACGCTTCCACACCATCGGATCGCCACGACATCGACTCCCCCACGGCCGCAAGTCCGTGATCATCAAAATAAGAGAGGTATAACTTGCTTCCGCTTGCACCACCCCATCCCATTGTGTTACTTACCTATCGGACTAGTTCTTTTTACACCGCTTGGCATCGCATTTGTGGCATCGAGAGTGCGAAGTTAGCGCTTGTGAGAGATTAGCTACCGAGTAGGCATTGGCACTTTGGAATCCATCAAAAGAGAAAATCAAAAAAAAAGAGAAAAAGAGAAAATAGAAAAAGAAGCAAAAGGATCGGTGCCAATTGCTTTCCATTGTAGGAACGTGTAGCATTGCGTCGCAAAAGAGAAAGAGTGACCGATTGCCACGGTGCGAATCTTGTTGCCTTTTCAACTTTGCGGTTTGAGCTAGCGTCCTCCTTGTGTTAGTGTGGCATTGAGCATTAGTCTACGTTAGGGCCATTTCGTTCTTCGCTCGTCCATTGGTCGCACTAACCCCACTTTTCCCTTGCGTGTGTGTGTTCCACCATATTTCCATCCTATAGGTTTGGTTTTTGTGCTAACTTTTTCTTTGAATTTTCTCCACGATTGACAACAAACTTTTCTTCGGTTTTGGTCGATTTTTCCTCGCCACTTTCCTAACCTATTTGCCTTCCATATAAAGTGTGTGTGTTGCCGTTTGCGGTTTCTTTCGATCTTTTGGATTCGCTCTTGACATACCGCCCTACACCTAGGCTCGTCCACTAGCCTCAATACGACCAAGAAAGGTAACGTTGGGTAAGTGAGGCGTCCATTCCTTCAATATCACCCTTGTGTGTGTTTTTGAGATGGCTAGGGAAGGAGTATTCACAAGTCCGAGCTCGGAAGACGAAGGCAACCCATTCTACAACGACAATGATTACGCCAACTTCGTCACCCACAATGACCACTTTCAACTCCGCGAACTCGTCAAGGACGGGTTGCAACGCTATGAGCGTCGACTCCAAGAGCAAGAGGCTCGAATGAATGATCAAATGACGCGCATCAACATCAACTTGGCCAATCTTGCCAATCGCCGTCATTCATCATCATCCTCAAGGTCTCGCCGCTCAAGCCACCGCAATCAAGATCCTCACCAACCTCGTCGCCATGATCGCCATGATCGCCACAACGTGGAGGAGGGTGGACAACCTCAACAAGCACCACCACCTCCTCCACAACATCAACAACCGCCGCGACGCAATCGGTATGAGGATAGCTCGCCATCACCACCACCTCGACATCGCCAAGGCCGTGGTGACCCTCTTCAACAACCGCAACGCCCGGACCTTCGACAACACCATCATCCTCCACCTCCACAAGGCCACGCTCAAGACTTTGGCCACAACGATTTCGTGGAAGATGCTCGTCAACATCGAAGGCCACCAAGGCGCCATGCGCGTCCCAACAACAATGACCGCCAAGAACATGATCATCCTCAACAACCTCTCCAAGAACAAGAACGTCCTCAACAACATCACAATGGCCATGATGATAGTGAACGCCGTGAAGCTAGGCTCCGTCACCACCAACCACCACCACCTAATGACCACCGGCATCATCCTCCCCATCATGATCGCCACCGCCAAGACAATGAGGATGACCCCTATGATGATTCACCTCCCATGTATGATGAAGACCCCCATGAGCGCCAACATGCGCGCCTCCATCGTCCGCAAGAGGACAACAACATGAGTGCTCTTCGTTTCAATGTCCCCAAGTTCAATGGTGAGAATGATCCCGAAGACTATCTTGCTTGGGCTCTCAAGGTTGACAAGATCTTCGGCATTCACAACTTCACCGACAAGAAAATGGTTGCTCTAGCATCTTTGGAATTCGAAGGCTATGCACTCTTATGGTGGGATCGTCTACAAGCCGAACGAGTCCGCAATCGCGTTGCTCCTATTGCCACTTGGAATGAGATGAAGCAATTCATGCATGCTCGATTCGTTCCTCCTCACTACAAGCGTGACCTCTTCAAGAAGCTTCAAGAACTTCGTCAAGGTGTGAAGTCCGTTGATGAGTACTACAAGGAAATGGAGACATCTTTGATCCGCGCTCATGTGATAGAATCTCAAGAGCAAACAATGGCCCGCTTCCTCAATGGCCTCAACTATCCTATAAGGAAGATCGTCGAGTATCAACCGTATGACAACATTGTGGCCCTTGTCCACCAAGCTCTTAAGGCGGAACGTCAAATTGCGGAAGATCTCAAATATAGCAAGCAAAAGGCTTTCTTCAACTCAAGACCATCATCCTCTACTCCAATGACACAAGCTCCTCCTCCAACTACCACCAAGAGCAACCCGCGAGCCTCTAGTGCTCCCAACAAGTCTTCCCAACCATTCAAGAAGCAAGCTACTCCAACCTCATCCTCAAGTGCTCCTCAAGTCAAGTCAAGCACTATCACTTGCTTCAAGTGTGGTGGTAGTGGACACAAGTCCTTTGAATGTTCCAACAAGATGATCATGATTGTCAACCAAGATGGTGAACGTGATTCTATGAGCGAAGGCGAATACTATGCCTTGCATCAAGTTGCTCTCAACCCTTTGGACGTCTCCAACGATGATGAAGAAAGTGTGTATTGCGATGAGGACAAGAACCCATCCCTAGTGGTCACAAGAGTCCTCACTTCTTCTCCTCAAGATGAGCAAGATCAACGGTGCAATCTCTTTCAAACAAGAGCCGGTATTGATGGCAAGTCAATCAAGGTCATCATCGACGGTGGAAGTTGTCACAACTTAGCTAGCAAAGAACTTTGCGACAAGCTCAAATTGCCTTACAAGCAACACCCTCACCCATACCATGTCCAATGGCTTAGTGACTCCGGCACCTTCAAGATTCAACACATGGTCTCCGTGACTTTCAAGATTGGTCCTTATGAAGACACGGTAGAGTGTGATGTTGTTCCTATGACCGTGTGTCATCTTCTTCTTGGCCGACCGTGGCAATACGACAAGAGTGCTATCCATGATGGGCGTACCAATCACTATAGCTTCAAGTGGAACAACAAGACATTTGTTCTTCGTCCCATGTCTCCTAGCCAAGTGATCGCCGACAACGCCAAGACTCTTGCACGTCGACAAGAAGAGCTCAAATCTCGTGAGATGAGTGGTGAGAGAGTGATCCACCAAAAAGTGAGTGAGAGCCACAAGCCAAATATGAGTGGAAAAATTACGAGTGATGCCAAAGGCTTTGCCTTACTTGCCACCAAAAGAGAGATGCGAGCGCTAAGAGAGGACCCAACCATACTTCACTTTGTCCTATTGTGCAAAGGGGAAGCACTTGAAACTAACGACATGACAAATCTACCTCCCTCTTTGTTGCCTTTGTTGCAGGAATTTGAAGACGTCTTTCCCGATGAGCTCCCTCCGGGCCTTCCTCCCCTTCGAGGAATCGAGCACCGTATTGACCTCATTCCGGGCGCGCCCCTTCCAAACCGCGCTCCTTACCGCACCAATCCTGAGGAGACTAAGGAGATTGAGCGCCAAATCCAAGAGCTACTCGAAAAAGGTTTTATTCGCGAATCCCTTAGTCCTTGTGCCGTGCCGGTTATCCTTGTTCCAAAGCAAGATTCTACTTCCCGCATGTGTATGGATTGTCGCCCTATCAATGCTATCACCGTTAGATATCGACATCCTATTCCTAGGCTCGATGACATGCTTGATGAATTGAGTGGTGCTACTATCTTTTCAAAAATTGATCTTAAAAGTGGTTACCATCAAATTCGTATGAGTATAGGTGATGAATGGAAAACGGCTTTCAAAACAAAACTTGGTTTGTATGAATGGCTTGTTATGCCCTTTGGTCTTTCGAATGCCCCATCTACCTTCATGCGTCTCATGAATGAAGTTCTACGTCCTTTCATTGGTAAATTTGTTGTGGTTTACTTCGACGATATTCTCATTTATAGCAAATCTTTGGAAGATCACCTTGATCATGTTTCACAAGTATTGTTGGCTCTTCGCAATGCAAAACTTTTCGCCAATCTTTCCAAATGCAATTTTTGCACCAACAAGCTTGTTTTCTTAGGTTTTGTGATTTCGTCCAATGGTATTGAAGTAGATCACAAGAAGATTGAGGCAATTAGGAATTGGCCCAACCCTACTTCCGTGGGTGAGATAAGGCGCTTTCATGGCCTTGCCGGTTTCTATCGCCGCTTTGTCAAAGATTTTTCAACTATTGCTTGCCCTTTGAATGAACTTACCAAAAAGAATGTACCTTTTGTTTGGGGCAATGCGCAACAAAAAGCTTTCGATACACTTAAGAAATGCCTAACCGAAGCTCCTTTGCTTGTCTTACCGGATTTCGAGAAAACTTTTGAGATTGAATGTGATGCTAGTGGTATAGGAATTGGTGGCGTTCTCATGCAAAACGGACGCCCCGTTGCTTACCATAGTGAAAAACTTGATGGTGCTAAACTCAATTACCCCATCTATGATAAGGAACTCTTTGCTTTGGTTAGAGTGCTAGAAGTTTGGCAACACTACCTTTGGCCAAAAGAATTTGTCATTCATTCCGATCACGAATCATTGAAATACTTAAAAAGTCAAACCAATTTGAACAAAAGGCATGCTAAGTGGGTTGAATTCATTGAATCTTTTCCTTATGTCATTAAGTACAAGAAAGGTAAAGAGAATGTGGTAGCCGATGCCTTGTCTAGGAAAGAATGCCTTATTACACGTCTTGACATCAATGTGATTGGTTTGGATGAAATCAAAGACTTATATGCTTCCGATGCTTTCTTTGGTCCTATATTTGAGAAGTGCTTGCCTAACCGAGGTTTCGATGATTTCCATCTTCACAAAGGTTTCTTGTTTAAGGCTAACAAATTGTGTATCCCCGAGTCTTCTCTTCGCTTGTTGTTATTGAAGGAATCACATGAAGGAGGCCTCATGGGACACTTTGGACGCGACAAGACCTATGCAATGCTCTCCACCAACTACTATTGGCCCAAGATGAAGCACCACGTTGAGAGACACGTCAAGAGATGTTCCACATGCCTCCGAGCTAAGTCCACTTCCAACCCTCATGGTCTTTACATGCCATTACCTATCCCACATGCACCTTGGAGTGATATTAGCATGGACTTTGTGTTAGGCCTTCCACGAACTAAAACCAACATGGATTCAATCTTTGTAGTTGTGGATCGTTTCTCTAAGATGGCACATTTCATTCCTTGTAACCGAACCGACGATGCTTCACATGTTGCTACTTTGTTTTTCAGGGAAATTGTGCGTCTACATGGTGTACCTACTTCAATTGTCTCGGACCGCGACGTCAAGTTCACCTCCTACTTTTGGAAGACATTGATGGCCAAGCTCGGCGTCAAGCTACTATTCTCCACCGCCTATCACCCACAAACGGATGGACAAACCGAGGTCGTCAACCGCACACTCTCTTCACTACTTCGCGCATTGATCAAGCCCAACTTGAAGAATTGGGAGGAATGCATCCCACACGCCGAGTTCGCCTACAACCGTGCTCTCCATCAAGTTACCAAGAAGAGTCCCTTCGAGATCGTCTACGGCTTCAACCCCAACACCGCCCTCGACATACTCCCTTTGCCTCTACGCGAGCGAGCAAACATGGACATCGACAAGCGCACCGACTACATCAAGAAGCTCCACGACTCCACAAGGGCTACACTTGAGAAGCATTCCGAGCACCGAGCCTCTATCATGAACAAGAACAAGAAACCCATGGTGTTCCAAGAAGGTGACCTCGTGTGGCTACACTTGCGCAAGGACCGGTTCCCCGAAGAGCGCAACTCCAAGCTCAAGCCAAGAGGTGACGGTCCCTTCAAGGTCATCAAGCGCATCAACAACAACGCCTACAAGCTCGACTTACCGCAATCCAAGTACCTCGTCCACAACTCCTTCAATGTCAAGGACCTCTCTCCCTTCCATGGATACCCAAGCGATGAAGACGACGCCGAGTCGAGGTCGACTCTTTTTCAAGGGGGGGGAGATGATGTAGCCCACCCAACTCCACCGAGTGCACCGATGACAAGATCACGCGCAAAGGCCATCAAAGATAAGGTGAACTCGCTCCTCTCATCCCATGCTTTCGGTCATGTGGAGAATGGTGCGCTACCTCATGGCGCAACACTGTGTGTGCTCAGGTTCAAGTCCACCAAGGGTGCCCAAGAAGACGCGGAAGGCGAACGAGCAAGACCAGCACAAGGAGACGAAGCCGGAAAGCTCCAGGCAGCGGAACCTCCGGTGGTCCCACCGGAGCCTCCGCTCCCCGCTCACCACCGGAACCTCCGGTGTGGCCTCCGCCCAAAAGCCCTTCGGGTGGAAAGTGGCGGAGCTACCACCGGAGCCTCCACCGGAGCCGCCATCGGAACCCGGGCGGAACCTCCGGTAATCCCACCGGAGCCTCCGCTCCACGACTCGCCACCGGAGCCTCCGGTGTTTCCTTCGCGCGGAACCCCGTCGGGTGGGTGACCACGGAGCCGCCACCGGACCCCACCGGAGCCTCCGCTCCATCCACCGGAACCTCCGGTGGAAACCACCGGAGCCTCCGCTGCTGTGCGGACTGCGTGACACTTGCGGGCCTTGGGCCTTGTTCCTTATCCTCCCACCTACCCCCTTTGGCACTAGACTATATATAGTCACCCCCATTCTCAGATCTAGGGTTAGAGTTGAATTTAGAACATTTGGAGCTCAGCTCTCTTGTATCCCTCTTTGAGGAACCATCCCTCCGACATCGTCGAGGATTGTATCAAGGCACATCCAAATACTTGATCTCTCCCTTTGGGTTTCTATCAAGTACTTGACCAATCTTCCTCTCGATTATCTTGAGGTTCTATTGGCGTAGTGGACCGGCTACGGGTGTAAAGCGGTTTCAATCAAGGTGAGCTCAGTTGAATCGATCGTTCCGTAGGCGGCCCTCGGGGTTAGTTGACGGAAGATTTGGGGTTCTTCGGTTCTTACTAGTTATCCTTGTGTTTGTTTGCGTTGCCCTCGATTTCCCCCTCGTTTCCCCCTCGTGTGTTCATCGAGTTCTTCGTGTTCTTCGTGTTCTCCGTCGATTCGTGAAGATCGGGCCAATCTAGGAGTAACCCTCCGCATCATGCTAGTAACTCCAAGAGGGAGTATTTATGCTTGATAGTGGCTTCATGCCTCCTTTGCATGTGTGCTCGAGTGACAGAAACGTGATGGATGGACGATGTGTTGTTGCCATTAGGGAGAAAACACCAGTGTTTAGCTAGTTTACATTATTTACATTACCCACTTTGCTTACTGCAATAATCTGTTGCTACCAACCTAATACCCAATATTTGTTTGGATGATATTCAGAGGGTGGATTATTAGACATAGATGCAGTTGGATGACGGTCTATGTATTTTGTTGTAATGCCCGAATGAATCACATAGTAATATTTATGTCTTGCATATGCACTACGGTGCAGCCTTCATTTCTGTCAATTGCCCAGCTTTAATATGTTCACCACAAATGTTTTATCTTTCACGAAGAGGCACCACTAATGAACTGTGGACCCCGGTCCTTTTTCTCATCCTGATAATACACACACGGCTTTCACACTGCTCTCATACTGTTACTACTGCTTTCATACTGTTCTCCTACTGTTTTCGACACCATACGTTTAACCTCTTTGTGTTCAGCAAAACCGGTGGATTGACAACCTCGCTGCTTCGTTGGGGCAAAGTGAGTTGATTGTGTTGTGTACGTTCCACGTTGCTGCTGAACCGGTAGTGCGCCCTGCCATCTCAGCTGCATCAACCTTCTGAAGTTACTCCTTCCTCCTACTAGTCGATTCAACCTTGGTTTCTTTCTGAGGGTAATTTTCTCCTGCATTATTCGTACCTTCCTCTTGGGGTCTCCCAACGAACATGTGTTCACATGTGTCAAGCAAATTTTTTGGCACCGTTTCCGGGGAGGAAAAAAGTTTCTGCAAGGGGAGCCTCCCACTTTCAATCTATTTACTTTTTTTTTGTTTTGCTTAGTTTATTTTTTTTGTGTTGTTTGCTTCTCTTTATCAAAAACACACAAAAAATTAGTTCTTACTCTAGCTGTAGTTTTATTCCTGATTTTAGTCTTGCTAAAATGATTGTTCCTAAGGTTGAAGTTCGTTCCTTTAAGCAACATGGGGGAGAAAGTTTGAAAGATGTTTGGTATAGGATAAGTGATGCTCATCTTAGGTGCACTAAGAAATACTCCACCTTAATCCTTCTTAGGAATTTTTATGTTGGTATTACTAGCTGGTATAGGTCTGTTCTAGACACTCTTACAGGCGGTAATTTTCTGGGAACACCTACTTTGGAAGCCTGTAATTTAGTTGAAATTTTAGTTGGAACACCACCTACTATAGTTGTCAAAACTGAGATCACTTTAGGTGATGTCATTAAAAAGCTAAACTCTATGGAGAAAAAATTGGCAAAGTTCCTTGATAATGCTAGCAAAGTTAATGAATCAATAGTAAGTATCAACAAGAAAATCACTGTTTTAGAAGCTAGCAATATCCATGATAGTCAAAATATGAGGATTGGTAAATTAGAGGAGGATATGGAAAGTTTAAGCTCGGCCTTTTCTTCCCTTAAGTTTAAAAGAGAGAAACCTTTTGTCGGAAAAGAGAAAAAAAATTATGTATGTCCCCAAGGAACCTAAACCGAAATCCCCTAATGTGCTTAAAATTAATAAAACTTTTACTGCAACTAAAAGTGATTTTCATGCTGAATCGTCTTCAGGGGTGTCTAAGGACCCATTGCTACAATTGGGGTTTTCGAGGAAATTATTTATTTGGATGCTTCTTGACTTGAAAACACTTGATTCCCCTTTTCTTGGCCTAGCTAAAAGGCGTTAAAGAAAAGCACATCTTGGGAGATAACCCATGGTTTTATTTTTGCTATGTTTTTCTCTGTTTTCTTTGAGTCAATGGGTTGTATACTTCTGTAGAAACTCCTTTGTATCTTTATTTTCATGTTTTAGTTGTGCCAAGTAAAGAATCTGACGAGAGTTGGAGTTGGTTTTTGGATTTCTGCGTAGGAAACAGATTTCTTCTGTCCACCGTAAAAAATCATAAAATTCACAAAAAAATCGGAATGGCCTGAAATTTCTTGCGCTTACTCCTTGGCTAACTGCGCAACTTTTTTGTTCTTTAAGTTTTTCTATCTGAGCAACATAAGTTCCCTGAAATTTTTTTGTCTTTACAGAATGTTCTGGTTTTGACAGATTCTGCCATTTTTCTTACATTTGCTCTTTCGCGATGTCAAGTGGATTTTGTTGCTTCAAGAAACATCAGTGGCTGTGGCTGATGTTTAAAAGTATCAATAGCACTTGTGCCCTTACAGAACCATGGATTTTTTATTGTTGCACTAACCCTCTAATGTGAATTACTCTTTGAGTGTTGTTTGAAGGAAGTGTTTAAGGGTCAAGAGAAGAGGGTGATATATGTGATCAAGAAGAGTGCAAGGTCAAATCTTGGGGATCCCCCGTGGTTCATCCAAGCATTTTTTTAATAAGACTCAAGCATCTAAGCTTGGGGATGCCCAAGGCATCCCCTTCTTCGTCAAGAATCTATCAGGTCACTTCTAGTGAAACTATATTTTTATTCAGTCATATTATATGAAGTTTACTTGGAGCGTCTGTTTGTTTTTCTTCTTTTTTTCTTTTGTTTTATTTGCTGAAATAATATAGTTGGATCCTAGCATTCCTTGTTTGGGATAGATACATGCTCCACTTTTTTGTTTGAATACTCGTTATGCTCGTATTCTTAGTTTTTCTTCTAGTTGCTGCAAAAATTCATGTTTAGCTCTTGTCTTCATTGCATCTCTTATTCAGAGCTGTTAGTTTTAGTAGTGTTATGTGAGTACTCTCATGTTTTCTTTCTGTAGCATTTAGAGATTTTTTTAAGCATATTTTGCATGGTGCTTGTTGGGAAAAGAAACTCCTGCTTGTGGTAGAATTTTTAACGGTGCAAGTAGAAGCTTGTATAGACTGTGGCTAGACTTTTTCATATCATGCTAGATGTTATTTTAATTCTAAATCCTTGTGGTTATTTAGTAGCATGATTAGCCTCAAATATCTGAGAGTGTTTAATGTGTCATTGAAAGAATCATGAGTTGTTCTTGTCATATTGAAGCATAAATTTGTGGTGTTCTCCTTTGAATATTTTATTTGATTGACTTGTGCATGCTCACACCATGTTCATGACTATGAACCAGTCACTTATATGATCTATCTCATTTAGTTTTTGAACTTGTGGTACCACTAATTCTTTGATTAATGATGTTAATGTCACTACACATGATTATGGCTCTTATGCTCTCTTGATTTGTCGCTCCAAGTCTTTTGCTATCCTCCACCTGTACTGAGTATGAGCTCTACTTGTGCTACAACTCCCAAAAACAAAAGTTTTCCCAATGTGTCTACCATACCTACCTACATGTGGTATTTAACCGCCACTCCAAAGTAAATTTCTCATGTGTTACCTTTTCAAACATTCAAAATTACTCATGTTTTGTGCTCCTGTTTTAGCTCATGAGAACGTAAATAGAGAATATTTATCTTATTTGTTGATTGGACTTTCACACCCTGGACTAGTGGCTTCATCCTCTTATCCAATCATAGAAGAGCTGGCAGCGGGGTGCCCAGCCCCAAATTAATAACAAAAATTTATCTTCACTATTTCCCCCCTGATTTATTAGTCAAAGCATAATTGTGTAAACATAAGAGAAAGAGGGGTGATCATCATCTACCCAGATGCGTCCTTCTATGGGAGCCTCTCTTGTGAAGTCTAGTTGGCTTCTAACATACTGTATTTTCTGTTTACCATTCGTTGACATAAGCATACATCTCTCTTAAAAAATGTTTTCGATACCTCTATTTAATAAAATAAAAAGCTCTAGCACATGAGTTGATCCGTGCTTCCCTCTGCGAAGGGCCTTTATTTTACTTCTATGTTGAGTCTCCATCTTCTAACTTTATGCACAGTTGAGAGAGCATAGTAGCCATTCTGAGTTTTATGTGCATTTGTCCCATAAACATTATTAATTAATTCATGATGTGTTATTGCTTGTTCTCTAATTATTTTTTCTAGTCTTCCTCATGAACTTTGAAGGTGTTTTATGTTTTGCCCCAATCTTAAGGACTAGCAAAATATCACTTTGCCATGTTTTCTCTATACTTGAAACAAACGTATATCTTTCGTTGCATTGTTATTCACGACTTTAATTTGTGTTACTTCTCATGATGCAAGGTGATTTCTATGCTTTATTGTTAAAATTATATTTATCATGCTTGTGTTGAAGTTCTATGATCTCAGCTTACTTATGCTTTTACGTTATTGATGATCAAGTTTATGTTGGTAGCATGTCACCAAAGAAATTTTGTGTTTTTATCGTTTACCTACTCGAGGATGAGTAGGAACTAAGCTTAGGGATGTTGATACGTCATAAACTTATCCTTAATTCCTAATGTTTCATATTGTTTCCTACATGTTTCCTATAAACTTTATGTCATTTTTATCGATTTTCCGGACTAACCTATTGAGAATATGCCACGGAGCCAGTTCCCTGGTTCCTGCTGTTTTCCGTTTCAGAAAAGTTGTTCTGGAAATATTCTCGAAATTGGAAAATTCAAAGTCCGGAGGTCCTAGAATTCCCGAAGGTTCCACGCAGTCCCAAAGAGATCCGGAGGGGGGCCATAGGGGGCCCACACCATAGGGCGGCGCCCCCTGGCCGCGCCATGGGGTGGTGGGGGCCCCCCAGGCCTGCACCGCCTTTGCCCTTTCGCCTATTGTAGTAGTACGGCCCAACACAGGCTGTACTGTTGCGTGTAGTACTGGCCCCTGGACCGTTCACCAGCACACACAACTAGATAGATATCTAAAGAAGAAAATGTATCTCATATCTAGCGAATAATTTAGAGTACAAAATTCTTTACAAGTTGCATAGCGGAAGCTAGCACAAAACTTATTCAAGTATAACAAAGCGAATATAAGGGCTCCAGTCTTCAATTTGTGCCACAGGCGAACAAACATGTTGAGTGGAGTCACGAGACCTACGTCGATCACTCCAGATACGAAGAACCTGCACGTTGGAATATGCAGCCCCCAAAAGAAGGTCAGATCATTCTGAGCAATGGTGGCAAGTGACACTATGGTGGTATAATAAATGGCAAGTGCTAGTCTACATGCATATTTGGCTGGTGGAGTTTGTAGACTATTTTGCATAAATGCATTTGTCCTATCTTTTAATCAAAGTAATTTTTTTACCTAATTGGACACTTTGGTTGATAGCAAAGTGCTCCTATATAATTGGACACTTTGGTTGATAGCAAAGTGCTCCTACCCTTTGGATTAGCACGCTAAAACACCATCAGGCACTTCTCCAATAACCCATAGTCAAATTTGGTAGTAATTAACAAAACAAGATGAACGAGATATGTCATGTTTCCCATCTAGTTGTTGAATTGTCCCTAACCAATGGAACAAAGCTAAGATCTTAGTTTTAACCCTCGCGAGGTTTGTGCCCTTTACCCGTGTTACCTAATCGACCCCAAACACCATGATACACCATTAGTGCCACGGAAGGAAAGAAGATTAAGCCATAAACATAAGAAGTAGATCCCCAAACCCTCCACGAGCCGGACCATCCTATAACTATTCTACATCTCTGGACATGTTGGGTTCGAGTCACCACAACCTACAATTTATGTCTAGCTCATACTAATATGAAACACGGCTGCACGCAAGAACAACTACATAAAGAAAGTAAGCATAATGTCAAGATATTGGGCGGCGGTCCCCACCAAACTTTGGACTCTGATGACATGCTAGCAATCCGCCCAGTGGTTAATTAATTATCATGTTGTTTTTATAAACAATAAAAATAACAAGTACTTCTTTAACATGATAATAATCCCAACCACGAATAACTAGAGCATGGCTAAGCAATCTACACGTACGATGTTTGACTAGCATATGGATTGCTACAATCTAGGGGTAACATATGATCGCTCCACTTGGGTGTTAGTGAAGCAATCTAGCATAGCGATATCACTCAACTCCTACTCATGCATAGCTACCATAAAACTCTAATGCATATAATAAAATAGTAGGTTCATGTGTGTCACTTGCCTTGACAGAAATTGGAGTCGTTCACGCACTCAACTCAGTCGCAACCGTAGTAACCACGGTCCTCACAGGAACAACAACCGCAACTCTCGCAATCTACACGTTGCAAGCATACCACAATAAATAACCAAACCAGACAAAAAAAACAATGCAACATATGGATGCATGATGATTTAATAATGCAAGACAACTAATTTACTAGTTCTCTGGTTGCCTAAACAATACATGATGCATGGAAAAGTTTGTAATGCAACAAGACACAAAAAGCAGCTTAACCAAATTAAACCGGGTTAATTAACAATCTACAAGATCTTATCAAAATAAAGTTTATAAAAAGGTAGATCTAAACCTAACATACTAATAAGATCCAAAAAGTACATAAAACACTCGACGGAAAATTTTTAGATGAATAAGAACAAAGTGTAGATTTGAAAATTCGAGTTACTCCGGTGGTCAAAAGTAGATCGGAATTATGTAGAAAGATCTATATCTCAAATCAAAAAACTCAAAGAACAAAATTTGTAGATAATGATGAGATACAGCTACAATAGAAATTCGAGCGAAAACGGACAAACGGTTGAAGAGTAATTGAACTTTTGCCGCTTCAGATCTGAGAGAGTAGCTCTCAAAATTCTCCGCTGTGGTGGATGAAAAGATATGAGGTTTCTTGGGATGGATCGGTATGGAAGATATCTAAAACTCTCGCGAAGACTTGAACGTCAACCGAGCAACTCACGGACCGTGGCGAGCAAAATACCACAAAACAGATCTGAAATCAAAGTTTCGAGTTTGGGACGATCTCATGGCCGGGGCTGGGGTATTTATAGATGGGGAGGTCGGTGGAAAGTTGCTCCTTGTAGTAGGGAACAAGTAGAAAGAAGCGGATTCAAATTTGGACTCTCCAACGAAGAGATATGCGAGTTTGAATGGAGATAGGTCAGAAAAAACGGGATTTCCACTTCCTGTACGAGCGTACCTGCGCGTGCCTGTACGCATCAGGCTGACATCGGTGGTGGCCTTGGTCTGCTGGGCCGGCCCACTAGGCAGGGTCCAACGTTTTTTTTCCTTTGTTTTTTTTCTTTTACCTTTTTCTTATAACGTTCGTAACTTTTGAAATATAACTCGAAATCGAGTCAAACAAATTTCTAAAATTTTGAAATTTGAAACTCTATCATATTATACTATTAGTAAGTAATTTTGGAAAAAATAAAATATCCAAATATCTTTCGGCTTATAAACGCCTTATAGCAGGATTTTGGGCTTTTTAAAACATGATTTTGTTTTGGGGTTTAAAATGCAACACTCAAATACAAGTTTTGAAATGATGTTATGCTATGCATATGCTCTAAATGCAAAACATTCCAAATGTAAAATTTGGGATGTTACACCTATTTATACCCCCCCCCCCCGACATATTAACCGTAAAAATATACCACTTCGTCCCGAGAAACACCCGATGCCGTCGTCATCGTCATCCCGAGATCAGGAGGGTTCTGGAGCTCTTCCCGGCACCCTGCCGGGAGGGGAATTCATCACCGGAGGGGTCTACACCACCACGCCCTCCTCCTTAGTGATGTGTGAGTAGTTCATCACTGGACTATGGGTCCATAGCAGTAGCAAGATGGTTGTTCTCTGAACTTTGTACCTCATGTTTAGATCTCGTGAGTTGCGTCACATGATCGAGATCATGTTTATGTAATGCTACATGTTGTGTTTGCTGGGATTTGATGAATGTTGAATTCTATGTCTTCTTGTTATCAATCTATCATTTTATATTCATGCTTACGTTATTTATGATCTTGCATGCTCTCCATTTTTAGTAGATGCTCTGGCCAAGTAGATGCTAGTAACTCCAAGACAGAGTATTTATGCTCGATAGTGGGTTCATGCCTCCTTTGCATCTGTGCTCGAGTGACCAAAACATGAAGGATGGAGGATGTGTTGTTGCCATTAGGAATAAAACAACGGTGTTTACCTAGTTTACACTGTTTACATTACACACTCTGCTTACTACGATAATCTGTTGCTAGCAACTTAATACCCAACGTTTGTTCGGATGATATTCGGAGGGTGGATTATTAGAGATAGATGCGGTTGGATGACGGTCTATGTTTTTTGTTGTAATGCCCGCATGAATCACATAGTAATGTTTATGTCTTGCATATGCACTACGGTGCATCCTTCATTTCTGTCAATTGCATAGCTGTAATTTGTTCACTGCACATGTTATTTATCTTTCACGGAGAGACACCACTAGTGAACTGTGGACCCCGGTCCTTTTTCCCATACTGATAATACACACACTACTTTCATACTGTTACTACTCCTTTCATATTGTTCTCCTACTATTTTCCACACCATATGTTTAACATCTTTGTGTTTAGCAAAACCGGTGAGATTGACAACCTCACTGCTTTGTTGGGGCAAAGTGATTTGATTGTGTTGTGTAGGTTCCATGTTGCTGCTGAACAATTAGTGTGCCCTACCATCTCAGCTTCATCAACCTTCTAAAGTTAGTCCTTCCTCCTACTGCTCGATTCAACATTGGTTTCTTTCTGAGGGAAACTTGCTGCTGCACTCTTTATACCTTCCTCTTGGGGTCTCCCGACGAACGTGTGTTCACACGCATCAGACCCATGCAAAGATCTTCTAGTTCTCACGAAGAAAGTCGACGAGCGCCCTTACCTATGCGATAGGCAACATATTGGACACAAGTACTGTCTTTGTTGGATCAGTCAAGTGCACCTGATGTGCTGTGGTGTCTTTCTTCACGTCGAATTCCATCTCGGGATTTGTTTTCTGAGTGGGCGGGAGCAGCGAGTGGTCAGTTGTGGATAGGATTGCAATATATTGTTGAAGTCGGCGTTGCAACTATTAGATTTCTTTGTAATTTCCGTACAGTGTTATGATTCATGAGGTTCCTGTATTTTGTGCATCAGGTTCGCATAATGGGGTACGACCATGAGCCTCGTGAAAGCTGACCTGTCTAGTATGGCGTTGTACTGTGACGGGCAGTCGACTACCTCGAAGTCGAGCTTCTCCCTCCTGAAGTATTCACGCTCCCCGAAAATTACCTCGAGTGCTATTGTTCCCAAGGGCCGGACTGCCTTCCCGGGTACAATACCGTGGAATGAGTCTTCTGACTGCTGCAGGTTGTTCACCGATATGTTCATCTGCTTCAACGTGTCAGCATAGATGATGTTGATTCCACTTCCTTCGTCCATGAAAATACGGTTGAGGTCCTGATAAGGGGTAGCCCGATCTTCTCAGTGAACTCACAGATAACTCCAGTATGATAACTAGTGCGCCACTAAGAACTCTCCCGGCTGATCCCTGATGCCAATGCAAAAGATAGCAACCCCAAGGATATTCTCAACTCCACACTCTTGCACAAGTAATCCACCGACTACAAGTGGTCCTGTACCGTCTTATTCCCAGTGGAACAGCAGGTATCACGTAAAGTTTGCAGATGAACTTCCAGATGAAAGGCTTACAAGCAGTTTCAATCTAGAGGTCTAGGGTTTTTGGATTTAACATAGTCTAACCTCTCCTATGCGCCCAAGGGGGTATATAAGAGAGGGGATGCGGCCACAAGGAGTCCCCTTGCGCAAGCACCACTTCTAATTGGACTAGGACTCCTACACCTATCACAACTGGATACAAACCGACCCCACACACAAAGGGGTGCGGCCATATTGGTATACAAACCAATCCTAACACTACTAGAACTTCTATGGCGCATAGATGCTTCCTTGTGGGCGCCCTCCTCTTGCCTTGTCCATCCATGAGTGTGAAATAACAATATGGCATTGTTTTCCACACTTAGTGCATTTGACCTTGTGGAGGCACCATACGCTTGTCATGATAACAATTGTTATTTGTTGTTTTCACCATGCTAGCACTTGTTTTCCATCTCCTCTTGAAGTTCATGTTCATCCTTGTGTAGCTCCTCTCCTTGATCTCCATTCATGTTTGTTTTAACAATAAACCTAAGAATACACAAATGCAAATATTTAGGTAGTATAAAGCTCTCACAATTATAAACATTATATTCAAGAAGGAGTGAATTCACCTGTTGTTGTAATAGCTTGGTTCTTGATCTTGTCATTGGACCAATCCTCACTTCATTAGCTTTTATAGGAACATCCTCATGTGTAACAATAGGTGAAGAGCTAGGGATGTCCTCATCATCCTCCCCCTCTTGAAAAGGCATCGACCTCGATGCTAAATCGTCTCCATGGTAAGGTGTCAAATCAGCCACATTAAAAGAATTACTAACACCAAACTCATCTATTTGGAGGTCAATCTTGTATGCATTATCATTGATCCTTGAAATAACTTTGTAAGGACCAGCTCCTCTAGGCATCAACTTGGACTTTCTCAATGTGGGAAATCTATCTTTTCTAAAGTGTACCCACACCATATCTCCTGGCCAAAATATAAGCTCCTTCCTCTTCTTGTTTACTCTTTCAGCCACATGTTTTCCTTTCTTCTCAATTGCTTCTTTTGTTTTCTCATGAATCTTCTTCACAAAATCAGCCCTCTTTGATGCCTCCATATTAACTCTCTCATGTAAAGGAAGTGGTAATAAATCAAGAGGAGTAATAGGCTTGAAACCATACACCACCTCAAAAGGACATAATTGAGTAGTTGAATGCACAGCTCTATTGTATGCAAATTCCACATGGGGCAAACACTCCTCCCACTCCTTCAAATTCTTCTTGATCATACCTCTTAGCAATGTGGACAATGTTCTATTAACCACCTCAGTTTGTCCATCAGTTTGGGGTGGCAAGTAGTAGAAAATAATAGCTTAGTGCCAAGCTTACCCCAAAGTGTCTTCCAAAAGTAACTCATGAACTTGACATCTCTATCTGAAACTATAGTCCTTGGAACTCCATGCAATCTCACAATCTCTCTAAAGAACAAATTGGCAATGTGAGAAGCATCATCACTCTTGTGGCATGGAATAAAATGAGCCATCTTTGAAAATCTATCCACAACCACAAAGATAGAGTCATGTCCTCTTTTTGTTCTTGGCAATCCCAACACGAAATCCATGCTAATATCTTCCCATGGTGTACTTGGTGATGGCAATGGTGTATACAATCCTTGGGGCTTCAATTTTGATTTGGACTTGTTGCTAGTAATACATCTTTGCACCAATCTATACACATCTCTTCTCATATGTGACCAATAGAAATTTTCTGCCAACATCAACAATGTTTTCTCTCTTCCAAAGTGTCCCATCAATCCTCCACTATGAGATTCCTGGATCAAAAATAAACGCAAGGAACACTCGGGAATACACAATTTGTTAGCTCTAAACAAGTACCCATCATGTATATGAAATTTTTCCCATGCTTTAGTATTAACACATTTATTAAATGGCATAGAAAACTCATTATCTTCATCATATAAATCTCTAATACCCTCCAAACCCGAAACCTTGATTTCTAAATTTGAGAGTAACATATTTTTCCTTGACAAAGCATCAGCAACTACATTATCCAATCCCTTTTTATGTTTTATGATGTATGGAAAAGATTCAATAAACTCAACCCACTTAGCATGTCTCTTATTCAAATTATTTTGGCACTTTAAAAATTTCAATGCTTCATGATCACTATGTATAATAAATTCTTTAGGCCACAAATAATGTTTCCATACCTCTAAAACTCTCACAAGTGCATATAATTCCTTATCATAAACAGAATAATTCAATTGTGCACCATTCAATTTTTCAGAAAAATAGGCAATAGGTTTCTTTTCTTGCATGAGCACACCTCCAATACCTATGCCACTAGCATCACATTCAATCTCAAATTGTTTATCAAAATTTGGAAGCATAAGCAATGGGGCCGAAATCAACTTCTCTTTCGAAGTATCCAAAGCAATATCTTGAGAAACACCCCATTCAAAATTAACACCCTTTTTAGTTAGATCATTTAAAGGGGCAGCAATTGTACTAAAATTAGGTTCTACCAATTAGAATATCATCAAAATAAACTACCACAAATCTACCAATAAAGTCTCTCAAAATATGGTTCATTAATCTCATGAAAGTACTAGGTGCATTAGTTAAACCAAAGGGCATTACTAACCACTCATATAAACCAAATTTTGTCTTAAAAGCAGTTTTCCATTCATCTCCCTCTTTCATTCTTATTTGATGGTATCCACTACGCAAATCAATTTTAGAGAAAAGAGTAGCACCACTTAATTCATCTAACATGTCATCTAAACGTGGTATAGGATGACGATAATGAATAGTGATGTTATTAATTGCTCTACAATCTACACACATGCGCCAAGTACCATCTTTCTTAGGAACCAAAATAACGGGAACGGCACAAGGAGAAAGACTAACCCGAATATAACCTTTGTCCAATAGTTCTTGTACTTGCCTTTGTATCTCCTTTGTTTCTTGTGGATTGGTTCTATAAGGGGCTCGGTTTGGGAGAGATGCTCCTGGGATCAAATCAATTTGATGTTCAATACCTCTCAATGGTGGCAATCCCGAGGGCACATCTTGTGGAAAAACATCCTCAAAGTCCTGCAAAACATTAGAAACACCAAGAGGAATAGGGGTCATGTCATTAGAAACCAAAATCTCTCCCTTGTGAATAAGCACAATAGGGACTAGTGGAGGATCATCCTTAAATTCCCTCAAATCCTCTTTAGTGGCTAACATGCATAATAGGTTCTCTCTCTTTTTACCACTCGAATTGGTTTTGCTATCACTCCCCATGGCTTGTATTTTTGGTGTTCCCTCATCCATCTCTCTCTCTTTTTCCACTTTCATAGCAATTTTGGATTGGGACTCATTTACAATTTGTTGTGGAGTCATAGGCCTCGAAATAATTGTCTTCCCATGATGATATAGCTCATATGTCGCACCCTGATTTCTAGGGGATACTCACCGTACGAACTGGATAGCAGATGCTTGGATTATGGGGCATAACTGCTCCCACGTCCCAGCTTCCTAGTAGGCCTGCGCTTATGCGCGACAACACAAGCCCTGCTATTCCATCGTCGATGTAAACTATCCACTAGAGATCAAAGGCACTTCCGTCGACGTACTTCAAACCATACACACATGGTACGTCAACGGCGTTTAACAAGTGATATCACAACAGATCTCTACGACACAAAAGATTGAAATAAGTTGCAAATGGCTCCCATTAGAGCAGAGATAGCAAATACAATCATTCAGAGGGCACATGCCCCAACAATACATCATTACAATACAGCGGAAGCATTCAACATGTCTGAGTACAGACAAGAACCAAATAGGCCTAAGAGGCCGGAAACAAACAGACGGAGCCCATCCACGAAGTCTCGGATCCTGCCCGGGTCCGCTATCTACTCGTCAGCAGTCTCGTCATACTCCACGTAGTAGCCACCATGTAGATCCTCGGAAACGTAGGTCTGCGGAAACCACAGCCCCAAAGGGGTCAGTACATAAACGTACTGGCAAGCAAGACTCACAGTTCACCAAAGTGTAACCCGTCAACACCACGCACAGATGCCTTGGGTTCAACGGAAGAGAGGGGATATAAAAGATGCTGCAACTGGCTGCACTAACCAACTACAGAGATTCTACCACTTCCGGCTAACAGAAAGGGGATAAGATCGAGGATTGTAACCAACTGAAAGATAACTTCAAACAAACCCATCCTGGATCTCGCCCCTTATCCAAAGAAGCAATCCGAGGATAACTCACACAGTTGAATTAAAGGTGAAACAAGTTATTGTGTCATCAACCTATTACTAGTCAAGTTATTAATCATTGGGTGTAACATGTTTGATCATTATGTTTAAGTTGTCCTGAGTACTTGTTATCCAGTACTTTCACCAAGTAATCCATAACCGCGGAAAACACGGCTTCTCGAGAAGATTATCCCTGCAGGGTTGCACCAATTTGGCCGTACACTCATGAATATCCCGCCAGATGGGATGCCTCCCACCAAGCGGGGCACTCAACACAACCAACCATTCTTCACATCAAGCCCAAAGAACCTTGGGCGCACGGCTAATCAAGCCCCGAAGAAAAGGGACCCTCATAGCACTCTAAGACCGTGTCCCCCTATATGCCGACTACGAAAGTTCCACCCTGGCCTGGGCTCGCAAAAACATGCATGCGGCAAATGGAAAACACGAACTAAATGAGGCGATTTGGACGAGATGCGAATCAGGTCAAGTTGAGGGGGGCGCCCATACTCGCTTCCCAAATGCGGGTAGTGCGCTCATCATGGATCAGTAGACAAGACCCTTTTCCTATTAGGGTCGACACTAGCAGGCTTCAAAACCTCTCATGGGCCTCCTGCCGGTGCCTTATCATCAAATTTATTATTAATAGTAACATTAGCATGATTGATTGATTAAACATCGAGCCCCCACAACGTAATAGAAGTAGTAACAGTAAGTAACGGATAACAGACTCGAGCAAAACAACCTAAGCATGCTAGTAAGACACTGGCTCAAACAATGGGTTGTAGGAAGGGAGATGAGGCAATATCAGGTTTAAGGGATTCATGTGATAGGTTCGTAACAGAAACAACTACTACTAAGGCTAGCAGAAAGGAACAACGGGAAGTATCGGTAACCAATGTTGAAAGGAACACAGTGGTTCATGTGAGTGATAACTTGCTTGCAAAACCCAGTAGCCTGGTACTGAGCTAAATCCTTAGAAGGGATGTCGTAAGGATCGTCGGTCTCAACGTCGTCGTTTATCCGGGAAGAAGCAAACAAACATTGCAGAAAGGTAAACAATCAATATCAGGGCATAGTGCACAAACATGGGATGATGCATGTCATGTTAATAGATGCATCAAAATAAACTACTTGACAAGATAACACAATTTAATTGGACCCATATGCAATGTGAATTGCTTATGGATGCAAATGGTTAAGGTGGAAGCAATGATCTACATTTGATTAACAAGTGTAAGTGGTTAAACATGATGCATGCATGATGATAACAACAAAATAACAACAAATAACAATGATAGTTGCAAGTGAAAAAGGATTGGAACAAGTTTTGGAAATCATTGATTAAGTTTGGAAAATGTGGTTACTTAAAGCATGTCACACAAGTAATTGTTGTTTTCAACAAGTTAAAGGGTTCAAAACAAATAACAAAGTTTATATTTGAAAAGAACATCAAATTTTAGTTGGATTACATGTTTCACATATTGAAATTGGAATTAGGATTATTTACTTATGAATTAAACAATATTAAACAAGTTTTAATTGAATTTAGAACAGGTTTGAATTTAATTGAAGTTTTATTTGTTCAAAACATAAATTCAAACTCACATTTGAAAAGTTCACACTTTGATGGTTTGAAAACATATTTTGCATGTTCAAAAATATTTTATTTTGAGCAAGTTATGATTTTAGCAATTTTAATTGGATTAAACAAGTATTAAATTATTTAGGCAATTTAAATTATTCAAACCAGGAAACAAAAATTATATTTGAACAGGTTATTCAAAATGGTATGGAAAACATATTTTATTTGCCTTATTTGGAAATAGTATGAATTATTTATAAATTATTGCAAATTACATTTGAATTATTCAAATTTGAAATTTAAATGCATTTTGAAAACTCAAAACAGAACACAAATAAGTTATTTGGAAAGATTAGGAAGTTTGGATCAGAATTCATATAGAACTTGCATTTATTGGAATTATAGATTTGAAGTTATTAACTTTTGAAGTTTTTGTTTTAATTCTGTTAATTAAAAAGATTTTGTAATTTCCAGAAATTCGCATAAATCCTTTTGTTACACAGCTGCGCTCTACCCACTGTCACTGCCCCGTGGACCCCCTAGCCAGCGTGGCGTGCGCGTGGCAGCACAGCTGGCAGCCGAGTGGCTTACAGGTGGGGTCACACGCGCGCGATGGAACAAATCGCAAAAAGTGGGGTTTATTCCCTCCGCGGGGATCGAACACGGGACCTGCCCGCTGCGCGCAAGGAACAGGCCAGTGCGGCTATCGCTGGTTTCGTGACAGGATACAGGAGAGTGGTAATAAGAGGCAACACCGCGACGCGTTTTCTCTGAAACTCAACTGACGGACAGGGCATCGATCGCCGGCGATGCTGATGCCAGATCGCGTCGTGCGCGTGCTTGTGCTTACGGGACCACGATCTGGAGGCGTGCAGGAGGTTGTGTGGTGCGTGCAGCGTGCAGACACGGAAGAAAAGGCGAGGGAGGAGGAGAGGAGAACGGGCGCACCTGCTACGGTCGAAGCAGACGAACAGAGGTGGCCGGCGGCGATACCGTGGAAGCGTGCGGCGAAACGAGCCCTCCTCGGGCTCCGCTGTGGTGTCGATTTTGTAGGTGGCATTGAGGCCTTCCCATTCCCGTGGGTAGCTGGGGTGGAAGGGGACTGAGGTGGTGGCGATCACGGCGGTTTCAGAGGGCGGCGACCGAGGTTCAGTGAGGTTGGGCAGGGTTCAGAAGAGGGACAGAGAAGGTGGGGGAGACAGTGGTAGACGGCGGCGCTAGGAGGGTGGGACTAGGGTTAGCAGGGGCTCGGGAGGTAGCTAGTTTTATGGGGGGTTAGGTCCCTGTACGGCGAGCCATCGGGAGGGGCATGGAGCGATCAGGCGGCAGGGAAGAGCTCGTACCATGGTGACATCACCTCGAGGTGGAAGACAGCGACAGTTTCCAGGGGTACTGGGCTTCAAGGAGGTGGGCTTGGGGTAGGAAAGAAAAGGAGATGGGCTGGCTGGTTATGGGCTGCTCCCTCTCCTGTGTTTCTTTTCTTTTTATTTTGCTTTCTCCTTTTTTTTTGTAGCAAGTTAGAAAAAGAAGAAAAACATGAGGTTTTGGGTAGTAAAAATTCTAGGAAAATTTAGGTTAGTTAATTAGGTTAAAAGAAACCAATTTCCAAGATTTGTTTGCAGAAAGGTGACATTTTAAAATAGTGTTTGCATTTGAAACCCAATTTGAAAGAATTTTTCAATATTAAATAAACCTTATTTAAAACAACATTTTTAATAGGGTTACCCCTAAGATTAATTTGATTGAAATTAGTTGATTGAATTGATAATGTTTATAAATTGGTTATAACTCAACTTGGGTGCTGTTTGAATGAATTTGATTTGAAATTGGAATATTTTGTTAATTTAATATAGAAAACAACCACTTAATAGGGTGAACCCTATTATTAGTTGGATTAGAAACATTGGAATGGTTTGATATTTGATAATTTCCAAATGAGGTGTTGATGATGATTTTGCTTTGAATTTGAAAACCAATTTGGAATTAATTAATTGAAATAAAAGCACCATTTTATTAGTTGATCAACATGGAATAAAATGGAACAATTTGGTTGTTTTCACTTGTTATTTTTATTCCAAAAGTTGTAACAGAACAAGTATGAAAACAAAGCAGTTGAAATTGTTTGATTTTCATTGTGAAAACAAAGAATAACAGATGCAAAACAAAAGGAACAAATGCAACAATATGATGACATGATGCATTGCTTGAAATGAAGCAAGAAACAAAACATTCTAAGGGATGTTTCATACTTGGGATGTTACAAAACGCCCCCCCTTGAAGGAATCGCGCCCCGAGATTCCTACTGAGAAAACAGAAGGTCCGGAAACTTCTTGGGTAGACGTCTGGGAATTTGGAAACCACCGGAACATTTTCAATTGAAGGATGAGGTTTTTGTATCGAGGTTGTATAGCTGGATAGAATTTGATGCATTTGGAGAATAGACTATCTTTAATAAGGTTGGAACAGAGTTATTGACATCAATGCAACACCAAGAATAATCATCAATGTCAGAATCATCAACATGAGAGTAACGAGGAATATGTGGCCTCCCATTAGAATTGGATTGTTCTTACTTATCTTGGAAGTCAACATTTGAGATCCCGGAGAGTGAACAGAGTTTTGATTGCTTAGTGGAACCAGAATTGGGTTGTGTCTTGTGGAAAAGATTGTTGACACAAAGGAATGTGATTCTCCGGTATGAAATAACACTTTAGCTGGAATAGAGTTTAGCAGATGAACGGGGAAACTTTGATTAGCTGCCGGTAGAAGAATTGACGTGGAAAACAACAACAAGATTTCAACGGACGAAAGGGTTCTTTAAAAGAACAGGATAACGAAGCAACACCAGGGAAAACGAGAACAAAACTCCTGAGGTACTACAGAGAACCCAAAACACGTGAAATCCTAACTTGAAAGTTTAGATGAGAAGGGAGAAATCAACGTTGCACTTCCTTACCAGAAAAGGGAGGGAGGGTGGGGAAAGAAGAAAAGAACAGAATTCCTACTCTCACGTTTCATTTTGTTCCTATATAGCTACAAAATAGTTTCTAGACTCAACTGCGACCAGTAAAAAGGGATCCTACGGGCAGACAGGCTCTGATACCATTTGTCGCACCCTGATTTCTAGGGGATACTCACCGTACGAACTGGATAGCAGATGCTTGGATTATGGGGCATAACTGCTCCCACGTCCCAGCTTCCTGGTAGGCCTGCGCTTATGCGCGACAACACAAGCCCTGCTATTCCATCGTCGATGTAAACTATCCACTAGAGATCAAAGGCACTTCCGTCGACGTACTTCAAACCATACACACATGGTACGTCAACGGCGTTTAACAAGTGATATCACAACAGATCTCTACGACACAAAAGATTGAAATAAGTTGCAAATGGCTCTCATTAGAGCAGAGATAGCAAATACAATCATTCAGAGGGCACATGCCCCAACAATACATCATTACAATACAGCGGAAGCATTCAACATGTCTGAGTACAGACAAGAACCAAATAGGCCTAAGAGGCCGGAAACAAACAGACGGAGCCCATCCACGAAGTCTCGGATCCTGCCCGGGTCCGCTATCTACTCGTCAGCAGTCTCGTCATACTCCACGTAGTAGCCACCATGTAGATCCTCGGAAACGTAGGTCTGCGGAAACCACAGCCCCAAAGGGGTCAGTACATAAACGTACTGGCAAGCAAGACTCACAGTTCACCAAAGTGTAACCCGTCAACACCACGCACAGATGCCTTGGGTTCAACGGAAGAGAGGGGATATAAAAGATGCTGCAACTGGCTGCACTAACCAACTACAGAGATTCTACCACTTCCGGCTAACAGAAAGGGGATAAGATCGAGGATTGTAACCAACTGAAAGATAACTTCAAACAAACCCATCCTGGATCTCGCCCCTTATCCAAAGAAGCAATCCGAGGATAACTCACACAGTTGAATTAAAGGTGAAACAAGTTATTGTGTCATCAACCTATTACTAGTCAAGTTATTAATCATTGGGTGTAACATGTTTGATCATTATGTTTAAGTTGTCCTGAGTACTTGTTAGCCAGTACTTTCACCAAGTAATCCATAACCGCGGAAAACACGGCTTCTCGAGAAGATTATCCCTGCAGGGTTGCACCAATTTGGCCGTACACTCATGAATATCCCGCCAGATGGGATACCTACCACCAAGCGGGGCACTCAACACAACCAACCATTCTTCGCATCAAGCCCAAAGAACCTTGGGCGCACGGCTAATCAAGCCCCGAAGAAAAGGGACCCTCATAGCACTCTAAGACCGTGTCCCCCTATATGCCGACTACGAAAGTTCCACCCTGGCCTGGGCTCGCAAAAACATGCATGCGGCAAATGGAAAACACGAACTAAATGAGGCGATTTGGACGAGATGCGAATCAGGTCAAGTTGAGGGGGGCGCCCATACTCGCTTCCCAAATGCGGGTAGTGCGCTCATCATGGATCAGTAGACAAGACCCTTTTCCTATTAGGGTCGACACTAGCAGGCTTCAAAACCTCTCATGGGCCTCCTGCCGGTGCCTTATCATCAAATTTATTATTAATAGTAACATTAGCATGATTGATTGATTAAACATCGAGCCCCCACAACGTAATAGAAGTAGTAACAGTAAGTAACGGGTAACAGACTCGAGCAAAACAACCTAAGCATGCTAGTAAGACACTGGCTCAAACAATGGGTTGTAGGAAGGGAGATGAGGCAATATCAGGTTTAAGGGATTCATGTGATAGGTTCGTAACAGAAACAACTACTACTAAGGCTAGCAGAAAGGAACAACGGGAAGTATCGGTAACCAATGTTGAAAGGAACACAGTGGTTCATGTGAGTGATAACTTGCCTGCAAAACCCAGTAGCCTGGTACTGAGCTAAATCCTTAGAACGGATGTCGTAAGGATCGTCGGTCTCAACGTCGTCGTTTATCCGGGAAGAAGCAAACAAACATTGCAAAAGGTAAACAATCAATATCAGGGCATAGTGCACAAACATGGGATGATGCATGTCATGTTAATAGATGCATCAAAATAAACTACTTGACAAGATAACACAATTTAATTGGACCCATATGCAATGTGAATTGCATATGGATGCAAATGGTTAAGGTGGAAGCAATGATCTACATTTGATTAACAAGTGTAAGTGGTTAAACATGATGCATGCATGATGATAACAACAAAATAACAACAAATAACAATGATAGTTGCAAGTGAAAAAGGATTGGAACAAGTTTTGGAAATCATTGATTAAGTTTGGAAAATGTGGTTACTTAAAGCATGTCACACAAGTAATTGTTGTTTTCAACAAGTTAAAGGGTTCAAAACAAATAACAAAGTTTATATTTGAAAAGAACATCAAATTTTAGTTGGATTACATGTTTCACATATTGAAATTGGAATTAGGATTATTTACTTATGAATTAAACAATATTAAACAAGTTTTAATTGAATTTAGAACATGTTTGAATTTAATTGAAGTTTTATTTGTTCAAAACATAAATTCAAACTCACATTTGAAAAGTTCACACTTTGATGGTTTGAAAACATATTTTGCATGTTCAAAAATATTTTATTTTGAGCAAGTTATGATTTTAGCAATTTTAATTGGATTAAACAAGTATTAAATTATTTAGGCAATTTACATTATTCAAACCAGGAAACAAAAATTATATTTGAACAGGTTATTCAAAATGGTATGGAAAACATATTTTATTTGCCTTATTTGGAAATAGTATGAATTATTTATAAATTATTGCAAATTACATTTGAATTATTCAAATTTGAAATTTAAATGCATTTTGAAAACTCAAAACAGAACACAAATAAGTTATTTGGAAATATTAGGAAGTTTGGATCAGAATTCATATAGAACTTGCATTTATTGGAATTATAAATTTGAAGTTATTAACTTTTGAAGTTTTTGTTTTAATTCTGTTAATTAAAAAGATTTTGTAATTTCCAGAAATTCGCATAAATCCTTTTGTTACACAGCTGCGCTCTACCCACTGTCACTGCCCCGTGGACCCCCTAGCCAGCGTGGCGTGCGCGTGGCAGCACAGCTGGCAGCCGAGTGGCTTACAGGTGGGGTCACACGCGCGCGATGGAACAAATCGCAAAAAGTGTGGTTTATTCCCTCCGCGGGGATCGAACACGGGACCTGCCCGCTGCGCGCAAGGAACAGGCCAGTGCGGCTATCGCTGGTTTCGTGACAGGATACAGGAGAGTGGTAATAAGAGGCAACACCGCGACGCGTTTTCTCTGAAACTCAACTGACGGACAGGGCATCGATCGCCGGCGATGCTGATGCTAGATCGCGCCGTGCGCGTGCTTGTGCTTACGGGACCACGATATGGAGGCGTGCAGGAGGTCGTGTGGTGCGTGCAGCATGCAGACACGGAAGAAAAGGCGAGGGAGGAGGAGAGGAGAACGGGCGCACCTGCTACGGTCGAAGCAGACGAACAGAAGTGGCCGGCGGCGATACCGTGGAAGCGTGCGGCGAAACGAGCCCACCTCGGGCTCCGCTGTGGTGTCGATGTTGTAGGTGGCATTGAGGCCTTCCCATTCCCGTGGGTAGCTGGGGTGGAAGGGGACTGAGGTGGTGGCGATCACGGCGGTTTCAGAGGGCGGCGACCGAGGTTCAGTGAGGTTGGGCAGGGTTCAGAAGAGGGACAGAGAAGGTGGGGGAGACAGTGGTAGACGGCGGCGCTAGGAGGGTGGGACTAGGGTTAGCAGGGGCTCGGGAGGTAGCTAGTTTTATGGGGGGTTAGGTGCATGTACGGCGAGCCATCGGGAGGGGCATGGAGCGATCGGGCGGCAGGGAAGAGCTCGTACCATGGTGACATCACCTCGAGGTGGAAGACAGCGACATGTTCCAAGGGGTACTGGGCTTCAAGGAGGTGGGCTTGGGGTAGGAAAGAAAAGGAGATGGGCTGGCTGGTTATGGGCTGCTCCCTCTCCTGTGTTTCTTTTCTTTTTATTTTGCTTTCTCCTTTTTTTTTGTAGCAAGTTAGAAAAAGAAGAAAAACATGAGGTTTTGGGTAGTAAAAATTCTAGGAAAATTTAGGTTAGTTAATTAGGTTAAAAGAAAACAATTTCCAAGATTTGTTTGCAGAAAGGTGACATTTTAAAATAGTGTTTGCATTTGAAACCCAATTTGAAAGAATTTTTCAATATTAAATAAACCTTATTTAAAACAACATTTTTAATAGGGTTACCCCTAAGATTAATTTGATTGAAATTAGTTGATTGAATTGATAATGTTTATAAATTGGTTATAACTCAACTTGGGTGCTGTTTGAATGAATTTGATTTGAAATTGGAATATTTTGTTAATTTAATATAGAAAACAACCACTTAATAGGGTGAACCCTATTATTTGTTGGATTAGAAACATTGGAATGGTTTGATATTTGATAATTTCCAAATGAGGTGTTGATGATGATTTTGCTTTGAATTTGAAAACCAATTTGGAATTAACTAATTGAAATAAAAGCACCATTTTATTAGTTGATCAACATGGAATAAAATGGAACAATTTGGTTGTTTTCACTTGTTATTTTTATTCCAAAAGTTGTAACATAACAAGTATGAAAACAAAGCAGTTGAAATTGTTTGATTTTCATTGTGAAAACAAAGAATAACAGATGCAAAACAAAAGGAACAAATGCAACAATATGATGACATGATGCATTGCTTGAAATGAAACAAGAAACAAAACATTCTAAGGGATGTTTCATACTTGGGATGTTACATCATAAGTATTTGCTCTTCCTTCATGCTTCACACTTCTATCAAATTACCAAGGTCTTCCCAATAATAAGTGGCAAACTGTCATGGGTACCACATCAAACTCAATGATATCCTTATAAGGTCCAATTTGGAACTCCACTCTCACCATATGAGAAACTTTCATTTGTCCTCTGCTACTCAACCATTGGATGTGATAAGGAGAAGGGTGTGGCATATATTTCAAATTGAGTTTTGCACATAGATCTTTGCTAGCCAAACTTCTGCAACTTCCTCCATCAATGATGACTTTGCAAGCCATGTTGGGACCAATAACAGCCTTTGTTTGGAATAAATTGCACCTTTGATTTTCAGGACTAGGTACCACACTCAATGAATTTTGGGTGCAAATAATAGAAGGCATAGTAGTAGCATAAGCATCCAAAGGAGAATCACTCAAATATCCATCATCATCATCAAGGTCATTGGGATCAACATCATCACCTGTCTCGTACTCGTTGTTCTCATTGATAATCATCACTTTTGAATTTGGAAATCCCTCTTGAAGTGCCCTTTTCCTCCACATGTGTGGCATGCAATATCTCTATTCCTTGTAGTAGGAGCACTAGAACCCGAGGCACTTGCTGCTGGTTGTGATGTTTTCCTTGTATTAGCCACACTAGGCTCGGTTTTGGATGATGGAGCACCTCGAAAACTTGATGATGGAGGTGGTGGTGGTGGCACACTAGGAGTAGTAGATGATCTCAATGGGAATCTACTCCTTGTTCTAGCTGAATTTTGTGCTTCCTCAAGTAGATGTGATTCGGCCTCCCTAGCATGATGGAGCAAGTCATGCATATTAGTATATTGATAGTGCCTCACAATGCCCTTGATTTTGTAATGTAAACCTGAAAGGAATCTTTGCATTGTTTGCTCTTCTTGCTCTACCACACGGCCTCTTTGCATAATTAGCTCCATCTCTTGATAATAAGCATCAACTGTCTTGAGACCTTGCTTGAATTGTTGTAATTTGTCAAATTGTTGCCTTACGTAATTGGGTGGTACAAATCTTTCCCTCATGAGCCTCTTCATGGTGTTCCAAGTGGCAATGGGTAACTCACCATCATTATGTCTCTTTCTCACTAAATTGTCCCACCATCTAAGAGCATATCCATCAAACTCAGAAGATGCCAACTTGATCTTTCTATCCTCATTGTAATCATGCAATCTCCATAGCTTCTCTATTTTCAACTCCCATAGCAAGAATTCTTCCACATCCATAGTATCAAAACTGAAAGATGGAATAGAAAATTTGGGCTTTCCCAATATATCTTCTCTATGATCATTGGCATTAGGTAAAGGCACATGCCTAGCTCGGCCTTGAAAACCTCCTCTTCCTCTTTCTCCTCTAGCTCCACGGCCAAAATTAGGTTCCTCCTCATTATTTGCATCACTATGGACACTAGCATTGTCATCATCAATAGGTGGCAACCGAGTTTGAATTAATCTTTGAAGATCAGTCATGGCATTGTTGATGGCATCAATAGAATCTTGCATTGTTCTCAATTGAGCAGTATTGGTCTCGGCCACTTTATTGGTGTCCTCCACTTTCTTCTCCATGGTAGTAACCATCTCATAGAGGGGATCACAAGCTTCATTAACATATTTCTTGTAGTGTGTCTCATTGTCATCCAATTTATGTGTCAACACATCCCTTAATGCCTCATACTCCCTCCAATTCACTCCCTCGGATTGGTCCTTCTTTTGCTGCACAAGATCACCACTAGAAAGATCCATTAGAAGGTTAGTGAAAATAAAACAAGTATAGGTTGTGGTGCCTCTCTCAACTCACTCAAAAATATAGCAAGACAATAGGATATCTTACCACTCCAAAGTGAATAGAGATACTTACCACAAGTAGAGGCAATTAAAGTGCTTTGGTGTGAAAGAGAGACTACCCAGGTTTTTAACTCTCACAAAGGAAAACAAGGTTATTTAGTGGGGCTTGGTATGGATACCTAACAATCACCAAAGTAACAATCCTATTTGCTGTCTTAGTGAAGATATAAAAATACCCAAGGAAACTCACACAATGGAGACAAATGTGGCAAAGCAATATGTGGATGAATTTTGCAATGCACTAGAAAGTCACTAGCTAGGCTCTTAATTGACAGGCACAAGATTGCTCAATGAAAAACCAAGTGTCACAATGGCAAGCTCAACTAGTAAACAATAGCAATGATATGGCCTTTTGCACTTTGTTCTTTTTCTCTTTTCTCTCTTTTTTTTATACTTTTGCTTTTTCTATTTTTTTTTGTATTTTTCAATGGCCTTACACTAAGCTAGGAGCAACAATTAACCAAACACAAGTGAACACAATGGTGGTGATGAAAAATGAGCAACCTGTCAGAGCACAAAATAGCTATACTTGTGGGCAAGTTCCTATTATAATGCTGTAGAAAGGATGTGGCTAAGGTTCACAAGGTATGGATGTATGAGTCCTAGTGAGAAAACAAGGAAAAACAAAGAAAAACAGAAAAATTCTAGGTGAAAACGAGCTCACGGCAGGAAACAGCACTCACGGCAGAGAAATAGGTGGTTTTTGTACCACGGCAGAGCTCACGGCAGAGAAAACGAGGGTTTTTCGTACCGCGGCAGAGAAACAGCAGCAGCAGGCGCGCACGGCAGAGAAACTCTGCCGTCTGTGCCGTGGGTGTGTGCGCGCGGCAGCGGGCTGTAGGGCGCGGCAGCGGCGGCAGAGATTTGCTGCCGTGGGTCGTGTATGTGTGGGCGCGCGCTGCAGCTCTTAAAGGCACGGCAGAAAAATGACCCAAACCGTGCCGTGGTAGGATAGCAATCCGAGAGGGTCTAGAACCGATTGTGGTAGGCAATTTGCGGATGAAATCCCACCCCTCCTCGAATCCGATTGTAACAAGGAACCAAACCAACCTAGTAGCTCCCGAATAGCAATCCGAGTAGGGCTAGACTAGGAAGATTAGAGAACAACCCGTGGTGTTTTAGGGCAAGTGGCAGCGGATTTTTTTTTGATGTTTTTTGATAGTATCTCGGCTAGATGAACAAGAACCCTAAACCTAGCCGAAAAATATAAAACTAAAAACGAGAAAAAGCAACACAAAATCTAACACAATGACAACAAAAGTAATGAAACTAAGGTGATATCTAGGCTATGGCAATGACTAGAACTATTTTTGTGGGGCAATTTTCTGGATAGGAAATAAAAACACTCAAACTAAAGGAAAATTTGATAGCTCA
This sequence comes from Alopecurus myosuroides, assembly GCA_028641055.1. Classification (NCBI taxonomy): domain Eukaryota; kingdom Viridiplantae; phylum Streptophyta; class Magnoliopsida; order Poales; family Poaceae; genus Alopecurus; species Alopecurus myosuroides. The sequence goes on along the minus strand of CM054059.1, from coordinate 337,106,143 downwards.
CCGAGGCAACCTGTAAATCTGATACCAAGATGATAAGGGGTGGCCCGATCTTCTCAGTGAACTCACAGATAACTCCAGTATGATAACTAGTGCGCCACTAAGAACTCTCCCGGCTGATCCCTGATGCCAATGCAAAAGATAGCAACCCCAAGGATATTCTCAACTCCACACTCTTGCACAAGTAATCCACCGACTACAAGTGGTCCTGTACCATCTTATTCCCAGTGGAACAGCAGGTATCACGTAAAGTTTGCAGATGAACTTCCAGATGAAAGGCTTACAAGCAGTTTCAGTCTAGAGGTCTAGGGTTTTTGGATTTAACATAGTCTAACCTCTCCTATGCGCCCAAGGGGGTATATAAGAGAGGGGATGCGGCCACAAGGAGTCCCCTTGCGCAAGCACCACTTCTAATTGGACTAGGACTCCTACACCTATCAAAATTGGATACAAACCGACCCCACACACAAAGGGGTGCGGCCATATTGGTATACAAACCAATCCTAACACTACTAGAACTTCTATGGCGCATAGATGCTTCCTTGTGGGCGCCCTCCTCTTGCCTTGTCCATCCATGAGTGTGAAATAACAATATGGCATTGTTTTCCACACTTAGTGCATTTGACCTTGTGGAGGCACCATCCCCTTGTCATGATAACAATTGTTATTTGTTGTTTTCACCATGCTAGCACTTGTTTTCCATCTCCTCTTCAAGTTCATGTTCATCCTTGTGTAGCTCCTCTCCTTGATCTCCATTCATGCTTGTGTTATCAATAAACCTAAGAATACACAAATGCAAAGATTTAGGTAGTATAAAGCTCTCACAATTATAAACATTATATTCAAGTAGGAGTGAATTCACCTGTTGTTGTAATAGCTTGGTTCTTGATCTTGTCATTGGACCAATCCTCACTTCATTAGCTTTTATAGGAACATCCTCATGTGTAACAATAGGTGAAGAGCTAGGGATGTCCTCATCAGGTCCTAGCCCCCTAATTTGGGCTTCGAGTACTAGTGCAGCCTTCCCTGTGTAGGAGGACTCGAGGCTGGTGGTCATCCCTGGAGAATGTGATACTCACATTTGATCAACTCAACAACTCGGGTCTTGCGGGGGGTGATGTCTCGGCAAAATTCACCTTCCTGGTGATGAGTTTCTAGATCCTTTTGGATGGTGCACCTTTCTGTATCATGTACACCTTTCTGTATTGGTGTTGCATTGCTATGGCATGTTATGCCCTAGGTGCTGGTTGTGCTAGTGGAGGTAGTGGGGGTGGTGCACCTATTGCCATCAAAGGTGGTGGTGGCACATCCACTGCTCATGCTTCTGGGACAGCGGGAAATTTTCTAAGCTAAGCCTCTATGTTTCTTGTATGATGCTTCCATGAGAAGTTGGAATCTGCGGCAGTCTTTTAGCTTGTGGCTGGACCGGTGGACTCCATTGTTGTCTAAGTACATCTGGTTTGGGAACGGTCCTTTGAGTTGCTGCTCGACTGACATGGGTGGCAGTCCATCTGCGCGAATCTTTCGTGGCTGCCACTCTCGTTTCTGTTCTTTCCCATGCACACATTCCTGCTTTCAGGGTTGTTCGCATGCCTGCCAACGGTAGTCGTTGCTACGACTTCTCGGAAATTTTGCAGCCACCATCTCGGGTTCTATCTTGTTAAAGACATGGTTCTTACGCTTCCGCTGTCATCCTGAGTCACATGTGTATCTTCCGCCTCCCTCATTCTCATACGAGACGTCCATGATGTCCTCTTCGGCTAAGGGCGGGTAGGTGTTGTGCGCTGACTCCTCGCTTTCTCTCGAGCTGTTGGCTATCTCCAAGAGGTCACTTATAGTTTTGACCCAAACTCGGTTGATGTATTCATTAAAGTCCATTCAATGGAGTCTATCTTTGAAACTGGAAATTGCCGTTTCCTCTGAGATCTCTTCTGCGATATTCCTTAGGGCAGGCCATCGCTATATATCTCGATGAATGTTCTCGTCAGATCGTTGTCTGCATGTCTTCGGTTGCCCGACTATTACTGGTCATTTGCAGGTGGATTTAAAGTTCTGAACGAAGTCGTAGTCTTCCTATTAAAATGTAGTTGTTTTTGGGTCGACTCTTCAACTAGTTTCTTGCGGCTTCTAGGAGTTGCGGTTTAATGTATGGAATCTTTGTTACTTGGTTGCCCTTTTGAAAGATAATGACAATCAGGTAATCATCCAACCAAGCCTCGGGTTCATGGACACCGTCATATTTTGGGGTCTCGACTGGCAGCTTGAATCGCTTCGGCTTCCTGTCATGGCGAATCTCACGAGTAAAGTAAGGTGGCCCACAAAGTTCTTCCTCGTCTGAATCAAACGAACTATATCTCGAGTGCTCCGCTCGGGTCTTACTGGCCCACATCCATGTTCCTTCTGCAGCTCTTTCTCTGTGTAGTCTATCCACCTTGTTTTGGGTGATTTTGATGTGCACGTCCTTTGGGTCCTCCTCATAGCGTGGCATGCGAGCTGGTCAGGCTTTTTCTTTGTAAGGTGTTGGCTCCACAGGTGGAGCCACTGCCCATGGGGCAGATTTCTCCCCTAACTTCGCTCTTGCAATATTGAGGCCATGTGGCATCTCCTCATGAACTTCTCTACGAGGTTCTCCTTGTGGTTGTTTGATCGACATCAGGTACATTTGCACCTGTAGGAGCCTCTCATGTGGAGTCTTGGGTACTATTTGTTTTGCGGGGTTGGGTTTGCTTGGGTGTTTCTCGAGATCCAGTGTCCTTCGAGTCCCTCCCAATGCACCAGCTGTCATGTTGCGGACACGAGATCATCGCTTGGGCGCGGGTGGTTTCTGCACTCCTTTGCTCCCTGCTTCGGCTGCGTCCATTCCTACATGGAGCGTGCTATCCAACTCCATGTGTATTTTTCTTAGGTTTCTCCTTTTTTGCTTAGCATGTAGCAGTAGCCTGCCCACTCGTCTACGGTGGAAGCCTTCGGGAGGGGGCGTCCCAGCTCAACCAGAGTCTTGACCAGCTGTATCGTGTTAGCCGATACGTGGATTGTAGGGCGGCCCTCTTTGTTTGTAGCGTTCCCACATTTTAAATAATGCAAGAACATTTGTGTTATTGTGCTAGTCCCTGGATCAATTGCTAGCACCACGGTACAAGATGAAATATCATGCAAATGCGTCAAATTTTATTACATCACATGATCCAGTATTTACAACATAACCAAAATATAACTTGCATAGCCTTAGTTGACTAGCATGAACTGAATTAAAACTTGCATAGTCTTAGAAGACTAGCAGGAAACATTGCTTTATAGTGGAAAACATAAAATATCATGGAGCCTCATCTTCTTCATGTGCCACAAGCAAAACGTTGTTGGCGGTAGACTCAAGATCCTAAATGAAAACCTCACTTGTCAACAGAATAACATGCACGTTGGAATATGCAGCCACAAGGGGGTCAATATAATTTAATGTATTGGGAAGTAACACTATGGTGGAAATAAATGGCAAGACTAATACTACATGCTTATTTGGCTGAGTGGAGTTTTGGCTAAGTTTGCATAATGCCAGTTTTCTCCTATCTCTTTTGTAAAACAAATTTTTCTTTTCAAAGGGTGGCATCATTGGACTGAAAGCACCACAACTACTGTTCACTTAGTCAATTTTACTTATTGGAAAATGGTGATGTGATTCTTCCGTCCGTCCTTGTCCAGCTGCTCCAACTCGTCCACAACCGGGGACACGGCTAAGATCTTAGTTTCTCACTCTACAGAGGTTGTGTACTTTCACCATTGTACTCGATTCACCCAAACACCCTATACATGTTGAGTGTATTATGGAAAGGAGATAATTTGAGTCGAAGTCTTTCAAAAGCATGAAAACTACCAACTGGCAACACCCGTTCCACCTATAATTCTTCTACATCTACTTGTCAAGCCACGGGTCTAGTCCATGCAACAGATTCAACTAAGCTAGAGCACATATGAACAAAGGCTATACTGGAAGCAATCTAAACTTGGGGAACATCATAATCACTTTGTTCCTGGGGGGCATTCCTCAAGTGAACACCTCAGAAGATTAAAGGCCCTGAGGGACACTCAACTGTCAACCGCCTTGCACTACCAATTTCACCCAGGTGGTTCATTAAGTTTCTGCTTAGAATTTGTCCACAACATTGAGTAAAACGAATTTGTAGCAAGGCTAAGTATCTACTAAGTAGTAAGGCTTCAAAATAACAAGGTAAAGGGATGGCTACACACTACTAGGATTTTTCATAGCATAATAATAATAACTTGGTAAAATTCCCTATCATGCATACTGATACGTCATACACGTATCCTTTATTTCTGATGTTCCATGTTGTTTTCTTATTGTTTCCCACATGTTTGCTATACACTTTATGTCATTTTTATCGATTTTCCGGACTAACCTATTGACAAGATGCCATAGAGCCCGTTCCCTGTTTTTTGCTGTTTTTAGTTTCAGAAAACTTGTTCTGGAACTATTCTCGGAATTAGAAAATTCAAAAGCCAGAAGTCTTAGAAGTCCCGGAGGGTCCATGGAGTCTCGAAGAGACCCGGAGGGGGGCCATAGGGGGGGGGCGGCGGCTCCCCCCTGTCCGCACCACCAGGTGGTGTGGGCCCCCTGGCCACCTCCCGGCATCGCCCTTTCGCCTATATATGCCTCCTAATGCATAAACCCTAGAGGAATCAGCCTTTTCCACCAAAAACATCCATAGCTCCACTGCCGCTGACGACAAGTTTCGGGAGACAAAAATGTCTGTTCCGGCACCCTGCCGGGACGGGAAGTGCCCCCAGAGCGACACCGGTCGACTCCACCTCCATCTTCATCGCCGTTGATGCCTCCTATGGTGAGGAGGGAGTAGTTCTCCCCCGGGCCCGAGGGCTCTACCGGTAGCTATGTGTTTCATCTCTCTCCCATGGTGTGATCTTTATGTGATCATGAGCTTTGTAATATAGTTGAATATGTAGATGTACTCTTCATCTGTTATGCTACTCAAGTGGTTTTGTTATGAGATCTCCGTAAACACTTTGAGCACAGTGTAAAGGTAACAGTGTGTGCACCGTGTGGTTTAGCATGATATTTATATCTTGTGTTGGATGACCCTATGAAATTGTGGCGTTTGTTTAGTACCTTCTAGGGCGCTCATAGTGACAGCGTGGGGTTAACTAGACATGGGAATACAAACTTGAGGAGTGATGTTACAGCCCTACGCAATGAATTGGTGTTTGTTATAAAACCGGAGAGTGGTTTGGAGTAGCATAGTGAAGAGAGATATTTATGCAATCAGTTATCATTATCATTCTTGAGAGTGTCCACTAGTGAAAGTAGGATCCCTAGGCCTTGTTTCTAAGCATTGAAACATCGTTTAGAATCAGTTCTGCTACATGTTTAATTGCTTCCATTTTTATTTCAGATTGCTATTGTCACTTATAATCATCCATATTACTTGTATTTCACTCTCTCTCTTCGCCGAACTAGTGCACCTATACAACTGACAATTGTATTAGGTGTGTTGGGGACACAAGAGACTTCTTGTATCGTAATTGCAAGGTTGCTTGAGAGGGATAGCTTTGACCTCTATATCCCTGAGTTTGATAAACCTTGGGTAATCCATTTAAGGGAAACTTGTTGCTGTTCTACAAACCTCTACACTTGGAGGCCCAACACTGTCTACAAGAATAGAAGTATGTGTAGACATCAAGCTCTTTTCTGGCGCCGTTGTCGGGAGGCCAGGGTAAAAGGTACTCACATCCTCGGGTGTGAGCACTCAAAGTTATTTCCTTTAGATTCTGCAATGATATCTTTTTGTTTCTTGTTTTTACTGGTTAGGCTTGATGAGGACATCCCTAGCTCTTCACCTATTGTTGAACATGAAGATCCTCCAATCAAAGCTAATGAAGTTAGAATTGGTCCAATGACAAGATCAAGAACCAAGCTACTTCAACAACAGGTGAATTCACTCCTACTTGAGTATAATGTTTATAATTGTGAGAACTTTATACTACCTAATTAAATCATTGCATCTATGTGTTCTTAGGTTTATTGATAACACAAACATTAATGGAGATCATGGAGAGAAGATGCACATGGATGGAGATGAGCTAGAAGAGGAGATGGTGATCAAGTGCTAAGGATGATGAAAACAAGCATTGCAATTATTGTTTCACAAGGGGATGAGTGCCTCCATAAGGTGAAATGCACTCATTGATGAAAAGTCAAGAGGAGGGAGCCCACATAGAAGATCTATGCGCCATAATAGTGTTAGGTTTGGTTTCCATAACCATAGTGGCCGAATTCCTTGTGTGGGAATCGGTTTGTATCCATATTTGTGAGTTCTAGTCCTAGTAGGAGTCCTAATCCTAGTAGGGAGGGTTGTGCTTGCGCAAGGAGCCTTGTGGCCGCACCCCCTCCACCTATATATGTTGGCCACCTGCGTGTGGATCAATTAGACTACGTTAAAACCAAAAACCCTAGACCTCTAGATTGAAACTGCTTGTAAGCCTTTCATCTGGAAGTTCATCTGCAAACTTTACGTGATACCTGCTGTTCCACTGGGAATAAGACGGTACAGAACCACTTGTAGTCGGTGGATTACTTGTGCAAGAGTGTGGAGTTGAGAATATCCATTGGGTTGCTATCTTTTGCATTGGCATCAGGGATCAGCCGGAGAGTTCTTAGTGGCGCACTAGTTATCAATTCAGAAGTTATCTGTGAGTTCACTGAGAAGATTGGGCCACCCCTTATCATCTTGGTATCAGATTTACAGGTTGCCTCGGTGAGCTATCAAATTTTCCTTTACTTTGAGTGTTTTTATTCCTATCCAGAAAAAGCCCCACAAAAATAGTGTTAGTTTTTGCCTTAGCCTAGATATCACCTTAGTTTTAATCACTAGTGTTGTTTTGTGTTAGATTTTGTGTTGCTTTTTTCTCTCTTTTTAGTTTTCGGCTAGATCTAGTTATCTTTGTTCATCTAGTCGAGTTATATCAAAAAACTACAAAAATATCCGCTGCACACCCCTCAAATTCCACCCAATCCGATTCCACCTCCCTTTCCTACCGCGGCACGGTTTTGCTTGATTCCCTGCCGTGATCGGATCCCTACCTGCCATCGGATTCATCCCCATATCGCGCTTACCAAACCACCCACCGCAACCCGCAGCCCACTTACCATCCATCGCACCAAAAACATACCAATTCGCTGCCGCACAACCCCCCCCCCCCCCTAGTTGGTATCGGATTCACCTTCCCACCGCAAGCAAACATCGCTGCCACCCTCCCCTACTCGCTCTCGGATTCCATCCACCTCACGGTTACAAAACCCCCCCGATCCCCGCAGCACCTTTACCAAATCCCACCCGCACTCGCTTACCCCACGGCAGAGAATCTCTGCCGTCGCTGCCGCCAGCTGCTATACGCGCGCGCAGGGAAAACTCCCGTAACGCGCTTAACAAACACCGTAACGCACGCACGCGCGCTGCCGCGGCACCGATTTGTGCGATTTTGCTGCCGTGCGTTCTGTGAGTCTGCCGCGGTACAAAAAACAGCAGTTTTGCTGCCGTAACATCCTGCCGTGGATAAAAAACAGCCACTTTTGCTGCCGTGGGTGCTGTTTCCTGCCGTGAGTGTTCCAACGCCACAATTTCACTTAGAATCTTTTGTTTTCTCTTTTATTTACCTGTTTTCATCTCTAGGACCAATACATCCGTACCTTGTGAACCCTAGCCACAGCCTTTCTACAGCATCTTAATAGGAACTTGCCCACAAGTATAACTATTTTGTGCTCTGACAGGTTGCTCAATTTTCATCACCACCATTGTGTTCATTTGTGTTTGGTTACTTGTTGCTCCTAGCTTAGTGTAAGGCCATTGAAAAATTAAAAAAAAATAGAAAAAGCAAAAAGTATAAAAAAATAGAAAAGAGAAAAGAGAGAAGCAAAAAGTGCAAAGAGGCCATATCATTACTATTGTTTACTAGTTGAGCTTGCCATTGTGACACTTGGTTTTTCATTGAGCAATCTTGTGCCTGTCAATAAGAGCCTAGCTAGTGACTTTCTAGTGCATTGCAAAACTCATCCACATATTGCATTGCCACATTTGTCTCCATATTGTGTGAGTTTCCTTGGGTATTTTTATATCTTCACAAGACATCAAATAGGATTGTTACTTTGGTGATTGTTAGGTATCCATACCAAGCCCCACTAAATAACCTTGTTTGCCTTTGTGAGAGTTAAAAACCTGGGTATTCTCTTCTTCACACCAAAGTACTTTAATTGCCTCTACTTGTGGTAAGTATCTCTATTCACTTTGGAGTGGTAAGATATCCTATTTTCTTGCTAGATTTTTGAGTGAGTTGTGAGAGGCACCACAACCTATACTTGTTTCTATTACACTAACCTACTAATGGATCTTTCTAGTGGTGATCTTGTGCAGCAAAAGAAGGACCATAAGGAGGGAGTTAATTGGAGAGAGTATGAGGCTCTTAGGGATGTTTTCGCAAAGGAGATAGTGGACAATCATAATGGACTCAAACAATTTGTTCAAGATGCATGTGATCCCTTATATGAGGCTCTCCAAGCTATGGAGACCAAGATGGAGGCCACACACAAATTGGCCGAGACTAATGGAGGGGAAGTGAGATCAATCCATGATTCTATTGCTCAAATGACTACTACCCTTGCTGGACTTCAAACCATGATTCAAGCAAGATTGCCTCTTGTTGATGATGACAATGCTAGTGTCCATAGTGATGCTAATAATGGATTGGAAGCTATTGGTGCAAGAAATCAAGTTAATGGCCGAAATAGAGAAGAGAGAAGCCTAGGAGGATATCATGGCCGAAACCAAAACTTTGGAGAAAGAAGAATGCCAAACAATGTGGTGCAAGCTAATCCTAGAGAAGATGGTTTGAGTAAGCCTAAATTTTCTATTCCATCATTTAGCTTTGATACTATGGATGTGGAAGAATACTTGCTATGGGAGTTGAAGATGGAAAAACTATGGAGAATGCATGAGTACAATGAGGATAGAAAGATCAAATTGGCTTCAAGTGAGTTTGATGGTTATGCTCTTAGATGGTGGGATGAGCTTTTGAGGAAGAGACAAGAAGATGGAGAATTGCCCATTGTCACTTGGAACACCATGAAGAGGATCATGAGAGATAGATTTGTTCCACCAAATTACATAAGGCAACAATTTGATCAATTGCAACAATTGAGGCAAGGAACTATGAGTGTTGATGCTTATTATCAAGAGATGGAGCTAATTATGCAAAGGGCACGTGTGAGAGAACAATTGGAGCAAACAATGCAAAGATTCCTTTCGGGTTTGAACTACAAAATCAAAGGCATTGTGAGGCATCACCAATATCAAAATATCCATGAGCTATGACACCATGCAAGGGAGGCCGAAGCACATATCCTTGAGGAGGAAAAAATTACTAATAGAACAAGGGCTAGATTTCCTATGAGATTATCTTCTATGCCTAGTGCACCTCCTCCACCACCACCATCTTCAAGTTTTCGAGGTGCTTCTTCTTCTAAACCCGAGCCTAGTTCTTCAATTGCAAAGAAACCATCACAACCAAGTGTGAGTACCACGGGTTCAAGTGCTTCTACATCAAGAACAAGAGATATTTCATGTCACACATGTGGAGGAAAAGGGCACTTTAAGAGGGATTGTCCAAATACAAAAGTGATGGTGATCAATGAGAACAATGAGTATGAGACAGGTGATGATGTTGATCCTAATGATATTGATGATGATGATGGCTATTTGAGTGATTCTCCTTTGGATGCTTATGCTACTACTATGCCATCTATTGTTTGCACCCAAAATTCCTTGAGTGTGGTGCCTACTCCTGAACATCAAAGGTGCAATTTGTTTCAAACCAAAGCTATTATTGGTCCTAACATGGCTTGCAAAGTCATTATTGATGGAGGAAGTTGCAGAAATTTGGCTAGCAAAGATCTATGTGCAAAGCTCAACTTGAAATATATACCACATCCTTCTCCTTATCATATCCAATGGTTGAGTAGCACTGGACAAATGAAGGTTTCTTTTATGGTGAGAGTGGAGTTCCAAATTGGACCTTACAAAGATATTATTGAGTTTGATGTGGTGCCCATGACAGTTTGCCACTTATTATTGGGAAGACCTTGGCAATTTGATAGAAGTGTGAAGCATGAAGGAAGAGCAAATACTTATGAGCTATATCATCATGGGAAGACTATTATTTTGAGGCCTATGACTCCACAAAAAATTCTACAAGAGTCCCAATCCAAAATTGAGAGGAAAGTGGAAAAAGAAAGAGAGAGGGATGAGGGAACACCACAAATACAAGCCATGGGGAGTGATAGTAAAACCAATTCGAGTGGTAAAAAGAGAGAGAACCTATTATGCATGTTAGCCACTAAAGAGGATTTGAGGGAATTTAAGGATGATCCTACATTAGTCCCTATTGTGCTTATTCACAAGGGAGAGATTTTGGTTTCTAATGACATGACCCCTATTCCTCTTGGTGTTTCTAATGTTTTGCAGGACTTTGAGGATGTTTTCCACAAGATGTGCCCTCGGGATTGCCACCAATGAGAGGAATTGAACATCAAATTGATTTGATCCCGGGAGCATCTCTTCCAAACCGAGCCCCTTATAGAACCAATCCACAAGAAACAAAGGAGATCCAAAAACAAGTACAAGAACTATTGGACAAAGGTTATATTCGGGTTAGTCTATCTCCTTGTGCCGTTCCCGTTATTTTGGTTCCTAAGAAAGATGGTACTTGGCGCATGTGTGTAGATTGTAGAGAAATTAATAACATCACTATTCGTTATCGTCATCCTATACCACGTTTAGATGACATGTTAGATGAATTAAGTGGTGCTACTCTTTTCTCTAAAATTGATTTGCGTAGTGGATACCATCAAATAAGAATGAAAGAGGGAGATGAATGGAAAACTGCTTTTAAGACAAAATTTGGTTTATATGAGTGGTTAGTAATGCCTTTTGGTTTAACTAATGCACCTAGTACTTTCATGAGATTAATGAACCAAATTTTGAGAGACTTTATTGGTAGATTTGTGGTAGTTTATTTTGATGATATTCTTATATATAGCCACAATGAACATGACCACATGGATCATATTAGACAAGTTTTGCAAGTGCTAAGAACTAATAAATTGTATGGTAATCTTGGGAAGTGCACTTTTTGCAAAGATAAGGTTATATTTCTTGGTTATGTTGTTTCTAAGCATGGAATTGAGGTTGATCAATCTAAAATTGAAGCTATTCGAAATTGGCCGATTCCCACTAATGTGAGTCAAGTTAGAAGTTTTAATGGGCTTGCTAGTTTCTATAGAAGATTTGTGCCTAATTTTAGTACAATTGCTGCCCCTTTAAATGATCTAACTAAAAAGGGTGTTAATTTTGAATGGGGTGTCTCACAAGACATTGCTTTTGATACTTTGAAACAAAAATTGATTTCGGCCCCATTACTTATGCTTCCAAATTTTGATAAATAATTTGAGATTGAATGTGATGCTAGTGGCATAGGTATTGGAGGTGTGCTCATGCAAGAAAAGAAACCTATTGCTTATTTTTCTGAAAAATTGAATGGTGCACAATTGAATTATTCTGTTTATGATAAAGAATTATATGCACTTGTGAGAGTTTTAGAAGTATGGAAACATTATTTGTGGCCTAAAGAATTTATTATACATAGTGATCATGAAGCATTGAAAATTTTAAAGTGCCAAAATAATTTGAATAAGAGACATGCTAAGTGGGTTGAGTTCATTGAATCTTTTCCATACATCATAAAACATAAAAAGGGATTGGATAATGTAGTTGCTGATGCTTTGTCAAGGAAAAATATGTTACTCTCAAATTTAGAAATCAAGGTTTCGGGTTTGGAGGGTATTAGAGATCTATATGATGAAGATAATGAATTTTCCATGCCATTTAATAAATGTGTTAATACTAAAGCATGGGACAAATTTCATATACATGATGGGTACTTGTTTAGAGCTAACAAATTGTGTATTCCCGAGTGTTCTTTGCGTTTATTTTTGATCCAGGAATCTCATAGTGGAGGATTGATGGGACACTTTGGAAGAGAGAAAACATTGTTGATGTTGGCAGAAAATTTCTATTGGGCACATATGAGAAGAGATGTGTATAGATTGGTGCAAAGATGCATTACTTGCAACAAATCCAAATCAAAATTGAAGCCCCATGGATTATATACACCATTGCCATCACTAAGTACACCATGGGAGGATATTAGTATGGATTTTGTGTTGGGATTACCAAGGACTAAAAGAGGACATGACTCTATCTTTGTGGTTGTGGATAGATTTTCAAAGATGGCTCATTTTATTCCATGCCACAAGAGTGATGATGCTTCTCACATTGCCAATTTGTTCTTTAGAGAAATTGTGAGATTACATGGAGTTCCAAGGACTATAGTTTCAGATAGAGATGTCAAGTTCATGAGTTACTTTTGGAAGACTATTTGGGGTAAGCTTGGCACTAAGCTATTATTTTCTACCACTTGCCACCCCCAAACTGATGGACAAACTGAGGTGGTTAATAGAACATTGTCCACATTGTTAAGAGGTATGATCAAAAAGAATTTGAAGGAGTGGGAGGAGTGTTTGCCCCATGTGGAGTTTGCTTACAATAGAGCTGTGCATTCAACTACTCAATTATGTCCTTTTGAGGTGGTGTATGGTTTCAAGCCTATTACTCCTCTTGATTTATTACCACTTCCTTTACATGAGAGAGTTAATATGGAGGCTTGAAAGAGGGCTGATTTTGTGAAGAAGATTCATGAGAAAACAAAAGAGGCCATTGAGAAGAAAGGAAAACATGTGGTTGAAAGAGTAAACAAGAAGAGAAAGGAGCTTATATTTCGGCCAGGAGACATGGTGTGGGTGCACTTTAGAAAAGATAGATTTCCCACATTGAGAAAGTCCAAGTTGATGCCTAGAGGAGCTGGTCCTTACAAAGTTATTTCAAGGATCAATGATAATGCATACAAGATTGACCTCCCAATTGATGAGTTTGGTGTTAGCAATTCTTTTAATGTGGCTGATTTGACACCTTACCATGGAGATGATTTAGCATCGAGGTCGATGCCTTTTCAAGAGGGGGAGGATGATGAGGACATCCCTAGCTCTTCACCTATTGTTGAACATGAAGATCCTCCAATCAAAGCTAATGAAGTTAGAATTGGTCCAATGACAAGATCAAGAACCAAGCTACTTCAACAACAGGTGAATTCGCTCCTACTTGAGTATAATGTTTATAATTGTGAGAACTTTATACTACCTAAAGCATTGCATCTATGTGTTCTTAGGTTTATTGATAACACAAACATTAATGGAGATCATGGAGAGAAGATGCACATGGATGGAGATGAGCTAGAAGAGGAGATGGTGATCAAGTGCTAAGGATGATGAAAACAAGCATTGCAATTATTGTTTCACAAGGGGATGAGTGCCTCCATAAGGTGAAATGCACTCATTGATGAAAAGGCAAGAGGAGGGCGCCCACATAGAAGATCTATGCGCCATAATAGTGTTAGGTTTGGTTTCCATAACCATAGTGGCCGAATTCCTTGTGTGGGAATCGGTTTGTATCCATATTTGTGAGTTCTAGTCCTAGTAGGAGTCCTAATCCTAGTAGGGAGGGTTGTGCTTGCGCAAGGAGCCTTGTGGCCGCACCCCCTCCACCTATATATGTTGGCCACCTGCGTGTGGATCAATTAGACTACGTTAAAACCAAAAACCCTAGACCTCTAGATTGAAACTGCTTGTAAGCCTTTCATCTGGAAGTTCATCTGCAAAATTTACGTGATACCTGCTGTTCCATTAGGAATAAGACGGTACAGAACCACTTGTAGTCGGTGGATTACTTGTGCAAGAGTGTGGAGTTGAGAATATCCATTGGGTTGCTATCTTTTGCATTGGCATCAGGGATCAGCCGGAGAGTTCTTAGTGGCGCACTAGTTATCAATTCAGAAGTTATCCGTGAGTTCACTGAGAAGATTGGGCCACCCCTTATCAATTGATTTATGTGAACCCACTAAATTGCTAGTTGATTCTTGTGAGTTAACAAGCATAGATATTCCACCTACATGTGATAATGTGTTAATTTCGAAATTTAATCATGTGGTTTTGATTTCACATAAGGAAGTACTTGCTAAAATACCACCTAATGATATTGTGGATTACATCATGTTAAATGAATCAATTAATGTGCAAAGTGCTATGAAAAAGGTTGCTGAAATTTCATATATCAATTCTAGCAATTATGTTTCTTCTTTCACTTTTAACTTGATTGGTGACTATAACATGAGTGAAATTTTTATGGTGGATCATATATGCATAACTTGTGATTAAGTGGCCGAATTGAACATTGTTTTACCTTGGGTAGATAAGCTACAACTTCCTACATATGAGCATGATTTTACACATATGTTTGGTTTGCCACAATATTTGTCACATACATGTGCTAATAAATTGTTCTTCACTTATATTTGCAAACTAAGTTGCAATTTACATGATGATTATACTAAACATGAGAAGAAAATTATGTGTACTACTACTCGGCCATTACTTTCTTATATATATCAGAGTAGCACAGTTGAAGCATGGTATCCACTATATAATGAGTTAATTTGTTTGGATTGCTTTGACTTTACTACCACCAATTTTGATCATAGATCTTCTGTGAGAACACTTGAATTGATACTAAACAATAAAAATATATACACATATGATTCTCCCTTTGATCATGATTTATTGAGCTTCACTTATATTTGCAATTGTGATTGCTATTTTATGGAGTGCTATGACAATTATGTGATGTTTTTAAGCAAAAATCGTGGTCACATGTCTTGGGCACAATTTTATGATATGATAACAACTAATGCACCTCATTATAGATATTTGTATTGTGCATACACGTTGTTCTTTTTGTTTCTTCCACTTTCAGCTTACTACAAGCCGAGGACGGCTTGTCTTGAAGAAAGGGAGGATGATATGGACATAATAGAGGTCCATGAGGGTCATTTATGCTTGAGTTGGAAGGAAATACTAAGCCTCACTGATGTTTATTATAAGGTGAATTCTTTCCTAGTAATAAATAATGTTTGTGTTTGTGAGAACGTTATACTACCTAAGCCTATGATATGTATGATTAGGTTTATTGATAACACAAACATGGATGGAGAAGAGGAAGCAAGGAGCAAAAGAAGGAGGCATGGAAAACACCTACAAGGAAATGATGTTTCACTTCGGACTGCCAGGAGTCCCGAATTTGAAATAGTCATGGATTCTTCATACGGGCTCCAAATACAGCAAACGAACACAATACAGATAGGGAATTTGATGGGCTTTCCAATGGATCCGGCCCCATCAGGAAATGAGACTCGTGCAAGCCGTGGTGACCGAAACAAGCCACGAATAGTTTTCTCCCAGTTTCCAAAACGAGTCCAATTGGTGTGTATACCAATATGGCCGCACCCCTTTGTGTGTGGGGTCGGTTTGTATCCATATGTGTTAGGAAATAGGAGTCCTAGTCGAGTAGGAGAGGGATTGCTTGCGCAAGGATCTTGTGGCCGCACCCCTCCCTCTCAAATAGCTACCACCTGCGTGTGGAATAGGGCAGACTACGTTAAACCCAAAAACCCTAGACCTCTAGATTGAAACTGCTTGTAAGCCATTCATCTGGAAGTTCATCTGGAAACTTTACGTGATACCTGCTGTTCCACTGGGAATAAGACGGTACAGAACCACTTGTAGTCGATGGATTACTTGTGCAAGAGTGTGGAGTTGAGAATATCCTTGGGGTTGCTATCTTTTGCATTGGCATCAGGGATCAGCCGGGAGAGTTCTTAGTGGCGCACTAGTTATCATACTGGAGTTATCTGTGAGTTCACTGAGAAGATTGGGCCACCCCTTATCATGTGTGATTCACCACCTACGTTTGTCCATCAGTTTGGGGGTGACAAGTAGTAGAAAACAACAGCTTTGTCCCCAGCTTCCCTCATAGTGTCTTCCAGAAATAGCTCATGAACTTCACATCACGATTAGAAACAATAGTCTTGGGTAATCCATGCAATCTCACAATGTCCCTGAAAAACAGATTAGCAATGTGCGACGCTTCGTCGCTCTTGTGGCATGCAATAAAATGTGACATTTTAGAGAATCTATCCACTACCACAAATAAATAATCATGTCCTCTTTTAGTCCTAGGCAATCCTAACACAAAATTCATACTAATCCATTCCCAAGGATTATTAGGTGAAGGAAGAGGAGTATATAAACCATGAGGTTTTAGTTTAGATTTAGCCTTGTTGCAAGTGATGAAACGTCTCACAAACCTCTCCACATCTCTTCTCATTCGTGGCCAATAAAAATGATCAGCCAACATCAGCAATGTTTTCTCCCTCCAAAGTGTCCCATCAATCCACCACGGTGTGATTCCTGCAACAATAACAAACGCAATGACGACTCAGGCACACATAATTTTTTAGCTCTAAACAAATATCCATCATGCAAATGAAATTTATCCCATGCTTTCACATTAGTACAATTCTCATATGCATGTTTAAAATCATTATCTTGAGAATACAAATCTTTCACACTCTCCAAACCAGGAATTTTCACATCCAATTGAGTTAATAGCATACTTTTCCTAGAAAGAGCATCAACAACAACATTATCTTTGCCTTTCTTGTACTTAATTATGTATGGGAAAGATTCAATGAATTCAACCCACTTAGCATGTCTCTTATTAAGGCTAGATTGGCTCTTTAAATTTTTTAATGCTTCATGATCAGAATGTATGATAAATTCTTTTGGCCACAAATAATGTTTCCAAACCTCAAGAACTCTAACAAGTGCATACAATTCCTTATCATAAACAGAATATTTCAATTGAGCACCATGCAATTTCTCAGAAAAATAAGCAACAGGTTTGTTTTCTTACACAAGCACTCCACCAATACTAATACCACTTGCATCACACTCAATTTTGAATTGCTTATTGAAATTAGGCAAAGTTAGAAATGAGTCCGAAATCAACTTGTTCTTAATCTCATCAAAAGAAATATCTTGTTCAACCCCCCATTCGAAATCAACACCCTTTTTAGTTAATTCATTTTAAGGTGCAACAAGAGTACTAAATCTTTGACAAATCTTCTATAGAAACCAGCCAATCCATTAAAACTTCTCACTTGACTAACATTAGTAGGAATAGGCCAATTTTTAATAGCTTCAATTTTAGAGTCATCCACTTCAATTCCATGTTTAGAAACAACATATCCCAGAAAATGACCTTATCTTTGCAAAATGTACACTTAGCAAGATTACCATATAATTGATTTGCTCTTAACACATGCAAGGCTTGTCTAATATGATCAACATGTTCATGTTCATTGTGTCTATATATGAGAATATCATCAAAATAAACTACCACAAATCTACCAATAAACTCTCTCAAAACATGGTTCATTAATCTCATGAAAGTACTAGGTGCATTAGTTAAAACAAAAGGCATCACTAACCATTCATATAAACCAAATTTTGTTTTGAAAGCAGTTTTCCATTCATCCCCCTCTTTCATCCTAATTTGATGATAACCACTATGCAAATCAATGTTAGAGAAAACAACAACATCACTTAATTCATCTAATATGTCCCCCAAAAGATGTATAAGATGATGAAAACGAATACTGATGTTGTTAATTGCTCTACAATCTACACACATGCGCCAAGTACCATCTTTCATAGGAACTAAAATAACAGGAACAACACATGGAGATAAGCTAATTCGAATATACCCTTTATCAAGAAGCTCATGTACTTGTTTCTTTATCTCTTTTGTCTCTTGGCGATTGGTCCTGTAAGGGGCTCGTTTTGGTAATGTAGCTCCAAGAATTAAATCAATTTGATG
Organism: Alopecurus myosuroides; assembly: GCA_028641055.1. Classification (NCBI taxonomy): domain Eukaryota; kingdom Viridiplantae; phylum Streptophyta; class Magnoliopsida; order Poales; family Poaceae; genus Alopecurus; species Alopecurus myosuroides. Next base: position 337,088,183 of record CM054059.1, on the reverse strand, counting down.
CTCAATGCCACGCAATGGTGGCAGCCCTGCTGGTACCTCCTCTGAAAAAACATCATCAAACTCATGTAAAACATGAGAAACACCAAGAGGAATAGGGGTCATGTCATTAGAAACCAATACTTCTCCCTTGTGCATAAGCACTATAGGAAGCAAACTAGGATCCTCAGTAAATTCTCTCAAGTCCTCTTTGGTGGCTAGCATGCATAATAGGCTCACTCCCTCACTTTTATTTTTACCACTCAGATTGGCTTTGCTATTTTCACTCATAGAACTATTGTTTTCCCTCTCATGTCTCTCACTCTCCTTCTCAAGATTTACTTCAGTTTTTTGACGAGACTCATTTACAATTTGCTGTGGTGTCATAGGCCTCAAAATTATGTCCTTTCCACTCCAATTCAGCTGATAGGTATTAGCTCTCCCATTATGTATCACACTGATATAAAACTAACAAGGTCTCCCAAGCAACATGTGACAAACTGACATAGGAACCACATCACACTCAATGGTGTCGTTGTATGGCCCAATCTGAAATTAACCTCTCACCATGTGGCTCACCTTCATCTCTCCTTTATCACTAAGCCATTGAATATGATAAGGATGAGGATGTGGAATATATCTTAGTTTCAACTTTGCACACAACCCCTTGCTTGCTAAATTCATGTAACTTCCTCCATCAATAATCACTTTGCAAGCCATTTGAGGGCCTACAATTGCTCTAGTTTGGAATAAATTACATATTTGGCTTTCTGGACTAGGGAGAACACTCAATGTTCTTGGTGTGCAAACAATAGTAGGATAACTAGAAGGATATGCATCAACTAGACCATCATCATCACAAGTATCCTCCTTAGTAGGATTAGCATCATCACTTGTTTCATACTCATTATCTTCATTAACATGCTCTCTTTATTAGGACAATCCCTCTTGAAGTGGCCCTTCCCTCCACAAGTATGGCAGCTCATCTCTCTATTTCTTGGTGTGGACATAGTGGATCCACCAGCACTTGCTGCTAGTTGTGCTGATGATAAGGGGTGGCCCAATCTTCTCAGTGAACTCATAGATAACTCCAGTATGATAACTAGTGCGCCACTAAGAACTCTCCCGGCTGATCCTGATGCCAATGCAAAAGATAGCAACCCCAAGATTCTCAACTCCACACTCTTGCACAAGTAATCCACCGACTACAAGTGGTTCTGTACCGTCTTATTCCCAGTGGAACAGCAGGTATCACGTAAAGTTTGCAGATGAACTTCCAGATGAAAGGCTTACAAGAAGTTTCAATCTAGAGGTCTAGGGTTTTTGGGTTTAACGTAGTCTGCCTAATCCACACGCAGGTGGGACACATATATAGGTGGAGGGGTGCGGCCACAAGGCTCCCTTGCGCAAGCAACCCTCCCCTACTAGGACTAGGACTCCTACTAGGACTAGGACTCACATATATGGATACAAACCGATTCCACACACAAAGGAATTCGGCCACATTGGTATGGAAACCAAACCTACTACTACTAGAATTGTCATGGCGCATTGATCTTCAATGTGGGCGCCCTCCTCTTGCTTTGTTCATGTATGAGTGTGGAATAACATAATTGAATTGTTTTCCACACTTAGTGCATTTGACCTTGTGGAGGCACCATCCCCTTGTCATGATAACAATTGGTATTTGTTGTTTTCACCATGCTAGCACTTGTTTTGCCATCTCCTCTTGAAGTCCATGCTCATCCTTGTATAGATCCTCTCCTTGATCTCCATTCATGTTTGTGTTATCAACAAACCTAAGATACACAAATGCAAAGATTTAGGTAGTATAATGCTCTCACAATTATAAACATTATATTCAAGTAGGAGTGAATTCACCTGTTGTTGTAATAGCTTGGTTCTTGATCTTGTCATTGGACCAATCCTCACTTCATTAGCTTGTATAGGAGCATCCTCATGTGTAACAATAGGTGAAGAGCTAGGGATGTCCTCATCATCCTCCCCCTCTTGAAAAGGCATCGACCTCGATGCTAAATCATCTCCATGATAAGGTGTCAAATCAGCCACATTAAAAGAATTACTAACACCAAACTCATCAATTGGGAGGTCAATCTTGTATGCATTATCATTGATCCTTGAAATAACTTTGTAAGGACCAGCTCCTCTAGGCATCAACTTTGATTTTCTCAATGTGGGAAATCTATCTTTTCTAAAGTGCACCCACACCATATCTCCTGGCCAAAAAATCACTTCTTTCCTCTTCTTATTCATCCTCTCGGCCACATATTTTCCTTTGTTCTCAATTGCCTCTTTTGTCTTCTCATGAATCTTTCTAACAAAATCAGCTCTCTTGGATGCCTCCATATTAATTCTCTCTTGAATAGGAAGTGGTAATAAATCAAGAGGAGTAATAGGCTTGAAACCATACACCACCTCCAAAGGATATAATTGAGTAGTTGAATGCACATCTCTATTGTATGCAAATTCCACATATGGCAAACACTCCTCCCACTCCTTCAAATTTTTCTTGATCATGCTTCTCAATAATGTTGACAATGTTCTATTAACCACCTCGGTTTGTCCATCAGTTTGGGGGTGGCAAGTAGTAGAAAATAATAGCTTAGTGCCAAGCTTACCCCAAAGTGTTTTCCAAAAGTAACTCATGAACTTGACATCTCTATCCGAAACTATAGTCCTTGGAACTCCATGCAATCTCACAATCTCTCTAAAGAACAAATTGGCAATGTGAGAAGCGTCATCACTCTTGTGGCATGGAATAAAATGAGCCATCTTTGAAAATCTGTCCACAACCACAAAGATAGAGTCATGTCCTCTTTTTGTCCTTGGTAATCCCAACACAAAATCCATACTAATATCCTCCCATGGTGTACTTGGTGATGGCAAAGGTGTATATAATCCATGGGGCTTCAATTTTGATTTGGATTTTTTGCAAGTAATGCATCTTTGCACCAATCTATACACATCTCTTCTCATATGTGCCCAATATAAATTTTCAGCCAACATCAACAAAGTCTTCTCTCTTCCAAAGTGTCCCATCAATCCTCCACTATGAGATTCCTGGATCAAAAATAAACGCAAGGAACACTCGGGAATACACAATTTGTTAGCTCTAAACAAGTACCCATCATGTATATGAAATTATTCCCATGCTCTAGTATCAACACATTTATTAAATGGCATAGAAAATTCCTTATCTTCATCATATAAGTCTCTAATACCCTCCAAACCCGAAACCTTAATTTCTAAATTTGAGAGTAACATATTTTTCCTTGACAAAGCATCAGCAACTACATTATCCAATCCCTTTTTATGTTTTATAATGTATGGAAAAGATTCAATGAACTCAACCCACTTAGCATGTCTCTTATTCAAATTATTTTGGCACTTTAAAAATTTCAATGCTTCATGATCACTATGTATAATAAATTATTTAGGCCACAAATAATGTTTCCATACCTCTAAAACTCTCACAAGTGCATATAATTCCTTATCATAAACAGAATAATTCAATTGTGCACCATTTAATTTTTCAGAAAAATAGGCAATAGGTTTCTTTTCTTGCATGAGCACACCTCCAATACCTATGCCACTAGCATCACACTCAATCTCAAATTATTTATCAAAATTTGGAAGCATAAGCAATGGGGCCGAAATCAACTTCTCTTTCAAAGTATCAAAAGCAATATCTTGAGAAACACCCCATTCAAAATTAACACCCTTTTTAGTTAGATCATTTAAAGGGGCAGCAATTGTACTAAAATTAGGCACAAATCTTCTATAGAAACTAGCAAGCCCATTAAAACTTCTAACTTGACTCACATTAGTTGGAATTGGCCAATTTCGAATAACTTCAATTTTAGATTGATCAACCTCAATTCCATGCTTAGAAACAACATAACCAAGAAATATAACCTTATCTTTGCAAAAAGTGCACTTCTCAAGATTACCATACAATTTATTAGTTCTTAGCACTTGCAAAACTTGTCTAATATGATCCATGTGGTCATGTTCATTGTGGCTATATATGAGAATATCATCAAAATAAACTACCACAAATCTACCAATAAAGTCTCTCAAAATATGGTTCATTAATCTCATGAAAGTACTAGGTGCATTAGTTAAACCAAAGGGCATTACTAACCACTCATTCTTATTTGATGGTATCCACTACGCAAATCAATTTTAGAGAAAAGAGTAGCACCACTTAATTCATCTAACATGTCATCTAAACGTGGTATAGGATGACGATAACGAATAGTAATGTTATTAATTGCTCTACAATCTACACACATGCGCCAAGTACCATCTTTCTTAGGAACCAAAATAACGGGAACGGCACAAGGAGAAAGACTAACCCGAATATAACCTTTGTCCAATAGTTCTTGTACTTGCCTTTGTATCTCCTTTGTTTCTTGTGGATTTGTTCTATAAGGAGCTCGGTTTGGGAGAGATGCTCTGGGGATCAAATCAATTTGATGTTCAATACCTCTCAATTGTGGCAATCCCGAAGGCACCTCTTGTGGAAAAACATCCTCAAAATCCTGCAAAACATTAGAAACACCAAGAGGAATAGGGGTCATGTCATTAGAAACCAAAAACTCTCCCTTGTGAATAAGCACAATAGGGACTAGTGAAGGATCATCCCTAAATTCCCTCAAATCCTCTTTAGTGGCTAACATGCATAATAGGTTCTCTCTCTTTTTACCACTCGAATTGGTTTTGCTATCACTCCCCATGGCTTGTGTTTTTGGTGTTCCCTCATCCCTCTCTCTTTCTTTTTCCACTTTCCTCTCAATTTTGGATTGGGACTCTTGTAGAATTTGTTGTGGAGTCATAGGCCTCAAAATAATAGTCTTCCCATGATGATATAGCTCATATGTATTTGCTATTCCTTCATGCTTCACACTTCTATCAAATTGCCAAGGTCTTCCCAATAATAAGTGGCAAACTGTCATGGGAACCACATCAAACTCAATAATATCTTTGTAAGGTCCAATTTGGAACTCCACTCATATAAGAAACCTTCATTTGTCCCGTGCTACTCAACCATTGGATATGATAAGGAGAAGGATGTGGTATATATTTTAAGTTGAGTTTTGCACATAGATCTTTGCTAGCCAAATTTCTGCAACTCCCTCCATCAATAATGACTTTGCAAGCCATGTTAGGACCAATAATAGCTTTGGTTTGAAACAAATTGCACCTTTGATGTTCAGGAGTAGGCACCACACTCAATGAATTTTGGGTGCAAACAATAGATGGCATAGTAGTAGCATAAGCATCCAAAGGAGTATCACTCAAATAGCCATCATCATCATCAATGTCATTAGGATCAACATCATCACCTGTCTCATACTCATTGTTCTCATTGATCACCATCACTTTTGTATTTGGACAATCCCTCTTAAAGTGCCCTTTTCCTCCACATGTGTGGCATGTAATATCTCTAGTCCTTGTATTAGGAGCACTAGAACCCGAGGCACTTGTTGTTGGTTGTGGTGATTTCTTGGAAATAGAGGCACTAGGCTCGGGTTTAGAGGATGTAGCACCTCTAAAACTAGATGATGGAGGTGGTGGAGGTAGTGCACTAGGCATAGATGATGACCTCATGGGAAATCTAGCCCTTGTCTTTGTAGCAATTTTAGCTTCCTCCAAAAGATGTGCTTCGGCCTCCCTTGCATGATGGAGCAATTCATGTATATCGCCAATTTGATTTTTCTATCCTCATTGTAATCATGCATTCTCCATAGCTTCTCAATCTTCAACTCCCAGAGCAAATATTCTTCCACATCCATAGCATCAAAGTTGAAAGAAGGAATTGTGAATTTTGGTTTACCCAACCCATCCTCTCTCGGATTGTCTTGAACCAAATTATTGGGCACTCTCCTTGGTGCAAAATTACGGGCTTGGCCTTGATGTCCATCATGGCCCCTTTCTCCTCTAGCTCGGCCATGATTAATATTCCTTGCACCAAAATCTTCCAAACCATTATTAGCATCACTATGGACACTAGCATTGTCATCATCCACAAGAGGCAATCTTTCTTGAATCATGGTTTGAAGTCCAGCAAGGGTTGTAGTCATTTGATCAATTGAATAATTGATTGATCTCACTTCCCCTCTATTAGTCTCGGCCAATTTGTGTGTGGCCTCCATCTTGGTCTCCATAGCTTGGAGAGCCTCATATAAGGGATCACATGCATCTTGAACAAATTGCTTGAGTCCATTATGGTTGTCCAATATCTCCTTTGCCAAAACATCCCTAAGAGCCTCATACTCTCTCCAATTAACTCCCTCCTTTTGGTCCTTCTTTTGCTGCACAAGATCACCACTAGAAAGATCCATTAGAAGGTTAGTGTAAATAGAAACAAGTATAGGTTGTGGTGCCTCTCACAACTCACTCAAAAATCTAGCAAGACAATAGGATATCTTACCACTCCAAAGTGAATAGAGATACTTACCACAAGTAGAGGAAATTAAAGTACTTTGGTGTGAAGAAGAGAATACCCAGGTTTTAACTCTCACAAAGGCAAACAAGGTTATTTAGTGGGGCTTGGTATGGATACCTAACAATCACCAAAATGTAACATCCCAAGTATGAAAAATAGCCATTAGAAATGTTTGCTCTCTGTTATTTTATGTTTTGCATCATGGCATCATGTTGATTGCAATTGTTTTGCTTGTTTTCCTCTGTTTTCATTTGTTTTCCAACTGTTTTCATTTGTTTTCCTTTGTTTTCTATTTGAATTTCAAACCAAAATTCAAACCTTTTGTTTCATCCTTGTGATGTTACAATTTCCAAAATCATATTTCAAATAAAAACAACCAATTGTTTCCATTAAAGTTGTGATTCCAAACTGTTGTTTTGTTTCTAACAGATTTTCATCTAATACAAAAAACAATTGAAATTCAAACAATATTTCAAATGTTTTGTTCATACTTGCTCTATTACAATCTTTCCAATTAAAAGGTTCAATCAAAAACATCCATTTTGTTTCCATGAAAATTAAAAATATCAACTATTAAATTGTTCTCTAATAATCCATTTAATTCCAAATTACTTTCAAATTCAAATAAGTTATACAAACAACACCCAATTTGAAAGTATGAAAATTACCAAAACAATTCCAATCTTTTTGTTCCATTTAAACACTAATGTGCACCCTAGTTAAGATCTTGTTTTCTATAATGCACTTAATAATAAAAATTCATCCCAATTTGATTTAAATTACAAACAGCAAATTAAAGTTGAAACTTTTGGAAAACAAAGTTGGCATTTAGTGGCTATTGTAAAAAACTAACTCAACCAACATTTTTCAGAATTTTCCCTAACCTTCAACCCTAGCTTTATTCTTCCTTTTCAAATCAGCAAAAAAAAAAACAAATCAATTAATAAAAACTAACAAGAGAGGAGAGAGGCAGCCCACCCCATCCCTGTTCTCCCACAGCCCACTTCCCCTCTTTTTGGCCCATACCCCTTCTCTGTCGTCTTCTTCCCTGTACGATCACCATCCAGCCCCCCCACGTGTGCACAGAGATGCAGCAACGGTGGAGCTCCTCCATCCCTCTCTTTAAGACCTCCTCCCGGTGCCCTAGGGTTTTCCCCTACCCCTCTTCTCCCTCCTTTCTCTTCTCCCCCGCCGTTTTCTTCCTCCCACCTCTCTTCCCTCTGCTCTGCACCTCCCCTTCTTCTGAACCCAACCACAACCTGTCGCCACCGCCCCTTGCTCCAGTGATCGACGGCGAGGGAGCCCCCCTCCGGCCGCGGTGAGGGCGGGAATGGAACCCCCCGGCCGTGGGCTTCCTCTCCACCCCCTCGGCTCGGGCCGGGAGTGATAAGGGGTAGCCCGATCTTCTCAGTGAACTTTTGATAACCAATGTGATACCTCGCTCTCTCCTTTGGCTAAACCCTGTTACCAATTGCAACAGCACTTAACCCCTTCGGATATTCGAGACTCCACACTCTTGCACACGTAGCCACCGACTACAAGTGGTCCTGTTTCTCCTTATTCCCAGTGGAACAGCAGAATACACTCAGATTTGCAAAGGTATGATGATTCAAGATGAATGCTTCAAGCAATACAATCTAGAAGTCTAGGGTTTTTGTTTTAACGTAGTCTAACCTAACCTATGCGCCCCAAGGGGTATATATGAGGGGTGGGGTGCGGCCACAAGGTAACTTGCGCAAGCAAGACCCACCAACCCGAATAGGAACCCAATTGGACCTAGTTTTGGACTTTGGACTCAACCACAATAGATACAAACCGACCCATGCTAGGGGTGCGGCCATAATGGTATACAAACCATGTCTAATACTAATTGGACTCTATATGGCGCATTGATAGACTTTGTGGGCGCCCTCCTCTTGTTATGTCCCTCCATGAGTGTGGAATAACAATCTAGCACTTGTTTTCCACACTTGTAGAATTGTTTTCACCATGATCAACATTTGTTTTCAGCTCCTTTCCATCCATGTGCATCATCTCTCCTTGTTCTCCCTCCTTAATGCTTGTGTTATCAACAAACCTAAGAATACAAACATGCATGGATTTAGGTAGTATAAAGTTCTCATAATCACAAATGTTAAACTCAAGTAGGAGTGAATTCACCTGTTGTTGTAATAGTTTGGTCCTTGATCTTGTCATGGGACCAAGCCTCACTTCATCATGTTTTATAGGAATATCATCATGTGAAACAATAGGTGAAACACTAGGGATGTCCTCATCAGGGAGGCCCCCCATCGCCGCCGCCGTCCACTCCCCGTCGCCGGCCTTCCCTGCATCGCCCCTGCTCCCTGCCCCGACTGCCTCCTCCTGCCAGCTCGAAGGTGAGCAGCACCCTCGATCCTCCTCCCTCTCCTCCCTCATCTCCTCCATCTCCCGCACCCCACGGCCACCCCACGCCACCCCACAGCGACCACCGCCCTGCTGCCGCTCGCCACCACCCGCCGATCGCTGCCCGCCCGATCTCTGTCGAGGTACAGAGGTTCAGTTTCAGTTACAGATTCAGTTAAGCCGCGGACCACAGCTTATACCCCCCGAGTCCCACTTCCCTGTCAACACACAGCACACTAGCCCACTGGTTCTGCTCCTTGTCCTCACAGCAGGAGGTGAGGGGTTCGATCCCCCACTCCCTCAAATAAAAACCAACCTTTTTTATTTATTTGTTTGGTTACAGAACTTCCCCCAAATCACAACCAAGTCCCTGTATAATTCTTTCTAAATCCTTGCAATTTATTTTCCAAGTCCCTAGTTAATAAAAAAATGGCAGAATTACACCAAAACTTGTAAAATGCATAAGTAATTCATCCCAACTCCAAATTCAACATTTTTTATATGTTTTCTGTTCCAAATTAAATGCTCTATCCAAATATAAAATTTGTTTACTGTTTTGAATATTTTAAATTGGTGAAATATTTAAAAACTTGCTTAATTCACTTAAACTTGCAAAATTCATAACTTGAGCATAAAAATTCCAAATTCCACAAACTAAATATGTTTTCCAATCAACTTTTCATTTACTTTCCAAATATAAATTTTGTTTGCTGTTTTGAATAATTTAAATTGCTGAAACAACTGTTTCTTGTTTATTGCATTTAAAATTGCCAAAATAATAACTTGCTCATTTTAAATCCAATTTCAACAAATGAAATATGTTTTCCATGCAAAATTAAACCACCTTTTCAAATATAAAATTTGTTTCATATTTTGAATAATTAAAATTGGTTAAACAATTTAAACCTTGTTTAAATCATTTAATATTGTTAAATTCATAACTTGATCAAATCAAATTCTTTTGGGACATATAAAATATGTTTTCCAACCATAAAAGTATAAACTTTTCAAATATGAATTTGGTTTAATGCTTTGAACAAATAAAAATTCAATTAAATTCAAACTTGAATTAATTTCATTTAATTCTTGCTTAAACTTGTTTAATTCATAAATAATTTATTTGAAATCCTTTTTCAACAAGTGAAACATGTAATCCACCTAAAATTTGGTGTTCTTTTCAAATATGAACTTTGTTATCTGTTTTGAACAATTTAACTTCATGAAAACAACAAATTCTTGTGTGACACCTGTAAGTAACCAAAATTCCAAAACATAATAAATGAATTTCTAAACTTGGTAAACCTTATTTCCAATTGTTTCTATTGTTGTTATTTTGTTGTTTTCTTCATCCATGCATCATGCTAATTCACTTACACATGATGATTAGTTGTAAAACAATTAATTCAACCATAATTCATGGGCTTTCCATATGCAATCCAATTGCATGTGGGTCCATTTAATCATGTTGTTATCTTGTCAACTAGTTTATTTCTATGCATCAATTAAATGGTCATGCATCATCCCATGTTTGTGCACTATGCCATGTTATTGATTGCTTATCTCTCTGTGTTGTTTGTTTGCTTCTTCTCGGATAAACGACGACGTTGAGACCGACGATACTTACGACACCCCTTCTAAGGATTTAGCTCAGTACCAGGCTACTGGGTTTGCAGGCAAGTTATCACTCACATGAACCATCGTGTTCCTTTCAACATTGGTTACCGATACTTTCCGTTGTCTATTCTGCTAGCCCTAGTATTAGTTGTTTCTGTTACGAACCTATCTCATGTATCCTCTAACCCTGATATTGCCTCACCTCCACACCTATAACCATTGCTTGTTGCCCGTGTCTTACTAGCATGCTTAGGGTTGTTTTGCTCGAGTCTGTTACCCGTTACTTTCTGTTACCAATTCTATTATGTTCTGGGGGCTCGATGTTTAATCAATCAATCATGCTACTGTTATTGTTAAATAATAATTTGATGATAAGGCACCGGCAGGAGGCCCTGTGTGGTTTTGAGGCCTGCTAGTGTCGACCCTAATAGGAAAAGGGTCTTGTCTACCGATCCATGATGAGCGCACTAACCGCGTGTGGGAAGCGAGTATGGGCGCCCCCCTCAATTTGATTCGATTCGCATCTCGTCCAAATCGCCTCATTTAGTTCGTGTTTTCCATTTGCCGCATGCATGTTTTTGCGAGCCCAGGCCAGGGTGGAACTTTTGTAGTCGGCATATAGGGGGACACGTTCTTAGAGTGCTATGAGGGTCCCCTTTCTTCGGGGCTCGATTAGCCGCGCGCCCAAGGTTCTTTGGGCTTGATGCGAAGAAGAGTTGAGTTGTGTTGAGTACCCCGCTTGGTGGGAGGCATCCCATCTGGCGGGTTATTCTTACGTGTACGGCCAAATTGGTGCAACCCTGCAGGGATAAATCTTGTCGAGAAGCCGTGTTTTCCGCGGTTATGGACTACTTGGTGAAAGTACTGGCTAACAAGTACTCAGGACAACTTAAACCTAATGATTAACAACCTCACACCCAATGATTAACAACTCGACTAGTAATAGGCTTATTGACACAATAATCTGAACCATCATTAATCCAACTGTGTAAGTTATCCTCGGATTGCTTCTTTGGATAAGGGGCGAGGTCCGGGATGGGTTTGTTTGGTGGTTAGTTGTAGTTGGTTACGATACGCGATCTTATCTCCTCTCTGTTAGCCGGAAGTGGTAGTAACTCTGTAGTGGGTTAGAGCAGCCAGTTGCAGCATCTTTTATATCCCTTTCCTTCCGTTGAACCCAAAACATCTGTGCTTGGTGTTGACGGGTCACACTTTGGTGAACTGTGAGTCTTGCTTGCCAGTACGTTTATGTACTGACCCCTTTGGGGTTGTGGTTTCCGCAGACTACGATTCCGAGGATCCCCATGGTGGCTACTACGTGGAGTATGACGAGACTGCTGACGAGTAGATAGCGGACCCGGGCAGGATCCGAGACTTCGTGGATGGGCTCCGTCTGTTCGTTTCCGGCCTCTTAGGCCTATTTGGTTCTTGTCTGTACTCAGACATTCCGAATGCTTCCGCTGTGATGTAATGATGAATTGTTGGGACATGTGTCCTCTGGATGATTGTATTTGCTATCTCTGCTCTAGTGAGAGCTGTTTGCAACTTATTTCAATCTTTTGTGTCGTAGAGATCTGTTGTGATATCACTTATTCAAACGCCGTTGACGTACCATGTGTGTATGTTTTGAAGTACGTCAATGGAAGTATCCTGATTTCTATGGGATAGTTTACGTCGACGCTGAACAGATAGGGGTTGGTTGTCACACATACGTGTGTTGGCCTACTCGTAAGAGGACGCGGGTGCCGGTAAGCCCCGTAATCCAATCTACTACTGTTCAACGGAACGGCGAGTATCCTTTAGAAGTCCGGGTGCGACACAAAGTAACAATCCTATTTGCTGTCTTAGTGAAGATATAAAATACCCAAGGAAACTCACACAATGGAGACAAATGTGGCAAAGCAATATGTGGATGAAATTTGGAATGAACTAGAAAGTCACTAGCTAGGCTCTTAATTGACAGGCACAAGATTGCTCAATGAAAAACCAAGTGTCACAATGGCAAGCTCAACTAGTAAACAATAGCAATGATATGGCCTTTTGCACTTTGCTCTTTTTCTCTTTTCTCTTTTTTTTATACTTTTTGCTTTTTCTATTTTTTTTTTGTATTTTTCCAATGGCCCTACACTAAGCTAGGAGCAACTATTAACCAAACACAAGTGAATACAATGGTGGTGATGAAAATGAGCAGCCTGTCAGAGTACAAAAATAGCTATACTTGTCGGCAAGTTCCTATTAAGATGCTGTAGAAAGGTTGTGGCTATGGTTCACAAAGTATGGATGTATTGGTCCTAGTGAGAAAACAAGGAAAAACAGAAAAAAATCTAGGTGAAAAACAGCTCACGGCAGGAAACAGCACCCACGGCAGAGAAACGGGTGGTTTTTGTACCACGGCAGAGCTCACGGCAGAGAAAACGACGGTTTTTTGTAGCGCGGCAGAGAAACAGCAACGGCAGGCGCGCACGGCAGAGAAACTTGTGATTTTCGTACCGCGGCAGCGCGCGCGCTCGCGTTACGGCTGCGGGTAAGCGCGTTACGGTGATTTTCGGCCGCGCGGGTGTTACGTGTAGCGAGCAGCGCACGGCAGCGGCGGCAGAGTTTTTCTGCCGCCGGGTGGGTTGCGCGGGTGGGATTTGGTAAGGGTGATACGGGCGCGCGGGGGGTTTTTGTAACGCGCAGTCGAGCGAATCCGAGAGCAACTAGGAGGGTGGCAGCAATGGTTGGTTTGCGGCTGGTGGGGTGGAATCCGAGTGGAACAAGGAAGTGGTGCGGCAGGATTTTGGTAAGTTTTTGTGCCGTGGGGGGTGGGATGACTAGATGGACTCGGATTGGGTAATATGGAGCGGATTTTTTTGGTATTTTTGATAAGTTGCGGCTAGATAGAACAAGAACCCTAAACCTAGCCGAAAAATATGAAACTAAAAACGAGAAAAAGAAACACAAATCTAACACAAAGACAGCACTAGTAATTGAAAACTAAGATGATATCTAGGCTATGGCAAAAACTAAACTATTTTTGTGGGGCAATTTTCTGGATAGGTAATAAAAACACTCAAATCTAAAGGGAAATTGATAGCTCACCGAGGCAACCTGTAAATCTGATACCAAGATGATAAGGGGTGGCCCAATCTTCTCAGTGAACTCACAGATACCTCCAGTATGATAACTAGTGTGCCACTAAGAACTCTCCCGGCTGATCCCTGATGCCAATGCAAAAGATAGCAACCCCAAGGATATTCTCAACTCCACACTCTTATACAAGTAATCCACCGACTACAAGTGGTTCTGTACCGTCTTATTCCCAGTGGAACAGCAGGTATCACGTAAAGTTTGCAGATGAACTTCCAGATGAAAGGCTTACAAGCAGTTTCAATCTAGAGGTCTAGGGTTTTTGGGTTTAACGTAGTCTGCCTAATCCACACGCAGGTGGGACACATATATAGGTGGAGGGGTGCGGCCACAAGGCTCCCTTGCGCAAGCAACCCTCCCCTACTAGGACTAGGACTCCTACTAGGACTAGGACTCACATATATGGATACAAACCGATTCCACACACAAAGGAATTCGGCCACATTGGTATGGAAACCAAACCTACTACTACTAGAATTGTCATGGCGCATTGATCTTCCATGTGGGCGCCCTCCTCTTGCTTTGTTCATGTATGAGTGTGGAATAACATAATTTAATTGTTTTCCACACTTAGTGCATTTGACCTTGTGGAGGAACCATCCCCTTGTCATGATAACAATTGTTATTTGTTGTTTTCACCATGCTAGCACTTGTTTTCCATCTCCTCTTGAAGTCCATGCTCATCCTTGTATAGCTCCTCTCCTTGATCTCCATTCATGTTTGTGTTATCAACAAACCTAAGAATACACAAATGCAAAGATTTAGGTAGTATAAAGCTCTCACAATTATAAACATTATATTCAAGTAGGAGTGAATTCACCTGTTGTTGTAATAGCCTGGTTCTTGATCTTGTCATTGGACCAATCCTCACTTCATTAGCTTGTATAGGAGCATCCTCATGTGTAACAATAGGTGAAGAGCTAGGGATGTCCTCATCAGCTGATTTTTTGGATGTAGAGGTACTAGTCTCGGGTAGAAGTAGTAGCACCACGAAATTGGGATGTTTGTGGTGGTGGTGATAAAAAAGAAGATCTAGGAGTAAAATTATTCCTTGGAACCATAAGAGCCTCCTCGGCCAAGTGCTTTTCTGCCTCCCTTGCTTGATTTAATAGCTCATTCATATCATTATATTGCACATGCCTAACAATGCTCTTGGTTTTAAATTGCAATCCTAGGAGAAAACGCTGCATAGTATGTTTTGTATCTTCTCTCACTCTAGCTCTTTACATAATCAGCTCCATCTCCCTGAAATAAGCATCCACATAATTTGTACCTTGTCTCAAGTGTTGTAACTTGTCATATTGTGTTCTCAAATAATTTTTGGGCACAAATCTGTCTCTCATAACTTGCTTCATCTCTCTCCATGTAACAATTTCAGGTTCTCTATTCCTTGCTCTTGGTGTTGTAATATTATCCCCCCATATCAAAGCATAGCCATCAAATCCTGAAGAACCAAGCTTTATTTTCCTCTCCTTAGTGTACCCATGCATCCTCCATAATTTCTCAATTTTCAGTTCCCACATGAGATATTCTTCTACATCATCAGTATCAAAACTGAAGGATGGGAGCATGAATTTTGGTTTGCCAAGACCATCATCCTCTCGGTTTGGTTCTTGCACATGGACCCTCCTTGCTATAAAGCCACGACCACCAGTATTGCCTCTACCTCCCCCTCGGCCGTGAGGAATAAAATTGCCCTCATCATTATCAAAATCACCAAGAGCACTACCATTATCCTCCTGAATAGGGAGTCTTTGATTCACCAAAGTTGTCAAGGAAGCAATTTGTGTAGTCAAATTTGTAAGGGTTGTTTCATGGTTTTAACTTGTTCTTGTGTGGCAGCAGCTGTATTAGCAACAATATCAACTTGCAAACCCAAATTCTGAACAGTGGTATCAAGATCCACACCAGTCTTGTCAATCAAAGAAAGCAATTCTGAAATTTTTGACTCAATGGTTGTAGTCAATTGTTCTCTCATCTCCTCCAAATCTGTCCACTTCACTGCCTCATCACCATGTGTCTTCTTAGCCTGCGTAGAAACATCACTAGAAGAAAGCATGATTAATAGGTTAGTGAAATAACAATTCCTATAGGTTGTGGTGCCTCTCTCAACTCACTCAAAAACCAGCAAAGAGGTGATCCTTACCGTTCCAAAGTGAAAAGAATAACTTACGAACAAGTAATAGCAACTATTATGACTTGGTGTGAAGAATAGAATACCCAGGGATTTAGCTCTCACAAAGGCAAAACAGGTTATATGGTGGGGCTTGGTATGGATACCTAACAATCACCAATGAACTAGTCCTATTTGTTGTATGTGATAATATAAAAATAGCACCTAGGAAAGACACACCAAAGTGGAGACAAATGTGGCAATGCAAATATATGGATGGAAGTTTTGCAATGCACTAGAAAGAAACTAGACAAGCTCAATGATAAACAGACACAAGATTGCTCAAAGTAGTAGTGTCAATATAGTAATTGGAAACAACTCCAAAATGATATATATATATCAATGTATCTCAAGGCCTCTTTTTCTCAATTCTGCTTTTCTCGTTTTCTATTTTCTATTTTCTGTTTTCTGTTTTTTTTTTGTTTTTTTACTTTTTACTGGCTGAATAACAACTAAAGGAGCAAAAATAACAACTAAAAACAGTGCTATGATCAATGTGACACAAAAATATGATATAGAGTAGCCTGAAAAAGAGCAACAAAGTAGCTAGTCTTGTGGGCAAGGTACCTAATTTATTGCTGTAGATAGACAGTGTCTAAGTTTCACAAAGATTGGAATTGAAATCCTAAAGAAATTTAAAAGGAAACTAAAAAAAAATAAACTAGGGCTAATGGAAACGCACGGCAGAGTTTTTTTGTCGCCGGCAAAAATTGCACAGAAACAGTGTCGCGGCAGCGCGCGGTCACAGCGAGCAGTGTGCGCACGTGGGTGTTGCACGCGTTTGATCGATGTGCGCATCAGGTGGAACAGCGCGCGGCAGCAGTTGCACACGGCAGCGAGCGGGGGGGGGGCACGGTAGCGATTTCGCGCGAAGTGTGTCGCGGCAGCGCGCGCGGCTTACAGCAGCTATGCGCGGACAGTGTTGCACGCGGGTTTTGTAACCCGTAGCTCGATTCTGAGTAGGACACAGAAGGGCAGCAGCGGCGGCAGCGATTTGCGTAGAATCCGTGCCATGGCAGAAACCGAGTGCAACATGAACACAACTAGGAAAACAACCACCACTCGGATTGGATTCTTGAGAAGTTTTCGGTGGAATCACAAGGAACAACTCGAGGAACAGAAGAACCCTAACCCTAGACCAAAACTAACAAGACACAAAAGGAGAATAGAAACACAAATCAAACACAAAACAATAACTAAAACTCGAACAATGGTGATTATCTAAGGCTATGGCACGGACACAAACTATTTTTTGTGGCTTTTTCTAGATAGTAAATTAAAACACTCAAATCTAAGGGACAAGAAACAGCTCACCGAGTAAACCCAGTAATCTGATACCAAGATGATAAGCAGATGCCTGATCTTCTCGATTAACTCTCTGATAATTGTTGGATGATAACCAGTGTATTGCCACAAACTCTCCGGCTAAACCCTTCCACCAATTGCGACGACACTCATCCCCTTGGATATTCGAAACTCCATACTCTTGCACAAGTAGCCATCGACTACAAGTGGTCCTGTTTCTCTTTATTCCCAATGAATCAGCAGAATACACTCTACTTTGCAAGGTAGTATCATTTCAAGATGAATGCTTATGAGCAATACAATCTAGGGTTTATGTTTTATTGTAGTCTACCTCTCTTACTCACAGATATGGGACTTACATGAGGGGTAGGGGTGTGGCCACAAGTGTGGCACAGTTTCAAGTTTCTTAGACCAACCATTAAAAGTGTATACTTACTAGTCCTTCCCGTTTATCCATTAAGCAAATTAATATCTCAAAACAACAACACTGATTCAAGTGAAGCTGTTTAGTGATCTACAAGACCATGCAATCTTTGCCACTATACCAACTACCACATAAGCATTTCTATTCCCAACCAAACACACATATGAGAACCACCTAACTACAAAAGCTAACATCTCTAAATAAGAGATGCATGAAAACAAAGGCTAAACTCAGTACTAGCAAAAGGTGAACACTCACAGAACAATAAGAATGAAAACTAGAGTGTTCTAAGCAATGAAAACGGAGCGTGTCTCTCTCCCACAAAAGTATTATAAGATCCAACCATAAACCACAGCAAATAAAACTAAACAAACTGAAAGCAAAAATAAAAGACGCTCCAAGTAAAGCACATAAGATGCGACCGAATAAAAATATAGTTTCACTCGAAGTGACCTGATAATTTGTTGATGAAGAAGGGGCTGCCTTGGGCATCTCCAAGCTTAGACGCTTGAGTATTCTTGGAATTTTCTTGGATGTACCACCGGGGCACCCCCCAGCTTAGGCTTTTTACTCTTCTTGATCACATCATATCATCCTCTTCTCTTGACCCTTGAAAACTTCCTTCACATCAAAATTCTCACAATCTTCATTAGCAACGTTAGTGCAATCGAAATAATAAATTCACACGGTTCAGTTTCAACACAAGTCTAATAATCAAAAACACATTAGCTACTGTCACAACTTCTTTCAAAACTCTTTTTCTCAAAAGAACACCAAAAGAAAGAGATTAAGATGCAAATGCGATAAATGGCAGAAATCTGTCAAAACAGAACACTAGGTAAAGATCGATTTTTTCAAAAATCTTCTGATGCTCAAATCAAAAAGTGGTCTTCTAAGAAAAGTTGCGTATATAACTCAGGATTAAGAACAAACAAGCTCAGGTCATTTTGAATTTTTTGTGATTTTTAACAGAATTAACAATGGATAGCAGAAATTTGTTTCCTGCGCAGAAATCTGAAAAATAGGCTTAACTTTCCACTAGAGGCTTTACTTGGGTCAACAAAAACACCAAATAAAAGATACAGCAGGGTTGCTGAGAAAATAGAAAACACCCAGGTGCAAAGTACACAAAAGAAAACGAAGGAAAACGGGTTGAAAACAGCGAAATAAAACGGGTTGTCTCCCGGTAGCGCTTTTCTTTAACGCCTTTCAGCTAGGCACAATGATTTTTTAAAGATGCTCACATAAGATTAAGAGTTGAAGAACAATAAGAGAGAATAAAGAAGCAAATATAAAACACATTTAAGTCTAATCCACTTACTATGAAAAAGAATCTTGTAGAAAAACAAGTCAACGAAACACAAAGTGACTAGCAAAGGAAGACAAAATAAGTGCAACATCAAAAATTTAAACATAAAGAGGGGAAACTTAATATTGTTGAGATGCATAAAACCATTTTTTACCTCTCTCATAATAACTTTCAGTAGCATCATGAATAAAATTAACAATATATCTATCACATAAAATAGTCTTATCATGAGCCACATGCATAAAAGAATAATTACTCTCCACATAAGCATAGTCATTATTATTAATAGAAGTGGGAGCAAATTTAACAAAATAGCTATCATTATCATTCTCATCACCATAATGATCAAACATAGGAGGCATATTGTAATCATAATTAATTTTTTCCTCAATAGTAGGTGGACTGAAAATATCATATTCATGATTGTAAACAGGTTGAACTGGAATACCACAATCATTAAAATCATCATATATTGGAGACAAGGTATCATCACAGAAAATTTCCTCCTCAAAACTTGGGGGACTAAAAATATCATTTTCATATAAACTAGCTTCCCCAAGCTTAGATTTTTCCATAGAATTAGCAATAATGTTGTTCAAAGAATTCATACTTATAACATTGCTATTAGCATGCAAATAAAGCTCCATAAGTTTTTAAATTTTCTCTTCAAACACTTCATGTCCTAACTCAAGATAAATATTATAAAGCTCTCTCATATTTTTGTTGTTTTCCATTAAGCAAAACTAGTGAAAACAAGAAACAAAAAGATATAATTGCAGAATCTAAAGGAAATAACTTCGAGCACTCAAACCCGAGGTTGTGAGTACCTTTTACCTTACCTCCCCGGCAACGGTGCCAGAAAAGATCTTGATGTCTACGCACGCTTCCATTCTTGTAGACAGTGTTGGGCCTCCAAGTGCGGAGGTTTGTAGAACAGCAGCAAGTTTCCCTTAAGTGGATCACCCAAGGTTTATCTAACTCAGGGAGGTAGAGGTCAAAGATATCCCTCTCAAGCAACCCTGCAATCAAGATACAAGAAGTCTCTTGTGTCCCCAACACACCTAATACAATTGTCAGTTGTATAGGTGCACTAGTTCGGCGAAGAGAGAGTAAAATGCAAGTCATATGGATGATAATAAGTGATAATAGCAATCTGAAATAAAAATGGCAGCAAGCAAACATGTAGCAGAACAGGCGGAAAACGGTGTTTCAATGCTTGGAAATAAGGCCTAGAGCTCCTACTTTCACTAGTGGCCACTCTCAACAATGATCACATAATTGAATGCATAAATATCATTTCTTCACTATGCTACTCCGAACCACTCTCCGGTCGAATAAAAAACACCAATCATTGCGTAGGGTTGTAACATCACTCCTCAAAGTAAGCACTTTCCCAACCAAGTAAACCCCATGCTATCACCATGGGACCTAGATGGTTCCACGCAAACACCACAATTTCGTAGGGTTATCCAACACAAAATATAAATATGATGCTAAACCACACGGCGCACACACTGTCACCTTTACACCATGATCAAAGTGTTCACGGAGATCTCATAACAAAACCACTTGAGTAGCATAATAGATGAAGAATAATATCTATGAATTCAACTAGATTACAAAGCTCACGGTCACATATAGATCACACCATGGGAGACAGAGATGAAACACATAGCTACAGGTAGAGCCCTCAGCCCCGGGGGAGAACTACTCCATCCTCATCATAGGAGACAGCAACGGCGATGGAGATGGCAGTGGAGTCGATGGAGATGGTTCCGGGGGCACTTCCCCGTCCCGGCAGGGTGCCAGAACAGAGATCTCCCCCCCGAAACTTGTCGGCGACGGCGGCGGAGCTACAGATGTATTCTGTGGAAAAGGTCGATTGATTTAGGGTTTATGCCTCGGGGAGTATATATGGGAGAAAGGGCGATGCCGGGAGGTGGCCAGGGGGCTCACACCCCTAGGTGGCGTGGCCAGGGGGACCCGTGCCACCCCATGGTGTGGCTACCCTGTGGCACCCCTGCGGCGCTCTTCGGGACTTCTGGATGCTTCCGGGACTTTTAGGACTTCTGGCTTTCGAATTTGCCAATTCCGAGAATATTTCCAGAACAACTTTTTCTAAAACTAAAAACAGCAGAAAACATGGAACTGGCTGTATGGCATCTTGTTAGTAGGTTAGTCCCGGAAAACATAAGAAAACGTCGGAAAACATACGGAAAACATGTAGCAATTGTCATAATATCAACATGGAACATCAGAAATTATAGATACGTTTGACACGTATCACTAGCCCACAATTATGAAATTGCTATAGCTTCTTTTGTGCGCATGCTAGAAGCCAAGTTTGTTAACCTTCACCCTGTTATGCAACAAATGTTTCTTACACTCCATGATACGGAGGATGATGAAAAGAAAGATTTTGTGCTAGAAACTTTGTTTAAGTAATTTGATGATGTGGCTAAGGAGGCTAGACAAATCTTTGATAAATACAAAATGTTCTCTTTCTATGCTGATATTAAAAGAACTCTTGAATCTGTGGAAAAGGATAGAGCAAGTTATTCTAAAAATATTTGTATTGAAAAATACCTAGAGGTGCTTATTCCTTTTAAACTTATAGCTATGCATGAAGCTTTAGAGATCAATTTTGGGTGGAATGTACATGAAAATCCTTTTGATGAAATTAGTGAACCTAAAACAAGTGAAAATAAGATTCAGAAACTTACATAGATAGCATACTTTGCATCAGTGAAGAAACTTCCGAGCTTCTTTGGGAAATTCTAAACTTGATAATGCTTGATTCCCTACTTGTGCCTAGCTACAAGGCGTTAAAAAGAAGCGCTTATGGGAGGCAACCCATCATTTTTTATTTTCTGTTGTTTTTGTTTTGTTGAGTCAAGATGACTTTTGCTTCTATAACAACATATTTGTATCTTTTATTTGCTGTTTTTTTGTGCCAAGAAAAGTCTCTAATGACTAAAAGGTACTTTTATTGGGATTACTACGTAGGAACAAATTTCTGGTATTCACTAGAAAAATTCCACACGCTTATTAGAAAGTGATTTTGATCTGAATTTTTTTCTACGTATTCCTGATTTATGTAGCTACCTTTTTTTAGAATAAAATTTTCAATTTGAGCAACGTAAGTGCCCCAAAAAAAATCATCTTTACGGATTGTTCTGGTTTTGACATATTCTGTCTTTATTTTGCATTCTCTCTTTTACGAGTTTTGGGTGGATTCTTTTAGGGTGAAAGAGGTTCACTTAATGCTAGTAACAATATCTAATGTTTAAAAGTAATTTCTTATGATTTTTTGTCCAAAAGAAACCAAGTGAGATGATTTGTTTTTATGCACTAACCCCGCTGATGAGGAAAACATTGAAGTTTTGATGTGAAGAAAGTTTTCAAGTGTTAAGCGAGAAGGATGTTAATGAAATATCAAGAAGAGTGAAAAACTTAAGCTTGGGTAAGCTCCTCTAGACCTCCCCAATATATTCAAGAAGACTCAAGCGTCTAAGCTTGGGGATGCCCAAGGCATCCCCTTCTTCATCGACAAATTATCAGGTCATTTCTAGTGACTATATTTTTATTCGGTCACATCCTGTGTACTTATCTTAGAGCGTCGGCGGGTTTTTATTTTCAATTTGTTTATGTTTTATTTGCTGCTCTATACTAGTTGGATCCTAGCATTCTTTTTTGGGAGAGAGACAGGCTCTGATTTTTCATTAGAATACTCTTGTGCTTCGCTTATATTTAATGAGCATTCCTGTTTGCTACTGCTAGAACTTTTAGCTCTCTGTTTCTTATATCTCTTGTCAGAGCTATTAGTTTTTTTGAAGAAAGTACTCTCTTGATTCACTTATATTTGTTTGGAGAGTTTATAAATAAGTTGATCGGTGTATGTTGGAACAGAAAATGCTGCATGTGGTATGGTATAATAAAATGCTTACATAAGTCTTGTAGATCACTGTCTTGAGTAATTTGATGCTTGTAAATTGTTTTGAGTTACCAAGTAACTAATGTTTAAACTTATGCATCATGTAAGTAATGATTATTAGTGAAGAACTACCGTAAAGCTTGTTGATATTTGGTTTGTATCGTTGGTAGTTCCAAAGTTTAGATAGTTTCTAGTAAAAGGTTTTGGTTAACAAGGAAGACAATGTGGAGTCTTGTATTTTTTTCAACCATGTTTTTTATATAAGTCCTTGATATACCAGTTGATAGTTGTGTTTGCTTGAAAACCTTGCTAGCTTAAACTCTGTACTAAACGGGAATGCTGCTTGTGCATCCAAAACCCTTGAGCCAAATCCATGCCATCTGTGTCCACCATAACTACATGTTATGTGGTATTGCTCCGCAACTCCAAGTAAATTTTTCATGTGCTACCTTTAAAATATTTTAAACTCATATACTCCCTTTTTGTGTCACTGTTTACGAGCTCATGAGGACATGGGTAGACGGTCTTTATTTTGCTTGTTGATTAGACTTTACACACCTGGACTAGTGGAATATACATCCGCTTATCCAATTCGCTAGAAGAGCCGGCAACGGGGTGCCCAGCCCCAAATTTGGTTACTACAAAATTCTCTTCACTCTTTTTGCCCCTGATTTATCAGTTAAGAAAAATTCATAACTGTGTAAACAAAAGAGAAGAGGGACGATCTACTAACCACAGTAGAAATAACGTCCTTCATGGGAGCCGCTCTTGTAAAGTCTAGTTAACTTGTGACTTAATATATTGTCTACTTGCTCATTCGTTGACCATTTTACATACACACCTACCCCCAAAAGTAGACACTCCTCCATGGTATGTGATTGTTAGCAGGCACACGAGGATTCGGTTAGACATGGTTTGTGATAGCAAAGGTCGGGTGGAGTGTCAAATATTTTATGCTCTCTATATGTTTTTCAAAACTTAAAATCTCTAGCATATGATTTAATCCCTGCTTCCCTATGCGAAGGGCCTTTATTTTACTTTATTGTTGAGTCAGTTTTCCTACTTCTTTCGATCTCCACAAGCAAACACTAGTGTCAACTTTGGTACAACAGTTTTTATATAGTGATATGTTTGACTTATTGCATTATTTTTCCTTGACAATATCCATGAGATATATATGTTAAAAAAGTTGAAGCCAGTGCTGAAAATAAATCTTCCACTGTGGTTGTCAAACGCTTTTATTTAGAATCTATTGCTTTGTGAGCTTAATTTTATGAAAATTCTAATAGCCTCATTGTCTCCAAAGTACTATTCATGAAAGTTTGCACTTGTATGATTCATTTTGTTTACTCTTTGTTTACCTGTTAGCAAACTACAAACCATTGACTTGGATCACTTCATTCAGTTCATGTGCATTGCATTACTATTTGATCAAGATTGTGTTAGTGGCATGTCTCCTTAAAAATTATGTTTTTTTATTGTTACCTAGTCGAGGACCAGCAAGAACTAAGCTCGGGGATGCTTGATACCTCTCAAACGTATCTACAATTTTTATTGATCCATATTGTTATTATATCAACTAGCACGGTGGCCCGCGCACATGCGCGGGCAATATCTTTTGTGTTTTGAGAAAATGTTTGAATAGTTATTTTCTCTCATGTATGTTTTATCTTGTTGTTAGCATCTTATGATCATACTATGTGAGAAACACTGCAAAACTTAAAAAACTTGCGTTTTTTCCATAATTATATACCAAAACGAGAGGAAAGATGTTGAATCAAACAATCTAAACCATGTGTGTGCGCGGGGAACATATTTATTTAATTTCATAAAAATGAATGTTCTTATTTCAAAAGAGAGCATAAGATATGAAACAATTCATTGGTTGTACGAAAAATGTTACATTTTCTAAGGATATGTGGAAATTAACAATAATTCAGATTTCATAATAAGTTGAATACATCATATGTTCTAATTTGCATGTCATTGAAAAGTAGATACTAAAACTCTCACCTTAATCTTTTTTTTGGACCGTCGCCACAATAGATCATTCAATGTGCATGTACCCTCAACTATTTTTATTGTTTTGTTGCTGCTATGTCGGTCTCTATTTTGCGGTTTGGCATTTTATGTCTTTGTTTTCTCAATAAAGAAGTTAATTGACATGATTAATTAGTTTAAAATTCACCATAAACCTCTTTATCAATTATCAACACAATTTCACATCCAACGTTTACCACATAAAGAACGAAAAAAAACCATTTAGTTTTTATGAACTGATAGTGCATTATGATGGAAATATAGTAGGCCAAAGTTAAATAACAACTATGACATTGGAAAAGATATTTTGAATATTATAACATTAGTGTCCATGCACAAACAGGTAAGCTCACTGCATTTAGATGAAATGGTTTTCTTTGTATTAATAATATTAAATCAATACCTGAAATAAATTGGAGTCATGTGGATCCATTGATTATATGGATTGGTTTTTTAATCTAGAGAACATTACATTTGGGTTAACTAAATCCAATAGACTCAATTGACATAAGTTGAAATATAGAATATGGCATTTCTAAATATTAATGGCATTTTCAAGCCAAATAGAAAAAAAAGCATGTTCATTCAAATAACAATATGTGAATAAGAATATTGAAATTCCACCTGCTCTTTGCTTGCTATTTACGATATTATAATAAGAATAGTCGAGCTACTCTTATGTGTAATGACTATATTGCTAGAGCCAGATAGCACCATATTCTGCACTGATCTGTGCATGGAGTCTCACATTCAACTATGCTCCAGATAGCAAAAGGATTCTGCACTGATGTATGCATGTAGTCTCACGTTCAACTGCCTTCAACGATGCCCTTTTATCTCTTTACGGTGAAGTTTTGTTTATTTCAAGCAAATCTGTTTCATCTAAGGCTCACTTTGTCTTGTTTATGCTAAAAATTAAATACCAAAGGAAGCTATGCACGTGAGATCACAAAGGTGAAAGGACACCTCAATTTGTCCCTCGATATTGCTAACTCTGAAATCAGGTCGGCTGGTGTAGAGTGTTTAGCAAAAAACCACCACTTTAGAGGCAAAATTCCGGAAAACCACCACTTTAGCGTGGGATTGCAAAAAGCCACCACTCTAGTACTAAGTTTTTTCAAATCACACCAAATCGAGAATTGATCGCGAATTGACGCTGGTTCCGACAGGTAGAGCCCACCGCTTAGCCTAATTATATATAAAAAATTGATGCGTGCGTGCTGCGGTGTGCGCGTGCTGGCCTTCGATAGCCGTGCGTGCGAGCTGTTGTGCCGTGCGTGCCGTGCGTCCGCCGTCTTGCGTGTGCTGTGTCGTGCGTGCCGCCGCCGTGCGTGTGATGTGTTGTGCGTGCCGCCGTCGTGCATGCTGTGCCGCGCGCCGTGCCGTGCGTGCCACCGTGCACGCGTGTGATGTGCGTGCCGTGCGTGTCGCCGTGCGTGCTATGCCAGCCCGCCAAAGTCACCAGCCTGTCTGTTGCCACTGCTGTGCGTGCGCTAGGTGTTTGATAAAATATCTAGAAGAGGGTCTTGTAGATGGCGATGACAGGTGGGCCCGTCCGCTCAGTTTGCCAGACAATTCGTTATCTATCCATGTTTTCTGCGATTTGAAAAATGTTAGTACTACTAGCAAAATGCCCGTGCGTTGCTACGAATGAGAAAACATATGTCGTGAAGCCTTACAAGGTAAGTTCCCGTTGGCACCGCCTAAACCTGTCAAGATTCAGCCACGACACCTTGTGCTTGCTTCTACATGAGCTTCGACATGGCAATGCCCAGGAGCACGACGGCCGAAGCCCCCCTCCCCCTCTCCCTCGTTGATCCGTCAGAATAAGAAGTTCCACACGCCGCGTCCAATATTGTTTTTGCGTGGAATAAATCACAACAGATTCACCTTAAATACTCTAAGAAGTGACATGCAAGAAAAAATATTCGGTGGGACTCAAATAGTATCACCTACATAATCTTCAAGTGATGAGGACATCCCTAGCTCTTCACCAAAAAACACACATGATAATGTTGCTGCTCAAGATAACACTGATGGAGTGAGACTTGGACCTATGACAAGATCAAGAACCAAGTTATTAGAACAACAGGTGAACTCACTCTTAATAGAATTTGATGTTTGTGATCATGAGAATTTTGTACTGCCTAAGTCTATGCATTTATGTATGATCAGGGTTGTTGATAACACAAACATGAATGGAGAGGAGCATCAAGAGGAGATGGAAAACAACAAGAACAAGCTGGAAAACAAGAAGTACATGCTGGAAAACAAGAAGGAGCAGCTGGAAAACAGAAGCCACAAGATGGGAAACAAGTTGGAGCTGCTGGAAAACAAGGGAGAAATGGATGGAAAACATCAAGGGGGCGCCCCACACCTTGTGGATGCGCCATGGAAAGAGTCCTGGTAGTTTAGGAGAAGTGGACCTGCGAGTCCTTATTTCATAGGACTCTTCTTTTAAATTTCAGATTGTAATAAAAGGGGGGATAGAGTCCCACCCGAACACAACTAGGGGTGGTGCGTCCCACCTCTTTGGCCGCACCCCAACCCCTCATAAATAGCCGGCCCTTGCGCCCCAAATAGGTTAGTTTAAGTTTTAGACAATTTCCCTTACACCTCAGATTGTATTGCTTGTTTAAGCTTTCATCTTGAAGTAAAGATCCGTTGCAAATTCTGCGTGTTATCATCTATTCCATTGGGAATTAGAAGGTACAGGACCACTTGTAGTCGGTTGATTACATTGTGCAAGAGTGTGTAGTTGAGAATATCCACAGGGATTGAAAGCTGTTGCATTGGCAATCAGGTATCAATCCAGGAGAGATCTCAGTGAACCACTAGTTATCATATCAATTTGTGTTGCTCTTTGAGAAGATCGGGCCACCCCTTATCATCTTGGTATCAGATTTCCAGGTTGCCTCTTTGAGCAATTTCGTTTTCATTCGTTTTTTAGATTGTTTTCTTCCTATCCAGAAAAAGCCACACAAAAAGAGAGATTGGAGATTTCGCCATAGACTAGATCAACACCAATTTGCTTCTTCTTTTACTGTTTTCTGTTGATTTTGTGTCCCTGTTTTTCCTTTTGTGTCTTTGAGTTTCTAGGTTTAGGTTTCTAGTTCATCTTGTTCGAGTTCTATCTTTTTTCTATTCAGATCTATACCAGAAAAAGTCACACCAAAAATATCTTGCAGTTGCAAGAACATTGGAGATTGGATCTATTGCTCTCAGGAAAACAACCATAGCCCTTGCAAATTTGCTTGTTGGCATTGTTCCGAAGCAAGATCTATTTCTATTCCGAGATTGGAGATTGTTCCAAGTTGGTTCGGTTTTCATATACCCTGCCACGAAAAAACTTCTTCAAATTCCATACGGAATATTACTCCTAATCGGATCCGAGTTGGACTCCTGCCCGGCACAAAAACAGGAGAATTCCTGTCGTGAGAACAAGTGCTGCCGTGGGCAAATATTTGGGTTGTTTTTCTTCGTTTTCTTCCCGTGTTCTTTAGGATTTCCTTGCTGATCTTTGTGAACTATAGCCAAAGCCATTCTACATCACAAATACTAGGAACTTTCCTATAAGACTGGCATATTTTGTGCTCATCAGGCTGCTCAATCGATTTTTCCATCGTGCTGTTTTTCGGAAAAAAATTTCTCCGCGGTGCGACATATTGTGGTCAAAAGGAGAAAAAGGAAAAAAAAAATTGTCCGTACAGTCCGTACAGATTGGACAAATTGGGCCATAAGAGTGAAAAAATAGAAGAGAAAAAACAGAAAAATCAAAGAGGAAAGAGGCCCCCCAAAGTACCGATCATTGCCACACGTTTGGAGCTGTTTTACGGCTGTCTGCACTACTATTTTGAGCAATCTTGTGCCTGATTTACATTGAGCTTTTGCTAGTGTCTTTCGAGTGCTTGCAACAAATTCTACCATATAGTTGCTCGCCACATTTGTCTCCGAAAGAGTGTGTGTTTCCGGGTCAATTTTTATATCACATTGGACAGTTATTTGGAGTTGCTTTTTGGTGTTGTTAGGTATCCCAACCAAGCCCCACCATATATCCTGATTTTGTCTTGTGATAACCGAGATCCCTGATATTCTCTTCTCACACTTGGTACATATAGCTGCCACTATTTGTTGGTGAAGTATTTTTCTATTCACTCTGGAGAAGTGAGATACACCATTATCTTGCTGGATTGAGTGACTTGAGAGAAACAAACACCCACCTATACTTGTTTTGTTTTCACTAACATAATGGATTCTGCTAGTGTTGCTAATGTGCAGGCAAAGAAGAAACCAGAGGATTTGGTGCAATGGAATGAGTATGAGGCACTAAGAGATACCATGTACAAGAGAATAGCTACAGAAATAGATAAAAATGATGATGCACTGAGGCAAGAACTAAACACTCTAGATCTGAAGATAGAAGCTGCTGCTACTCAAGAATCTGTTGATGTGCTCCAGGAATCTGTGACAAATTTAACAAGACAGATTGCTAATTTAGCTACTCTAGTACAACAAAGAGCTCCTAATGCTGGTGCACACCTGCATGATGAGAATAATCTTGATAACGGCCGAGGCAATGATGGCCATGGCCGTGGAGGAAATGCTTTTGCTCGAAGAGTTCAAGCCCCAGAAAACAATAGGGAAGATGATGGTTTGGGAAAACCTAAATTTTCTATCCCTCCTTTCACATTTGATCATGATGATGTGGAAGAATATTTGTTATGGGAGCTGAAAATAGAGAAGCTATGGAGATTGCATGATTATACTGAGGATAGAAAAATAAAACTTGCATCGTCTGGGTTTGATGGCTATGCTCTTTTATGGTGGGATAATATCACCCAATTAAGAGCAGAAGTAGGTGATCCAGAAATTGTTACTTGGAGAACTATGAAGCAAGTAATGAGGGACAGATTTGTACCCAAGAATTACATTAGAACACTATATGATAAACTCCAACAGTTAAAGCAAGGCTCATTGTCAGTTGATGCTTACTATAGGGAGATGGAGCTGATTCTCCAAAGAGCTCGAGTTAGAGAGGAGCCGGAACACACTATGCAACGCTTTCTCTCAGGGTTGCAATTTAAAATAAAGAGCATTGTGAGGCATCTCCAATATAATGACATGAATGAGTTATTACATCATGCTAGAGAAGCGGAAGCACAATTGGCCGAGGAGGCTAAGCTGAG
The DNA here is from genome assembly GCA_028641055.1 of Alopecurus myosuroides. Classification (NCBI taxonomy): domain Eukaryota; kingdom Viridiplantae; phylum Streptophyta; class Magnoliopsida; order Poales; family Poaceae; genus Alopecurus; species Alopecurus myosuroides. Next base: position 337,058,236 of record CM054059.1, on the reverse strand, counting down.
TGCTAGAAGGAGTTTTCCTCCTAGAAATTCTTCTTTTTCATCACCATCACCACAAGGGTCTCAATTTCGTGGTGCACCAACCTCCAAACCTGAGACTACCACTTCTAATAGCAAGAAAACATCCCAACCAGCTGCAAGTGCAGGTAGTTCTACCATGTCCACAGCAAGAAATAGAGATATGAGCTGTCACACATGTGGAGGAAAAGGGCATTTCAAGAGAGATTGTCCTAATAAAAAGGTCATGCTTGTTAATGAGGATAATGAGTATGAAACTGGTGATGATGCTGATCCCGATGAGGAGGATAATGATGATGTAGATGGTCCAGTTGATGCATATCCTACGCATTATCCCACTATTGTTTGCACACAAAAATCAATGGCGTTGAGTGTTACACCAAGTCCAGAAAATCAGAGATGTAATTTGTTCCAAACTAAAGCTATTGTAGGCCCTCAAATGGCTTGCAAAGTTATTATTGATGGAGGAAGTTGCAGAAACTTAGCAAGCAAAGATTTATGTGCAAAGCTAAAGTTGAAATATATCCCACACCCTCATCCTTATTACATTCAATGGTTAAGTGATAAAGGAGAAATGAAGGTGAGCTACATGGTGAGAGTTGAATTTCAAATTGGACCATACACAGACACCATTGAGTGTGATGTGGTACCAATGTCTGTTTGTCACATGTTGCTGGGAAGACCATGGCAGTTTGACAGGAATGCTATTCACAATGGAAGGTCAAATACATACCAGTTGAATTGGCATGGGAAGGACATCATTCTGAGGCCTATGACACCACAGCAAATTGTAAATGAATCTCGTCAAAAAACAGAAGTGAATTTAGAAACTGAGAGTGAGAGAGATGAGATGAGAGGAAACAAAAATACTGTGAGTGATAATAGCAAAGCCAAGCTGAGTGGTAAAAAATAAAAGTGAGGGAGTGAGCCTATTATGCATGTTAGCCACCAAAGATGACTTGAGAGAGTTTAGTGAGGATCCTAGTTTAGTACCTATAGTGCTCATGCACAAGGGAGAAATTTTGGTTTCTAACGACATGACCCCTCTCTCTATTGGTGTTTCTAATGTGTTGCAGGAATTTGATGATGTGTTTCCAGAGGAGGTACCAGCAGGGTTGCCACCATTGCGTGGCATAGAACACCAAATTGACTTGATACCTGGAGCCACATTACCAAACCGAGCCCCTTACAGGACTAATCCCCAGGAGACGAAGGAAATTCAGAAACAAGTACAAGAGCTCCTTGATAAAGGGTATATTCGCATCAGTCTTAGCCCTTGTGCTGTTCCTGTGATTTTGGTTCCTAAGAAAGATGGTACATGGCGCATGTGCGTAGATTGTAGAGCAATAAACAACATCACTATTCGTTATCGTCATCCTATTCCAAGATTGGAAGATATGCTAGATGAATTAAGTGGTGCTACTGTTTTTTCTAAGATTGATTTGCGTAGTGGTTATCATCAAATTAGGATGAAAGAGGGGGATGAGTGGAAAACAGCCTTTAAGACAAAATTTGGTTTATATGAATGGTTAGTGATGCCTTTTGGTTTAACCAATGCACCTAGTACTTTCATGAGACTTATGAACCATGTTTTGCGTAACTTTATTGGCAAATTTGTGGTAGTCTATTTTGATGATATTCTCATATATAGCCACAATGAAAATGAACATATTGATCATATTAGACAAGTCTTGCATGTGCTAAGAGAAAACAAATTATTTGGTAATCTTGAGAAGTGCACTTTTTGCAAAGATAAGGTCATATTTCTGGGATATGTTGTTTCTAAACATGGGATTGAGGTAGATGATTCGAAAATAGAAGCTATAAGAAATTGGCCTACCCCCATGAATGTGAGTCAAGTGCGTAGTTTTAATGGTCTTGCTGGTTTTTATAGAAGATTTGTTAGAGATTTTAGTACCATTGCTGCACCTCTGAATGATTTAACTAAGAAAGGAGTTGATTTCGAATGGGGTGTTGCTCAAGATATGGCATTTGATGAGCTGAAAAATAAATTGATTTCTGCACCATTGTTGATGCTTCCAAATTTCAATAAACAATTTGAGATTGAATGTGATGCCAGTGGCATTGGAATTGGAGGAGTACTTATGCAAGAAAAGAAACCTATTGCTTATTTTTCTGAGAAATTGCATGGTGCACAATTGAATTATTCTGTCTATGATAAAGAGTTGTATGCGCTTGTTAGAGTTCTTGAGGTTTGGAAACATTATTTGTGGCCAAAAGAATTTATCATACATTTTGATCATGAGGCATTGAAGTTTCTGAAGAGCCAATCTAATCTTAATAAGAGACATGCTAAATGGGTAGAGTTCATTGAGTCTTTCCCATATATTATCAAGTATAAGAAAGGATTGGACAATGTGGTTGCTGATGCACTATCTAGAAAGAACATGCTTCTTACCAAACTAGATGTGCAAGTTCCTGGTTTAGAGAGTCTACGTGAATTATATGCAAATGATACTGAGTTTTCTATGCCTTTTGCTAAATGTACTAGTGTAAAAGCATGGGATAAATATCATATTCATGATGGCTTTCTGTTTAGAGCTAACAAATTATGTGTTCCCGAGTGTTCTTTGCGTTTGCTGTTGTTGCAGGAATCTCATAGTGGAGGATTGATGGGACACTTTGGACGGGAGAAAACATTACTCATGTTAGCTGATAACTTCTATTGGGCACATATGAGGCGAGATGTCTATAGATTTGTGCAGCGTTGCATCACTTGCAACAAAGCAAAGTCAAAATTAAAACCTCATGGGTTGTATACCCCTCTTCCTGCACCTACTACACCATGGGAGGATATTAGTATGGATTTTGTGCTAGGATTACCAAGAACCAAGAGGGGACACGATTCAATATTTGTGGTAGTGGATAGATTTTCCAAGATGTCACACTTTATTGCATGCCACAAAAGCGACGATGCGTCGCATATTGCTAATCTGTTTTTCAGGGACATAGTGAGATTACATGGAGTACCCAGGACTATTGTTTCTGATCGAGACGTGAAGTTCATGAGCTCTTTTTGGAAGACACTTTGGGGGAAGCTGGGGACAAAGTTGCTGTTTTCAACTACATGTCACCCCCAAACTGATGGACAAACGGAGGTGGTGAATCGCACATTATCACAATTGTTGCGCACCATGATCAAGAAGAACCTGCGGGAGTGGGAGGAGTGTTTGCCTCATGTTGAGTTCGCTTATAACAGGGCTGTACACTCCACTACTCAGCTATGCCCGTTTGAGGTGGTGTATGGTTTCAAACCCATTACTCCACTAGATATGTTGCCGCTTCCCATATATGAGAGAGTTAACATGGAGGCTTCGAAGCGTGCTGATTTTGTAAAGAAGATACATGAGAAGACCAAGATGGCTATAGAGCAGAAGGGACAACATGTGGCTGAACGCATGAACAAGAAAAGGAAGGAGATGATATTTCGGGCTGGTGATATGGTTTGGGTGCATTTCCGCAAGGATAGATTCCCAAAATTACGCAAGTCCAAGTTGATGCCACGAGGAGCAGGTCCATACAAAGTTCTTGGTCGAATCAATGATAATGCATACATGATAGATCTTCCAGCTGAGGAGTTTGGTGTTAGCAATTCCTTCAATGTTGCTGATTTGACACCATATTACGGAGATGACCTTGATGCGTCGAGGTCGACGCCTTTTCAAGAGGGGGAGGATGATGAGGACATCCCTAGCTCTTCACCAACAAACACACATGATAATGTTGCTGCTCAACATAACACTAATGGAGTGAGACTTGGACCTATGACAAGATCAAGAACCAAGTTATTAGAACAACAGGTGAACTCACTCTTAATAGAATTTGATGTTTGTGATCATGAGAATTTTATACTGCCTAAGTCTATGCATTTATGTATGATCAGGGTTGTTGATAACACAAACATGAATGGAGAGGAGCATCAAGAGGAGCTGGAAAACAACAAGAACAAGCTGGAAAACAAGAAGTACATGCTGGAAAACAAGAAGGAGCAGCTGGAAAACAGAAGCCACAAGATGGGAAACAAGTTGGAGCTGCTGGAAAACAAGGGAGAAATGGATGGAAAACATCAAGGGGGCGCCCCACACCTTGTGGATGCGCCATAGAAAGAGTCCTGGTAGTTTAGGAGAAGTGGACCTGCGAGTCCTTATTTTATAGGACTCTTCTTTTAAATTTCGGATTGTAATAAAAGGGGGGATAGAGTCCCACCCGAACACAACTAGGGGGGTGCGCCCCACCTCTTTGGCCGCACCCCAACCCCTCATAAATAGCCGGCCCTTGCGCCCCAAATAGGTTAGATTAAGTTTTAGACAATTTCCCTTACACCTCAGATTGTATTGCTTGTTTAAGCTTTCATCTTGAAGTAAAGATCCGTTGCAAATTCTGCGTGTTATCATCTATTCCATTGGGAATTAGAAGGTACAGGACCACTTGTAGTCGGTTGATTACATTGTGCAAGAGTGTGTAGTTGAGAATATCCACAGGGATTGAAAGCTGTTGCATTGGCAATCAGGTATCAATCCAGGAGAGATCTCAGTGAACCACTAGTTATCATATCAATTTGTGTTGCTCTTTGAGAAGATCGGGCCACCCCATATCACCTCCTCATTAACTATGTTACTTATTTCCTTTGGAGTGTTTCACGGTAATAGAATAAAGGTATGGGTCCCCCGCGAGCCTTTTCAGCAATGGGGCCTAGGGACCTGACTCGGTCAATTCTTTAGTTGACATCGATACCAAGTCGCATTGACTCTCTTGGAGGAAGATCCGCCAAGGGGCGAAGCGGTCCAATTCAATGTTGTACTGTTACGCTAAGTAACTCTCCTGTTAGGAAATCGATCTAGCTACTTATCTCCATTGATGTGGGAACAAAGATCCAAGTTTATAAAGAAATTGTAGAGGAACAACTATACCCTACATATAGAAACAAGATCCATGATTGTAGGAAACAAACAAATAACCATAAAATAGGAACAAATGTCCATTGATGTGGGAAATTTTTTCCAAGTTCATAATAACTATCTAGGTGAACAAAGTTCCAATTTGATAACAACTTGTAGAGGAACAACTATACCCATACCTATAGGAACAAAGTTCCATGAACGTGGGAACAAAAACAAGAAAGATACTCCCTCCGTCCACTTTTATAAGGCACACTACCTACCATTTCAATTTTGACCACACACATAGTAAAGTAAGTGAATCTATGTATAAAATAAGTCTAGATTCACTCATTTTATAATGTATGTGGACAAAATAGAAATGCCTTACAAAAGTGAACGGAGGGAGTATGTAGGAACAAAATTCCATTGGTGTGGGAACAAAGTTCCAAGTTGATAATAAGTATCTATAGGAACAAAGTTACAATTTGATAATAACTTGAACAGGAACAACTATATCCTACATATAGTAAAAATGTTCCATGAATGTGGGAATAAAAAATGAACCATAAAGAGGAACAAAAGTCCATAAATGTTGGAACAAGGTTCCAAGTTGATAATAATTATCGAGGGGAACAAAGTTCCAATTTTATAAGATCCTGAAGAGGAACAACTATACCCTACATATAAGCACCGATCCATGAATGTGGGAACAAAAACAAGAAACATATGTAGGAACAAAAGGTCCATTGGCGTTGGAACAAAGTTCCAAGTCGATAATAACAATGTAGAGGAACAAAGTTCCGATTTTATAACAACTACATATAGGAACAAAGTTACATGAATGTGGGATAAAAGAAGAACCATAATTAGGAACAAAGGTCCATTTATGTGGGAAGAAAGGTCCAAGTTGATATGAACTTGTAGAATAAAAACTATACTCTACATATAGGAACAAAGTTCCATGATTGTGGGAACAAAAACAGAGAACGATAAAAATATGAACAAAGATCCATTGGTGTGGGAACAAATTTCCAAGTTGATATTACCTATCTAGGGAACAAATTTCCAATTTGATAACAACTTGTAGAGGAACAACTATACCTGATAAGGGGTGGCCCGATCTTCTCGATGAACTAACTCTCTCTTTTTGTATTTTCTGATAACTTGGATAACTAGTGCTACACTGAGACCTCTCACAGCTAATCCCCGTTGACAATGCAACAACAATCAAGCTCCTTAGATATTCTCAACTACACACTCTTGCACAAATGATCAATGATCACAAGTGGTGCTGTATCCCTTTATTCCCAGATGGAATAACAAGATATCACGCTGCTTTGCAATGGGTAAACTTCAAGATGAATGCTTTACAAGCAATACAATCTAGAGGCTAGGGTTTCTGGTTTTTGGTTTAAACTTGTTCTCCCTATTGCTAGGCGCCCCATGGGGTATATATAATAGGGGGGTGCGGCCACAAGAGGCATCCTTGCGCAAGCACAACCCTATTAGGACTAGGAAACCTAACACAACTACTATAGGATACAAACCGACCCCACACACAAAGGGGTGCGGCCACAATTGGTATACAAACCAATTCTAATACAACTAGGACATATCTTGGGCGCATTGTGCTTCCATGTGGGCCCTCCTTCTTGGTTGTCCATCATAGAGTGCATTTAACCTTGTGGAGGCACTCATCCCCTTGTTGATATTGATGAATAACAATTGTTTCTATTGAATAACAATTGTTATGAATTGTTTCTTCTCTTGTTTTCACCTTCTTGAATATTTGTTTTCACCATGAGCTTGATGTCTTTTATCAACTCTTCATTCATGCTTGTGAGAACAATGTCCTTAGGTCCATCCTCATCATCCTCCCTTTCTTCAAGACAAGACGTCCTCGTCTTGTAATTATCTGAAAGTGGAATAAACAAGAAAAACAAAGTGTATGCACCATATATATAGATATAATGGTACTCATTAGTTGTTAGCAAAACACAATATAGTGAATATATCATATGATCACGAAATTTGTATGCAAACAACACATAATAGTCATATTCTTTCAACTCATAGCAATCAAAATTGCAAATATAAGTATAGTTTGATTTAATAGAACATGTATCCAACAAATAATGTGGTGAACTAAACATATGTGTTTCGGCCACTTCATCATGTTTATCAATATCTATCCCAAATAACACATTATTTATTTCGGCCACTTCATTATATGTAACACATATATGATGTATCATGAAAATTTTATCCAAATTATAGTCACCAATCAAATAAAATTTGAAACTAGTATCATATGTGCTAACATTATCACAAACAAATTTTTCCATAGCACATTGTATATCAATTGGTTCTTTAAGCATGTCATCATAAATAATATCACTAGAAGGTATCATAGCAAGTACTTCTTTATGTGTAATCAAAACCATGTTGTGAAATTTCGAATTCATAGGTTTGTATGGTTGAAAATTATCACATAATTCATTACTACTAGGTACCAACCCGAAATCTATACCATTATCATTACTAACCTCCTCATGTGTAGTAGGTATGATCTCCTCAATATCTTGTGAATTTGAAGGTTGTAGCTCCCTTTCTTCAAAAATAACCTTCATATCACAAGCTAGCTTTCTTGTATCCTCCAATTTATGTGATGATTGTAATGTTTCCTTGCCCTCCCTTTCTTCAAGAGAAACCTGTACATAAGAAACATCACTAGGAAAAATTATGGCATTAGTTAAAAGACTTTTTCCACTCGGCCTAGGCTTGTCTTCCTCCATGGATTTGTTGTTTTCACTCCCCTTCTCTATCACTTCAAACTTTTGCCTTGATTCATGCATGATTTGTTGGGGTGACATAGGCCTCAATATAATATCCTTATTGTTCCAATTCAAGTGGTAGGTGTTTGCTCTCCCATCATGTAGCACCTTTCTATCAAATTGCCATGGTCTTCCAAGTAATAGGTGGCAAACCGACATGGGAACAACATCACACTCAATTGTATCCTTGTATGGTCCAATTTGAAATTCCACTCTCACCATATGACATACTTTCATCTCCTCTTTGTCAGTGATCCATTGAATATAGTATGGATTGGGGTGTGGAATATACTTCAACCTTAGCTTTGCACATAATTCTTTGCTTGCTAGATTTCTACAACTTCCTCCATCTATGATCACCTTGCAAGCCATACTAGGTCCAACAATTGCTTTGGTTTGAAATAAATTGCACCTTTGGCTCTCATCTTTGTTAGGAGCAATAGTCAATGCTTTGGTGCACACAATAGTTGGATAATTTGTAGCAAAGGCATCAATAGGACCATCATCATCATTATCATCATATGGATCCTCATCATTAGGATCAACATCATCTCCAGTCTCATACTCATCATTAGCATTAAGGAGCATAACTTTCTTGTTGGGGCAATCCTTCTTAAAGTGTCCTTTTCCTCCACATGTATGGCATGTCATGTCTCTATTCCTTGTAGGAGGTGTAGCACCACTAGAACCCGAAGTAGAAGCAATGGGCTTCTTTGAACTTGATGAAATTGGCTCGGGTTTGGGTGTAGAAGGTCCACGGGTAGGGGGTGTAGGAGTTGTAAAATTGGATTGTTGAGAAGAAAAACTCCTCCTTGCACTCACTTGAAGCTCCTCTTGCAATCTCTTTTCGGCCTCCCTTGCTTGATGTAGTAATTCACTCATATTGTTGTAAGTAACATGCCTCACAATGCTTCTTATTTTGAATTGCAATCCACTCAAGAATCTTTGCATTGTTTGTTCAGGAGCCTCTCTAATTCTAGCCCTTTGAATAATCAACTCCATCTCCTTGTAATAGGCATCAACTGTCTTTGATCCTTGCTTCAATTGTTGCAATTTGTCATAGAGAGTTCTAATATAATTCTTGGGAACAAATCTATCTCTTAACAATTGCTTCATCTCTCTCCATGTGTTCACCTCTTCCTCTTCTTTTTCTTCTCTATCCTTTGTAATGCCATCCCACCACAAAAGAGCATAGCCATCAAAAGAAGAAGATGCAAGGTTCACCTTTCTCTCCTCGGGATAATCATGTAATCTCCATAATTTTTCAATTTTTAGCTCCCACATCAAGTACTCTTCCACATCTTCAGAGTCACAAGAAAGATTAGGCATAGAGAATTTAGGTTTTCCCAAGCCATCATTCTCTCTATTATTTTCCAAAGGAACTCTCCTTGCAATATGCCCACGGCCATCATTGAAATTTCTTCTCCCATCATCAATTGGAGCAATGGCTTGTGGTGCTTGTTGAAGTTGTTGCAATGTATTGGTGATTGTAGTCATTTGGAGTTGCATAGTCCTTATAGCTTCCTTGATCTCATTAACAGAATCTTGAGATGCACACTCCCTTATCTTCAAATCAATCACATTCAAATCTTCTCTCAATTGGTCATCACTTCTTTCAATATCATTCTTGATTTTTCTGGACAAGTGATCTCTCAATGCTTCATACTCATTCCATTGGACAATCTCCTCGGGTTTCTTCTTTGCCTGCACATCAACATCACTAGAAGAACTCATGATTAATTTGTTAGTAACAAAATAAACAATGGGTTTGTGGTGCCTCTCTCAACTCACTCAAAACCAAGCAAAGAGGCTTCACTTGATGTTCCAAGAGAGAAAAAGATCAACTTACCAACAAGGAGCAATGATCAATGTGCTTTGGTGTGGGAAGAGAATATCTGAGCTATCAAGTATCACAATGCAAACAGGGCTTATGGTGGGGCTTGGTATGGATACCTAACAATCACCAAAGTAATAATCCTATTTGCTGTTCTTGTGAAGATATAAAAGATCCACGGAAACTCACACAATATGGAGACAAATGTGGCAATGCAATATATGGAGGAGTTTTGCAATGCACTAGAAAGTCACTAGCTAGGCTCTTATTGACAGGCACAAGATTGCTCAATGAAAAACCAAGTGTCACAATGGCAAGCTCAACTAGTAAACAATAGTAATAATATGGCCTCTTTGCACTTTCTCTTTTCTCTTTTCTCTTTTCTCTTTTTTTTTTTTATACTTTTTGCTTTTTCTATTTTTTTGAATTTTTCAATGGCCTTACACTAAGCTAGGAGCAACAATTAACCAAACACAAGTGATACACAATGGTGGTGATGAAATTAGAGCAACCTGTCAGAGCACAAAATAGCTATACTTGTGGGCAAGTTCCTATAAATATGCTGTAGATAGGCTGTGTCTATGGTTCACAAAGTATGGAGTGGAATGATCCTAGTGAAGAAAACAGGGAATAACAAAGAAACACAAAAGAAACTAGGTGAAAATATGGATGAAACAGCTCACGGCAGAGAAACAGACCCACGGCAGCAAATCTCACTGTTTTTGACTCACGGCAGAGCTCACGGCAGCAATTTCGAACGTTTTCGTACCGCGGCAGAGATTCCAGTCTCACGGCAGAGAAACGACGATTTTCTGTACCGCGGCAGCGCACCTACGCGTGTTACACGGATCGGTAAGGCTGATGCGGTGGTTTTCCTGTGTTCGCGCGTTACAGCAGAGGCGGCAGCGAAACGATCGCTTTTCTGTGCCGCGGCAGCGCACAGGGCTCGGTTTGGTAAGCTGTGATACGGGCTTGGGGGCGGATTTGTAAGCGTGTTACGGCTCGATTCCGAGTTCGACTAGGCCACGGCAGCGATGGGGTGATTGCGAGTAGGATAGGGAAGCGATTGGTTGTGCGCGGGTATGGGATGTATATGGAAGGTATGCTGCGGGTTTTGGTGGATGTTTCCGAGTATGGCAAGGGTGTGGTGCGGTGGTATGATGGCACGGATAGGAACCCTAGATGGACTCGGATTGGTGGGTATATGGGTGGATTTTTGCGGGTATGAGCTAGGGCAACTCGAATTGGAGGTGGGTGGTGGGTATGTTGCGGATATTTTTGGGATTTTTGAGGTTTTCGCCAAGAACAAACAATGAACCTAGATCTTGGCCGACACAAAGATAACTAAAAACAGAAAAAGAGTGACACGAAATCTAACACAATGACAGCAAAAGAAAAACAACTATGGTGATATCTAAGGCTCTGGCAACAACTAGACCTAAAATTTTTGTATGGCTTTTTCTGGATAGGAAATAAAAACAACTAGACTAGGGATAAATTTGCTCACCGAGTAAACCTGAGAATCTGATACCAAGATGATAAGGGGTGGCCCGATCTTCTCGATGAACTAACTCTCTCTTTTTGTATTTTCTGATAACTTGGATAACTAGTGCTACACTGAGACCTCTCACAGCTAATCCCCGTTGCCAATGCAACAACAATCAAGCTCCTTAGATATTCTCAACTACACACTCTTGCACAAATGATCAATGATCACAAGTGGTGCTGTATCCCTTTATTCCCAGATGGAATAACAAGATATCACGCTGCTTTGCAATGGGTAAACTTCAAGATGAATGCTTTACAAGCAATACAATCTAGAGGCTAGGGTTTCTGGTTTTTGGTTTAAACTTGTTCTCCCTATTGCTAGGCGCCCCATGGGGTATATATAATAGGGGGGTGCGGCCACAAGAGGCATCCTTGCGCAAGCACAACCCTATTAGGACTAGGAAACCTAACACAACTACTATAGGATACAAACCGACCCCACACACAAAGGGGTGCGGCCACAATTGGTATACAAACCAATTCTAATACAACTAGGACATATCTTGGGCGCATTGTGCTTCCATGTGGGCCCTCCTTCTTGGTTGTCCATCATAGAGTGCATTTAACCTTGTGGAGGCACTCATCCCCTTGTTGATATTGATGAATAACAATTGTTTCTATTGAATAACAATTGTTATGAATTGTTTCTTCTCTTGTTTTCACCTTCTTGAATATTTGTTTTCACCATGAGCTTGATGTCTTTTATCAACTCTTCATTCATGCTTGTGAGAACAATGTCCTTAGGTCCATCCTCATCAATACCCATACATATAGGAACAAGATCCATGAATGTGGGAACAAAAACAAGAAACATATATAGGAACAAAGTTCCATGATTGTGGGAACAAAAACAGAGAACGATAAAAATATGAACAAAGATCCATTGGTGTGGGAACAAATTTCCAAGTTGATATTACCTATCTACGGAACAAATTTCCAATTTGATAACAACTTGTAGAGGAACAACTATACCCATACATATAGGAACAAGATCCATGAATGTGGGAACAAAAACAAGAAACATATGTAGGAACAAAAGTCCATTGGTGTGGGAACAAAGTTCCAAGTTGACAATAACTATCTTGAGGAACAAAGTTAAATTTGATAACAACTTGTAGAGGAACATCTATACCCTGCATATAGGAACAAATTTCCATGAATGTGGCAACAAAACAAGAACCATGATTAGGAACAAAGGTCCATTGATATGGGAACAAATTTCCAAGTTGATAAGAACTATCTAGAGGAAAAAACTTCCAAAAGAGTATAAGAACTTGGAGAGGAACAAGTATACCCATACATATAGTAACAAAAGTTCTATCAATATGGGGGGGGTAAACAAGAATAATATGTAGGAACAAAAGGACAATTTATGTGGGAACAAAAGTTCCAAGTAGATAATAACTATTTAGAGGAACAAACTATAATAACTATTTAAAGTTCCAATTTGATAAGAACTTGTCGATGAACATCTAAACCCATATATATGGGAACAACAGTTCCATGAATGTGGGAATAAAACAAGAACCATGAGTAGGAACAAAGTTCAGTGCTGGTAATGTGTTGAAAGATAAGAAGTCCAATGATGTGGGAACAAAGTTCTAGGTTGATAACGACTACATAGAGCAAGAAAGTTCCAAGTTGATAAAGGGCTATGTAGCGGAACCACTATGCCTATATGTAAGAACAATGTTCCATGAATGCGGTCAAATAAAAAAGAACCATATATAGAAACAAAAAGAACATTTATGTGGGAACAAAGTTCCAAGTTTACGTATGAACAAAGGGTCCATTGATGTGGAAACAAAGGTTCAAGTTGATAACAAACTATCTAGAGGAACAAAGTTCCAAGTAGATAAAAACTATGTAGAGGAGCAACTATACCAATATGTTGGAACAAAGTTCCATGAATGTGGGAACAAAAAAATAACCTTCTGTAGGAACAAAAGTACATTAATGTGGGAACAAAAAAAAATCAAAAGTTGATGTAGGAACAAAGGTTCATTGAACAAAAGGATAGAAAAAGATGTAATATGGTACAACGAAGATCTTTGTAGATGGGATATTTAGCTTGGTACTAGGGTATAGTTGGCAAATTTCCTTGGGTCTATCGGACATGCTCTACGATTCAACTGATTTAGTAAAAGAAAATGGTCGATGTCTCCTTGTTTTTTCGTGGATTTTCCGTTTTTCGCCATGGTCTCACATCCGCTTGTGAGTGCTTTCAATCTTCATAAACACATGGTACCGCAGTACTAATTACTACATGTCTATAACAAAAGAACAGAAAATATAGATGGAACATCATTGAAGAAATTATACTGAAAAACGATGACTACTAGAAAACAATAGAAAAGATAACGAGCAAGTAAAAAAAACCCAAAAATCTATTAAAGATATTCTTCAAATAATACAACCAGGTTTTTTTTACTACATACATATACATATCCAAGACTAAAAGAAGGAAATCTTCTATAGATACAAGTTGCTCCAAAATAAGGGACCATGTAGATTGCCTCCATGTTAATCGCTTGGAACTAAGAAGGAAATTGGACAACCGGTATTGTAATAGCATGGTTTTACTACAGCACGCAGAGTGAAAAAGATCAAAAGATCAGATTTATCAGATCAATTTCCGCTTCTTGGAACCATGCACCTGTGTTGTCATACCATTTGAAGATGCTGAAGAACAGCGATAGGAAACAAGCATTCTATACTGCGGCATAATTCCTGTATCACATAACATAGACAAAAAAAACAAAAAAACAGTTAAAACAAAAAAGAGATTGAAGAGACAATACAGTTATTTAGATATGGATGGAAAATTTACAGGAGCAAAGTTCTTGAATTCTTGGCCATCCCAATTTTCCACTTAGACCATGACATATAACCTGCAATCATTACTACATCACATGAAAATGAAAATAGGATCTTCATGAAGCAAACCTAAACTAGATTTAAAAATCTGGGGTGAAAAACAAAAAACTCTTAATATGTGTAATGTCAAAAAAATTCTTTACCCATTATTTTGTTGAGGAAGATCGTCCGGAGATACATACTGAAAATTGTCCATGTCATCAACAAGTGTCTTTGTCTCATTGCATGCTTTATGGAAATTTGATACCTGATATTATATACATATAGATGGTCAATTTTGAAGAAAAAAAATGTTAAAAAAATTACATGTTCATATTCGAAAAAAAAGGAAAAGCCAAAAAGAATAGATAGGGCGCATACCATATTGGAAGTCCTTCTATCCTTTTTCGCTGTCTCCACAACTTGCCGTGAGTCAAAAAAGTTGATGGTTTTGAATAATAAATTCACGCATGTCGATGTCAATGAATGGAATCTACTAGAGGAAAATACAGCTGCAAAATGAAGAGAACACACGTTGAGAAAGATTTTAAAAACAAAAAACTGTAAAAACAGCGGATCGGAATTTTAAAAGAGATACAAAAAAACTGTAAAATTATGTGGCATACCATGTCACAATTTGCTAGGTTGTACTTATTCTTAATGGAAAAAAGTTCTTGTCTGGCAGAATTGACATCAAATTTTTCAAGAGTCGCATTAAGATTGCTCTGGACATGAATCGACAGAAAAGTATAAATTAAAAAGAAGTATGACAATAAAAGAAAGAAAAGACTTCTAGTGAAAGGAAGAAGGAAAATACAAATGAGATAATTCAATGCGAAATATGGAGTGAAACATAGCTTCACTCGAGACTTCCGATCTCCGATTTTTGTGGCAAAATGTTCATTAAATATCTGAACAAATACAACCATAACTTCATTTGAGATCCACCCTCTTGCCTTCTGACATTGATAGAAGTTCCCATATGAAACAAGATATCCATTAATATCAAGGAAAATGCTACAAAAAAGGAAAGGATATATTCTTAATTAGATCAAAACTTGTAGAAGCAACAACAAGTACAAAAACTGACAAGGATGAAAAAAGAGGAGACATGATGCACATGTTGAAGATGTTGTTTCCTTTTTCTTTATTATCTTGTTACCTAGATACTTCGTCTAAAACAATTTCAATGATTCTTCCACAACCAAATTAAATAACTGCTCCGATGCACATGGTTTCTTCATATACCTCTTCTTTTGTTTCTTCTTATCAATTGTACTAGGACCAGAAATTTCAATAATGCCAGATGGGCTACGTTACTATCAGCTGCATATGATGGAAAATACACATGAGATAAAAAAAAGAAAAAATAAATAGTATTTGACATGTGTGATAAGTACTAGATGTAAGAAAGGCAAAAATTAGTATGACAGTGCATAAAATCTGATTTGATAAAATGAGAGCCAACAAAGTAGCATAGTTACATACAAGGAGATGGCTCCTTGGCCTTAATTCCTGCAAAAGATTCATCCGCACAAGACATGGCCGCGTCAATGCCTAAAGATACTATGTCTTCCTCCATGTCTTCCTGACTATGTGTGACTGTTTGATTGGGTACAAGAGGATTTTCATAGGGACAAGTCATATCCACATCACCACCCACCGCCTCACTTAGATTTGGAACTAGTAAATTAGTGGGGGCTTGTGATGCATGCCTATTTAAAGAGTTTTCCGAAACATCTTCTTAGTAATAACTATATACAAGCGGAAATGAAAGAAGAACAAAAATAAGTTATAAAAATGACTACATGAGAAATAAACATAAAAGGAAAAAAAAGGAGGAAACAATAGACATAAATACCACACATTATCTTATCGGAATTAGAAACTTGTTCCACATAATCTATAGGACCAAAGGTGAAAAAATCAACACCTAAAACTAGTGCGTCCACTGAATCTCTAACTTGAAAATCACTAGTGTGTGGCAATGTAGGGGCTCGATGTCACTGGGATTTTCTCACCCATAAGTTCGTTGGAATGTGAAGAGTGTACAATTACTTTCTCTTGATCTCGCTATTGAGCACTCAAAACATATTCTCCAACTTCTGGGCTCGCACCATGATGATTAACAAGTCGATTCTTGTTTGAAAAATCGTCCAAATCATCTTCTCTGCTATTAGCTGCAAAAAAAAATTAAAAATCAAAAAAACTAAAATGATTAAAATGAAGATGTTGATATTATCAAGAAACATTAACAAAAAAAAAGTGAGGAACATACTAGATGCTAGCTTATGCACATCAGAAATTTGCTCTCGATGGAGTCTCTTCTCGCAACTGGTCGTAACAACAAAACCTACAACGCTTGCGTCAACTTGTTATATATGACGTCCATCGGTTGGACATGACAATGAAGGCACGGACATCACTGGGGATTTTGTCGCCAATGGCTTCGCTAGATTTTGATCTCTGAACAACTACTTGATGTACTAGGGAAAGAACATTCTCAGTTCCTACATGCTCTAGCTGTTGAGGGCTTGAAAGAGACTCTCCGGCATGGGGGATAGCGTAAGAATGAATACTAGTTGTAGCTTCACCTTTCCCTTCATCGCGCTCAACACTATCTTGCCTTGATTTAAATATGTTGGCTATGTTTGCTTCACATGTGTCCAAGTGATGAGATACAGCGGAATTATTAGCTTCCGATATCAAACAAAATCGACCGTTGACCATCTTGTGAACATCACGTAAAATCTCAGCTTCATGTGATTGAACAATAGAGTCAATAATTGTCTTGATCTGATGGGGGGAATTAGTACGAAATCACCACTAAGAATAGACTAATGTTTTTTAAGTGACACGTACTCAACCAAGAAAACAAAATATGCTAACAAAAGATTGAAATGTGTAAAAGAAAGGAATGCTAACATCTGGAGTTGAATTTTTAGCATGATTAGACGCACTATAAGCTTGATCTGAGTTAACTGGTTGGTGGCTAGAACTAGGATAATTCTTACGTTTAGTACTCCAAAAACATTTTCATTTGAAGAACGATCACTGTCAAGATGAATAACATTTTGAAAGTCAGTAGCGCGGACATGGTACATCCTTGGTTCACCATAATCAACTTGATATTGGATATCCCCTGAATTTAAGTCCAGCATATCCATGTAACCAACCTAGATAAAGAAAACAAAAAAAAACATGAGGACATGTTATGTAAAACAACAGACACGAGAGAAATCATAAAATCAAGATACCCACTGCTAGAACTATAAGGCTACCACCAACATTCACTGGATTTTCAAAATTCTCTTTATAAATCTTGTTCTTGCAACTTTCAATCTCTCGGACAATACATTGAAGACAAAAGGAATCCCAATCATATCTATTGATCATTGAAACATCCATGAGTGAAAAGAGTAGGGTCCAGTCTACTGTATCAGATGTGGAAGGACAAACTATTGTTCCCAAAAAGACCAAAAGAAAGGAAACCATGAAAGGTTCCTCATTCTCACCACCAACCAATAGCTCAATGGCCTTTTGTGAAAAATTTACCATCAACCATGTGTTTCTTTCTCGGAATATTAACCTTCTCCACGATGGCAGGATCATCACCAGACAGAATCACAGGAATATCGCATGTGATAAAAAAAATATAGAAAGATTGAGCAACTATGAAATACTTACAAGATAAAGAATCGAACGGTACCAGAATGTTTTCAAATCATGCAAACATAATATGCTAGATTCTCTTTTTACTTAAGTAGCAGAACATAATTAAATAGTTTCACTAGAAAATAATAAATGGATATGAAAAAGTAATATGAAGGACCCTAAGAATTGTGGGACCATAGATGCGTTGAAATTGATTTGTTTAGTCCCATGTCTGAACATTGAAAGCTCGGGGACGAATTTCTCCACAATCCAATCAATCAAATTAAGAGGGAACACAACATGGATCTTCAGATCAGGCATCCTATCATACCCATATTTGATAAGGATCTTCCGTTAATTAAGGGAGAGATTCTTAACAGCATTCTCAAAACGCCGGGTAGAAAATCTAGTCTTGATACGAGCACTTGTATCCTCATCTCCCATAGATGTCATCTATGCCATCGAAGGAGGAACAGAAAAGGAGAATTAGAAAATGAAAAAGGTAAGATGAACAACCTATATCCCAAATAGAGATAATTATCACGAAAACAAAAATAAAACCAAAAATTCTGCAAATACTCCCTACTAAAAACAATTGTACACATCATACAAAAAAAACGGTAGGAGAGCATGCTATTTTGCGAAACTACAAAATTGAAAAACTAAACAAGTGGACCGAGAGGACATGGAGTGACTAAATAATTTAGTATAGATGAACTAACTAAATTGTAATAGATATTCAACTCTACTACTATAGAGGAACTAACTATATTAGTACATGACGAATGTGCTAATTCAGTAACAAAAAGAGAACAAAACTCTTATATTAATTTAGCGGGCATCATGCAAAAAATGAAAAGAAACCAACTAATGTATTCTTAAATCATAGATACGTTTGTCGACATTTTATTCGTTCTGAAAATTATGCCAACATCTAATTTGTAGCTCCTGCAATCATCCAATCCAAAAAAGCATAATGTACCATCTACTCCAAAAAAAGCTAAAAGTGGGATAACGAAAACATAGCACATAAGCAAGGCAAATGCGAAAACGGTACAAAAAAAGTTAAAGTTGAATGGCAAAGAAAGTAGAATTAAGTAAAAAAAAAAGAGAGAGAAAAGTTCACTGCCAAAAAGTGTGGATATGCCTTAAGGCACTATGAAAAAATTAGTGTCTAGAAACAAAAAAAAACTATAAAGGATAATGAAGACATTTCAGTGACCCATTTTACAGGATAGAAACATATAAAATGAATGAGTAAAGAATAATGGTCCATCAAATTACTTTATTCTATATTGATATACATCCTACAAACAGCTACATCACTTACTAACCAAGCCATGGCTATTATCAGGACACACAAACTAAACGAATTAGACATCTAACGTTGCACAAACACGTACATTTGTCTACATTACAAACAGCGCAAATTAACTCTGCCAAGATTTATGAAACGGGAGAAGAAAATGAACAAATCACATAGTCCCCAAGATAAAATGCACGGGAACGAGCTTCGCTCCGGAAATGAGATGCCTACTTTTTTAGATATTGAACTGACATTTCACTACAAGGCCAAAACGGTAAATGGTTCCTTGCAGATAACTACCCAAGGATGGAAGCAAAGGGAATTTGCAAAAAATGGAATCACCACACCTACTTTCTATGCGGCGGTACTAGAAAACAAAGCCCAGCATCGTCTCGAATTGCACGGAGGAAATCACACCTATGTTCACAAAAATCTTAATATCTAGCTGTAGGACCATGCACTACAACAATACACTGGAGATCTAAAAAAACATCAAGAAAGCAAACCCTAAAAACATCGTGGACAGAAATAGAGAGACAAGAACAATAGTGAAACAGAGGTCGACATAGTTATACCTTAGAGAGCGACATCTGTCGTCGTCGACCGGGACACCGATGGAGCTCGCGGGCAGAGATCTGCTAAATTGGAGCGCCCGTAGGAGAGGAGATCGAGGCTTGGAGGAAGCAACCTGTGATGATGCGACACCTCCCAAGCACGAGAAGAAACTGCCGGTGAGGAACCACCACAGGAGGAGGAGGAACGAGACGGCGAAGGGGGGAGTGGGGGAATGGAGACGACGGGCGGAAGAGAAGGAAACGAGGAACGGCCGCCGCCGTCTTACCGGAGCTTTGAGTCTGGCAGATCCATGAGGAAGAGAAGGAAAATGAGGGTGGGGAGGGCGAGAGGGCGATTGAGTGGGAATGGGCGCGTACGGGAGGAGGAAGGAGAAGCTAACGAACGGCCGCTGCGGCCGCCTTATCGGAGCCTTGAGCCTAGCGGGTCCATGAGGAAGAGAAGAAAAAACCGCCGGAGAAAGGGGAGGAACGAGACGGCGAGCGAGGAGGAATGGCGGGCGAGTAGGGGAATGGATGCATACATAGAGGAAGGAGAAGGAAAAGCTAACAGTCGAACTAGTTAGACGGGAGGCCCACGTTAGAAATCATTCAGCGAAACGGTAGCACGCATCGCCCAGGCGACGGCGAGTGAATTCCGTTCTATCCTGGTCGTGGCTTGGCTGCCTTGTCAGCTTTGGTGGTTAGCTTTTGCAACATATACATGACATCCAACGATCAGTGCTATCTGTCACAGCACAGCCCTAAAAATGGTTGCGTAAAGTCTTCGTCAAAGATGGTGGTCTGCTCACCACCACCCAAAATGTGGTGTGGTGGTTTTTTGTCATTTTCTTACTGATTCTAAATGACAATTTGACGGTGGAAAGATGTAGGCTCCGTTTGGGAGTTCAGTTTTTTTTGAAGTATTTTGAGAATACTTCAGTTTCCAAAAATACTAAAGTACTCCCTCCGTTCCATAATATAAGATGTTTTAGCTATTTCCCATGTTGTCTAGATACACACTTAAGTGAGTGTACATATATACTAAAATGTGTCTAGATACATGTGTATATATGTGAATGTGGAAAAAGTCTAAAACATCTTATATTGTGGAACGGAGGGAGTATCAAATACTTCAACCTGTTTGGCACCAACGAATAATGAGTTTTTATATACTTCAGTATTGCAAGAAATTGTACTGATTTTGAAGTATGTAAAAAAGAGATCTGGACCTCTTTTTCCAAAACTGAAGTATTTGTTTGCCAGGCAGGTAAATATTTTATTATTTGAATACTTCGGTTTTAGAAAAACTTTGTTACCAAACTAGGCCGTACTCCCTCCGTCTCAAATTAATTGTCACAAAGTTTAACAAAAGTAGATGTATCTAGACATAATTCAGTGTTAGATACACCCACTTTTGTCAAACTTTGCGACGGTTAATTTTAGGACAGAGGGAGTACCATTTATAGGTCGCCCTCGCATAGCGTTAAAGGACATGGCTTGCTACCACCAACGGTGAAATCTTCAAGGCTTAGTACAGCACAAATAAGGTGTCCAGAAATATGAATAAAGGTGCAACCATTATTTTTCTTGTTATACAGGTCTCAACTTTGCTCTAAAAAAATATAACTACTGGATCT
Source organism: Alopecurus myosuroides (assembly GCA_028641055.1). Taxonomy (NCBI): domain Eukaryota; kingdom Viridiplantae; phylum Streptophyta; class Magnoliopsida; order Poales; family Poaceae; genus Alopecurus; species Alopecurus myosuroides. Next base: position 337,037,097 of record CM054059.1, on the reverse strand, counting down.
CAGAAAAATAGTTTACCTACAACATGTTTATTGGAGACACTACAAATTAGCTGCCTGTTAAATAGACGGCTGATACACAAAATCTAAGTGTTTGGAGTTACACGACCATCAACATAAGTTACAGGTAGCCCGGCTGAGCTCACAACAGAAAGAAAAAAAATTAATGACCATTTATACAACGAAAGGGTAAGCATCATCCTGTCATCTCCACACTGTGTTGTAGTGATTAAGGAAAAATCGGAAGTCCGGATGATGAACTTGCCGACTGTGAAGCCAGTCATCCGCTGCCTGCATTAGCGAGGCGGCAAGCTCCTTCTGCTGAGGCCTGTCCGATGACCAAATAGAACTCCGCAATTTGTACGGTGCCAGTCCAAAGACAGGCAGTGTTAGCTTACCAGCTGCATTCACACAGCAGTTGATGCCCCCAAAATTCGGGCATGCAGGTGCTCCAGAATCAGTATCTGTAGGGAAATGTACTCATTCAAGGAATCAAAGAGGAAAATCTCATCCAATAAAATTGAAAAGAAGGGAGACCACCTTGATGCCAAAGAAAGAGTACTTACTCTTGGTAGGTGTAGCTAAGTAATGAAATGTCAAGAAACATGCATCGAGATCCTTGAGTGTTGGTCCAGTCGGGATTCTATATATGGGGTACCTGCAATTGTAAGCCCCGGGATGAAACCAATCATAGAATCATAGCAAAATTCTGTTGCCAGTATTGCTCCTCTACACAAATTGTCTTAACTGAGATTTAGTAACCCTTTAGATCAGTCGATACAACCAATAAACTCTAGTAGGAGTCCCTTTTTTGGGCAGCACAGGGTGCACCAGAAGAGTGGCTATTGCAAGGTTAGCATTATATCTCTCACTATTACTGACTGGTTAGCATTCTACTTTATATGAACATTGACATTGCAAACCCGTGGCTACGTGCACACTCTCATTTAACCCAATCGAGAAGATAATAAGCTCACAGCACATGCAGACTATCAGATGCTTCCATTGAAAACATGGCATCATAAACTAAGTGAGAAGATAATAAGCTCACAGCATATGCAGACTATCAGATACTTCCATTGAAAACTAGGATGTACCATGCAACAGACATCCAGCTGGTTGGCAGCAGGTCGCAGCTTCTGAATGTCTTTAAATCGGGAAATTTACTTGCAAGAATCGATACCTGAAGCGGCATGCAGAATAAGCATCAACAAGTAGGATATGTGGACATCATTCTTACTGACATGTGAAAAAAGAAGCTTGCCTTGTCAGTTAAAGGTTCTCTACCATAAGGTGGATCTCTCTCCAGATACTCAAATACTGGACGAGTGGATGGTGATTGCACTTCACCATCGTCACTTTGAAAGCTACCATTCTCAAGTCGACATGGAGCTTCCAGAGGTGAAGCTATTAATCGGTCAGCATCAGTTCCACTGCTTTGTTCGCTGACAGTATCCACAGATTCCCCATCACTTTCCTCCCAAGGATGCCTTAAGAGAGAAATTGAAAAAAAAAGTTGTTATGAACTACGAACATCCCAACTGAAGTAAACAATACAGAAAAACTCATATCAGTATTGTTTTTTCATTAATTTTGATAATCTTTTGTTTTATTTATGTCCATAATTTGGACAATACAGTGCAGTAGCAATTGTCATTACTGTATCCAGAATCTTGCAGTCCTAGGCAAGCTATACACAGCTAAAAATATAAAACGAACACGTAAAAATAACTAAAATATCTTACTCAACCTAGCCAAAGGTTTCTTTGCACTTGGAATAAGAAAATACAGCAGATGTGATAAACACACATAGTTACATTTCCAATTTTCTGGTCTGCTTTCCAACCATATGGCCATCATTAAATTAATGTCTGCAGAACTAATTGATAAAACTAATACATAGTCACAGATGGTGATTATCAGGCAACTAGTAATATTGCACGAACAATACGCGTCTCCACTACTATATTAAAAATCTAGTGAGTAAAAAACTATCTTTGTCAATAAATTAAATGGCTAGTTATATGATATGCATTGATTAGTGTAATTATGGGGCATTAATTAAAACAATTAGCGAGGCATTTGATCGATGTTGGGCCCACGAGATGATCCCCACCCTCCGGGTGTTTTTATATTAGTACAGATAAAAACTTTTTATACCAGTGTAGATTAAGATACTTTGTTTATAGATCTGGAGAAATTAATTCTCCTAAAATCTCGTTCCAAGCCCTCTTCTCTTTTAATGAATTGCTCCCTCACATGTCCCCATTCTTCTCTCTCGCTAATGAACTTCCATATCCAAGGGTGCATGCAGGATAATAATTGTGGTATTTTGTCCCGCTAGAAAATAGGAAACAGGGAAGGAGATAGTGAGTTATTTTCCCACGATCGGAAACGGTTGACGTCATTAATTGCCGCACGATCTGATTGGAGGTTGTTCTAGCTATTGAGTGGCACATCGATGTGGCCTGTACATCATTAAGCTAATTATGACCGTTAGATTTAGATGATCAAGGGCTATTATTAGGGGGTATGATACATCATTGGAGAATGGAGAGTTTTAGAACGTTGGATGCATGAAATCGTACGGTTGATGTTATTTGGATCAGATATCCTCTCGCTCTTTTTATATTAGTGGAGGATAATAAAGCATGCTAAAGAGGGTTGATTTGCTAAACTGATTTTTTTTAGGGAAAATTTGCTCCTGGACACCGTTATTTCGCGTCCCAGACACACTAAACTTTCGTGCCTTTGCTCAGTACCATTATAATTTAGTGGCCATTTGCTGTAACACACCAACCTTTTCTGATGCAACAGAAAGAAAAAATAACATAGTTTTATGTACCAGATCGAACAGAACGGAAAGAAAAAATATGTAGCAGATAAAACACGACGGAAAGAAAAAAAACTTTTAGGACTACCTAATTAAGTACGACACAGATCCATGCATGCATGCATGCCAAGGAGAGCTTTCCTTATGCGCAGGAGTTATATACGAAACGGATCAATCGTATGCAATCTGTACAATGATTATGCCTTAACCAACACCGATCAATCAGCTTTCATCGATTCGAGTCTCAACCAATTTCTGCAACGACATGAGTCTGACTCGGAACAGACAACCTCCTCAGATGGAAGGAAAAAAGATCCGATGATTTAAGGCTTTATTTATCTTCTCGGTACGAGAAATGATCCACGAACAAAGAAAACGATTAGCCAAGTCTTCTTCCGAGCTCTACAGATTGAATTAACCCTTTTCCTCCCTGTTTTTCTTGTTGACTACAGCCCAAAGCACACACTGATTTCACCACCAGATAAGGAGGCCCTGAGCTCTATAGAACTCTCGGAATGTTCCTAACTTGAGCTTCTTGTGCACGTTGATTCAGGTGTGATGCTGATTTCATGCCGATGGCGTATGAAAGAATTATAAAGGCGGTTTCATTTGAGAAGACTAATTACGATATTTGCTTCACCTTAATGTAGATACTAATCACTTATTCAGGCACAGGCATCAATCAGAATGTAGGAAGTTGAAGAAGGTTACAGGTGCATAGGATTCATTGCTCAAAACTGTGGAAGGTATAACTTCTTCCATGGACCAAGTATTTCATTCAGAATCTAGAATCTGAGAAGCTAACATGAGTTAGAGGAACATTACCGGTGCCGCCAACAAATAGGGGTCCTTTTTTTATTTCAGTTACTATGTAGCTTTTGTGTCGCCTGAATAAAATATTTGAACGAAGGGTAATAATATTGCATTATCAGTTTTTGGTAATGATTTCTATCATGTAAATTACATGTGTCATTAAAAAAATTATCTATGCCTATTGTTTTCCATCTGTAGCAGCGCACGGGTATTTGGCTAGTTCAGTAGAAATTATGCAAACATTTAACCGGAAATTATAGGTTAACGATGTTACGGAACAACAATGATAACATAATTCAATATCGGTGACTAAGGTACTAACGAAAAATGATCATTGTCAAAGACTACCATCACATACATGTGTTTCTCCAAGGACTATTAAAGCTTTAATCCAAAAATTCAGCCATGGCGAACAATAAGAGCAGCGAAATGAGTGGGTGGGGCAGTACCGGGGTTTGTTTGGCACCATTGATTTTTTTGTTCTTTTGCAATTGTTCAAAAATCATGTTTAGATGACTAGATTGACCATGGAAAACTAATAGTCGATAGAAAACAAATTAGTTGACCAACAACCCATTAATCGGTCAAAAGACTGAGTAAAACCTACAAAGGAAATCCCCATACAACCTCTATGGCTGGTTAACCAAATCTAAGGTATATGTTCAGACCATCGATTTTGATTTTCAAAAATAATCACAGGCTGCATAACAAACCAAAAGATAAAGCATTGGCAATTATGATTACCTTGTGAGTTACTATATTCGTAAAAAAAAATTATGACTAGACAAATTGGTATTGATCACATTGATTGGATTAATCAGACCATATGAATCGAAGCCAACTCCATCGATAAAAAAAAATCCATACTGAACCATAAATCTTGCTTCCAAAGTATGACCAAACTGCCAATTAAAATCCCTTTAAAATGTGGCACACCTAACAGTTGTTGTGCTTTACAAGAATAACCGAACTGCCAGTAAAGATCCCTTTCAAAACGTGGTATAATTAAATACCAGTCTATTAATCTCCAACAATGTCTCTAATCAATTCAAGGTTCAAAAAAGCGGTAAGCGGTAAGCGAGCGGTGAGGCTCCGATCAGAGGAACTACAGCTTAAGCGTTTTGCACGGATCCCTAGCAAACTACCGGTAGTAGCTACCAGAACACACATATGCACACACTTAGAGCATCAGGCAACAAGGCAACAACAGATCGAATCCATGTGCAAACAAGTAGTAGCAGTAGCAGCACACACACACATATTTGCAAGCAAGCAGTAGCAGGCAAACAACAGGCTACTAGTCACAATAAGCAAGATCTAGTATTCTTTCTCTAGTGTAATTTCTGCAATCTAGAGCAGTAGCAGGCCCTAGCAAATCTAGGTAAATAAGTAACAAGCAACGCTTGGAGAAAGTGGAGTAACGCGTGGACACGTAAGTAAATAAGAAATAAGTTGCAGCAGCCTGGACAGGTAAATAAGAAATAAGAACAGACACAACACCACAGCCCAAAGCCCATATACGTACGAGCTGAGAAGGAATAAGAAACGAAAAGACCGGATACGCTAACTGCGCGTCAGCCGGCGGCCAGCAGATCTAGGCGGAGATGAATGCTTGAAAGCCTAGTCCTGCAAGGTTACCTGCCCTCGATCTAGGAGGGGAAAGGGGTCACGGGAGGAGGTCGCCTGGAGGAGGAAAGGGGGCTGGCGGAGGAGGCGGCCGGAGATGCCCTCGATCTGGATGGAGAGGGAACGAGGGGAACGAGTTGCTGCCCACTAGAGCCAGGAGGAAGGGGTCGCGGTGCAGGTGGCCTGGAGGAGGAGCTCGAACGGCGGCACAGAGGAACTCCAATGACGGCGCAAGGGAGAGGTTGCCTCTCTATGTTCTGGATCGAGACGGGAGTGGAAGTGGATGATTGGAGGGCGTTCTAACCCTAGCACTCGATTTCCCTCTCTCACCTTGGCTGTTTCCCTCCTTTTCCCCTCCAATTTTCCATCTCCCGACGGCTACCATCGAGCGCTCAGCCAGCGGGGTTCTCCACTTCCGGGACGCTCCAGCACGAGGAAGCGCACGCGAAGAGAAAGCGGACCGCTTTCGACCGCTCAACGCTTAATGGGCCACGCAGGCCCAAAGCTGCGCGGTTTGTCACCGATGCGCTCGCTTAGTCGCTTAAGCGTACGCTCTATACCGTTTTTTTGAACGTTGAATCAATCAAATAAAACAGGTTCAAAACTGTAGTTAAACAAATGACTGTAACAATTGTTGTAGTTGTAACACAAAAAGATCTGCTGGGAAACTCCACTACATCATCATGTCAGCAAATATGTCACATTCTGTTAGCATTCCGATACAAACACAGTTGAAGCATTTAAATTAACTAGACAAAAAACATGACATAGGTAAGAAAATCAAATAGCGGTGCATGATAAATTTATTTCAAAGAGTTAAACAGGTTGTGCTAAACATGCCATTTCAAATATCGGCAACTATAAAAGCTGTGTTAGTTTTGCTGTCAAGGAGACCGGGGAGCTAACACTAAAGTGCAGAGCTACCTCCACGATACAGGAAAGACGTGCAGAAAGTTCGATATTAAACGTAAGAGATGCACCAACCATAAAAAATATTGCCTCCGTTCACTATTATAAGATGTTATAGATATTTCAATGTGGACTAGATACGGACCGAAATGAGTGAACCTACACACTGAAACACAGCTAGATAGCTTATAATAGTGAACAGAAGGAGTAGCATTCATATTATGGATGCAAAATTGAAACCAATAAGCTATATCAAGTAGGTACAATACGAACATGTTCTTACCTTGTTGAAAGCCTTGATGGGTCAGCATATAGCTGTATAGCAGAAAGGTACGGTACATAATATTGTATCACAGAATCACTGCCATTCAACAAAAGAGGCACACCAGCCCCATAAAAACTCCACTCATTGAATGCCTCCCAGAGATCTCCAAGGCAAAAATACGGTGATGAATGTGTAGCATCACCACCCCTCCATCCCCTCATGCTCATCTGGATGATAAATTTAAACATAATCCTTCAGTACGACCAAACTAATGTAATAGAAACTAAGAGCGGCAAATGCAACATATTTCTTTTATAATTCTCACTAAATCTACATACAATAAATAAAACAAAAATAATCCTTTGGCCTTTCAATTACCTAGCTATTTCTACCATATTTGAGCAAGTATCATCCCAGTAAACACATTTGTGCAGCATAAGCCATTGCAAAAGCTAAGAAAAATAAATAAATAATACCAAAATCAACAGAACTACAAAGCAGCAATGATTTACCATTCAACTAGCAGGGCAAGACCTCAGCGTATCGCTACTACGTATGATGAATAACATAATATTACTACCGGGTATCAGGAATTAGTCCTTCACGTTATGTCAGACTATGGATCTTCTTTGCCTTGAAACTAGATTGAGAAAATTTGCAAAGTTCCATTTATAATCATCACGGCTCACAAACTTTCTCCAACCATGAAAACGAAAACTAACCCTCACCATCCACAAGTAAACCCAACTATGCACTTATTTATCTTCCACTACAATTACTCGTGTGAAACAGCTCCTATCACTTGTACGCACCGCAGTCGGTAACAGCAAAGGCAAGCACGCAACTACTTTACCAAGGAACAAATTCTTAGAATCCTAACCTTGGGCAGGTAGTGCACAGGCACGGAGGGGGTGGTGGAGCTGAGGAACCTCTCCAGATTCCCCGCCCCATCCACCACCGGCGGCTCTGCGGCTGCAGCCGGTGCCTTGGCGGCGGATACTGACGTCTTGAAGAGCATGGAATCCAGCCGCTTCTCCAATTCCCTAGGTGGGACCACCTCTGCCATCTCCGCCGGAGTCGGAGGCGCGGGCTTCTGCCTTGCAGTCCTGTGAGTCGGCGACGGAGACGACGGTCTTTGTCCCTGGAATTGGTCCTGACTCTGCTGCTTCTGCTGCCGGCGGACGTGGGGTGGATTGTAAAAGCGGTTATTATCGAATCCGCGGGACGAGGCGGCGGCGGCGGCGCCGGACGGGCCGGCCATGGTGGCGACCACGGCGTCGGGGCTAGGGTCTCAGGATGTGAGAGAGCGCGAGAGGATAGCTGGGCTCTAGGGTTTTGGGGGTTTCTACTTTTGGGGTGCTGGGATCTGGAGGGGGAGGAAGGGGTGGAGGTGCCGACGCGAGGCAAGGCGGGCGAAGGAATTAGGAAAGGAGAGAAAGAGGGAGAGGGGGATGCGAGTCCGTTTGCCGTTTTGGTTCGCGTCTCCTTCTCCTTCCTTCCGTTGGTGAAATTCTGCTTCGCCTCCGTGTACCAGCCAAATTCTCCACCTGCTAGGCTACCGAAGCAAGGGCGTCTTTGGTTGGATGTTTGGCTCAAAAATTCGCTCGTTTCGTAACATGGTCCGCATGAACATTAAAACACTCTCGAGTCAGACCGGGTAGAAACGCTCGATTCGGCCATTCTTTTTTTTTTTTGGACAGATTCAATTTGCCTACCGCTTGCACGTGCTCATGGAGTGGCTCGTTGTGTACTCAACCTCCATTCACCTCATCTCCCTTAAAATGTACTACCTGTCAGGACCTAGATGGTTCTAACATGGTGAATTCGATGAAGAGGCAAGGAAGGTGGAACCGATGAGCTAGAACATGGTAAGAGCATCTTTAGCAGAGCCCGTAAAATTCAAGCGGCTTTATCGGTTCGGCTCAGTTTTGCGGCCATGCCGGTGACCCTAAATTTCCGTGGACTACAGCCACCGAAAATGCAAGCCTCCAACATTTATGTACAGGGGTTGGAGGGTAACTGGTCGGAATTCTCCCCACGACGTCGTGCGTGGCCAAAGCTCTAGCCGTCGATTTTCTCACGTGTCCAGCAAAATGTTAAACTTCCGTTCACAAATCAGCACTCCTCGCGCTCAAGTCGTGGACGTCTATGTCGACGGAGCTAGTCGCTTTGACCCAGGCGGCAGGGGCTGACGCATGCGGGAGCTTGTCGGCCCCAACTGGCTCCGTCGCTGCACGCTTTGGTGGTCTGCTCCGAGCGGCAGCTAGCCAGGAGTAGTACTACTAGTCCTCTCTCCTACGCGCTCTCTCTCATGCTAGTCTTCTCTCCTACGTGTACACAGCATGCTGGCCGGCCTCTCTTGAATCTCCCCGCTAGTACTACTAGTCCTCTCTCCTACGAGTACACAGCACGTCGGCCGGCCGGGCGGGAGCTTCGTCTCCATGAGGCCCGGTCTCCTACAAGCACACAAGCACGCGGGGCTTTGGTACGAGCCCTTTACTGCTGGCCAAAAAATGGAACAAGCGCACGGACGGAGTTGCAGCAACGTTGAAGACGACCTCAACGGAATGCTCCATTTTGCGTTCACTTTTACGGGGTCTGCTATGTCCTAGCGGTTTGTCGATCCTTAAAAGCGGAAAAAGGAAAATTGTAAACACGTATACGGGTTGATAATTTACAGGCTCTGCTAAGATGCTCTAACGTAAAGATAAATGCACGAAATGAAATTAGTGTTTGTGTCCTCCCAACCACCCTCTCCTGCTTTTTATCGAAAGGCATGACAAGCTTATTACAGAATTTCCCTAGGGGGCGAATTTATTTTAAACAAGGTTTTACAACTAATGGTGATACTTAAGGGAATAGCTCCAATCTTCCAATATTGGTGATCCTGGAATAAGAGGGTCCTGACAGTGTCGCTCCCTTAAGACAAGTCTTCAAGGCTTTAACAATAGGAAAGTGGCCTGCATTAAAGAGACTCCTCCCAGGTTGCATCATCTGGCATCGTGTTCTCCCAATGAACTAGCTAGTGTGAAACTAGAGTACAAGTGGAATCACTTTTTCTGTTAATTTGCCTTTGTTGCGGTACAAGCAGAGGTGCAATCTTTACTTTGCCATCAGTCACCAGAGATACGGTGGTATTGGAGACTGTCTTAGGGCCAATGTGTTTCTTCAATTGATTAACATGAAAGGCATTGTGTATTTGAGCGCCAAAAGGTATTTGCACCCCATAAGTAACTTGTCCCACCCTCTTCATGATTCTGAAAGGTCCATATCACTTGGAGGTTAGTTTTATTGAGTTTCTACGACCCAAAGAATTCTTCCTATAGGGTTGCATCTTCAATAGACCATGTGTCCTACTTCAAAGGTTCTCTCAGTTCTGTTTAGTTCAGCATACGTTTTCATTCTATTGTTAGCTTGCCAAGTTTCTATGAAGTTTCTTGAGCATGTGATCTTTAGCTACCAAGGTAATATGTGCTTTAGGAGATGCATTGCAAGGTATGAATATTACATTGAACAAAGGTGGGAGTACTCATAAAGTGCTTCAAAGGGAGACATCTAGATAGATGTGTGATCAGAAGTATTATACATAAATCTGCAGTTGGAATCCATTCAACCCACTTCTTTTGTTCTTTAAAAGCCATACACATGAGGTATTGATCCAAGCATTAGTTTAATCTCTCTGTTTGGCCATCAGACTTGGGATGGTGGGCTGAACTATAATTGAGTGATGTACAGGTTGCTTGTGAAAATCATGTCTCTATCACTGACAATGCTAGATGGTGGCCCATGAAGTTTGATGATGTTTTCCATGAGTAGGTCAGCTACTGTCTTAACTGTGTAAGGGTGGGAAAGTGGTAAGAAATGGGCATATTTGGTTAGTCTGTCCACCACTACTAGCACAACATTTTTTCCCTTGGATTTAGGAAAACCTTCCACAAAGTCTAAGCTGATGTCAGTCCACTTTTTTTGTATGGAAAGTGGACTTAGCTTATCTAGGTAGTGCACCCTTTCACCTTTACTTATTTGGCACATAGGGCATTTGGCTATAGTTTTCTTGAAGAGTGGCCAGTAAAATACTTGTTGCATCTTGTGTAGTGTCACTCTGTTGCTAGAATGGCCACCCATTGGAGAGGAATGGAAGCTGTGAAATACCTTAGTCCTCAAATATATGTTTGCCCCAATGTATATTCTACCCTTATACATTAGAATCCTAGACTGCAAGGTGAAATCGGGATGGGTAGCTGCATTGATTGCTAGTTCTTGCAGCAATTTGGTGCATTGTTCATCCTTCACATAAGAGGATGTTACTTCATTTATCCAAGTTGGAATTACATGTAATATGGAAGAGCAAGAGTCTTGGTATATGAACTATATTGAAAGAGCATCAGCAGCTGATTTTTCTGTCCCTTTCTTATACTCAAATGTATAGTCAAATTCAAGCAGATTCAACATCAATTTGTATTGAATTCCTTCGATCAGTTTTTGGCTTCCCAAAAATTTAAGACTGTTGAAAGTGCATGATGCCTCCATGTGTGGTTTTGGTAATTAATAACAATCCTTATGGACTAATATTTGCATTTAGATATCCTTATAGATCTTGTCCATGGGAAAATAGTGGAGTTCATGTGTTGGACTCTAGAAGCTTACATGACGACCATTGACATATTCAAGGATTTATATGAAGAATGGTCATGCATAGAGTTGTGCATATTGCAAGTATGTCTTGAAGAAAAGTATTAGGTGGTCTTTCATGATTATCTTCAAGACATCAGCAAATGAAGAAAGAAGAAAAGATACAAGGTTGATCAAGCTTGTGATCAACACTCAAAGCTACAAGATGTACCAAGTGGGATTATGTATCTCATGGTATGGCAATAATTTTCCATATAGCTTTGTGTGTGGCATTTCTATGTGTGGTTAGGTATCTTCCCATGGGCATGCATCAAAAGAAAGATTTCATATAGCCCATGGTCGATGACGTCAAGTGGTGTTCATCATCAAGCTTGGAGTGGAATCTCAAGAGAAGCGTCTCAAAGAAATCCTATGCTCAGTGGTTGCCACCCATTTGGAGATAGTTGCCATATTAAGAGTTGACAAAAACGGTCTCTCCAATAGTGGTGTATGGGGAGCAATTTGCAAGTCTTCATCAAGCGGAGCATGTTTTAGCAAGCACGGTCAAGAAAAGGGATCCAACTTGAGAGAGTCAAGATTGTAATCATCCATCGCAAGTGGAATTCTCAAGGAAAATGTATGATCTTGATAGGTTTTCTATTTTACTAGTCTCATGCTTTTGGGGAGACCGGGTTAGAGGATTGATAGTCATACTATCAAGAGGGGCTCTCGAGTGAGTAACTTGATTGCATCTTTGTGGAGAGCTCAAACCTATGCATACTTGGCACATCATATTTATTGGTTCTTATTTGTTTATCTATGTGTGGTTTTAGTGATTTTTGTGATCTTCATGACAAGCCAAGTTTTACAGAAAACGGTTTTAGTAAGAAAAACTTGTTCCATTTTCGGTGTTGGGGATTTTACTGGTTGTTCTTTATAGAGAGGTTAAAACTTTTACCATTTGGTTTTAAGTTCCATTGTTGTACAAGGATGTTTTATGCATGATCTTGTAGAGCTCATAGTTGCGAATCAAACGAGACAAAGATCATCGAAAACGGAGTCCGAGCGCAAAAGTTATGGGCATTTTCGTATTGGTGTTTCTGCCGCTACCGGTACTACCGAGTGGAGGTCGGTAGTACCGACCTCAAGTACTGAGTTGGGCCAGTACTACCGCATAATTCAGTAGTGCTACTGGTTTGGGGCGTATTTTTTCCGAGTACTACCGGGAATGGACGAAAAAGGCCCCAACGGGCAGATTTCTTGGCACCTATTTAAGTGGGCTTCTTCCCCAAAGGTGCCCCAACTTCTCAAGCACGTTTTCTCTCTCTCTCTCTCTCTCTCTCTCCCCCCCCCCCACCACCATTGTTGACCCTTAGAAATATTTCCCCCTCTCAAACCTCCCATGATTCTTGCATATCTTTGAGGGAAAATTGAGAGAAGATCTAGATCTACATTTTCACCAATCCATCTCTCCTCTTTGTGAGGGGAACTTTGTGGATATAGATCTTGGAGTTTTTGGTATTTCTCCTCCTTTATTCTTCCTCTCTTATTCTCCCATAAGCATTTGTTGCTTTGTTGGAATTTGAGAGTGAAGGATTTGAGCACTTGTGTTCTAGCCATTTGCATTGGTTGCATCGCTTTGCTCTCTCCACGAGGATTCGTGGAAGTGAAAGTTTGTGAACTTGTTACTCTTGGGTCCTTGGATCCTAGACGACTTAGTGTGTGTTTGGTTGAGGGGATAGGATTTAGGGGACGAGGGTATCCCCAACCACCTGGTTAGGGATAGCCATTTTTCTGTTTGGTTTGGTGGGCTGAGCAGTGGTTAGGGATAACCATTTTTGTGTTTGGTTCAAAGAATAAAGAGTGGATGGGTTGTTTTGATGGCCTTTTAAACTGAGATGGTGAGAATAAAATCAATTGAAATATTTGGAATATTGTCCCTTTTACAATTGTAAGTTGACACTAGACAAAATCTAATCAAGAAATATTTTTCTCTAATAAGGACAAACATAAAACCACTTTGTAATCTGAAATTTGATGCATGTACAAAACATGTACATTTGTAGAACCAAGAAAAAATGAATAGTTGTGAAGTTTTTGTGGCAGCACTATCCGGATCGCTACTACCTATAAAAAGACTCTTGGTCCCTGCTTCTACTAGTGCTCTTGTAATAGGAGGAAGAGAGAACCATGTGAGAAACAGTCTGCATCAGATCTTAATCACCAAACAGCTGCAAAATTTCTCATGATTCGCTGGATTTTGCACTGATGCATGTCCACCTACATCAGGTATCCACCCATGCGTCTTCATGCCACTTCACACACATAGGTGAGAGCTAACATGAGAGGAGATGACGGGAATGTATTATCTCGGTTTGGCTGCATCTGGTGCCCTTCACACATCATCGTGGACGTGCTAATTAAAATCACTTGAGATCTCGCCACCGTGGTTGGAAAAAGAGGAGAAAAGAAAAAACAAAGAGAGGGGAAGGTGAGGGAGGGAGACGGTGAAGAAAATGTTTCGCGAGGAGGCGAGCGACGCCAGCCAGAAGTGGTTGGCCTCACTCAGCCGATTCTGGAGAACGACCTCAACCACTTTTTGAAGGAAGATGCCTAAAATACGGTTGCCCTCGTCCACCTCATACTCTGAACCAAACAGACGGCTGACGAGGGAACGAGTCCCGGACCTGTCGGGTGAGGCTACCCGGTCCAAGGCCCAAGACCTACGCCCGAAGGTAGACACCATAGACAGCTCTAGAAGGCCCAATCAAGGCACACCCGCAGGGCCTTGATGATCAAGAAAGGAAATTTGTAACCAACTCAAAGTTAGGTTTTGTATTCCTCCCGGGGGCGGTTTGAGACCTGGCCATCTATATAAGGCCAGGAGAACCACCGGTAGGGGGACCAAGCCATATTACACCACCAAAAGCCTTGAGGTCGAGATCGAACTCTCGACTCGAGCACCCCCCACTGTAACCGGTCTATTGCTAATACAGATCGACAGAAGCAGGAGTAAGGGTTTTACCTCTACAGGGGCCCCAAACCTGGGTAAATCGTGCCCCCTGTGTGGCAACAATTGTCACCAGCGCCTACACGTTCTCCTAATTGAAACCCTATCGGTTCACCCGAGGGACTTGTTGTGATGCATATTCGACAATTGGCGCCGTCTGTGGGAACGGCGGGCGCTGGATCCACGGCATCTTCGGCCTCATCATTGCCAACCTTCAGCTGGAGCCCCGGGGCCTCGACTTCAGCAGATCCGATCCGTTTCGGGTCGATCGTCGTCGTGCCCCACTCGCCGGAATCACGCCCGGTATTCAGCGGATTGGAGAAAAGCGTCACCCTGACGTTCGGGAGCTTCCGCTTCCACGCCAACAAAAGCAGGAATCTTGCACTTCCCCGAGCAAACCGATCTCGAAGGATCTGACTCCGAGTCGATCTCGAGCCCGGAAACTCTCGACTCGCCGCCCAACAACGCCGGACGTGACATAGCAACCAGCGGCAGATCCGTGCGCCCCAACACTCGCAACTTCCACACCATCGCTTCAGAGGAGCCTTCTCGGGTCGAAGAAACCCGCCGATCCACGCCTAGGACTCACGGGCCGTATCTGGCTCAGATCCGCATGGCACAATCGAACGATCCACCCGAGGAACGGAAGAGAGCGCGACGGAGCGAGAGCTCATTAAAGTATCGCGGGCAACTTGGGTCAAGGCAAAGGCGACCGTACACTCTGCCCAGCCGATTGAAGAAGGAGCCCCGCAGGAAGACCTAACCGCATACCACTACCATCTAGTGAAAGCAGCGGCGCTGATCAAAGAAGCTCGCAAAGACCTAGACGAGCGAAAAAAGCTGGCGGACCAATCAAGTCAGTGTCGCGCGGCTCTCTCCAAAACACCCTCGGTAGGGAACCATCCCCCAAGGAAGAGATACGTCTCGAAGACCGCGGCCATGGATGGCGAGTCTCTAAACGGGGTCAGCAGAACACTCGAAACTTCCCTTATGCGCGTCGACGACGATGACAACATACACCCGACGACTCCTGCCGCCGCAGTTCTAGCCGCAGCCACTTACCTGCAGGCGAACAAGCCAGGAGAGAACGATCCCCGCGCGGAGCAATACAGACAAGTCCAGAAGGGGTTGGGCATGGTAGCCGCAAGACTCGCGGCCCAAAATCGCAAGAACGTGACTGAAAAGGAGGCCGAGAAAACCCCTCGGAAAGACAAAGGAACATACCACGGACGCGGGAGTACATCGCCTAGAAGAGATAAGTCACCTCGTCGCGCCCGAGGAAAAGAAGCCCGGCGACGCGCCGACGGCCTGAGTAGCAGCGACGACAGCCCGAGAGAGCGGGATCGCAGTCCACGGTGTCACAGCAGCTGCTCGCGACACCTCAGCAAGGAACCGCGGAAGGAGGTTGACCGCGACGAGCCTGGATACAACGCACGGTCAGACATCACGCAGAACAAAATCGACAAAGCTCGAGCGGCCAGGAACCGCGCACGTTCTCCATCCACCTTTTCTGACGAAGAGGCATGTGGCGCATTGTGCTTTACTCGCGACATCCGCGAGGCACTAATGCCCAGAAGATTTAAGCTCAGCACGGAAGTGCCAAAATACGACGGCTCGCTGGAGCCCAAATCCTGGCTATCAGATTACCTCACAACAGTAAAATGCCAACATGGGAACAAGACCACAGCTATGCAGTACCGAAGGCATACTACAGATCATGGGACGATCTAACCTTCGACTTCCGCAAAAACTTCCAAGCAACGTATAAAAGACCCGCGACCATTGAGGAGCTGCGAGCTTGCAGGCAAAAGAGCGGTGAGTCTACTCGCGAATACATCCACTGATGGACCACGCTCAGGAATACAGCGGGGAACATATCGGAAGAGGTCGTGGTCGAAGCTTTTACCAAAGAATCCCGACGAACCGCCTTCAGAGAAGAACTAGGGTGAGCCGCACCCAAAACCATCGGGTAGCTGATGGCTCTAGCTGACAGATGGGCCAACGGAGAAGACTCGGTGCGCAACGAGAAAGCATCTTCGTCAGCACCTGAGGACGACCGTCACAGTCGAAAGAAAAGGAGAAAGCATTACGACCACGATTACCGAGAAGAATTGGTGGCGGCTGAATTCACGAGAAATCGCGATAGCAGACATCGCGGAAACCGCGAATGGAAGCCAAAGCCGGAGGATAAAACTCCTGAGGAGGACCTTGACGGCTACTGCACGCTACATCTATTTACAGATAAGCGCACATGCAAGACTAAGGAAACACACCTCCTCAAGGATTGCCGAAAGTTCCTCGACATCCACGAGGCATTCTCGAAGAAAAACAGAGCTACGGTCAATCAGGGCTACCCATAGCTCCCAGGAGGAGGACAGTAGGGATTCCACCAGCCACATGCCCTACCTCCACTAGGAAACCAAAACGCGGCGCTGACCGCGCTACCCGCGCCACCTGCCGCAAACCAGGGAGGCAACGGGTACTCGAACCCGGCAGGACTCCTTGGAATGATACAGAAAGTCTGCCCGTCCCGTAGGGCCCAGAAAACAAACACACGACAAGTAGTCATCGCTGTCCAAGCCCCACCATCCAGACCCGAGTATTTGAAGATGGCTGACCAGCCGATAACTTTCTCCAAAGAGGACCATCCCCCGCGAGTCTATCGACCAGGACACGCCGCACTCGTCATCCAGGCGCAGATAGGCAACTACGAACTTGCCCGAGTATTCATGGACGGAGGCAGCGGGATCAATATCATTTACGCGGACACACTCCGCGGGATGAACAAGAACCTAGACGGACTCGCGGAGTCAAAGAAATCCTTTCACGGGATAGTACCAGGGAAAGCAGTCAAGCCACTCGGAACAATCAACTTGGAGGTGGTGCTCGGGAATCGAAGAAATTACAGACGAGAGTTCCTTGACTTCAAAGTAGTCGACTGGCCCTCACAGTACCACGCCATTCTCGATCGAACATCGTTCACGAGATTCATGGCAATACCTCACTATGCCTACCTGAAACTCAAACTTCCTGGAGAATACGAACCCATCAACATAGATGGTGACTTCCAAAAATCTGACAAGTGCGACATCGAGTTCAACGAGATTGTGAAGTCTTTCGGGATGCAGGAGGAACCGGAAGAATTGGCAAAGACCACGGACCACTCCGTGATGCCTCTCACAAAAAAGAATGCTTCATAACTCGAGTTTAGCGCAAACAGCGACACTCGAAAGCATCAAGTCCACTCGACGGAGCCCGCGAAGACCGCGATGGTGTCTACCACCCTTTCGCCAGCATAGGAAGGCGCGCTCGTCGAACTCCTCCGTGAGTACTGGGAAATCTTCGCCTGGCAGCCTTCCGATATGCCAGGGATACCCAGGGATTTCGCCGAGCACTCACTCGAAGTTTACAAAGACGCCAAGCCTATCAAGCAGACAACCAGACGGTTCTCAGAGCCAAAACTAAAAGCACTCGGAGAAGAGGTGAACAGATTACTCGCCACAAAATTCATCCGGGAGATAAAGATATCCACCTGGTTAGCAAACCCGGTGCTAGTCCCGAAGAAAAACACTGACATCCTTCGCGTGTGCATCGACTACACGTCGTTGAACAAACACTGTCCCAAGGATAACTTCCCCTTACCACGGATCGACTAGATCGTGGACTCTACAGCAGGCTGCCAGTGCCTCTCCTTCTTGCACGCCTACTCGGGCTATAATCAGATCAGGATGAAAAAGGAGGACAAGCAGAAGACAACGTTCATCACACCTCACGGTGTCTACTGCTACACGACGATGCCCTTCGGGCTAAAAAATGCAGGCGCAACATATCGGCGCTGCATGCAAAAATGCCTCGCCAAGCTCATTGGCAAGAACGTACAAGTGTACGTTGACGACATCGCCACTCTCCTCGAGGATATCAGGGAGACATTTGACGCCCTCAACGCGTACACGATTAAGCTCTGGAGGGGGAGGAAGGGGTGGAGGTGCCGACGCGAGGCGAGGAGGCAAGGCGGGCGAAGGAATTAGGAAAGGAGAGAAAGAGGGAGAGGGGGATGCGCGTCCGTTTGCCGTTTTGGTTCGCGTCTCCTTCTCCTTCTCCTTCCTTCCGTTGGTGAAATTCTGCTTCGCCTCCGTGTACCAACCAAATTCTCCACCTGCTAGGCTACCACCACAAATGATTGTAACAATTGTTGCAGTGGTCCATATTCCCTACCAAGTGAAGCAAGGGCGTCTTTGGTTGGATGTTTGGCTCAAAAATTCGCTCGTTTCATAACATGGTTCGCATGAACATTAAAACACTCCAGAGTCAGACCGGATAGAAACGCTCGATTCGGCCACTCTTTGTTTTTGGACAGATTCAATTTACCACCGCTTGCACGTGCTCATGGAGTGGCTCGTTGTGTACTCAACCTCCATTCACCTCATCTCCCTTAAAATGTACCTGTCAGGACCTAGATGGTTCTAACATGGGGAATTCGATGAAGAGGCAAGGAAGGTGGAACCGATGAGCTAGAACATGGTAAGAGCATCTTTAGCAGAGCCCGTAAAATTCGAGCGGCTTTATCGGTTTGGCTCAGTTTTGCGGCCATGCCGGTGACCCTAAATTTCCGTGGACTACAGCCACCGAAAATGCAAGGCTCCAACCTTTATGTACAGGGGTTGGAGGGTAACTGGTCGGAATTCTCCCCACGCCGTCGTGCGTGGCCAAAGCTCCAGTAGTCGATTTTCTCACGTGTCCAGCAAAATGTTAAACTTCCATTCACAAATCGGCACTCCTCGCGCTCAGGTCGTGGACGTCTATGTCGACGAAGCTAGTCGTTTTGACCCAGGCGGCAGGGACTGACGCATGCGGGAGCTTGTCGGCCCCAGCTGGCTCCGTCGCTGGACGCTTTGGTGGTCTGCTCCGAGCGGCAGCTAGCCAGGAGTAGTACTACTAGTCCTCTCTCCTACGCGCTCTGTCTCATGCTAGTCCTCTCTCCTACGTGTACACAGCATGTTGGCCGGCCTCTCTTGAATCTCCCCGCTAGTACTACTAGTCCTCTCTCCTACGAGTACACAACACGTCGGCCTCTCTTGAATTCTTATAAGGACCAATCTGTAATTCCACACGCACCATATGATTCACTTTCATCTCCCCAGTGCTACTCAACCACTGAATATAATAAGGTCTAGGGTGTGGTAAATATTTCAGATTTAGCTTTGCACATAGATCTTTGCTAGCCAAATTCCTGCAACTCCCTCCATCAATAATAACCTTGCAAGCCATATTAGGACCAATAACAGCCTTGGTTTGAAGTAAATTGCACCTCTGATTTTCAAGACTTGGAATAACACTCAAAGATTTGTGTATGCAAACAATAGATGGCATAGTAGTAGCATAAGCATCCAATGGAGTATCACTCAAATAGCCATCATCATCATCATCATTAGGATCAGCATCATCACTTGTCTCATACTCATTGTGCTCATTAACAATCATGATTTTAGTATTAGGACAATCCCTCTTAAAGTGGCCTTTTCCTTCACATGTGTTACATGACATATCTCTGTTTCTTGCTGTAGATGCATTAGAACCCGTGGTAATAGCTGCTGGTTGTGGTGTTTTCCTTGTAGTAGATGCACTAGGCTCGGCCTTGGATGAAGAAACACCATGAATTGCTGATTGTGGGGGTGGTGCACTAGCCACAGAAGGTGATCTCAAGGGAAATCTGCCCCTTGTTCTCGCTGAAATATTGGCCTCCCATTGATATGTGATTCGGCCTCTCTAGCATGGTGTAATAACTCATGCATATCATGATATTGGTGATGCCTAACAATGCCCTTTATCTTGTAATTCAAACCTGAAAGGAAATATTGCATAGTTTGCTCCAATTATTCTCTCACACGTGCCCTTTGCATGATCAACTCCATCTCCTGATAATAAGCATCAACAGTCATAGAACTCTGTCTCAATTGTTGCAATTGATCAAATTTAGAACGAATATAATTTGGTGGTACAAATCTGTCCCTCATGACTCTCTTCATAGTAGCCCAAGTGATAATGGGAAATTCATCATCTTCATGTTTTTTTCTCACAGTAGTATCCCACCAACGAAGAGCATATCCATCAAACTCGGAAGAAGCTAACTTGATTTTCCTGTCCTCAGTGTACTCTTGCAAACGCCATAATTTTTCAATCCTGAGCTCCCATAGCAAATACTCCTCAACATCCATGGCATCAAAACTAAAAGGTGGTATAGAGAATTTTGGTTTACCCAAAGCATCATCCTCCTATTATTTTCAGGAGGTGCATTAAGGGGCACACGCCTTGGAAGAAAATTGGCTCGGCCTTGAAATCCTCCTCGACCCCTCTCTCCTCTAACTCCACGGCCTCCATTGTTTTCCACTCCATCACCTCCATTATTAGCATCACTATGCACACTAGCATTATCATCATCATGAACAGGCAGTCTTTGTGCAATTAAATTCTGGAGATCAGCAAGTTGAGTAGTCAATGTGGCAATGGAATTTTGTATAGTGGTCACTTGCTCATTATTGGCCTCGGCCAATTTATGTGTCTCCCCCACTTTATTATCCATGGTTTGCATTGCTTCATATAGGGGATCACAAGCATCAGTCACAAACTTCTCTAGATCTTTGTGGTTGTCTCTCATTTGGTTTGTCAACACATCACGCAATGCCTCATACTCCCTCCAATTCACGCCCTCGGCATGGTCCTTCTTTTGCTGCACAAGATCATCACTAGAAGGATCCATTAGTAGGTTAGTGAAAACAGAAAACAAGTATCTATATGTGGTGTTCTATCACAACTCACTCAAAACTAGCAAGACAATTGAGTACCTTACCGTTCCAAAGTGAATAGAAACACTTACCAACAAGTAGTGGCAACTAGTGTGCTTGATGTGAAGAAGAGAATACCCGGGTTTTAACTCTCACAAAGGCAAACAAGGTTATTTAGTGCGGCTTGGTATGGATACCTAACAATCACCAAAGTAACAAGTCCTATTTGCTGTTTTGTGATGATATAAAATACCCAAGGAAACACACACACCAATAACGGAGACAAATGTGGAAAAGCAAATATATGGATGAGATTTTGCAATGCACTAGAAAGTCACTAGCTAGCTCACAATAGAAAGGCACAAGATTGCTCAATATGAAAAATCAAGTGGTACAATGTGGTATAATGCAAGCTCCACTAGTAAGCAACAATATCAATTCGGGCTCTTTTTAATTTTTCTGTTTTCTCTTTTTTATATACTTTTACTCTTTTTCTATATATATTTTTATATTTTTTCAATGGCCTTAAACAAAACTAGGAGCAATATGAACCAAATAACAAGTGATCAAAAGGTATATGTGAGAATGAGCAACTTGTCAAGAGCACAAAATAGCTATATTTATGGGTAAGTTCCTATTAATATGATGTAGAAAGGCTGTGGCTATGGTTCACAAAGATCAGATATGGAAATCCTAAGAAAAACCGAGAAGGAAAACAAAAAGAAACTAACCTAATAGCACTACTAGGGCGCGGCAGAAAAACGGGCCGAAACTGTGCCGCGGCGGCAGCAAAACGAGTGAAAACGCTGCCGGCGGCAGAACTTGCGCGACTACGGAAGGTGATGAGGATATCATAGGGGTCCATGGTGAATGTACATGCTTGAGTTGGAAGGAAATATTGAGTCTCACTGATGTTTATTATAAGGTGAATTCTTTCCTAGTAATAAATAATGTTTGTGTTTATGAGAATGTTATACTACCTAAGCCTATGAATTTATGTATGATTAGGTTTATTAATAACACAAACATGGATGGAGAAGAGCAAGCAATAGCAAAGAAAGGAGGCATGGAAAACAACAACAAGGAAATAATGTTTCAATTCGGACTGCCAGGAGTCCCGAATTTGAAATAGTCACGGATTCTTCATACGGGCTCCGAATACAGCAAACGAGCACAATCCGATTAGGAAATTTGAAGGGCTTTCCAAAGGATCCGGCCCCATCAAGAAATTCGACTGGTGCAAGCCGTGGTGACCGAAACAATCCACGAATATTTTTCTGCCAGTTTCCAAATAGAGTCCAATTGGCTGCACCCAGGTGGGGTCAGTTTGTATCCGAGTTGAAGGAGTCCAAACGAGTAGGAATAGGTCCAATTTCATGGGGAACATCCCCTCCCTCATATATAGCTACCACCTGCGTGTGGAATAGATTAGACCAAGTTAAAATTAAACCCTAGAATCTAGACTTGAACCATGTTCATCTGAAATTATCCCCACCTTGTTGGTGGTGTTACCCATTGCAAAGTTGCGTGATATCTTGTTATTCCATCTGGGAATAGGGGGATACAGGACCACTCGTGATCTTTTGATTACGTGTGCAAGAGTGTGTAGTTGAGAATATCCAAAGGGATTGGTTGTTGTTGCATCTGGCAACAGGGGTCATCCAAGTGAGAGGTCTCAGTGTAGCACTAGTTATCACAAAATCCAGAAAACCACAAAAAGAGAGAGAAGCTCAACGAGAAGATCGGGCCACCCCATATCATCTTGGTATCAGATTCTCAGGTTTACTCGGTGAGCAAATTTATCCCTAGTTTTATTTCCTATACAGAAAAAGCCACACAAAAAAATGTAGGTCTAGTCATTGCCATAGCCTTAGATCACCATTGTCAAGTTTCTAGTTGCTGTCTTGTGTTGATTTTGTGTTTCTTTTTCTCCTTTTGCGTCTTGTTTTAGTTCGGTCTAGGTTTAGGGTTCTTGTGTTCTTCGAGTTTTGCCTTTGGTGTCCACCGAAATCCTCTCAAAATTCCACCGAAAATTTCTGCCGTGAGTATCCATTAGTTTAAATAGTTTTTGGTTTTATTTTTCTTTTCCAATTTCTTTAGGGTTTCAAGTATGAACTTTGTGAGCCTTAGCCAGAGCCTTTCTACAGCAATAAGTAGGTACCATACCCATCAAGAATAGCTATCTTTTGCTCGTTTTCAGGTTGCTCTTTATCACATACTTGTGTCACATTGTTCATAGCATTTTTATCACTTCATAGTTTTGCTCCTAGTGTGATTATTTGGCCACTAAAAAGTATAAAAAAAAAAGAGAAAAGAGAAAAGAGAAAAAGTGAAAAACAGAATTGAGAAAAGAAAAAAGGCCTTGAGATACATTTATATATTGTGGAGTTGTTTTCATCATTGCTATATTGACACACCATTGAGCAATCTTGTGCCTGAATATTATTTGAGCTTGGCTAGTGTCTTTCCAGTGCATTGCAAAATTTCCTACACATATTTGCATTGCCACATTTGTCTCCATACTTGGTGTGTGTTTTCCTAGGTGTTATTTTATCATCACAAGCAGCAAATATGACTTATTTTTGGTGTTGTTAGGAATCCCAAGCCGAGCTCCACCATATAACCTGTTTGTCTTTGTGATACTATCATATCCTGGATATTCTCTTCTCACACTTGGTACACTTTTCATTGGCACCTGGGGTAAGTTGATCCTTTTCTCTCTTGGAACATTAAGTTAAGCCATCTTTGCTTGGTTTTGAGTGAGTTGTGAGAGAACACCACAACCTATTGTTATTTTGTTTCACTAACAAATTAATCAATGGGTTTTCCTAGTGTTGATGCTTGCAGTGCTATGTTTTGGAAGGAGGATGCTAGCGGGATTCTAGCAAAAGATTTATTCCACTTCATGGCAGACATAGAGGAAAGCAAGGTTGCTATTACCCTTGATAAAGGTACACGGTATAATTTTGTTAGTCCTGAGGTTGTTGAAGAATTGCAGTTGGTTCCACACACATGTGATCCATTTAGGTTACCTACATATGATGATGAACTTATTATTACTCACATAGTTTTTGTTCCTTTAACCATTCATGGCCATAAGGAGAAAATTTTATGTCATGTGATGCCTAAAGCTATCACTTGTTCTCATCTTTTGTCGGGACAACAATGGTGCACTAGATATAGAGTTAATTTTGATAGCCATCATCCTGATTTACAATTCTTTTGGAATAATAAGAAAAAATGGATAATACATGCATGGCTTACAAAATTTCAAAGAATTAGACATCAACCCTTAATTTCTGCTCAAATGCTTGAAAAGCAAAGACTTGAAAAACTTGAGATGCAAAGACTTGAGCGTTTAGTTATGGGATTTGTCGAGGATGAGAAGGCATGTGAGCTTGTTTCTACTAATGTAATCATGTCTATTCCTAGTGTTGTTTCTTGTGATATGCAGGTTACTTTTGAAGAAAGGGAGCCACATCAAGTACAACCTGCACTACCACATGAGATAGATGAATTAGTACCTACTAAAACTGAGGAGGTTGCTATTGATAAAGGTGTTGATTTCGTGTTACCCCTCTCAAGTATTGAATTATGTGAACCCACTAAATTGCTAGTTGATTCTTGTGAGTTAACAAGCATAGATAGTCCAACTACATGTGATAATGTGCTAATTTCGAAATTTAATCATGTGGTTTTGATTTCACATAAAGAAGTACTTGCTAAAATACCACCTAATGATATTGTGGATTACATCATGTTAAATGAATCAATTAATGTGCAAAGTGCTATGAACAAGGTTGCTGAAATTTCATATGTCAATTCTAGCAATTATGTTTCTTCTTTCACTTTTAACTTGATTGGTGACTATAACATGAGTGAAATTTTTATGGTGGATCACATATGCATAACTTGTGATAAAGTGGCTGAATTGAACATTGTTTTACCTTGGGTTAATAAGCTACAACTTACTACATATGAGCATGATTTTACACATATGTTTGGTTTGCCACAATACTTGTCACATACATGTGCTAATAAATTGTTCTTCACTTATATTTGCAAATTATGTTGTAATTTTTATGATGAAAATAATAAGCATATTCCCACCTTTGAGTGTATTAATAAACATAAATTTGATCATAGATCTTCTGTGAGAACACTTGAATTGATACTAAACAATAAAAATATATACACATATGATTCTCCTTTTGATCATGATTTAATGAGCTTCACTTATATTTGCAATTGGGATTGCTATTTTATGGAGTGCTATGACAATTATGTGATGTTTTCATGCAAAATTCGTGGTCTCATGTCATGTGCACAATTTTATGATATGATAACAACTAATGCACCTCATTATAGATATATGTATTGTGCATACACGTTGTTCTTTTTGTTTATTCCACTTTCAGCATACAACAAGCCGCGGACGTCTTGTCTTGAAGAAAGGGAGGATGATGAGGATATCATAGGGGTCCATGGTGAATGTACATGCTTGAGTTGGAAGGAAATATTGAGTCTCACTGATATTTATTATAAGGTGAATTCTTTCCTAGTAATAAATAATGTTTGTGTTTATGAGAATATTATACTACCTAAGCCTATGAATTTATGTATGATTAGGTTTATTAATAACACAAACATGGATGGAGAAGAGAAAGCAAGGAGCAAAGAAAGGAGACATGGAAAACAACAACAAGGAAATAATGTTTCAATTCGGACTGCCAGGAGTCCTGAATTTGAAATAGTCATGGATTCTTCATACGGGCTCCGAATACAGCAAACGAGCACAATCCGATTAGGAAATTTGAAGGGCTTTCCAACGGATCCGGCCCCATCAAGAAATTTGACTGGTGCAAGCCGTGGTGACCGAAAAAATCCACGAATATTTTTCTGCCAGTTTCCAAATAGAGTCCAATTGGCTGCACCCATGTGGGGTCAGTTTGTATCCGAGTTGGAGGAGTCCAAACGAGTAGGAATAGGTCCAATTTCGTGGGGAACATCCCCTCCCTCATATATAGCTACCACCTGTGTGTGGAATAGATTAGACCAAGTTAAAATTAAACCCTAGATTCCAGACTTGAACCATGTTCATCTGAAATTATCCCCACCTTGTTGGTGGTGTTACCCATTGCAAAGTTGCGTGATATCTTGTTATTCCATCTGGGAATAGGGGGATACAGGACCACTCGTGATCTTTTGATTACGTGTGCAAGAGTGTGTTGCATCTGGCAACAGGGGTCATCCAAGTGAGAGGTCTCAGTGTAGCACTAGTTATCACAAAATCCAGAAAACCACAAAAAGAGAGAGAAGCTCAACGAGAAGATCGGGCCACCCCATATCAGAAGGGAAACAACGCGTGGCAGCGAATCGCTGCCTTCTGTACCGTGGTGTGTGCGCACGGCAGATTTTTGCTGCCGTGAGTTGCTATGTGCAGCTGCACGCGGCATCACTTAAGTGCACGGCAGGGAATTGCGCAAAATCGTGCCGCGGTAGGATTCCGAGATGAATTAGGAGTCGATTCTGTGGAAGAAGAAAAACGCGCGCGTGACAGCAACCTATCTCGAATCCGATTGTGACTAGAACATGGACCAGCATCACACGCACACGAATCAACCAAAACAACTCCCGGATTTGAATCCGAGTAGGGCTAGAAATAGGATGATCCAAAGGCAAAGCGCACGACTCTTTTTAGATGCGATTTTTTGGTATAGACACGGAACAAGACTAAGAACCCTAACCCTAACCGAAACCAGAGACTCAAAAATAGAAAAAGGGACGCAAATCAAACACAAAAACAACAACTAGAAATTGAAACTATGGATCAACTAAGGCCATGACAATGATCTGCACCTATTTTTGTGGGCAATTTTCTGTATAGGAAGAAAAATACACAAATCTAAGGGATAGATAATAGCTCACCGAGGCAACCTGTAAATCTGATACCAAGATGATAAGGGGTGACCCAATCTTCTCGATGAACTCACAGATATGATAACTTGTGTCTCACTGAAAACTCTCCTGGTGCAACCCTATGGATATTCTCAACTCCACACACTTGCACAAGTAGCCACCGACTACAAGTGGTCCTGTACCGTCTTATTCCCAATGGAACAGCAGATAACACGAAAAGTTTGTAGTATAACTTTCAGATGAATGCTTACAAGCGATTTCAATCTAGAGGTCTAGGGTTTTTGTTTTCACGTAGTCTAAGGAGCTATGGCTCGGATCCTAGGAATATAAGGGGGGGGGGTATGGTGCGGCCACAAGCATCCTTGCGCAAGCACCAACTCCAACCCGAACAAGACTCAGTGTTGGACTCTATGGTTGGGTTTGGACTCAACCCAACCGACTCAACTTGATACAAACCGACCCACATTAGGGGGTGCGGCCATAATGGTACACAAACCATGCCTATTAAAAATAGGACTTCTATGTGGCGCATGGATATCCAGTGTGAGCGCCCTCCTCTTGTTTTCACCATCTCCTAGTGTGGAATAACAAGCTAGTAGTTGTTTTCCACACTTGTACTCTTGTTTTCTCCATCTTCCATGCTTGTTTTTACCATGGTACTCTTGTTTTCACCTCCTTGTATGTTTGTTTTAACCATGGTGATCTTGTTTTCTAGCTTCTTATCATTGTTTTCCAACTTCTCATCCTTGTTTTCCAGCTCCTCTTGATGTTCTCCTCCAAGTATGTTTGTGTTATCAATAAACCTGATCATACATAGATGCATAGATTTAGGTAGTATAAATTTCTCACAATTATAAACATTATACTCAAGTAGGAGTGAATTCACCTGTTGTTCTAATAGTTTGGTCCTTGATCTTGTCATGGGACCAAGCCTCGCTTCATTATCTTGGACAACAACCTCATCATGTGTAATAATAGGTGAAGAGCATTGGATGTCCTCATCACATGGTGTATGCATGAAGCTAACCCAATTAGAAAAGGGTCCATATTTCCATATCAAGCATCAACTTGCTGAATTAAAAAAGATGAAATTGCACTTAACAAGTTGACATAAAGGAATATGGGGTCAATTTTGGCCTTCTAAAGCAGCAGTTAGACTATAATGTTTCATATGCAAACTCGAAGCATGTTTCACTATACATAAATTCTTTTTCTGAACATCACTATTCATCTAAGCACGCGTTAATATAATTGAGAAAATTTACTCGACAAATGATAATTAGTTTTCTACTTCTTTTCAAGATCATTTCCTTAGATATCCTGCCCAAAAGAGAAAAAAAATCTTTCGAAAAATATTAGTGAAAAAAATGATCAGGAAAATATATTTCTTAGTAGAGTGAAAACATGAGATTGCTTGTCTTGGGATGCATCTTTTTACGGTATGCATTGACACAAGCATTTGGAGCCTTATACAAACTAAATATGTAAGCATCAGCACACACAAATGGCTTCAAATCTGGAAGTACCTTATAGCAGTCCAGTCGACCAGATCAATCATTGTAGCTTTGAAGCTTCCGTTAAGCTTCTTGTCCAAGCTATAGTTCAATTATCCTCTAAATTTGGAGCCACAAGATGAGTCCTCATCATTTTCATATCTCTTGCTTTATTGTCACTTCTCCACCTAGGCCGAGGAAGGAGTTGTAACCGTTAGCTTACTTGGACGGAGCAGCCAATGAGTTGTTAACTTTGTAAGGTGCCCTCGCATTTATCCTGCGGTGGACGATCACGAAAATGTCAGTCCTAAACATGACTTCATAGCCACACTAGTTCTCAAGATAATGATCCTCCTTAAAAATATATCTAATAACAGCTCGATCAGGCTTTTCATGAGAAACCTATGGAATGAGTTCCTTTCATTCGGGAAATAATATTGAAGCTTTGTCAATGAAAGTGTTTCTGTAAGGAGTTCATACGGGGAATTCACTTTCAGCTGTGAGCCAATTTCTTCATCAGAATTCGGCAACATGTCCCAGCTAATATGTACAGTACTTTGTCTGTAGTGGAAGAGAGGCAAGTAGTCGTACCACAACAATTGCTATGTGCAGGTAGGGGCAGGCTCTGCCGAAACGCGCTGTCGCTCTCACCCTTATCCAAGTATCTCCGGGGCGTTGCAGTTATCTCAGCAGGTCGAGGTTGAGGTCAGCAGATGAGCGGCAATGATGCAGGTCTAGGTCCGTGGAGGGGCGTCGCCGTCGAGGTATCTCACCTAGATTTAAGTAGATGCAGATGGCAAGTACACCAAATTTAGTGTTACTTTAATAGCCATATAGCACATCCCGGAACAGTGTAAAGTGATTAGCATTACCATAGATCAGTTAGGATTTAAACACTGAAAATATAACTCAATTTCTGACCTATTGGTACATGCATGCTTCGGTGGTAGAGGTAAATTGGGGATGCATCTCTCAAACGCCTGGATTACTTGCAGCCACAATGGGACGATCAGAAGAAGATACTCATCTGTTCAATCTACTGACAAGAGCTTTTTTTGGTCTGTTAATCTCTCTGAATGGTTTGCACAGTTTCAATCTGCCGGAGGTAGACAATTGAAAATAAGCACAGACCGGACATCGATCTGCATTAGAATATGAAGTGCCGTGATGAGCATCTAATCGCTGGAACAGGATAGGGATGGGGGTGCGGGGAGTGTGGGTTCGTGGGGGACGAGGCTTGCCTGCGCCCCTCCTTGCGCCCACGTCATCTAATGATCGTCCTCCATTCTGGCCCACCCTACTTTTTTTCTTGGACAGAAAAAACACCGCGAAGAAAAGATCTACAGAACACGAGGCTACGACGTGCGAGGCTGCGACCGAACAGTTGCAAACTTACAGGTGCACGATCCGGTGTTGGACTTCAGGGCCACCGGCACCTGCACCCCGATCTGTTTGAAATGAGTGCTACAAGGTCGCGGCCAGTGCCATGGATGAGGCACCCCCTTCGCCGGCCACTATCTCTCGAGCCCAAGGAGCCAGGTGGATGTTATTTCCAAGCACGAGAACCTGCTCAGTCTGTTCTATTAATTCGTTCATATGCATCCGGCTGATCAATACAACGAGTCCCAAAACTACGATGAGAGCTACAGCTACGACATCAAGGAAGTGCACGGCGGCGACGAGAAGTAGAAACCGTTCAGACCAACGAGTACCTTAACAGCACGACTGCTGCCCTTCAGCCGGCGTGGTTGAGTTAGACGCATAGGTACGAGCTAACGCGGGGACAGAATCTCGCCGTTCCTCACGTGCATATCCATGCAGCGGCATCTCCCCAATCCCAACCCTGCCAATTCCTTCTCCACTGTTAGATCTGAGGGAAGAACCGCGGCTCATTTTTCTTTGCCTTAGGCCCCGCTTGGAATGTCGTTCATATTTACGGAACCGTATTGTTTACGGAGCTAGAGCCGGATTTTTCGCAGGAGGTGGGCAGGCCCGTGAAAATATACCACCGTTTTGCCTAATATACGACGTGCCAAGCGCGCCCTTAGTGATTTTGTTTTTGTTCGTAGAAGAAAGGTGTAAGGGAGAAAAGAGAGGCACCGTTGGATGTATGTGGGCGCACGGATGGGCACATAGGAGAGGCGCATGCAAGCCTCGTCCGTTCGTGGAAGGTGTGGGCTTCTCCCCAGTCGCTGCTGGTTTTGTTGATGCACGGGTGGCCAAATTAAGGCCATCCGTCCTGGATCGAACGTGAGAACTCACATTTGTTTTCTAGAGCAGTGTCGTCTAGGGACACTCGGCACAGGCGGCAGAAGAGGCACATCAGACGACCAGAAACGACAAAACCATGCAATCCAACGGCAGAAATTGTTGATGGCGTGAGAGAGCTCCTATTTGAATCAGTTTTTAATATCCCTAATCGTATGCTCGGTAGTTTATGATGTATCATGACTAGTCTCAAATAGCTGATAGTGCTTAATGAGACATTGAAATTAAATCATGTGTTGTTTCCTCATATTGAATCGTGGTATTGTGGTATCCTCATTTGAATGATTTATCTGTATTGACTTGACACATGCTCACACCATGTTATGACTATAAACAAAGTCACCTCTAGCCTTGACTATCATTTAGTTTTTGACTTGTAATATCACTTTATGATTTGATTAATAATGTTTTGTCGCTATGCATGATTATGGCCGTTATTGCTTACTTAGTTGGTCGTACCTAGTCTCTTGCTAGCCTTAACCTTGTACTGAGTATGAGCTCTAGTAGTGCATCCAACTCTCAAAATCCAAAGTTTTCAAATGTGTACACCATACCTACCTATATGTGGTATTTAACTGCTGTCGGACCCGTGGATACCAGGGTATCACGACCCGTCAGCTGCGGCCCAGCACAACAGGCGCAACGGAAGCAGCCGCCGGTTTGTCTCGCTGAGCGAACTCCCTCACGAGGGTTTCGCCCCGCACGAGACGCTGGTGATAAGAGACTTACCCCACTAGAGGCGTTCGGCCTCCCATCTTTGGAGAGAAGCTCTACATCGAGGTCTTCGCTTCTCTCTAGAGGAGATCTCCCTCACGAGGGAACAATCCATGTGAGGGTGACACCCGCGTCTCTGCATAGTGACGATAGCACCACATGGCGACAAAGCCACTTTTGCTGTAGTTGCCGTTCTCGTGTGTAAAGAGAGAGTTGCGGCTGCACGTGCCAAAGCAACCCGAGGCTTTCCTCTTTGGTGCAAGGAGACCAGTCCGACACTACAAGACGAAGGAAACGTCATCTTGAGTCTCCACGACTCTGCCATGGACGGTGGCGCCGTGCCCGATGACCAGGATTGGCAGTGGCGGCAGCCGGCAGGGTATTGAAGGAGTTATACCCTAGAGGCAAATAAATAGGTATATATATATGCCATGACTCATTAATTTTATAATAGTTTCATATCATGCTATAACTGTATTAATAGGAAACGTTAATTGATGGCTCCCAAGTGCAGGAGATCAATTGTAGTACTTTTCGAATTAGAAAGGTTGTCGAACCCACGAGGAGCAGAAGGAACTGGTAAGTAGAATATCAAAGGAATAATAAAAGCAACATGTATTTTTGTGTTTTAATTGTGTAGTGCAAGTAAAGTAAAATGCGGAAAGTAAATTGCAGCAAGTAGTAGGTCTCAATGAGAGACAAAGCCCAATCCTCTAACGCGCAAGAGGACAAGCTCAAGTGTGTGTTTGTATCTTATATGTGGAAAACGTTCCCGAGGGCTGCATGGATTTAGCTGGCATAGTGATTCATTGCATAACATGTTTGTATATCTTGTCTAGTTTTAATCTTCTTCGGACGGATCCACAAATAGGAATAGCTAAATAAATAAACTATCACCCCTTATGATGGATCACGTGGCCAATTAAATGACAGCACGAGAATTATTAAGACATGATGTCACACCATAGCCTTATGCTCTAAGGTCCCCGATACAAGTACCCTCATAATGCGATTCAACGACTCTGTCTCAAGTTCCTGTCACCTAAAGACATCATCACGTCACTACACTACGGTGTTCTCCTATGAGCCCATGTAGGTGAAGTGTTGTACAGTCGACGTTCGTACAACACCATCATAGAATCATATAAAAGATAAATACTAGACCAAATAACAACTCATCTCATGTAACAAATCATTGCCAATTCATCCTATGCCCTCAGGAACATGCAGGAACTACTCACAACGTGCAAACATGATCATGTATGGTGACATATGTGGTAGAACACAATCTGAAACAATGGATCCACCACCAAATAATGACAAGTACTCAATCCCAAACATGCAACGGAGTACAATAACACGTATCTAGGGTGTAGCAATGATCAAACTATGAGGGGAACGGAGTGGATCACGGTGATGGTGATGGTGGAGATGCAGGTGCTGGTGAGGATGGTGATGGAGATGCCTCCTCCCACGCCAAGGAGGAGATGGGGATGATTTCCCCCTTCTCCGGAGCTCCGGAGCAGCAGGATTTGTCTCCCCCGCGGAGAGTTTCCAGAGTTTCGCCGCCCTGGCGGCTCCGTCTCGTCTCGGGAAAATTAGGGTGTTGGTTTTCGGGGAAGACGGAGTCGTCAGCAAAAAGGCCTCGGGGAGGAGGTGCTGTGGGCCCATTTGGGGGACCCACACGCGGCCAGGGAATCTGGCCGCGTGGGCTACCCCCTTTTGGGCCTCCTGGCCCTCCTCCTTTGTGTCTTGTGCCCACAGCCTTTCTCCCGAAGAAAAACTGGCAGGGTTTCTTTCCTTTCGCAATTTGGATACCTGTAGCTCCTGAAACATCAAGAACATGAAACATGTGTTTTCTGACACCCAGAAATTAAATACCAAAAATAGGGACTTTGTAGGAAAGTCCCATAAAATCATCTAAAACATGCAAAACGATGACATAACATTGATAAAACATCCCCATAATGCCTATATGGAGGGTATAAATGATGATATAAAATGCACGTATCAACTCCCCCAAGCTTAAACCTTTGCTCGTCCTCGAGTAAATAAGGACATAGATCATTACATGCATCAATGGACTTATGGTTGATAAATAAATACGGGCATTGTATCATCATCATGTTCAGTTATAATGCAAGATGAATGAATAGAACTCATACACATAAGGATATTCGAAGCTCTAGCAAACACCCCATACTTTTGAAAGCAAATAACCATTGTATGTTGGACAATCGAATTATACTCTTTAATTTGGAGAAAGATAAATGAGTAGAGGTAAAACATGATCAAGTCTCATTTAGTTTCCAAACTATTAAGCTTAAATTACTAATTGTAATGTGGCATCCATTGGGCTAAGACTCTCATTGCCCCCTTTATCATTAGCATCTTAATTTATGAGTGTTGAAGTAATGTGGTTGACAAGGTGTTGGTTGAATGTCTCATGCCCCGTGAGTGTGAAAACCTACTCCATGATTACTCAACTTAAGATTCCTAATAAGCTTTGTACAATCATAATAAGTATTAATGACATCATAGAGAACTGCAAAGAGGTACCTCTTGCCCCATGACATAGAAACCAGCCCATGTCACAATAACAAGATGAACAAACGGAGTAGACTCATCATCCTTTTTTATTTCATTCACTATATGCATAGCTTCTTATTTTATTGTAGGATGTGTTTGTAGAGTCCACTCTAGCTGTAAGTAAATTTCCACCATGATCAAGCATGGCTTGGGTTAGCGGCCCAATGCAATTTCTCTAGTCATATATACTTACTCATCAAAACTTACTATTCCTCTATTTCATTTCGGCATGGCAGGAGTCCAAAAACAAAAGCACATGACATCAACTAAATATAAAATTTCTTTGTGCAATGTTGAAAGCTTTTCACGTGATGCACATGTTAGCCAACTCCCAACCAAAATCCTTGTCAAGCACAAAACTTTTAGCTCCCATTAATGGGTCATGTTTGTTAAGTGCAATAGAAGTAAATGTGTGCATTCAAAAGTTCGTGAGAGTCTTATCCCAAATTCAGCCCATGCCAATTAATAACATAAGCATCTTAATTTAGAGCATAAATGAAACTATAACATGGTGAACATGCTCGGAATAGCCATTAAGCTAATAGATAGATAGTGGATTTATGTCATATTGAGATAATTCTACAATTGTCCAACACACTCAAGTTAATTAATTTCAAAGCAAGATGTGGTTGAAACCTCTAAATATGCCATGCTCATTTGCATGAGTGTTACCCATAAATCCCCAAAACAAGGGAATCATGGATGACACCATACTTTATTATTCATTGATAAACCATAAGACGAGGATGCATGATAATGCTCAATGAGCTCACTCAAGCCTAAACGAAAACGGTACTAGATAATAGAAGCAAGACACACCAAAACTAGATAGACATGATAAAGCTGATAAAAGACGGGGGATAGGTGAAACTCCCCCAAGCTTAGATGGTTGCGGTAATTTCTTCATTCTCCCTTCTTCTCGTACTCAGCCCACCACTCTTTCTTCTTCTTCTTCTCTTCATAGTTGTCTTCAAGCTCTCCAATGATGCGCATCATGAGGTTATAGGCTTGCTCAAATGCTCCTGCAGCTTTTCCCAACCTTTCCATGAGGTCCTTCTCCACCGTCTCCTTGGGAGTTTTCCACTCCGGGCTTGGTGCTTTCTTCTTGGGAATAAGGTGATCCCAATCTCCAGTGCAATTCTTCTCAGTGGGAGTTTCCCTGCCAATAAGAGGAGAAACTGCGTTTTTCTAGCAAGTGAGTGCCTTGGAGCCTTCCCTCCGGTGCTCATACGTGCGGACTGTCTCTTGTTTCCAAAAGACATGTTCACCCGTACGCCAGCAACAGGGATTGGTGATGGAGATGCTGTTGCAAGAGGTGGTATGTCGAAGATGGCCTCGTCATCTTCCTCGTCAGGTTCTTCATCCATGATCTCGCGAAGCTCCACGTCCTCGTCATCCGAGTAGTCCTTCCTCTTCCTATTCCTCCTGTGGATGGATGTGGGGCTGTTGCCCTCAAGCTCATCATCATCATCATCGTCCATGGAGGTGCATTGGTAGGAGTCTCCCGAAGTCATGGCTTGGAAAACCTGTCAGACAGAATAGACAAAACAAAGATCGTGCGAGAACTCTCAGTGCGGGATTAGATCGACAAAAGGTGTATATATTGACGGTTTTTGGGGTAAGACGAAGCATCGGAGTCGAAAACGAGACGGAACGGGACTCCGAGGTGGAAAAGGGGTACCTCCACGCGGCCAAGGAATCTGGCCGCGTGTGGGGTCCTCTTTCCCCCCTCGAGGTCCAATTCCTTCCAATTTTCTTGTCCCACACATTAATTTCCATAAAAAATGAGTTCCGTAAGTTTTCACGCAATTCCAAGAAACTTCCAAACACAATAATTGTAAATTATTGAATTTGGGTTTCTGAAACTGCAGGATCCCTTACAATTACCTCCTCCGGTGTCATTAACTTTATCTCCTTGATGGTTCCTATGAAGCTCTTTCCTGCAATATAATGTTTTAGGCGTTGTCCATTGACCACATGAGGTTTACCTTTCATATCACCGTGAAGACGGATGGCCCCCGAACGGTATACCTCCTGTACTACCAATGGACCCTGCCATTTTGAAGCTAATTTCCCTGCAGAAAACTTAAAACGAGAGTTGTACAATAGGACTTGATCACCTACTTTAAATTCCTTTCTTTTAATTTTCTTGTCATGCCAAATTTTAACTTTCTCTTTAAACAATTTTGCACTTTCATATGCTTCATTCCTCCATTCATCTAATAGATTTAGGTCAAGCAATCTCTTCTCCCCCGCTGTTTTTAAATCAAAATTTAATTTCTTAATATCCCATCTAGCTTTATGTTCTAATTCAACGGGTAAATGACATGCTTTTCCATAAACCATTTTATAAGGAGACATACCCATAGGATTTTTATAAGCAGTTCTATAAGCCCACAATGCATCATTAATTTTAAGTGGCCAATCAGATCTAGCTCTGTTTACTGTTTTCTCTAAAATAAGTTTAATTTCCCTATTACTTAATTCAACTTGTCCACTAGTTTGAGGATGATAGGGTGATGCAATTCTATGATTAACATTATATTTTGCCAATGTTTTTCTAAGAACACCATGCATAAAATGAGATCCACCATCAGCAATTAAAAATCTAGGAACACCAAATCTAGGGAAAATAATTTCTTTAAGCATTTGCATGGCTGTGACATGGTTTGCACTCTTAGTAGGAATTGCTTCTACCCATTTTGTAACATAATCAACAGCAACCAAAATGTGAGTATGTTTTGTACTAGATGCAGGAAATGGTCCCATAAAGTCAAAACCCCACACATCAAATGGTTCAAGTGGTAATGTATAGTTCATAGGCATTTCATTCCTTCTACCAATGTTTCCTACTCTTTGACATTTATCACAAGTTTTAACATATTCAGCACAATCCTTGAATAGAGTAGGCCAATAAAAACCACATTGTAATACCTTTGTTGCAGTACAATCTCCTGCATGATGTCCTCCATAGGGACTGTCATGACAATCTCTTATAATAGCCTGCTGTTCATGCTCAGGTACACAACGTCTAATAATGCCATCAACACTTTTCTTATACAAGAATGGATCATCCAAAAAATAATGTCTAAGGTCATAAAAGAATTTCTTTCTTTGCTGGTAAGTAAATTGTGGTGGCATAACTTTCCCAACAATAAAATTTGCATAATTAGCAAACCAAGGAGATGCAACTTTAGCAGTAGAAACACTAACAAGGGCAAATTGTTCATTAGCAAAACTATCATTAATAGGAATAGGATCATCAGGTATATTTTCCATTCTAGAAAGATGATCAGCTACGGGATTATCTTCTCCTTTCCTATCTACTATGTGTAAATCAAATTCTTGCAACAAAAGTACCCATCTTATTAGCCTAGGCTTAGCATCTTTCTTATTCATCAAATATTTAATAGCAGAATGATCAGAGTGCACAGTGACTTTTGAATCAATTATGTAAGATCTAAATTTATCACATGCAAATATTACCGCTATTTTTTTTTCAGTTGTAGCATAATTTCTTTGAGCACCATCTAGTGTTTTACTAGCATAGTAAATAACATTCAATTTCTTATCAACCCTTTGTCCTAAAACAGCTCCAACTGCATAATCACTAGCATCACACATAATTTCAAAGGGCAAGTTCCAATCAGGAGGTTGAATAATAGGTGCAATTATTAAGGCTTTCTTTAAAACATTAAAGGATTCTATGCAATCATCACTAAAAGAAAACGGAACATCCTTTTGCAAAAGATTGGTTAGAGGCTTTGATATTTTAGAGAAATCTTTAATGAACCTACGATAAAAACCTGCATGACCGAGAAAACTTCTTATACCTTTGATGTCTCTTGGACATGGTAATTTCTCAATAGCTTCAATTTTTGCTGGGTCAACTTCTATTCCTCTTCCAGAAATACGATGCCCAAGAACAATTCCCTCTGTTACCATAAACTGACACTTCTCCCAATTAAGAACAAGGTGTTGGTCTTCACAACGCTGCAAAACTTTGTTAAGGTTGAACAAGCAATTATCGAAAGAAGTACCATACACCGAAAAATCATCCATAAAGACTTCCACTATCTTTTCAATATAATCAGTAAATATAGCATTCATGCATCTCTGAAAAGTAGCAGGCGCATTACATAAACCAAAAGGCATTCTCCTATAAGCAAATGTACCATATGGGCAAGTAAAAGTGGTCTTTTCCTGATCATCACTATGAACTGGAATTTGAGAGAAGCCTGAATACCCATCTAAATAACAAAAGTGAGAATGTTTAGATAATCTCTCTAGCATTTGGTCAATAAAGGGCAATGGATAATGGTCCTTACGAGTTGCTTTATTTAATTTTCTATAATCAATGTACATTCTATAACCAACAACAGTACGTTGAGCGACAAGTTCATCATCTTTATTAGGAACCACAGTAATTCCACCTTTCTTAGGAACACAATGAACATGACTAACCCATTTACTATCAGCTATAGGATAAATAATACCAGCCTCTATGAGTCGAATTACCTCCTTTCTTACCACTTCCTTCATTTTTGGATGTAGACGGCGTTGGAAATCAACAACAGGTTTAGCATCTTCTTCCAAATTAATTTTATGCATACATAGAGATGGACTTATGCCCTTAAGATCATCAAGAGAATAACCAATAGCCTTACGGTGGGCTTTAAGCACATCAAGTAATTTCTCTTCTTCCTCAGCTGAAAGGTTAACACTAATAATAACAGGATATATATTTTTCTTATCCAAGTATGCATATTTCAGATTTTCAGGCAAAGGCTTTAGTTCAAAACTAGGATCTCCTTTAGGAGGTGGGAGTACTCCTAGATTATCAGGTGGGATATGCAATTGTAATTGTGGAGGTTGCTGTCATAATATTTGTTCTAAAGCTTCTTTTTTTGCATCATTAAATGGCTCTTCCTGATTAAGCATATAACTTTCCACCACGTCTGATGAAGCTACAGCTATATGAGCAAGAGTTTCAATTATATCTTTAGATTTTGGTTCTTTCTTAGCAGGTTTATCAGCAAATTTAGAAAAATTAAATTCAAGTTTCTCTCCAGCACATTCAATAAACACGCTTTCTCTAGGCAAATCAATTTCAGCACCAACAGTATGTAAGAAAGGTCTACCAAACATAATAGGACAGAAAGAATATTGTGGACAACCAAGCACAATAAAATCAGTAGGATATTTTATTTTCCCTACCAATACTTCAACATCTCTAACAATTACAAAGGGACTAATATAATCTTTATTAGCAAGCTGAATGGTCATACATGTTTCTTCCATGGTGATAGGATCAATATCAGGCTTAATTTCTTGATAGAGATAATATGGAATGACACTAATGCTTGCTCCAATATCACATAAACCATGATAACAAGAAGTCCCAATAGAGCATGATATAATTGGCTTAACAACTTTGGATGAATTCCCTTTAATAACTTTGGTAGCATCTTCACATAAATAAACATCAACAAGATCTTCTTCATTTAATTGCTTAATAATAGAGACTTGGTTCTTGACTTCCACCTGTTCTTTAGGTTGAGAACATCTCTTTCTAGTTTTGTCAGCAACAACAATAAGCAAATTCTCTTTAACTTTTTCAGGATAGGGAGGTGGTTCAATATATTCTTCTATTACTACAGATGACACTGGTGTTTCTTTAATAAATTTAGGGACAACAATAGAAGATTTAACAGGTTCAACATAATAATCAAAGCCACTTTTAGGAATTCGAATGCGCTCAGCAAATTTCTTAGCTATTTCAATTGTAACATATGGATCAAGACCAAAATCTTTAATAACATTCTTGAACAAAATAGAACTAGAGAGACTTTCTACACATGAATATCCATAATCAAAATAAGCTTCATTACCTTTGTCTAGGTCCCAGTATTCAGAGTTCTTCGAAATAATTTCCGATAAATTCCAAGCATCTTCTGCAGTATTATTTGTAAAGCTTCCACCAGATGAACCATCCAAATATTGCTTTAGCCTATCAGGTAGTCTCACATAAAAGCTTATCAATATAAGTTTATTTGTGAGATCATGACAAGGATTCTTACGAAGGAGGTCCTTAAGCCTCCCCCAAGCTTGAGTAATACTCTCTCCAAGGTGTGGCCAAAAATTAAATATAAAGCAACGGTTCTCATAAGCCTCTTTAGGAGTAAAATACTTAAGAAAGAAAACCTTCATAAAAGTATCCCAATTATGTGTAATTTCTTCATCTAGGGACATATACCATTTTCGAGCATCACCAGTTAAGGACTGGTACAATAACTTGCATTTTACCTCCTCCTTAGAAATATCCTTGAGCCTAATTAGCCCACATATATCCTCAATAGCCCGTATGTGATCACTTGCAGCCTTTGTTCCATCCCCTGCAAAATACTCATTCCTAACAGCTTTAACAAAGTCAAGGGGAATAATATAACCATCATCATGAGGTGCTTTTTCAACAACTTTAGGTTTAATAGCATAAGCACTCTCATATAAAGCAAGTTTCATCGAAGCATCTCTCATAAAAGCCATAATAATAACAGGATGCAACAACAAGTAAAATTCAGCTTTCAAGTTTCCTTACCAAACTTCTTACCAATAACGCTACGCTCCCCGGCAACGACGCCAGAAAAGTGTCTTGATGGCTCCCAAGTGCAGGAGATCAATTGTAGTACTTTTCGAATTAGAAAGGTTGTCGAACCCACGAGGAGCAGAAGGAACTGGTAAGTAGAATATCAAAGGAATAATAAAAGCAACAGGTGTTTTTGTGTTTTAATTGTGTAGTGCAAGTAAAGTAAAATGCGGAAAGTAAATTGCAGCAAGTAGTAGGTCTCAATGAGAGACAAAGCCCAATCCTCTAATGCGCAAGAGGACAACCTCCCGAGGTCTGCACGGATTTAGCTGGCATAGTGATTCATTGCATAACATGTTTGTATATCTTGTCTAGTTTTAATCTTCTTCGGACGGAGCCACAAATAGGAATAGCTAAATAAATAAACTATCTCCCCTTATGATGGATCACGTGGCCAATTAAATGACAGCACGAGAATTATTAAGACATGATGTCCCACCATAGCCTTATGCTCTAAGGTCCCCGATACAAGTACCCTCATAATGCAATTCAACAACTCTGTCTCAAGTTCCTGTCACCTAAAGACATCATCACGTCACTACACTACGGTGTTCTCCTATGAGCCCATGTAGGTGAAGTGTTGTACAGTCGATGTTCGTACAACACCATCATAGAATCACATAAAAGATAAATACTGGACCAAATAACAACTCATCTCATGTAACAAATCATTGCCAATTCATCCTATGCCCTCAGGAACATGCGGGAACTACTCACAACGTGCAAACATGATCATGTATGGTGACATATGTGGTAGAACACAATCTGAAACAATGGATCCACCACCAAATAATGACAAGTACTCAATCCCAAACATGCAACGGAGTACAATAACACGTATCTAGGGTGTAGCAGTGATCAAACTATGAGGGGAACGGAGTGGATCACGGTGATGGTGATGGTGGAGATGCAGGTGCTGGTGAGGATGGTGATGGAGATGCCTCCTCCCACGCCAAGGAGGAGATGGGGATGAAGATGGGGATGATTTCCCCCTTCTCCGGAGCTCCGGAGCAGCAGGATCTGTCTCCCTCGCGGAGAGTTTCGAGAGTTACGCCGCCCTGGCGGCTCCGTCTCGTCTCGGGAAAATTAGGGTGTTGGTTTTTCGGGAAGACGGAGTCGTCAGCAAAAAGACCTCGGGGAGGAGGTGCTGTGGGCCCATTTGGGGGCCCCACACGCGGCCAGGGAATCTGGCCGCGTGGGATACCCCCTTTTGGGCCCCCTGGCCCTCCTCCTTTGTGTCTTGTGCCCACGGCCTTTCTCCCGAAGGAAAACTGACAGGGTTTCTTTCCTTTCGCAATTTGGATACATGTAGCTCCTGAAACATCAAAAACATGAAAACAGGTGTTTTCTGACACCCAGAAATTAAATATCAAAAATAGGGACTTTGTAGGAAAGTCCCATAAAATCATCTAAAACATGCAAAACAATGACATAACATTTATAAAACATCCCAATAATGCCTATATGGAGGGTATAAATGATGATATAAAATGCACGTATCATTAATACAGGTGCGATATGTAAACAATCATAGGTTTTTCAGATAACCAAAGTTCCTAGTTAACCTCTATGATAAACTAGTTCACCGGGTTATTGATGATCATAGGTTTCACGATCATGTGACATTTATATCTATAGACAATGGAGTCATTTCATTGGGCAAATGAGATGATGAACATACCCTTCATATACATAAGTATTGTGACGCGATCGTATTACGAAGTTCATAGTGGTAGTACTTAGAAACACATACGTTAATCCTCAAGACAGCGAGACTTCATTTAATTGCTATGTTATAGGTTACTTTGAGTGCATCAAACGTCACACCGTGACAAGGTGATTATAAAGGTGTACTTGGGTATTCCAAAGGTATATGTTGAGGCGTGTTGTCAACAACAGGATTCGTTCATCCACGTAATGGAGAGATCCTTGGGACGCACTCGGTGAGACATAATCCAATAGCCTGTAGCGTGTGACTTAGTCACGTGGATGATGGATCATGAGAACGAGTTAAGAATCCTGTCGGTAACGAGATTGAACATGGCATAGGAATGTCAAAGATCAAATGTCAGGCAAGACATGTATCTCAGAACGAAAGGAATATGAGTCTATGTTAAGGTTCAACAATGATCAATTCGATGGATGCACAGGGGTCATTATGGATATTCAGCTCCCGCTATTGATCATTGATCAGGGAGGAGTCCCGGTCATGTATGGAGGAGACCAAAACCGATAGGGTAACATAATTAAGGGGGTGACGTAAGGGATCACTTGTGGAATCATCAGAGATAGGTAGAGAAAGAGCGGAATGGTTCCGAAGAGAGAAAGGGCATTACGGAAATGTATCGGAAGAGTTTCAAAGAAAATTAAAATGGATATCAAAAGTGTTTCAGGGTGCCGAAAAAATCCGGGGTGGTCCCGAATGGTTTTCGCTGCCACGGGAATTAATTATATAAATATAAATTAATTGATTATAATTAATTAATTTTATATATTAAATGTAATTTAAATAACGTGTAAATATATTTCATTATGAATTAAGTATATTCACATATATTTTTTATTTGATTTGCTATTCAAAAGAATTATTTAATTTAAATATATTTATTTATTTAAATATATTAATTAATTAATTTAATATTAATTAAATAAAGGAGAGGCGGTGCGGCCAGCCCACATGGGCCGGCCAAGGCCCATGCGGATGCCCATGGCTGGCCGCACCCCCTCCTCCCACTTTTTCTCCCTTTAGTCCCACATTGGAAGGGGGAGGAGTTGGACTCCCCCTCCACCTTTATAATGAGAGGCAAGGGAGGGTTTTTTATTCAAATACAAAATTGTGAATTTAGCCAATTAATAAAACGGAAGAGTCGTCTCTATCCCCCGTTTTC
This sequence comes from Alopecurus myosuroides, assembly GCA_028641055.1. NCBI lineage: Eukaryota > Viridiplantae > Streptophyta > Magnoliopsida > Poales > Poaceae > Alopecurus > Alopecurus myosuroides. The sequence goes on along the minus strand of CM054059.1, from coordinate 336,993,734 downwards.
TCTCTCTCCCGCACTCCATGGCCCCGAGTTGGGCTGCGCGCAGGAGATTTCTCTCTACTCCGGTACACCGTCGTGCTAGGAAAACTCTGATCCAGGAGATCAAATTTCTGCAACCTCTGCTGGGTCAGAGAACGAGAACCGTCGTCATACATCGTACATATGCAATACCTATGAGGCGCAACACCTGGGGTGCTACACTTCATCGTTATATCGGAAGGCTACCGGGAACTCGTCAAGTTCGTGACGACCTTGAGGTCGGCTACGTCGTCTTCATCAGCAACGCCTACAAGGGTATGTCACCGAACCCCTCATTAACCGTTATTGCAAAAGTAATTGATAAGGGGTGGCCCAATCTTCTCAGTGAACTCACAGATAACTTCAATATGATAACTAGTGCGCCACTAAGAACTCTCCCGGCTGATCCCTGATGCCAATGCAAAAGATAGCAACCCAAAGAATATTCTCAACTCCACACTCTTGCACAAGTAATTCACCGACTACAAGTGTTCCTGTACCGTCTTATTCCCAGTGGAACAGCAGGTAACACGTAAAGTTTGCAGATGAACTTCCAGATGAAGGCTTACAAGCTGTTTCAATCTAGAGGTCTAGGGTTTATGTTTTAACGTAGTCTAATCGATTCCACACACAGGTGGTAGCTATATATGAGGGAGGGGGTGATTCCCCACTAAATTGACCTATTCCTACTTGTTTGTACTCAACCAACTCGGATACAAACTGACCCAACACGGGTGCAGCCAATTGGACTCGATTTGGAAACTGGCAGAAAACTATTCGTGGCTTGTTTCGGTCACCACGGCTTGCACGAGACGAATTTGTTGATGGTGCCGGATCCATTGGAAAGCCCATCAAATTTCCTATCCGGATTGTGCTCGTTTGCTGTATTTGGAGCCCGTATAAAGAATCCATGACTATTTCAAATTCGGGACTTCTGGCAGTCCAAACTGAAACATCATTTCCTTGTTGTTGCTTTCCACGCCTCCTTCTCTTGCTCCTTGCTTCCTCTTCTCCATCCATGTTCGTGTTATTAATAAACCTAATCATACATAAATTCATAGGCTTAGGTAGTAAAACATTCTCATGAACACAAACATTATTTGTTAGGAAAGAATTCACCTTATAATAAACATCAGTGAGACTCAATATTTCTTTCCAACTCAAGCATGGATAGACCTCATGGACCTCTATTATATCCCTATCATCCTCCCTTTCTTCAAGACAAGCCGTCCTCGGCTTGTAGTAAGCTGAAAGTGGAAGAAACAAAAATAACAACGTGTATGCACAATACAAATATCTATAATGAGGTGCATTAGTTGTTATCATATCATAAAATTGTGCCCTAGACATGTGACCACGAATTTTGCTTAAAAACATCACATACTTGTCATAGCACTCCATAAGATAGCAATCATAATTGCAAATATAAGTGAAGCTCATTAAACCATGATCAAAAGGAGAGACATGTATGTATAAATTTTTATTGTATAGTATCAAACCAAGTGTCTCCACAGAAGATCTATGATGAAAATTGGTGGTAGTAAAGTCAAAGCAATCCAAACAAATTAATTCATTATATAGTGGATACCATGCTTCAACTGTGCTACTCTGATATATATAAGAAAGTAATGGCCGAGTAGTAGTACACATAATTTTCTTCTCATGTTTAGTATAATCATCATGTAAATTGCAACTTAGTTTGCAAATATAAGCGAAGAACAATTTATTAGCACATGTATGTGACAAGTATTGTGGCAAACCAAACATATGTGTAAAATCATACTCATATGTAGGAAGTTGTAGCTTATTTACCCAAGGTAAAACAATGTTCAATTCGGCCACTTTATCACAAGTTATGCATATATGATCCATCATAAAAATTTCACTCATGTTATAGTCATCAATCAAGTTAAAAGTGAAAGAAGAAACATAATTGCTAGAATTGACATATGAAATTTCAGCAACCTTTTTCATAGCACTTTGCACATTAATTGGTTCATTTAACATGATGTAATCCACAATATCATTAGGTGGTATTTTAGCAAGTACTTCTTTATGTGAAATCAACACCACATGATCAAATTTCGAAATTAACACATTATCACATGTAGGTGGACTATCTATGCTTGTTAACTCACAAGAATCAACTAGCAATTTAGTGGATTCACATAAATCAATACTTGAGAGGGGTAACACGAAATCAGCACCTTTATCAATAGCAACCTCCTCAGAATTATTAGGTACCAATTCATCTATCTCAAGTGGTGATGCAGGTTCTACTTGTTGTGGCTCCCTTTCTTCAAAAGTAACCTGCAAATCACAAGAAACAATACTAGGAACAATGACATTCTCCTCCAATGGTGGTGGTGGTGATGTTACTATGGGCGCCCTTTCTTCAAAAGTCTGAACATGAGAAGAAACAACACTAGGAATAGATATTATCTCATTAGTAGTTATAATGCTTGGCTTTTGGATTGGTGGAAAAATTCTTCTTCTTGGAGCCATAGAAACCTCTTCGGCCAACCTCTTTTCTATTTTCCTTGCTAAGTGCAATAATTCATCCAAAGTACTATATTCAACACGCCTCACGTGGAGTTCAATTGAAAATAGTAACCCTTCATAAAATCTGTGAATTGTACTTTGTTCATCCTCTAGAACCCGAGATAATTGTAGCAATGACATCATCTCTTGGTAATATGCATCCACTGATTTTTCTCCTTGTCTTAATTGCTTCAATTTTGTATAGTGCTCCTCATCAACTAAAACATCCTTAGCTAGTAAGCTTTGACTCATGTTATGAATCATTGTGAACATAGAGGAGAATTGTGCTTGTGTATCTTTCATCACTTCTTTAGTTCCCTTAGTAACCTGCACATACTCAACAACACTAGAAACACCCATTATGTTAGTGAAAACAAAAATCGATGGGTTGTGGTGTTCTCTCACAACTCACTCCAAAAATCTAGCAAGACAATAGATTATCTTACCGTTCCAAAGTGAATAGAAAATACTTACCAACAAGTAGTGGCAACTAATATGCTTTGATGTGAAGAAGAGAATACCCAGGGTGTTAACAATCACACGACAAACAAGGTATATGGTGGGGTTTGGTATGGATACCTAACAACACCAAAATAACAATTCCTATTTTCTGTCCAATGTGATATAAAAAGCACAGAAACACACACCAAGTATGGAGACAAATGTGGCAATGCAAATATGTGTAGGAAATTTTGCAATGCACTGGAAAGACACTAGCCAAGCTCAAATAATATTCAGGCACAAGATTGCTCAGTGGTGTGTGAATATAGCAATGATGAAAACAGCTCCACAAATATATCAATATATCTCGAGGCCTTTTTACTTTTTCTCAATTCTGTTTTTCTCTTTTCTCCTTTTCTCTTTTTTATATATACTTTTTACTGGCCAAATAACAACACTAGGAGCAATACTATCAAGTGATAACGATGCTATGAACAATGTGACACAAATATGAGACAAAGAGCAGCCTGAGAACGAGCAAAAGATAGCTAGTCTTATTGGGTAAGGTACCTATTTGTTGCTGTAGAAAGGCTTTGGCTAAGGCTCACAAAGATCAGCACGGAAATCCTAGAGATAAAAGTGGAGAAAACAACCAGAAACTAAAGAAAACAGACAGCGGCAGAAATATGGTAGCGGTCGGAAATATGCTGGGGCGAGTAAGACAAAAACGTGACGTGGTTATGACATAAGCCAACACGCAGACGTTTTGTTGGCGCGTGGAAAAATGACTCCGAACGCGCGTGTATGGCGCGGCCACCGACAGTATTGGAACCAGCGCACGCTTTTTGGATGGTACGGATCGAGTGCGTAACGCGGTTGCACGCGGATCGGGATCGAGTAGAAAACGCGTTCATGCGTGGAAGGCGAAGGCAGCGAATCAGAGGTTCTAGCAAAACGGCGGCGCGGGAGTGCGATATGCGCGTTGCCCGCACGCGTTTTTCGGCCGGCAGGTGGTGTTGACCAGGAGCGCACTCGGCGGATCTATTTTGGTAGGTGTGTGCGCGCGCAAGTTAATGTGGTGTCGGTGTCGGAGCCCAGATGGAAACCGGAAAGAAAAATAAATGGTGGCGCGCGGCGGTCGACTATGCGTGGCCTGTAGGGACTGCGCCCGGACGTGACGCGGTTTCGGCAAGCCAAAGACGCGTTTCGACAGCTGTGCACAAATAAGGACAACAACAAGCCAAGCGCAATGATTGGAAACAGCAGGGTTGGCTAGCAGCGGATCCGAGGGCAATTAGCAGCTTTTTGGTGGGATTTTCGGTGGAACTAGATGAAAAACACGAAGAACAACCAGAACCCTAACCCTAACTCGAAATCTAAAAGACACAAAAGGAGAAAAGAAACACAAAATCAACACGAACAGCAACTAGAGATTGCAAATTGGGGATGATCTAAGGTTATGGCAATGATCTACTCTATTTTTGTGGGGCAATTTTCTGGATAGGTAAGAAAAACACTCAAAGTAAAGGAAAATTGATAGCTCACCGAGGCAACCTGTAAATCTGATACCAAGATGATATGGGGTGGACCAATCTTCTCAGTGAACTCACAAATAACTTCAATATGATAACTAGTGCGCCACTAAGAACTCTCCCGGCTGATCCCCGATGCCAATGCAAAAGATAGCAACCCAAAGGATATTCTCAACTCCACACTCTTGCACAAGTAATCCACCGACTACAAGTGGTTCTGTACCGTCTTATTCCCAGTGGAACAGCAGGTAACACGTAAAATTTGCAGATGAACTTCCAGATGAAGGCTTACAAGTTGTTTCAATCTAGAGGTCTAGGGTTTATGTTTTAACGTAGTCTAATCGATTTCACATGCAGGTGGTACCTATATATGAGGGAGGGGGTGATTCGCCACGAAATTGACCTATTCCTACTTGTTTGGACTCAACCAACTCGGATACAAACTGACCCAACACGGGTGCAGCCAATTGGACTCGATTTGGAAACTGGCAGAAAACTATTCGTGGCTTGTTTCGGTCACCACGGCTTTCATGAGACGAATTTGTTTATGGGGCCGGATCCATTGGAAAGCCCATCAAATTTCCTATCCGGATTGTGCTCGTTTGCTGTATTTGGAGCCCGTATGAAGAATGCATGACTATTTCAAATTAGGGACTTCTGGCAGTCCAAACTGAAACATCATTTCCTTGTTGTTGTTTTCCACGCCTCCTTCTCTTGCTCCTTACTTCCTCTTCTCCATCCATGTTTGTGTTATTAATAAACCTAATCATACATAAATTCATAGGCTTAGGTAGTATAACATTCTCACGAACACAAACATTATTTGTTAGGAAAGAATTCACCTTATTATAATAAACATCAGTGAGGCTCAATATTTCTTTCCAACTCAAGCATGGATAGACCTCATGGACCTCTATTATATCCCTATCAGTAATAGATAGATCCTGGCTAGTTTCGGTGTTCGCTAGTAGTAGATAAATTCTGCTGCGAAACCCTTTCGTGGTATCAGAGCCGATCTATGCGTAGTTATGTTGGTACGGTTAGAACACATGTTGATTGTGTGGGCATAGATCTTGTAGTTGTTACCTCCTCGCATGTTCTTGATTATGCCATTGGCATTGTTTGATGATTGCAGCGCTCAGCCTACTTTAAGCGTATTTTTACGCGAGACCGGCGTTGCGACTGACATGTGGCTTGCACCACATAAAGCAGCTCAGAGGGTGTCAGTTTCTCTTACAATAGATGATATGGCATTTACAATGGGAGGCCCGAAAGGGATATGTAACAAACGACCGCATGCTCAGTGTTGTGGTCGAAAGTTCGTAGGTAAAAACTGTTCTTCTGCGAAAGCCCTACAACAACGTAAAATTTGCAAGAGATAAAGTAGAAGATTCTAACTTTGTTTTGCAGCGGGGTGGTGATATGAGATGGTAATAACGGTAAGATTGAATTACTATTGCACTAACTGCAACATCGTACTTGCGTTCTGGACTTGACGTCGTACCAGTGGAGGATGGAGATCACGCCGGTGTGCTCGATGGAGATCAAGCGCGAAGATGAAGCACCATATCATATCGCACACACTTGTTATTTGCATTTGATGTTTGATTGTGTGTGTTGTGTGGATCTTATATATTATATTAGATATAACAACGATAACCATATGTAAGATGATCCCTAAATGTGTATTACCAAAATTGTGTTCTCCCTTAGTGTGGCACCGACAAGAAAGTCTGAAGTAGAAAAGTGGGTCGTGACGATCAGGTCCTTTCTTCTGCGTTTGCATATGTCGGGTGTAAGCCATGTATGCACAACCATATACATTAAGGCTGGATTGGCGAGCCTAGCATGTACATACATGGTCTCGGAACAAGGATGGCCGAAAGGTCGAGCACGAGTCGTATGTACGATACGATTGACATGTTGTGTATATGTTTGAAGCTATGCCAGTGGCCGTGACGATCGGGGGAGGCATGGTGGATGGGGGTCGCGTAATCGTTAAAACAAGTGTTAGGGATGTTGTTCTCAATGGGATTTATGTTGATTATAAAAGTATTTATAATTTCAGCTCATAATATTATAAACTCAGTCTTACTAGTTCTTTGCAAAATATTTCTGTAGATGTGAATCCCTTTCATTGAGTTTGAGTTTAAACAACTTACCCATTACCCGCCTCTTAGAGTTGATGGGTCAAACTTCAAGCGTTGGTATGAGGTGCTAGCGGGAAATCTCAAAAGGTGCAATATACTCTTTACATTAGAGGAACATATGGAAGAAAGACCAAGTCCTTCTGTGAGTCAGGAGGAGAATGACAAGCTTAAAGCTTTTCTAGAAGTCAAAGCCTTCTTAGATCATATAACGGATCCTGAGTTAGCGGCACGTTTCGCGAACTTCGATCCATGTGATTCTTTGGAACTATTAAGATATGAGTTCTTGGATGTGGTCAGGCGGATGCGCCACTACTATTGGGAGGAGTTTCTTTCAATGATGATGAAAGAGAATACCCCTCTAGAGACACACCTGAAGAGGACGCTCGATGTTTACGAGTATGGAATGGTTGGTTGAATGATGCCTTTGCAATAAGAGCGATGTTGCGTTTGCTCCCACCAATTTACAAAGAAATTAAGGACATCTTCATTCCCGAAGTTGATCAATGGACATTCAACGATTTTATGATCCAGGTACTGAAACTAAGGGGAAACCCATAGTGGGAAAAGCCATCGATTCAGAAGGTACATTTGATGTACTTATTATTACAAATGTTTCTCCGAACATGTTTTGCAATATCAAGTATTTGATACTTATTATGTTTTATGAAAAACAGGACCGTTGTTGTGATATCGGATGATGAGGCGAGTTGATACATGTGATGGCGAGACATTTGATGGCCCGTCAAGTTCTACCTCTACAGTTAGCATTTATGATTAGTGGATTTGGAGAATTTTTTTTAATAGATATGAGAGTGATTTGTAATAAGGATATCTTGTGTTGCAAGATAATTTATTCATGAATGAACAATAGTTGTTTTATTCTACTTATGGTCACATTTCATTTTGCAAATATTTTATTCTTATGATCTTGATAATGAATCGATGAATGCCTATGTTTATCTATGTGCTAAATTAAACAAAGTTTGACAATGATATTGTTTCCAAAACAACTATATATTTTAATCATGTTGGTTTGTGAGAAATCACTGGATTTGATCTTTTGAGGAAAATACAAACCAAAACCTATAGAGACAGATGATTAAAATACTCTACGCATTGAATGTACAATGTACAAAGAGGAATTGTTGAAGTATTATGTAATGATCATAAAATTCAACAATATAATCATTGCTATTAAACCTTCATTAATTCTAAATTTTGAGAATGTATGAATCATTAAAACTAAATTTATTTGATAAGATCAATAATTTTAGGAACGAAGGAAGATATAATATTAACGATAAAATTCGAGTCTACGACATTTGATCAATGAGACACGAATCAATTTAATTTTAACACAAAATATTGGTGTAAGAATCTGTTCAACATATTGTAATGCACATTTATGTGCTGACATGAATATGCATTGCAGTGACACTTTATCGTGATAAAGTATGGTCTTAGGATAATCTTCTAAATTGTGTAATTTTTAGAGTATGCTATTGAGATTAGTTAACCCTGACGTTATAAAGAAATCATCTGGAATTTGTGAAAACGATAGCATGAGTATAATGCATAATCGTTGGTTTATGTAATCATTTGATAATAGGAAACTAAGAACGAATAGTTATTTGTGGAATTCATATTTTTTTTTATTAATATGTCTTCAATAACCAAATACCAATGATGGCACGTGTATTGCTAATGTTTGGTGTTTCGTGAAAAATGTTTTTCACTGAAAGTGTTGTTGGAAGAAAAACTTATAAGGTGGAGACTGTGTCCTTATATGTCAGAGTAGCGCAACGGAAACATTCCAGAAACGATAACTCTATAAATTGAAAATGAAATGAATGATGTAAATCATATTTCTTGAGAAAGCTTGTCAAGAATATTTTCTGTCATGTCACATATTATTTTCATGATATACCTACGAACTACAAAGAGGAATTGATGATTTGAAATACGAAACATAACTATGAGTTATTAATCCTATGAATTAAAATTATATTTGAGATTGCTAAATAATTGTTATTTAAATCTGAATAAAGTAATGGAAATTACTTGGTCTTCTCTATAAAAGTTAAAGATTGTCTTGGACAAAATTAAAGTGTTAGCTACATAAGAATGTAGACATGCTAAAAGTCTAATGGATTTTGTATTGGAAAAGTGCTGATACATCGTATAATGAAATTTTTAATCAAGAAATTTTAGAAGTTATAATTGTCGAAAAGGACTTGCATGTAATCGAGTGGGAGCTGTTAGGTTTGTCTAAGTAATATGACTTTTTGAGTGGGAGCTGTTAGGTTTGTCTAAGTAATATGACTTTTTGAGTGGGAGCTGAAAGGCTTACTTAATCAAATTGTGAATGTCATATTTAAGTGGGAGCCTGATCCATATAGTTAGTACCATTGGAATAATTAGAAATAATCATGTGAAGTTGATAAAATTTAATTAACATCAGAGTCGAGATTTTTATACTAAATTCTAAGGAGTCAGAATAAGACAAACCAATAAAGATGGTCTTCATTGGAAGTCTATTTATAAAACCAGCCGTAGCAAACCAAGAAAGAATATATTGATTGGAAAGAAGGACTACATTATAAATAGCTGAAAGATATGTTGTATGTCTGTGCTCTAGTCAAAGTAAAAAACATATGAAGAACTATGTTATATATGCTCGACGAAATGTGACCCATATTCTTATAAAGAATAAATGCTGAAATGAATTTGGTAACATTCAATAAGCATTAATCTCAGGAGTATATACATATATTTCAGTTTTTTTTTGGAAAGACTGGGAATATATATTTGTTTCAAGTTAACGCAAGGTGGTAAATCTAACAATTGTCATGTTAGATGTTTATGAGCTTCCATCTGAAAGATTGAAAAATAAATGGGTGTTTGAAAACATTAGTATGATGTAGAATAACAGGGGTATTAGAATATGCAGTATATGAGAGTATTTGTATCTTCAAAGAAAATAATATATTGGTAAAGAAAGGTGTTTTCTCCAGCTAAGTGTGTTTTTGGTGTACTTGATGTAACAAGCATAAGTTGAAAGGATTATGGAACACCAAGAAACATAAGTCTCACTTTGTTGCCAATATATATTATTGTTATGTTGTCAAGTTGAATGACACCATTTCTTTGCAAAGAACTTACGGTACTGGGTTGTGCAGACCGAAGATGCTTTCTCGTCCATGAGCGGGCATGAATCAAAAACAATTATATGATATATGTGATATGATTTAGTAAAATGCAGCTAGTTTATTTGTACTCTAATGCAAGTGGGAGATTGAAAGAGTTATGCCCTAGAGGCAAAAAAGAGGTACATATTTATGCCATAAACCATTAAGTTTATAATAGTTTCATATCATGTTATAAAAATGTTAATACATGTGTGATATGTAAGCAACCAGAGGTTTTCAGATAACCAAAATTCCTAGTTAGCCTCTATGATAAACTAGTCCTCTAGGTTATTGATGATCGTTGGTTTCACGATCATGTGACATTTATGTCTATAGAAAGTGGGGTCATTTCATTGGGCAAATAAGATGATGAACATACCCTTCGTATACAGAAGTATTGTGACGCGATCGTATTACGAAGTTCATAGTAGTAGTACTTAGAAACATATACCTTAATCCTCAAGACCGTGAGACTTCAATTAATTGCTATCTTAGAGATTACTTTGAGTTCATCAAACGTCACACCGTGACAGGGTGATTATACAGGTGTACTTGGGTATTCCAAAGGGATATGTTGAGGCATGTTGTCAACAACGAGATTCGTTCATCCACGTAATGTAGAGATACTCGGGGCCCACTCGGTGAGACTTCATCCAATAACCTCCAGCGTGTGATTAGTCACGGGGATGAAGGATCATGCGAACGAGTTAAGAGTCTTGTTGGTAACGAGATTGAACATGGCATAGGAATGTCAACGATCAAATCTCGGACAAGACATGTATTTGAGAACAAAAGGAATAGGAGTCTATGTTAAGGTTCAATGGTGATTAATTCGATGAATGCACAATGGTCATTACAGATATCCAGGTCTCGCTATTGATCACTGATCAGGGAGGAGTCCCGGTCATGTCTGCAGTAGTCCCGAACCGATAGGGTAACACACTTAAGGGGGGCGACGTAAGGGATCATGTATGGAATCATCGGAGATAGGTAGAGAAACAGTGGAATGGTTCTAAAGAGAGAAAAAGCATTACCGGAATGTACCGGAAGAGAAAAGAGACGCTGAATTGTTTCAGAGAAAATTAAAGAGGGTAGAAAGTGTTTCTGGGTGCCGAAGAAATTCGGGGTGATCCAGAATGGTTTCCGCAGCCACGAGAATTAATTTGATATTTAATTATAGATAAATTAATTAATTAGAATTAATTGATTTTATATTAAATCAAATATTAAATATAATTTAAATAATGTGTAAATATTTTTAATTATGAATTAAATATATTCACATCTATTTTTTATTTGATTTGATATTAAAAATAATTATTTAATTTAAATATATTTATTTATTTAAATATATTAATTAATTAATTAGTTTATGATTAAAAAAATGAGGGGAGGCGCGGCTAGCCCATATAGGCTGGCCAAGGCCCATGCGGCTTCCCATGTTTGGCCGCACCCCTTCTCCCCCTCTCCCTCTCTCCCTTAAGTCCTACATTGGGAGGGGGAGGTGTTGGACTCCCCCCTCCACCTTTATAATGAGAGTCAAGGGAGGCTTTTTTTATTCAATTAAAAAATTGGGAATTTAGCCGTTTTCTCTCTCTCTCTCTCATGCACTCCGTGGCCCCAAGTTGGGTTGCGTGCAGGAGATTTCTCTCTCCTCTGTTACGTCGTCGTGCTGGGGAAACTCTGATCCAGGAGATCTAATATCCACAACCTCTACTGGATCAGAGATCGGGAACCGTCGTTATACACCGTACGTGTGCGATACCTACGAGGCGCAACACTTCGGGTGCTACACTTCATCGTTGTACCAGAAGGCTATCGGGAACTCGTCAAATTCGTCACGACCTTGAGGTCGGCTAAGTCGTCTTCATCAGCAATGCCTGTGCATGGGTGTAATCCCCACGTATCGATCTACAAGGGTATGTCACCGGAACCCCGCATTAACTGTTATCGCATTACTAATAGATAGATCCTGGCTAGTTTTGGTGTTCGCTAGTAGTATTTTTTTTTGAAATTCTGCTGCGAAACCCTTCAGGTACTATCTGTCAACCCCTTTGCACCTTGTGGTGACCCTTTCCCGCCAAGAATGAGCGGGAAGGAGGCCCAAACGCTGGAACATAAGGAGCCCCTTGGCTCACGTACCAGACACATAAAAAAAGCCTCTAGAATCTCCTTAGTCTGAACCGAGCAAAAGCTCTCATCTTGTACTGTAACAACCGCAGTGCAATCCACAGTCAAGCAGGAGTAGGGTTTTACACCGCAAGGTGGCTTGAACCTGGGTAAAATCCCCGTGTCACCTTGTTGTCCGCTTCAAGATTTCCTCACGAGGCCTCACGAGGTGTGTAGCAAGCATGGTTGGCCCCCAGTGTTCGAACCTCTTGAGAGCCCCTGTCTTAGGCAGACCGATTCTCCGACATTTGGCGCGCTTGGTAGGGGGCTAAGGCACTCCTTCACATCCTCGTCGTCATGGTCGCCTCTCAGGATGAGCTCTCCGGCCACAAGGCACGGTCCTGGAAGCGGGCATCCCACGGTGGCTCTAGCTTCTCCAGCAGCAGACCTCGTCGCTCCCGCTCCCCCGCGTTGTGTCGCAGACGTGACACGACGCCCGCCGGTGAGTCTCCCATGGAATTAACTCGGTTCCTGTAGACTCATGCGCGGGTGACACTCACCCTGTGATAGGTCTCAAACATATCTATAATTTCTGATGTTTCATGTTGTTTTCACGACATTTGCTACATGTTTTCTATAAACTTTATATCATTTTTATGGATTTCCTCGGAGTAATCTATTAACAAGATGCCAGAGCGCCAGTTCCTGTTTTTTGCTGTTTTTGGTTTCAGAAAAGTTGTTCTGGAAATATTCTCGGAATGGGATGAAACAAAATACCATGTCTTATTTTTATGTCACGTACACGGAGTCCGGAGGAGACCCGGAGGGGGGGGGGGGTACTGAGGCAGTCACACCATTGGGTGGCGCCCCCCTTGGTCACGCCACCAGGTGGTGTGGTCCCCTCGGTCGCCCACCGACATTTCCCTTTCGCCTATTTATACTTCTTGGGAAAACCCTAAATACCCGAGGCTTCATCCACGAAAAGTTATGTAAACACCATCATCGTCAACCCTGGTTCGGGAGGGTTCTGAAGCTCTCCCCGGCACCCTAACGGGAGGGGAAATCATCACTGGAGGGCTCTTCACCACCATGCCTGCGTCCGGAGTGATGCGTGAGTAGTTCATCCTTAGACTACAGATCCATAGCAGTAGCTAGATGGTTGTCTTCTCCTCTTTATGCCACCATGTTTATATCTGGTGAGCTGCCTAACACGATCAAGATCATCAATCTGTAATGCTACATGTTGTGTTTGCTGGGATTCGATGAATATTTAATGCTATGTCAAGTTGATTATCAATCTATCATGTTTATGTTATTTATGATCTTGCATGCTCTCCGTTACTAGTAGATGCTCTAGCCAAGTTGATGCTTGTAACCCAAAGAGGGAGTATCTATGAGCGATAGTGGGTTCATGCCTCCCTTTTATCTGTGCTCGAGTGATAGAAACGTGACGGATGGGGGATGTGGTGTTCCCATTAGGGAGAAAACAACAATGAGTTGTCTAAGGATAATTTTATTGTTTACATTACACACTTTACTTAATGCAATAATCTATTGCTTGCAACTTAATACCCAATGTCTACTTGGATTACGTTCTGAGGGTGGATTATTAGTTATAGATGTAGTGCCCGCATAAATCTCTTAGTAATTATTATGTCTTGCATATGCACTACAGTGCAGCCTTTATATCTGTCAATTCCCCAACTGTAATTTGTTTGCTCAGCATGTTATCTATCTGGTTTGGAAAGACATCACTAGTGAACTGTGGACCCTGGTCCATTCTTTTACACTGATAATACAATCTACTGCAAGCACTGTTCTTTTACTACAATCATTGTTCTATTTTCATTTACTAGCAAACAATCATCATTTTCCACACTATACGTCTAATCCTTTGTGTTAGCAAAACCAATGAGATTGACAACCCCACTGTTTCGTTGGGGAAAAGTATTTTGGTTGTGTCGTGTGCACACTACTAGGGAAAAGGCTACCGCAGGCGCACCAAAATAGGCTACCGCAGGCGAATTTCAGTTCGCCTGGGACCACATCGCCAGCGGTAATGTCTTACCGCAGGCGAACTGAAAAATGCGCCTGGGGTAACTTGACATACCCCAGGCGAACTGGCCCTGTGCGCCTGCAGTAGGCACAAAATACCCCAGGCGCACAAGGCATATGCGCCTGCAGTAGGCACAAAATACCCCAGGCGCACCAGCCATGTGCGCCTGCAGTAGGACTTTTAGGATTAAAAAAAATACAGGGGCTGCTCCACATGCATACATCCCAAACATTTCTTATTATCATTGGTATTTAGACATTGTACATCCACTACAGCTAGTTACCTCACAACCAAATCAAATGGCATGACAAGACAAAACACCATCCACTATGTAGAACATGCATCTCACTACCAGCAATATATACTCACTACAGCTAGTTACCTCACAAGTCCAGGACCTCAAAACATTCAGACCATTATGCAAACTCAACCCATCTGTTTGGTTTGGGATCACAAACACGCATCTATACTTCGACGATGGCCTAGTCGGAGCTGGGACCCTGCCGAGCCGAGCCCCTTGCAAGCACCGCCGAATGGCAGCTGCAGCCCGTCCCGCAGGCGCTGCCATGGATCATATAGGTGCTCTGCAAAAAACAAATGCATCTGCATAAATATTTACCACATCCAAGTACTAATAAGACCATATAGGCGCTGTAATGAGCAGTTTCATCCAAGTACTAAAAAGACATAACCTAACTATTTACCACATAACAGGATAGAGATGATGTGCCATAAAACCAAACAACCCAGCAAACATGAGCAGAACTATTCAAATGTTGTATGTGAATAAACACATGGTTTTTTTAGCATACTGTTCTGTATTATCCATGTAGAATTCCTCAAAAATAGTATGCATTGATGATGACAAAGTGACATGAGTATCTGAAAATTTTCTCCTTGAAGCACCAATAGCTACAAGAATAAATGAGAAAGTCTTGCAAAATGTTATATTAAACATATTTGCACTGGAATTTAAGAGATTTGTATCATGATGATATGTACTATTTGTAACTTAAAGAATAGACATTCTATAGTTCTCCAATTATTCTATTCATACTAATAACTTTGGGTAACAAATACCTCGGTCATAATAGCAACCTTATACAGGGTTCTTTATCAGTAGCATAATAACTGGTTCTTTATCAGGAGGATTCCATTCTACTAGAGTTTTTTTTGGGTGTCGATGTGCAGTTTTCTGTATTAAAAAAAAATCATCCTAGCTTTGTCACATGTAATCTGGAGCTCTGGACTGCTTACTAGGTCGTGTACTATGTGTTGCTGAATACTGATTCTTACTGGAAAATACTCGTATATACTCTTTTAGCCTGTAGCTAGCAACGTACTACCAAGTAGGGAGGTTTCAGAAAAATTTATTTTTGCTTCAGATTGCAGGGGACCCTGAAGTGTGAGCAAGTACTAACCTCTGTGAGTAGCGGTGGTGGAGACTGCAGGAGTGGTTGGACCTGGGCGTGCCGGCGCAGGACGCCATCTCTGAGAGCACCCTGTCCATGGCCGCGCAAGAACCCCCAACGAGCTGCTTTAGCAGAGCTGGCTAGCAGAGTGAGCAGCCCATGAGTAAATCGAGAAAGGACGGCTCCACCACTGCTCATCTTCTCTCAGTCCTCTTGGCGTCCAGGCGCGGTCGAGAAGAACGCCGCTTGGTTGCTTCCCACGCGGAAGCGAGAGGCAGCTGAAGCTTTCCTGGATATTGACAGACGCGAAGAGCGAGCGCGCAGCCGAGAAGACAATGGAGGAGAAGAAGCAGAGGTCGGTGAGGCCCGTCCTCTTGATTTCCCTCAGGCATCTTGGAGATCTGCAAGAGACACACGGCGGAAGAGATACGGGTAGGTGAGATCCACGAGAAACGCATCAAAAGAACACGACGGAAGAGAAATACATCAAAAGAAAATGAAATGGTTCAAACGGCAACATGTCGTGCTCACATCTTGGTGTTCTCTTCTCTGATTCGTGCCGCCGCCATGGACGCTCCAAGATCCAAGATCTTTCCTCCGTGACGCAGAGATCTTGGGCGGCTAGGGTTTGTGGTGGGGTAGTGATTTGGCAGTTCCAGATTGTGGAATCGGTAGAGCATGAGGAGGAGAGGCTGGGACGGTAGTCGGCGGGGCGGGGACTCGCCGGAGAGGGACCAGCTGGAGGGGAGGAGCTATCGCGGGGCGGGCACTCGCGGCGGCGCTCCCGCAGGCAATAGGAAGGGGAATCGTGAGGAGAGGGCGGCGGCGGGGCACTAGGATGCGTGGTTCGGGCTCTAACGCGTAGACAAAGGGGAAAAAAATAGGCGTCCCCGTAATACCGCAGGCGCAGACCCATATTTGTGGATATATATTCGCCTGGGGTAAGTGTGCTACCCCAGGCGAATCAAGTTCAGATTCGCCTGCGGTACAGGCACAGTGTCAGGGGGTGGTGGTGGGTGCCCTGCCATAATTTACCCCAGGCGCATCTGAACTTGGTTCGCCTGGGGTAGCACACTTACCCCAGGCGCATATTATACCTGTTCGCCTGCGCTAAGTAGCACAGGCGCATGTAATTATCTGTTCGCCTGTGGTAAAAAGTGCTGCTATAGGCATTTCTCTACTAGTGGCAGATTCCACGTTGCTGCTGAGCCTGGTAGTACGTCTTGCCAAAATCAGCTATTAACAACCTTCACAAGTGATTTCTTTCTCCTACTGGTCGATTAAACCTTGATTTCTTACTGAGGGAAACTTACTGCTGCACTCTTTATACCTCCTCTTTGGGTCTCTGAACGAACGTGTGTCCACACGCCATCAAGCATTTTTCTGGCGCCGTTGCCGGGGAGGAAGAGAATTTCTGCAAGGGGAGTCTCTCACCTCCTATCTCTTTAGTTTATTTTTGTTTTGCTTAGTTTATTTTATTTTGTCTTGTTTGCTTCTCTATATCAAAAACACAAAAATTAGTTCCTATTATAGTTGTTATTTTTGCTACTCTACTTTTAGTTCATCATGTTACTGCCTAAGTTTACACTGAAAGATTTATCAATAGGTAGTGGATCTATAATTGGAAAGGATAACACTGAAGAATTATATACCTAATAATAAAAGCGTTAAGTCTTCCCTGGTTTGTTGGTTGGTCGGTCTGTCCGCCATCAAAATTGCCATCAATGTTAGACAAAATTACGTTTCATGCCACCTATTAGTCGTACATGTTTGTTTTTATTTCCTCAAAAAGAAAATTCAACCGTGCGACAACGATTCGCTTCCTAGGTCGAGAATGTTTCCTTGGTTAAATATCTTCCGTATGCGATTGTATCTCTTGTGTTTGTATGTGTCTTCCGTTTGTGATCGAGTACAGAGTCAGTACACTTTGGCCAGGTCCACCCGATCGATGTGCGATTGGAGTTAGAGTTGGCACGTGAAAATAATCTACATCAATTCTTTTGCTACATGTTCGGTTTATAATTATACATTAGTACGTACATGTTTGTGATGGGTATAATAGCATCCACATTGCTTGGTCGCTAAAGGTAGACGCTTATTGAGCAGTTGTACATGCAGATAAGCGCCAACAATCTAGAAGCTTTATCTTCTAAGTCTCTTAGCCAATCGTCTCTACTGGAAAAACAACTGGGAAATGGCTAAAACGGCTGGGATTTTATCCCTAGCGTCCGTGAATAAGCGCCCCCCGTGGCTACTCTTAGTACACGAATAAAACAAAAGTTTCTGTTTATCAAGCGTTTCATCTACCCGGCGGCTCAATTGTCCTCTTGTCGACACCGTCGGACTGTCGGAGAGGACGACCTACGATAAGGTCCCGTCTATGGGGACCTACTTCTGCCCCTGGAGAAATTGACGATGGTGTCCGGCGACCATGGGTCCACGACCGACGTCCTACAGGCTGCTCCGCTGTTGCGTGTACCCGGCCGGCGACGCCTCATCCAGTCCTCTTCCGAGGAAAAGGAACGTCGTAGCTAATAGCTTCTTTTTTGCTTCTCCTCCTGAACTTTGCTATCCAAAAACAAGAAACGACAGGGCACTTGGATTCAAATAACTTTTTCATTAGAATACCACTCGGTGAACTGTTTATGTGCCTGATTAGCCGGTTGGAGATAGCAATGTAATAAAATATTTAATGATTGTTAAATGTGCACAAAAGAATCTCAAAACTCCCGCACATTCATCTCTTAGGCGTGCGAGCAATAGCGACAAACCTGGGGAATTTGCCGACCAAGAAGAAAAGGGCGGCTCTAGCTCTCGGGGCATGTGTGGGGATGCCACGTTAGTACTGCATGTAGCCCCGACGTGCCTAACTCAAGTCAAAACTGTTAATGAACATCATGTTCTTTGCAACTAATTATACCGAACTATGCTGTTTTGTTCAAATGTAGATCATGATTGTGGTTCCGCAAAAAACTTAGTTGTACGCCTCTTTGATAAATATTTATTTCCGTAGCAACGTACGAGCATGTTTGCTAGTCTTTAATCATGTTAGTAAGCATACAGATTTTGAGGATAGATCCATAGTAGAACTTGCTCCAAATTATGAAACTGTTGCAGCTTCTTAATTCACATTTTAGAGGCTAGGTTTGTTAACCTTAACCCCATAATGAAGCAAATGTTTCTTAACCTAAATGATGTTGAGGATATTCAAAAGAGAGATTTTATTCTGAAAACGTTGCTTAAAGAATTTGATGATGTTGCTATAGAAACTAGGAAAGTCTTTGATCGTTTTAAGATGCTAGGATCATGTGTAGATGTTATTGATGCTCTTGGAAAACTAGACAAAATGAACCTAAAAACAAGGAGGAAATCAAAATACCAATACCTTTTGAACTAGTAGGAATGCATTAAGCTTTAGAGAAGAATTTTGATTCGATTGTTCTTGAAAACCCATTTGATGAAAGTAGTGAACCCAAGAGTGTTGAGAGAGGGACATCTGAAACTTATATAGATAAAATACAATGCATTGTTGAGGAGGTTTATGGACTCAAATAGGATGTTTCTTCATTTGAAAATACTTGATTCTTGCTTTCTGTGCCTAGCTGAAAGGCGTTAAAGAAAATCATTTCTTGGGAGAGAACCCATGTTTTTATTTTTGCAATGTTTTCTTCTGTTTTCTTTGAGTGCAAGTTGTTGTTTACTTATGTAGCAACTCCTTTGTATCTTTAATTTTTTCATATTGTTGAGCCCAGTAAAGTCTCTAGTGAAAAGTTGATGCTAGATTTGGATTTCTGCGCACGAACAGATTTTTATTGTCCACTGTTTAATTCGTATAAATTCATAGAAAAATCGAAACAACCTGAAATTTTTTATGCATTATCCTCACCTATTTCCAAAACTTTTTATAGTTCTGAGCTGATCTGAGCAACGTAAGTTCCTCGAAAAAATCGTCTTTACACACTATTCTGGTTCTGACAGATTCTGCCTTTTTTACTTTGCATTCTCTCTTTTACTATGTTGAGTGGATTTCTTTGCTCCATAAAACATCATTGGTTGTAGCTAATATTTATAGATTATTGGTAATGCTTGTGTATAGGGAGAACATGTGAGTTTTTGATTATGCACTAACCCTCTAATGAGAATTACTTTGAGTTTGGTGTGAAGGAAGTTTTCATGGGTCAAGAAAAGAGGATGATATAGTGTGATCAAGAAGAGTGAAAAGCCAAAACTTGGGGATGCCCCCGTTGTTCATCCCAGCAAATTGCAAGAAGACTCAAGGGTCTAAACTTGGGGATTGCCAAGGCATTCCCTTCTTGATCAGCAACTTATCAGATCACTTTTAGTGAAACTGTATTTTTATTCGGTCACATCATATGTAGCTTACTTGGAGCGTCTGATTGTTTTCTTTTGTTTTCCTTGCTGCAATAAACTTAGTTGGAACCTAGCATTTTTGTGTGGGAGAGAGACATGCTCCACTTTTTCATATGAATACTCGTATTCTTTATTTATCATACTCGTATTCTTCATTTTTCTTCTAGCTGCTGCAACTCCTTTTTAGCTCATGTTTTTCATGCATCTCTTATTCAGAGCTGTAAGTTCTTGTAGAGTAGTAGTAGTGATCTATCATTAATAAATCATTTGGAGAGTTTTTTCTTAAATAAAGTGATTGGTGTTGGAAAGAAATTAAATATTTCATGCTTATAACGGTGCAAAAAGAAGCTTGTTTAGACTGTGGCTAGACTTTATCATGCCATGTTAGATATTATTTTAATTCTATGCTTAATAGTTATTGATGTAACATGACTTGTCTCAAATATCCGAGAGTGCTTAATGTGCCATTGAAATAATCATGAGTTGTTTTTATCATATCGAAGCGTAATATTGTGGTATTCTCCTTCAAATGCTTTATTTGGTTGACTTGGCGCATGCTTACACCATGTTATGACTATAAACCAATCACCTCTAGCCTCTATGATCATTTAGTTTTTGACTTGTAATACCATTTGTGCTTTTTATTAATAATGTTTTTGTCGCTATGCATGATTATGGCCATTATTGCTCTCTTAATTTATCGCTCCCAGTATTTTGCTAGCCTTCACCTGTACGGAGTATGAGCTCTACTCATGCATCCAACTCCCAAAAACGAAAGTTTGCCAAATATGTCCACCATACCTACCTATATGTGGTATTTACCCGCCACTCCAAAGTAAATTTCTCATGTGCAACCTTTAAACCTTCAAAATTATACCTATTTTGTGCCCCTGTTTTAGCTCATGAGGACGCATGTAGACGATCTTTATCTCACTTATTAATTGGACTTTACACACCTGGACTAGTGGCACATCCGCTTATCAAAATTGCTCAAAGAGCTGGCAACGGGGTGCCCAGCCCCAAACTTGGTTACTATAAATTCTTTTCAATATTTTTGCCCCGGATTTATCAGTTAAAGCATAATTGTGTAAACAAAAGACAAGATGGATGATCTACTGACCCCGGTAGAAAGAACGTCCTTCAATGAGAGTCGCTCTTGTAAAGTCTAGTTAACTTGTAACGTATTGTATTGTCTGATTTGCCATTCGTTGACATAAACATACACCTCTATCAAAATTGTTTTCAATACCTCTGTTTTAATAAAATAAAAAGCTCTAGCACATGAGTTAATCCCTGCTTCCCTCTGCGAAGGGCCTTTCTTTTACTTTTATGTTGAGTCTTCATCTTCTAACTTTATGCACAATTAAGAGAGCATAGTCGCCATTCTGAGTATAATGTGCATCAGTCCCAAAGATTATTATCGATTGATTCATGATATGTTATTACTTGTTCTCAAATTATTTGTTTCTAGTCACCACTTGAATTTTGAAGGTGTCCTGGAATTTATGTTTTTCTCTCACTTTTAAGGACAAGCAGAATACCACTTTGCTGTGTTGTCTTTATCACTGGTAGAAAACAAGCCTCTAGTCCCGGGCCGTAATGGCCTATAGTACCAGATTTCTATTCGGGACAGCTCAGTCGGGACTAGAGGCCCCTCTTTTGTCCCGGTGCACCATGAACCAGAACTAGAGGCCACCCACGGGGCCGCTCTGGCTGGACGACTTTTAGTCCCGGGTGGTAATACAACCCGGGACTAAATAATTTTTTATTTTTTTATTTTCTGATTTTCCTTTTTATTTAGTCTCTATTATTTCTAACTCTAATCATTCTCATTTAGTCTCAATTATTTTTGTAACTCTAATCACTCTTTTTTTACTCTGAACTGACACTTCCCAGTAGGCCACCCATCCTCAGACTACTCCACTCTCATCACACTTAAATTTTGGGTTCCTTCCCTCTAAGCTTCTAAGAAACAAATCCTATTTTACTGACAATACTATGATGTCAATCATGTTAACATTTGAACTATGATGTCACACGTCTTTATTTTGTGAATCCAAAAAATTATTTAGTTAAGCAAAAATAAATAAGTAATAATAATCTTGAATTCAAATAATCATTAATTAATTTTGTTCCTTTTTAATATTGAATAATTCGTATGTAGAAATCCGTAAAATCAAAAATTGGCAAATGATATTGTATAAATAGATTAGAAAAATGAGAGAAGTTCAAATATATATGATCGACTTGCATATCATATTTTCCATCATTATATATAGATCGATGTAAAAAAAATACTCCAAATGTTTAGTCATTTCAACATATCTTCAGATAGATATTTTTTCTCTTACTCCATATTTCAACATAGCTCGGGTGTCAAATTGAATTTTTGAAATTTCATCACATATACATCAATTGCTTCATTAAGCTTGCTCACATCATATATAATTAAACAGGGACATAATTAATAGATATAATATATAGTACTACATGCATAAAGTCTTCTAGGGAATATAAATTAAACAC
The DNA here is from genome assembly GCA_028641055.1 of Alopecurus myosuroides. NCBI lineage: Eukaryota > Viridiplantae > Streptophyta > Magnoliopsida > Poales > Poaceae > Alopecurus > Alopecurus myosuroides. Next base: position 336,971,393 of record CM054059.1, on the reverse strand, counting down.
ACAAAACACATCACCTCACGAGAGGCTCGATCCCAAGAAGTACATAATATATGTAGTGACGACACACATGGTACTAATGATAATGGAACTAGGGGGTGACACAGCGTCACGAGAAGCTCCCATCTACTCGAGCTCCTCGTCCTCGGAACACCAAACAGTAGGAGACTAAGGCACTAGGTGACGCTGCCCATAGCCGAAGATACTGATAATACGGTACAACTCGTAGGAAATGTATGCAGCGATGGCTGCATAATCCATGTTGATCTTGTCAAGTGGGATCTTCTCCCAAAAATTGTGCTGCCAACTGGGAATTCTTTCTTCATGTAACGGTATTCCTCGTCGATCAATGCGGCTGCCATATTAGCCATCAAAGTCCTTTCATACTTAAGCTGGAACAGGTCCTGGAGATCAGTATGGCACTGATATGGTATCTCAATACCCTAGGTGTTACTCATCTTCAACTTGCCATTCCTTATATGAACGCCAGCAAAATGTATGCCGCTGTTGACAAGGAAATCCAGGAGTTCTGGACAATCTTTGTCACTACTGCAACAAAAAATGGAACACTTTTTTTTTCAAAGTTAACACCACTGCAACAAGTATATTGTTTCAATGCAACAACAAATGGAACAAATGTTAATACCGCTGCAGCAAGTATATTGTTTCAATGCAACAACAAATGGAACAAAAGTTAAATACCGTTGCAACATGTTTATTCTTTCCAATGCACATATAGATTCACATGGATACATTGCTATATGAATATACATGGATACACATGTTGCTATCCTATGCAATTTGCTATATGAATACACAAGGATTCATGGGAACAAAATGAGATTCAAGTGGATATACATATGGGATTCAAATGGATACATTGCTATATGAATACACATGGATACACATGTTGCTATCCTATGCAATTTGCTATATTAATACACATGGATTCATGGGGAAAAATGAGATTCAAATGGATATACATATGGGATTCAAATGGATACATTTCTATATGAATACACATGGATACACATGTTGCTATCCTATACAATTTGCTCTAGGGATTCAAATGGATACATTGCAATATGAATACACATGGATTCAAAAGAAATAGAGGAGAAAGATCGATCAGAGAAGTTGTTATACCTTGCCCATTGGAAGACAAGGACACATCTCTTGTGAGCAATTTTGATGACGGCTACATCTTGTTGATTTGCCGTGTACTCAAGATCAATGCCAAGAAAACCCCCACCATCCTCGCGAAGCCATTGCTTCAAGAGGTCAAGAAGACCCGGGACCCGGGAGCTATCATTCGTGTAGGCGACTTCGAGAATCCTACCATGTGTGGGAACATTCAACAACTCAATTCCATACCGAGCCATGGTGGAGAATGGGAAGAAGACATGAGAGCAAAGAGGAAGAAGAAGAGAACCACGGTTAATGTAGAAATTAGGGTTGTACTATCTGTTTTTAAGCCTCTCTCGTCGATGGAACAACTTCCAAAGCGCGGGAGACTAACGGTTTGGGCATATAGCCCCGAGCCGTATTAAGACCCAGGACTAAAAGGTCTCGAGCCAGGCGAACGGTTGCCAGAACACTTTTAGTCCCGGGACGTCTTACAACCCGGGACTAAAAGGGTTCGAGGCAAGGCGAACGGTTGCCCCGCCCGCTCTGGTCCCGATTCGATAACTATTGGGGACTAGAGGTAAAAACCTATAGGGTTTTTTCTACTAGTGTATGCTCGAAACAAACGTATAAATTTTAAGTGCATTATTATTCATGATCTTTTGTTTATGTTACTAGTGTTGTTAGAATTAAATCTATCATGCCTATGTTTAGATTACTATGATCTCAGCTCACAAATGCTTTTACAAATATGATGTTCAAGATTATGTTGGTAGCATGTCACTTAAGAATTGTTTTATCGTTTTACCTACTCGAGGACGAGTAGAACTAAGCTTGGGAATGCTTGATACGTCTCAAATGTATCTATAATTTCTGATGATCCATGTTGTTTTCATGACATTTGCTACATATTTTCTGTACACTTTATATCATTTTTATGGATTTCCTGGAACTAACCTATTAACAAGATGCCACAATGCCAGTTCCTGTTTTCTGCTGTTTTTGGTTTCTGAAAAGTTGTTCTGCAAATATTCTTGGAATTGGACGAAAAAAATCCCAGGATCTTATTTTTCTGTTATGCACACAGAGTCCGGAGGAGAGCCGGGGGGGGCCCTGAGGCAGCCATACCATAGGGTGGCGCGCCCCCTTGGCCACGCCATCAGGTGGTGTGGGCCGCTCGGGCGCCCATCGACATCGCCCTTTCACCTATTTATACTTGTTCTCCGGAAAACCCTAAATACCCGAGCCTCCATCCACAAAAAGTTCCGTAGCCATCGTCATCGTCAACCCTATGATCATAATATAATAGGGGTTCATGGTGAATTTACATGCTTGAGTTGGAAGGAAATATTGAGCCTCACTGATGATTATTATAAGGTGAATTCTTTCCTATTAATAAATATTGTTGGTGTTTATAAGAATGTTATATTACCTAAGCTATTGCATATGTATTAGCAGGGTTATTGTTAACACAAACATGAATGGAGGAAGACCTCAAGGCATACTGGAAAACAAGATGGAGATGCTGGAAAACAAGAGTACAAATGGTGAAAACAATTACTCAAGTGATGAAAGAAAATGTGCAAGTGTGGAAAACAACTCCAGAAATGTTCTTCCACACTAAGGAATGGTGAAAACAAGAGGAGGGCGCCCCATTGAAGATCAATGCGCCATATAGAAAGTCCTAATTCAATTAGGCATGGCCTGTATGCCATAATGGCCGAACCCCCTAAAGTTGGGTCGGTTTGTATCCCTTCCTAGTACAAGTAGGAGTCCTAGTAGAGTCCTCCTAGTCCAAGTAGGAGTCCTAGTTGAGTCCTAGTCCCAGTAGGAGAGGTGCTTGTGGAAGGAGCCCTCCATCTATATATACTCCCCACCTGCGTGTGGAAGAGGCGGAACAAGTTTAAACCAAAACCAATGAAACCCTAGCCTCTAGATTGTATTGCTGCTAAGCATTCATCTTGAAGTTTACCTGTAAAGTTGCGTGATATCTTGTTATTCCATTGGGAATAGGGGAATACAGGACCACTCATGATCTTTGATTACGTGTGCAAGAATGTGTAGTTGAGAATATCCAAAGGGATTGATTGTTGTTGCATCTGGCAACAGGGGTCATCCAAGTGAGAGGTCTCAGTGTAGCACTAGTTATCACAAAATCCAGAAAATCCACAAAAAGAGAGAGAAGCTCATTGAGAAGATCGGGCCACCCCTTATTATCTTGGTATCAGATTCTCAGGTTGCCTCGATGAGCAAGTTATCTTTACTTTTAGTTGTTTTTATTCCTATCCAGAAAAAACCCCACAAAAATATTAGGTTTTAGTTTTGCCAGAGCCTAGATCAACACCAATTAGCTGCTTCTAGTTGTTGTTTTCTGTTGATTTGTGTTCCTGTTTTTCTTTTTTTAGTTTTCATCTTTTAGGTTTAGGGTTCATCTAGTTCTTATTTTTTGTTTCAATATAAATAATCTCCACAAAAAATAGTGTGTTGCTTTGTCACCACCGCGCATCCTTGTTCTACTCCCACTCGGAGTCTTCCACCGTGCGCGATCTTCTTGTCCTGCTCGGACTCGTTCCGTAACCGCGTTTAACGCGCGTCGCCGCACCTCACCTAACCACCAGGCGCATCACCTGTCCCGTGCCGGAGTCCACCAGCTACGCGCCAAAGTCTCCGAGCAATAATCCCTAGACGCGCCGAACGCGCTCGCTCAGCTACCGGCCAAAGTCGTTTGTCTCCACTCGCTCCACCTTACACCGCTGGCCCCAATCCACCTCCACGCTTTGTCCCGTTTTCATTGCTGCTCGCGCGCGTGATTCTCCTGGACTAGGTCCATACGTCGCACCTTTGTCCTATCGGTACCAGGTTCCGACCACTACAAGCCAAATTGCTTCTGCCGAGTGCTACCAGAAAAAAAGACCGTGTCGGTTCCTATTCCTACGCGCACGCATCCCACCAACTACGCGCCGAAATACATACCAAACCGCTACTGGCCAACAGGCCGCGCAGTCCGAGCGCTAGACTCACTACCAGCCAACAAAACGCGCGCGCTAGTTCCTTCGTAACCACGATACTAAACGCTGCGTTTTGATCCCGTGTCAGATTTTGAGTACCACCAGGGGTTACGCGCCAAACTGCCGTTCCGACAGCGCCGTATCGCATCACGGTCAAGTTCGGATTCGCGCGCGTCCCAATTTCCGGTCTGATCTTTGATAAGCCTTAGCCATAGCCAATCTACATCAAACTTTTAGATCCACAACCCAAAGACTAGCTGTTTTCATTGCTCTGACAGGCTGCTCAATTTGATCAATTCTTGTCTATAATTTGTGCTACTTATGGCTCCTAGTTGATTCAAAGGCCATTGAAAAAGTACAAAAAAATAGAAAGAGAGAAAAACCAAAAAGAGGCCGAGAAATACTATCACTAGTGGAAGCCTATCATCTTGGATATTTCGTGGACATATTTGAGCAATCTTGTGCCTGTTTTCATAGAGTATTTGCTAGTGTCTTTCCAGTGCTTGCAATAACTCTTCCATATAATTGCTAATCCACATTTGTCTCCTAGAGTGAGTGTGTTCCTTTAGTGTTTTCATCACATTAGACAGTGCATTGGAGTTTTTATTTTGGTGTTGTTAGGAATCCCAACCAAGCCCCACCAAATACCCTGTTTTGCATTGTGACACTTGATATCCTGGATATTCTCTTCTCACACTTGGTACACTTTTCATTGGTACTTGTTGGTAAGTCAATCTTATTCACTTTGGAACAGTAAGTGAAGCCATCTTTGCTTGGTTTTGAGTGAGTTGTGAGAGAACACCACAACCCATTGTTATTTTGTACTAACAAGTTAATCAATGGAGCTTTGTAGTTTTTCTATGTGCAGTGTGCTTTCTCGGAGGAGGATTCTAGTGGAATACCTGCAGCAGATTTCTTCCACTTGATTGCAGACATCAAAGGTCGCCCTACTGCTGTAACTCTTGATAAGGATACTTATTCTAAATTTTTTTAGTCTTGGTGTGGTTGAGCAATTGCAATTGGAAACTTTTCAGGCAAATCCATACATGTTAATTACTAATGATGATAAAATTTTAATTACTCTACGTACTTTTGTTCCATTAACCATTAGTGGTCATACAGAGCAAATTTATTGTAATGTGATTCCCAGAGCATTTACTAGTTGTCATGTTTTGTTGGGTGAATCATGTTCTGTCAAATTTCGGTTTGATTTTGCTAGATATTATGCTGACATAGAATTACTTTGGAATCATAAATATCATCAAAGAAGACATGCTTCAATTGAAAATTGTATGGAGGTTAGAAAGCAACCATTATGTTATCATCAAGTCATGGGATCCGAAGTTGAGAAGACATGTGAGGTGGTGTCTACTAATGTAACCATGTCTGTTCCTAGTGTTATTTCTTGTGATATGCAGGTTACTTTTGAAGAAAGGGAGCCACAACAAGTACAACCTGCATCACCACTTGAGATAGATGAATTGGTACCTACTAAATCTGAGGAGGATGCTATTGATAAAGGTGCTGATTTCGTGCTACACAATTCAAGTATTGAATTATGTGAGTCTACTAATTTACTAGTTGATTCTTGTGAGTTAACAAACATATATAGTTCACAACCATGTGATAATATGATAAATTCGAAATTTAACCATGTGGTTTTGATTACACATAAGGAAGTACTTGCTAAAATACCACCTAATGATATTGTGTATTCCATCATGTTAAATGAACCAATTAATGTGCAATGTGCTATGAATAGGATTGCTGAAATTTCATATGTCAATTCTAGCACCTATGCTATTTGTTTCACTTTTAATTTGGTTGGTGACTATAACATGAATTTTTTTTTATGGTGGATCAAATATGTATAACTTGTGATAAAGTGGCCGAATTGAACACTATGTTATGTGAGCATGATTTTACACATATGTTTGGTTTGCTACAAAACTTGTTAAGTACATGTGCTAATAAATTATACTTCACTTATATTTGCAAATTGAGTTGCAACTTTCATAATGAGAATAATAAACATGTTAACACCTTTGAGTGTACTATTAAAAACAAATTTGATCATAGATCTTCTGTGAGAACACTTGATTTGATACTGAACAATAAAATGGTATACATGGATGTGTCTCCTTTTGATCATGATTTTATGAGCTTCAATCATATTTGCAATTATGATTGCTATTTTATGAGGTGCTATGACAATTATATGATGTTTTCATGCAAAATTCGTGGCCCCATGTCATGTGAGAAATTTTATCATTGGCACACAACTAATGCACCCCATTATAAATACATATATTGTGCATACACGTTGTTCTTTTTGTTTCTTCCATGTTCAGTTTACCACAAGCCGCGGACGTCTTGTCTTGAAGAAAGGGAGGATGATCAGGATATAATAGGGGTTCATGATGAATTTACATGCTTGAGTTGGAAGGAAATATTGAGCCTCATTGATGATTATTATAAGGTGAATTCTTTCCTATTAATAAATATTGTTGGTGTTTATAAGAATGTTATATTACCTAAGCTATTGCGTATGTATTAGCAGGGTTATTGATAACACAAACATGAATGGAGGAAGACCTCAAGGCATACTGAAAAACAAGATGGAGATGCTGGAAAACAAGAGTACAAATGGTGAAAACAATTACTCAAGTGATGAAAGCAAATGTGCAAGTGTGGAAAACAACTCCAGGAATGTTCTTCCACACTAAGGAATGGTGAAAACAAGAGGAGGGAGCCCCATTGAAGATCAATGCGCCATATAGAAAGTCCTAATTCAATTAGGCATGGCATGTATGCCATAATGGCCGAACCCCCTAAAGTTGGGTCGGTTTCTATCCCTTCCTAGTCCAAGTAGGAGTCCTAGTAGAGTCCTCCTAGTCCAAGTAGGAGTCCTAGTTGAGTCCTAGTCTTAGTAGGAGAGGTGCTTGTGCAAGGAGCCCTCCACCTATATATACTCCCCACCTGCGTGTGGAAGGGGCAGAACAAGTTTAAACCAAAACCAATGAAACCCTAGCCTCTAGATTGTATTGCTGCTAAGCATTCATCTTGAAGTTTACCTACAAAGTTGCGTGATATCTTGTTATTCCATTGGGAATAGGGGGATACAGGACCACTCGTGATCTTTGATTACGGGTGCAAGAGTGTGTAGTTGAGAATATCCAAAGGGATTGATTGTTGTTGTATCTGGCAACAGGGGTCATCCAAGTGAGAGGTCTCAGTGTAGCACTAGTTATCACAAAATCCAGAAAATCCACAGAAAGAGAGAGAAGCTCATTGAGAAGATCGGGCCACCCCTTATCACCCTAGTTCGGGAGGGTTCTGAAGCTCTCCCGGCACCCTGTCGGGAGGGGAAATCATACCGGAGGGCTCTTCATCACCATACCTGCCTCCGGAGTGATGAGTGAGTAGTTCATCCTTGGACTACAGGTCCATAGGGGTAGCTAGATGATTGTCTTTTCCTCTTTTATGCCACCATGTTTAGATCTTGTGAGCTGCCTAACATGATCAAGATCATCTATCTGTAATGCTACATATTGTGTTTGCTGGGATCCGATGAATATTGAATGCTATGTCCAGTTGATTATCAATCTATCATATTTATGTTATTTATGATCTTGCATGCTCTCCGTTACTAGTATATGCTCTGGCCAAGTTGATGCTTGTAACTCCAAGAGGGAGTATTTATGCTAGATAGTGGGTTCATGCCTCCCTTTCATCTGGGCTCGAGTGACAGAAACGTGGCGGATGGAGGATGTGTTGTTGCCATTAGGGGGAAAACAATAATGATTTGTCTAAGGATAATTTTATTGTGGATTATTAGTCATAGATGCAGTTGGATTAAGGTCTATGTATTATGTTGTAATGTCCACGTGAATTTCATAGTAATCATCATGTCTTGCATCTGCACTACGGTGCAACCTTTATATATTTCAATTGCCTAACTGTAATTTGTTTACCCAAATTGTTATCTATCTTTTTTGGAGAGACGCCACTAGTGAATTGTGGAGTCCGGACCGTTCTTTTACACTGATAATACAATCTACTGCAAGCATTGTTCTTTTACTTCAATTATTGTTCTCTTTTCATTTACTGCAAATAAGCACCGTTTTCCACACTATACGTGTAATCCTTTGTGTTAGCAAAACCGGTGAGATTGACAACCTCACTGTTTCGTTGGGGCAAAGTATTTTGGTTGTGTGTCGTGTGGAGATTCCACGTTGCTGCTGAGCCTGGTAGTGCGCCCTGCCAACGTCAGCTGTCAACAATCTTCAGAAGTTATTTCTTTCTCCTACCGGTCGATTAAACCTTGGTTTCTTACTGAGGGAAACTTTCTTCTGCACTCTTCATACTTTCCTCAGGAAGCCCTGCCAGGAGCACAGGAACCCCTGCGCTATCCGTCCAACACTGTTGGCCGCGATTCTTGGTTGGTCCTCACCATCGAGCTCACCTGGGTTGTGGGAGCCGAGTCTGAGACTCTCGGTGTTTCATTCGCCACCCGGGAGCTCACCAGCTCCACCGCACAGGCCACGCCCGTGGTCAACACCACTTCATAAAGCGGAGGACGCGTCTCCACGCCTCATTCGAAGCAGCACCCGCACAAGCCCGGAGCAACCCAACTATGGTGAACGGCATGCCAGCACAAGGGCAGGGTGCTGCTACAGATTCTCTCGAGATCTTTGGGAGGCGAGGTGGCCTTCCGTGTTCCGTCCTCGTCTCCCTCCACGCTACAACGGAGATACTCCCCCTTTAGTTTCCCGTGGAGGTACAATGCGAGCGTCCCGGCCGCCGGGGGGTGCGATAGGTGCCTCAGGAGGTACTTCCCCCTAGCGCTTCAGGACACACCTCTCGCGTGGTTGCTGAACCTCCCAGATAGCTCCGTGGGTATGTGGAAGCCCTTCACACCATGTTCTTCCGTCGTTTCCGACACTACGAACGTTTCCTCCAAGACGATCCCAGAGGCTGCACGGTCGTGTGGCGTTTCGCCGGGGGAAATAATTGTGGCGACTCTCCGGGGGAGGACGGCGCCACCACACCGTTTCTCCATGTGGCGTGCATCCTAGGTAGCTCAATGGTCCCGCTCCCCATCTGCCACCTCAAGAGAGCCTCACGAGAGGTCAATGCTATCCGTTAGGGGGATGGGGCACCTCCGCAGCCCCTCAAGTGGCCCAACAGGAGATCTCCTTCGACATCACGGACCACCCCAAGTCTACTGGCTCTGTGGGCGCCATACCTCTGGTCTACACCCCCACGATTAACAACGTCACCGTCTCCAAGACGCTCATGGATGTGGACGCATGCCTCAACGTGATCTTACTCGAGACCTTCGAAAAGCTACGGGTGCCCCGCGAGCGCCTAATGGTCACAAGACCGTTCATCAGTGCCACCAGCCGCACCATAGTCCCTTTGGGATAGGTGCACCTCGCTGTCACATTCGGCACACGCCAGAAATACCGCACCAAAACTATAGACTTCGTCGCCACTCTCATTGGGATCCCTTACAACGCCGTCCTCAGCTACCCCGCGCTAGCCAAGTTCATGGCCGTCACACACCATGCGTACAACCTCGTCAATATGCCAGGGAGCAGTGGAACTCTCACTGTGCACGACAACATCAAGGACACGGTGTGCTCCATGGAGGACGCCTACAAGGAAGCTGCGACATCGCACCCCATAGTCGAGGATAGCATCCAGTACCTTGTCGAGCCTCCGAAGAAGAAGCTGCTATTTTTTCAAGAAAGGGTGTGATGACTCCCAAGTGCAGGAGATCAATTGTAGTACCTTTCGATAAGTATTTGAGTGTCGAACCCACGAGGAGCTGAAGGTAAGCTATCTATTCTCTAAAGCCCTATAACCCTCTTATATGGCTGTTTATGCAAAGCAATAAGTTTGACTAAAAGGAACTAACTAATTAAAAGCAAGTGACGTGGAGCGTGGTTTGTCTAGTAAATAGTGAAGCAAGTTTAAAATGCAAGTTTCACAAGTAGCAAGCAGCTAATATCTCAAGTATCTCAAGGGAGCAAGTGTTCTAGCAATAGGTGTTTCGTTCGTGTGATTGTCACAATTAGTGAAGCACATGTTTTAGTCTTAGTTGTTTCTTCTAGGAAGGAGCCATGAATAGGTATAGTCAAGTAAATGATCTACAACCCCTTATGATGGATCATGTGGCCAAGTAAATGACTGCACAAGATTGATTAAGACATAAAGTCCCACCATAGCCTTACGTTCTAAGGTCCCCTATATATATCCCCCAATAACTTAACGTTGTGGCTCGGTCTCAGGTTACTGTCACTCCCAAGTCACCACCACTCCATTATGCTACCGGTGATCACCTTACATGCATTCCCCAACATATGCGTGCACTCATATATTGTACATAAAGACAATCATAGAAGATAACAAACTTGTATGCAACCAATCAACGAACTATTTCACCATTGCCAAGAACAACTCACTACTCAAACATAGACGGGGAGACACAATACATTAAGGGAATATAGTATTGCATCATACATCGTGTTTTCCAAGAGATTAGAGTGGAGAGATGGAGCTGATCTTGCTATAGATGTTGATGATGAACACGCCGGAGGGGGGTCGAGCCCTCCGGGGGTGATCCCGGCGGCGTTTCCCCCCTCCGATCTTCTCCGGCGACAGCCTTCTGTCTCTCTGTTTCGTGGTTTCGTCTCTCGGCGCCGCCTCCTTCTCGAAAAGGCCAGGGGACCCTTTATATAGTCTTTTTTTAGGTCACGAGACACTCGGGAGAAGAAAGATCGACGGCATCAGAGCCACGGGGGCAAAAAGGGGCCCCACACGCGGCCAAGGAATCTGGCCGCGTGGAGGGTCCTCTTTCCCACCTGGTTGGCCTTTTGGCCCTCTACTTTGGCCCATGGTCTTCGTCTCGTAAATTCTGAACCGTGCTCTTTGGCCTTGCCCTTTTTGGAGTCCCGAAGCTCCCGGAAAGTCTGAAACACTAAAAAGTACGTTTTCTGGAAAAACAGGGTTAGAACCAAAAGAAGGGGGATTGTTCAGAAAATCCCCCAAATCATTATAAAACATGAATATAAGTTGCTAATATGTAGGAAAAACAAGTAATAACATGCAAAGTTCATGTATGCATTTTACATGCATCAACATCCCCAAGCTTAACCCATGCTCGTGCTCGAGTATGAAGGTGATAAAACTAACATGGACTTTGCATATTGAAACAATCATGGGATATCAAGGAGGATTATTCATGCTACATATAATCAAATGATTAATACTAGAAATGAGTAGCAATATACAAATCATGTTGTAAGAAATATCAAATATGCAAGCAAAGATGCTTCATGAAAGTTCACAAAGTGTATAATGAAATAAAAGCACTATGGAACAAATGCATACACAAAATGAAAAATAAAATACTATTGACGAAGATATGGATTCTAGACCTTGCGGATAAGGACACCCCATCTCAGGCCCAAGGTTAAGGCCCAAGAAGAGGCGCCCTTGGAATGCTCCGGAAGGCCCATGTAAAGCCCACCCGCAATGACTTGCGGATTAAGCTAGGAAACTTGTAACCGACCTAGCTAGAGTTCGAGTCCTCTCCGGGTAGAACTCGAGACCTGGCCATCTATATAAGGCCAGGAGAGCCCCCAGGAGAGGACCAAGCAATAACCGCACGACCCAAAAGCCTTGAACTCGAGACCTACTCTCGATTCGAGCATCACCATTGTAACCGATCTAATCTTCAATACAGATCGACAAGAGGCAGGAGTAAGGGTTTTACCTCTACGAGGGCCTCGAACCTGGGTAAATCTCGCCCCTGTCTAGCCGACGATTCCACCAGAGCTCATGGGTTCTCCTAATCGAAACCCGATAGGTTCACCGAAGGGATTTGTTGAGTTAGGGATTCGACAATTGGCGCCGACCGTGGGGAGCGCGGGCGCTGGATCACTGGCATCTTCGGCTTCATCGACGTCCAACTCTCGCTGGAAACCATCGACTACGGCTCCGAACAATCCTATACGGATCGGATCTGTCGTGGTCACGCCTCACTCGCCGGAATCACGTCCGGTATTCGAGGATCTGGAGAAGAGCGTCACCCTGACGTTCGGGAGCCTCAAGTTCGTGACAAACAGGGACGGAATCCTCCACTTCTCGGATGAATCTGAATCTGAATCTGGAGCCGTCAACTCGCGCTTTCCTATGGAAAAAAGTGGCGAGTCCATCCGCTTCAACGCAGTCGACTATCACGCCCTCTCGACGGAGGAACCATCTCGGGTACGGGGAGCTCTCCAATCTGCGCCTAGGACGCACGGGCCACGACTGGCCCAAGTCTGCATGGCAGGATCGGAACAGCCCCCGGAAACCGAATTCAGCGCAACCAAGCACAATATAATCGGCGTCTCGCGGGAGGCCTGGAACAGGGCCAAGGAAGCCATGCGAAGAAGTCAGCCACCCGCGGCAGGAGCGCCACAGGAGGATCTAACCGCCTACCACTACCATCTAGTGAGAGCGGCCTCGACCATCAAAGATGCCCGAGCAGATCTAGCCTTTCGCAGAAGAGAGGCAGACGAATCAAGCCTACGACGAGCCGAGTTGTCCCTTGAACCCTCAGTCGGTACCCGACCCGCGAGGAAGGGACATGCAACATCATCCAGGGATTACGGGTCCATGGCTGGGACCAACAGATCGACCACATCCTCCTTCATGAGGGTCGACGACGACGGCAACGTCTACCCGCAAACCCCCGCTGCTGCAGTCCTAGCCGCGGCAACTTACATGCAAATGAACCAACCAACGGAAAGCGATCCTCGGGCGGAACAGTACAAGCAAATTCACAAAGGACTAGGATTGGCAGCCGCAAGGCTCGCCTCCCACGATCGCAAGAAAGCTGAAGAACAATTGGAGAAGGAGCGTCAGGAGAATGACAAAGATAAGGAAACGCCCCGCAAGCACAGAAGCTCCTCCCCGAGAAAAGACAAATCGCCACATCGTGGTCGAGGAAAAGAGGCTCGCCACCGAGGCGACAGTCGAAGCAGTAGCGACGACAGCCCGAGAGACAAAAGCTCGCGGCACCACGGCAGCCGCTCGCGAAAACGAAGCAAGGAACCACGGAAGGACGCTGATCGCGATCAGCCCGGACGCGACGCGCAATCTGACATCACACAGAACAAGGTGGACAGGGCGAGAGCATCAAGATATCGCGACCGGTCGTCATCTGGCTCTTCGGATGACGAAACCTGCGGTGCACTTTGCTTCGCCCGCAGCATTCGCGAAGCACCCCTACCCAAAAGATTCAAGCTCAACACGGAGGTGACAAAATACGATGGTTCACTCGAGCCTTCTCAATGGTTAAGCGACTACCTCACGGCAGTAAAATGCCAACGTGGGAACAAGAACACGGCTATGCAATACCTCAATTTGCATCTAGTCGGAGCGGCCCGCAGTTGGCTGGAGAGGAGACCTAGATCTTGCTACGCGTCGTGGGATGACTTGCACCGTGATTTCTGCAAAAATTTCCAGTCGACCTACAAGAGGCCGGCCACAATTGAAGAACTGCGAGCCTGCAAGCAAAAGAGCGGCGAATCTACCCGAGAATACATCCAGCGGTGGACCACGCTCAGGAACACCGCAGGAACCATCTCGGAAGAAGTGGCGATTGAAGCTTTCGCTAAAGGTGCCAGAAGAACCGCCTTTCGGGAAGAGCTAGGCAGAGCCGCGCCCAAAACCATTGGGGAGCTAATGATCATAGCCGAAAAATGGGCCAACGGAGAAGACGCAGTGCGCAATGAAAGAGGATCATCGCCCGCACACGAGGACGACCGTCATGGACGAAGAAAGAGAAGGAAATACTACGACCACGAGGATAGGGAGGAATTAGTGGCGGCAGAATTCACGCGAAATCGCGACTCTGGTCGCCGTGGAAGTCGCGAGTGGAAACCAAAAGCAGAAGAAAAATCCCCCGAGAAGGATCTTGATGCATACTGCTCGCTACATCTGTTTACAGATAAGCGCACGGGCAAAGCTAAGGCAACACACCTTCTTAAGGATTGCCGAAAGTTTCATGACATCTCAGATGCACTCGCAAGGAAAAGATTTGCATCCACCCAAAACTACCCGCCACTGCCAGGAGGAGGACAACAATTCCAGCCGCCACCACCTCCACCTCCACCAGCAAATCCAAACATGACGCTAGCTGCACTACCTGCGCCACCGCCACAAAACACTGGAGCCAATGCATACCCGAACCCGACAGGACAAATCGCGATGATACAGAAGGTATGCCCCTCTCGCAGAGCTCAAAAGACTAACACGAGGCAATTGTGCATGGCAGTGCAGACACCACCGAAAAAGACCGAGTACCTGAAAATGGCGGATCAGCCAATCACGTTCTCGATGAAAGACCATCCGCCACGAGTCTATCGACCAGGACACGCTGCCCTTGTCATCCAAGCTCAAATTGGTAATTATGACCTGGCCCGCGTATTCATGGACGGTGGCAGTGGCATTAACATCATCTACGCGGATACACTCCGTCGAATGAACAAGAATCTGGACGGCCTAACGGAATCAGAAACATCCTTCCACGGGATAGTTCCGGGCAAGGCAATCCGTCCACTCGGAACAATCAACCTAGAAGTCGTGTTGGGCTCCCCAAGCAACTACAGAAGGGAATTCCTGGACTTCGAAGTCGTCGACTGGCCCTCACAGTACCACGCCATTCTTGGTCGAACAGCATTCGCCAGATTCATGGCCGTACCACATTACGCGTACTTGAAGCTCAAGCTACCCGGCGAATACGGTGTGATCACCATCGACGGAGACTTCCAGAAATCGGACAAGTGCGACATAGAGTTTAATGAGATCGCAAAATCTTTCGGGATGCAAGAAGAACTTCAAGAGCTGGCAAAAACCCCGGATCACTCCGTTATGCCCCTCACAAAGAAAAACGCGCCTGAACTGGAATTCAGCGCCAACAGCGACACTCGCAAGCATCAAGTGCACCCGACGGATTCTGCAAAGACAGCGATGGTTTCAACAACCCTCTCGCCTGCATAGGAAGACGCGCTCGTCAAACTCCTCCGTGAGTACTGGGAAATCTTCGCCTGGCAGCCCTCAGACATGCCAGGCATACCCAGGGAGTTTGCCGAGCACTCACTCGAAGTCTTTCCTGACGCTAAACCCATCAAACAGACGACTCGACGATTTTCAGAACCCAAGCAGAAGGCGCTTGGAGAAGAAGTAAACAGGTTGCTAGCCGCAAACTTCATTAGGGAAATCAAGATATCCACCTGGTTAGCAAACCCGGTGTTGGTTCCCAAAAAGAACACGGATATCCTTCGGGTGTGTATCGACTACACGTCATTGAATAAACACTGCCCCAAGGACAATTTTCCTCTCCCACGAATCGACCAGATCGTGGATTCTACGGCCGGCTGTCAACGCCTCTCCTTCCTGGACGCCTATTCGGGATATAATCAGATCCGGATGAAAAGGGAAGACGAAGAGAAGACAGCATTCATCACATGATGAGGACATCCCTAGTACATTGCCACCTAAACAAGATGAAGTGAGACTTGGACCAATGACAAGATCAAGGACCAAGCTACTAGAACAACAGGTGAATTCAATCCTTATTGATTATGCTATTCTTGATTATGAGAAGTTTATACTACCTAAGTCTATGCATTTATGTATTCTCAGGTTTATTGATAACACAAGCATGAATGGAGATCATGGAGAGGAGATACACATGGATGAAGATGGGCTAGAAGAGGAGATGGAAATCAAGTACTAGCATGATGGAAAACAACCAATAACAAATGATATGATGACAAGGGGATGGTGCCTCCACAAGGTCAAATGCACTTAGTGTGGAAAACATTCCAAATATGTTATTTCCACACTCATTGATGAACAAGCAAGAGGAGGGCGCCCACAAAGGACATCTATGCGCCATAATGAGTCCTAATACTAGTAGGTTTGGTTTGTATACCAATTGTGGCCGCATCCCACTTAATTGGGTCGGTTTGTACCTTCCTTTGAGTCATAGTTGGACTCCTAGTCCTAGTAGGAGTCCTAGTCCTAGTAGGGAGAGGGTTGCTTGCGCAAGGCCCCCTTGTGGCCGCACCCCTCCACCTATATATGTCCCCCACCTGCGTGTGGATTGGATAGAACAAGTTTAAACCAAAAACCAACAACCCTAGCCTCTAGATTGTATTGCTTTGTAAGCATTCATCTTGAAGTTTACCCATTGCAAAGTTGCGTGATATCTTGTTATTCCATCTGGGAATAGGGGGATACAGGACCACTTGTGATCTTTGATTACTTGTGCAAGAGTGTGTAGTTGAGAATATCCAAAGAGCTTGATTGTTGTTGCATTGGCAGCAGGGGTCAGCTAAGTGAGAGGTCTCAGTGTAGCACTAGTTATCCACATATCAGAAAATTACAAAAAGAGAGAGAAGCTCATTGAGAAGATTGGGCCACCCCATATCATCTTGGTATCAGATTCTCAGGTTTACTCGGTGAGCAAGTTATCTTTACTTTTAATTGTTTTATTCCTATCCAGAAAAAGCCAAAAAATTAGGTTAGATTTGCCAGAGACTAGATCAACACCAAATTGCTACCTAATTGCTGTTTCTTGTTGATTTGTGTATCTGTTTTTCTGTTTTTAGGGTTCCACTTTTATCTTTGTTTCCATCAATATCAAAAAAATTCGCATCAAAAAATAGTGTGTGGTTATCTCTCGGGAAAGTCTAGACCTACATCTTGTTTACAAGGTGATCTAGTTTTTCGAGTTCTACATTGTTGCGGGATAGATTGGTTCTATTTGTGCTTGGGTTTCTAGCCTAACTCGGATTGCAATCCACTTCCTACCGTGGCAGAAAAATCCATCGATTCCCTGCCGTATCCACTTCCTAGTCCAACTCGGACTCGCTGCCGTGGGGTGCAAACGCGTGCAAAACGCTGCCGCCGCTGCCGTGGTTCTACCCCGACTCGGATTCCACCCCACCATATACGCAACACCCGCACCCACCCGCAACACCAAACGCCACACCCGCGCCCACCCGCAGTCCACCGCAACGCAACCGCGCAACAAGCTGCCGTGAGCTCTGCCGCGAGTCGTTTTTCGCGCATTTTCTCTGCCGTACGCCTGCCGTGAACCAGTTTCTCTGCCGTGGGTCAAATTAGCTGCCGTGAGTGAGTTTTTGCTGCTGTTCTGTTAGTTTTCTTTTGTCACTTCCCTGTTTATCATTAGGTCACCATCTGAAACTTTGTTTAGCCTTAGACACAAGCCTTTCTACAGCCATATTAGGTTCCATAACCCAAAGACTAGCTGTTTAATTGCTCTACAGGCTGCTCAAATTTCTGTCCATTAGTTGTTTTCCATTTAATTACTTGCTCCTAGTTGATTCAAAGGCTATTGAAAAAATCAAAAAAATAGAGAAAAAGCAAAAAGTATAAAAAAAAATAGAAAAGAGAGAAAAATTCAAAAGAGGCCGTGCTCCTATCACTAGTGGAAGCATTTTCATCTTGGATAATTTTTGGACAAATTGAGCAATCTTGTGCCTGTTTCATTGAGTATTTGCTAGTATCTTTCTAAGTGCTTGCAAAATCTCTACCATATATTTGCTAAGCCATATTTGTCTCCAAGTGTGAGTGTGTTTTTCCTTAGTATTTTTTTATCACATTAAGCAGTGCATTGGAGTTGTTATTTTGGTGTTGTTAGGAATCCCAACCAAGCCCCACCAAAAACCCTGTTTGCATTGTGATACTTGATAGCTCGGTTATTCTCTTCTCACACCATAGCACATTGATCATTGCTCCTTGTTGGTAAGTTGATCTTTTTCTCTCTTGGAACATCAAGTGAAGCCATCTTTGCTTGGTTTTGAGTGAGTTGAGAGAGGCACCACAAACCCATTGATTATTTTGTTACTAACAAGTTAATCATGAGTTCTTCTAGTGATGTTGATGTGCAGGCAAAGAAGAAACCCGAGGATACTGTCCAATGGAATGAGTATGAGGCTTTGAGAGATCATATGTACAAAAGGATTGCTTATGTGGTTGAGAAAAGTGATGATCAATTGAGAGAGGATTTGAATACACTTGATTTGAAGATAGAAGCTTGTGCCTCTCAAGATTCTGTTGATGAGATTAAGGGCACTTTGAGGACATTGACTCAACAAATGGCTACCATCACAAATCTAGTGCAACAACTTCAACAAGCACCTCAAGCTATTGCTCAAATTGAGGATGGGAGAGGAAATAATAATGGAGGCCGTGGAGATTTGGCAAGAAGATTACCATTGGAAAATAATAGAGAGAATGATGGCTTGGGAAAACCTAAATTCTCTATCCCTAGTCTTGCTTGTGATTCTGAAGATGTGGAAGAGTACTTGATGTGGGAGCTAAAAATTGAGAAATTGTGGAGACTCCATGACTATCCCGAGGAGAGGAAAGTGAACCTTGCATCTTCTTCCTTTGATGGCTATGCTCTTTTGTGGTGGGATGGCATTACAAAAGATAGAGAAGAAAAAGAAGAGGAGGAGGTGAACACATGGAGAGAGATGAAGCAATTGTTGAGAGAAAGATTTGTTCCCAAGAATTATATTAGAACTCTCTATGACAAATTGCAACAATTAAAGCAAGGATCCAAGACAGTTGATGCCTACTACAAGGAGATGGAATTAATTATTCAAAGGGCTCGGATTAGAGAGGCTCCTGAACAAACCATGCAAAGGTTCTTAAGTGGATTACAATTCAAAGTGAAAAGCATTGTGAGGCATGTTCCTTACAACAATATGAGTGAATTACTTCATCAAGCAAGGGAGGCCGAAAAGAGATTGCAAGAAGAGCTACAAGTGAGTGCAAGGAGGAGTTTCCCTTCACAAAAATCAAATTTTTCATCACCTACACCTCCAACTACTACTACCCGTGGGACTACTAGTTCCAAACCCGAGCCAAATTCAACAAGTTCCAAGAAAATTACTCCTTCTACTTCGAGTTCTAGTGGTGCTACACCTCCTACAAGGAATAGAGACATGACTTGCCATACTTGTGGAGGAAAAGGTCACTTTAAAAGAGATTGCCCAAACAAGAAAATTATGCTCCTCAATGCTAATGATGAGTATGAGACTGGAGATGATGTTGATCCCAATGAGGAGGATGCATATGATGATGATGATGATGGTCCTATTGATGCCTATGCTACAAATTATCCAACTATTGTTTGCACCAAAGCCTTGAGTATTGTTCCTAGCAATGATGAGAGCCAAAGATGCAATTTATTTCAAACCAAGGCAATTGTTGGTCCCAATATGGCTTGCAAGGTGATCATTGATGGAGGGAGTTGCAGAAATTTAGCAAGCAAGGAGTTATGTGCAAAGTTGAGATTGAGATATATTCCACACCCACATCCATATTATATCCAATGGCTCAATGAGAGAGAGGAAATAAAGGTATGCCAAATTGTGAGAGTGGAGTTCCAAATTGGACCATACAAGGATACTATTGAGTGTGATGTTGTTCCTATGTCGGTTTGCCACCTATTACTTGGAAGGCCATGGCAATTTGATAGAAAGGTGCTACACAATGGGAGAGCAAACACTTACCAATTGAATTGGAACAATAAGGACATCATATTGAGGCCTATGACACCCCAACAAATAGTGAATGAATCAAGGCAAAAAGTGGAAGTGAATGTTGAGAAGGAGAGTGAGAGGGAAAATATGAGTGAAAACAATACTTTCATGGGGGAAAACAAACCTAGGCCGAGTGGTAAAAGTAAGGGAGTGAGCCTTTTGACAATGTTAGCCACCAAAGAGGATTTGAGAGAGTTTGAGAGTGATCCTAGCCTACTACCTATAGTGCTTATGTACAAGGGGGAAATTTTGGTTTCTAATGACATGACTCCTCTTTCTATTGGTGTTTCTAATGTTTTGCAGGAATTTGATGATGTTTTTCCAGAAGAAGTGCCCTCGGGATTGCCACCATTGAGAGGGATAGAGCATCAAATTGATTTAATTCCTGGATCTTCATTACCAAACCGAGCTCCCTATAGGACAAATCCCCAAGAGACAAAGGAAATTCAGAAACAAGTACAAGATCTTCTTGATAAAGGTTACATCCGAATAAGCTTATCTCCTTGTGCTGTTCCTGTCATATTAGTTCCTAAGAAAGATGGTACTTGGCGCATGTGTGTAGATTGTAGAGCAATTAACAATATCACTATTCGTTATCGTCATCCTATACCACGTTTGGAAGACATGTTAGATGAATTAAGTGGTAGTGCTGTTTTCTCTAAAATTGATTTGCGTAGTGGTTACCATCAAATAAGAATGAAAGAAGGGGATGAGTGGAAAACAGCCTTTAAAACAAAATTTGGTTTATATGAGTGGTTAGTAATGCCTTTTGGATTAACTAATGCACCTAGCACTTTCATGAGATTAATGAACCATGTTTTGAGAGATTTTATTGGCAAGTTTGTGGTTGTTTACTTTGATGATATTCTCATATATAGCCACAATGAACATGAACACATTGATCATATTAGACAAGTCTTGCATGTGCTAAGAGAAAATAAATTGTATGGAAATTTAGAGAAGTGCACTTTTTGCAAAGATAAGGTCATATTTCTTGGTTATGTTGTCTCTAAACATGGGATAGAAGTTGATGAATCTAAAATTGAAGCAATTAAAAATTGGCCAATTCCCATGAATGTGAGTCAAGTAAGAAGTTTTAATGGACTAGCTGGATTTTATAGAAGAT
This sequence comes from Alopecurus myosuroides, assembly GCA_028641055.1. Lineage (NCBI taxonomy): Eukaryota > Viridiplantae > Streptophyta > Magnoliopsida > Poales > Poaceae > Alopecurus > Alopecurus myosuroides. The sequence goes on along the minus strand of CM054059.1, from coordinate 336,950,496 downwards.
TTGTAAAAGATTTTAGTACTATTGCTGCCCCTTTAAATGATTTGACTAAGAAAGGTGTAAATTTCGAATGGGGGGTTGCTCAAGATATTGCTTTTAATACTTTGAAAAATAAGTTAATTTCGGCTCCATTATTGATGCTACCAAATTTTAATAAACAATTTGAAATTGAATGTGATGCTAGTGGCATAGGTATTGGAGGAGTGTTAATGCAAGATAAGAAACCAATTGCTTATTTTTCTGAAAAATTACATGGAGCACAATTGAATTATTCTGTCTATGATAAAGAATTATATGCACTTGTTAGAGTCCTTGAGGTTTGGAAACATTATTTGTGGCCAAAGGAATTTATTATACATTCTGATCATGAGGCATTGAAATTTTTAAAGAATCAATCCAATCTAAATAAGAGACATGCTAAATGGGTAGAATTTATTGAATCTTTTCCATACATTATTAAACACAAGAAAGGATTAGATAATGTGGTAGCTGATGCTTTGTCTAGGAAAAATATGCTACTCACTAAATTGGATGTTCAAGTTTCGGGTTTGCAAGAATTAAAGCCACTATATGCTCAAGATAGAGAATTTTCTACACCCTATAGTAAATGTTCTAATGTGAAGGCTTGGGATAAGTATCATATACATGATGGATTTTTGTTTAGAGCTAACAAACTATGTATTCCCGAGTGTTCTTTGCGTTTGATGTTATTACAGGAATCTCATAGTGGTGGATTGATGGGTCACTTTGGACGAGAGAAAACATTGCTTATGTTGGCTGAAAATTTTTATTGGGCACATATGAGGAGAGATGTCTATAGGTTTGTGCAAAGGTGTATTACATGCAATAAAGCCAAGTCCAAATTGAAGCCCCATGGATTATATACTCCATTGCCAACACCAACTACACCATGGGAAGATATAAGTATGGATTTTGTGTTAGGCTTGCCAAGGACAAAGAGGGGACATGACTCAATTTTTGTGGTGGTGGATAGATTTTCCAAGATGTCACACTTCATTGCTTGCCACAAAAGTGATGATGCTTCCCACATTGCTACACTATTTTTCAAGGAGATAGTAAGACTACATGGAGTACCAAAAACAATTGTTTCAGATAGAGATGTGAAATTCATGAGTTACTTTTGGAAAACATTATGGGGGAAGCTTGGAACCAAATTGTTGTTTTCTACAACATGTCACCCTCAAACAGATGGACAAACCGAGGTGGTGAATAGAACTTTGTCCACATTGTTAAGAACTATGATCAAGAAGAATTTGAAGGAGTGGGAAGATTGTTTGCCACATGTGGAGTTTGCCTACAATAGAGCTGTGCATTCAACTACTCAACTATGTCCTTTTGAGGTGGTATATGGATTTCGGCCTACTACACCACTTGATTTATTACCACTTCCTATTCAAGAGAGAATTAACATGGATGCATCCAAGAGGGCTGATTTTGTGAAAAAGATACATGAGAAAACTATGGATGCTATAGAGAAGAAAGGGAAGGATGTTGCTCAAAGGAGGAATCAAAAGAGAAAGGAAGTTATTTTTCAAGAGGGAGATTTGGTATGGGTACACTTTCGAAAGGATAGGTTCCCTAAGCTAAGGAAATCAAAATTATTGCCAAGAGGTGCTGGTCCTTACAAAGTGATTGCAAAAATAAATGACAATGCTTACAAGATAGATCTTCCAATTGATGAGTTTGGAGTGAGTAATTCCTTCAATGTTGCTGATTTGACACCATATCATGGAGACAACCTTGATGTGGACATCAAGGCTTTTCAAGGGGGGGAGGATGATGAGGACATCCCTAGTACATTGCCACCTAAACAAGATGAAGTGAGACTTGGACCAATGACAAGATCAAGGACCAAGCTACTAGAACAACAGGTGAATTCAATCCTTATTGATTATGCTATTCTTGATTATGAGAAGTTTATACTACCTAAGTCTATGCATTTATGTATTCTCAGGTTTATTGATAACACAAGCATGAATGGAGATCATGGAGAGGAGATACACATGGATGAAGATGGGCTAGAAGAGGAGATGGAAATCAAGTACTAGCATGATGGAAAACAACCAATAACAAATGATATGATGACAAGGGGATGGTGCCTCCACAAGGTCAAATGCACTTAGTGTGGAAAACATTCCAAATATGTTATTTCCACACTCATTGATGAACAAGCAAGAGGAGGGCGCCCACAAAGGACATCTATGCGCCATAATGAGTCCTAATACTAGTAGGTTTGGTTTGTATACCAATTGTGGCCGCATCCCACTTAATTGGGTCGGTTTGTACCTTCCTTTGAGTCATAGTTGGACTCCTAGTCCTAGTAGGAGTCCTAGTCCTAGTAGGGAGAGGGTTGCTTGCGCAAGGCCCCCTTGTGGCCGCACCCCTCCACCTATATATGTCCCCCACCTGCGTGTGGATTGGATAGAACAAGTTTAAACCAAAAACCAACAACCCTAGCCTCTAGATTGTATTGCTTTGTAAGCATTCATCTTGAAGTTTACCCATTGCAAAGTTGCGTGATATCTTGTTATTCCATCTGGGAATAGGGGGATACAGGACCACTTGTGATCTTTGATTACTTGTGCAAGAGTGTGTAGTTGAGAATATCCAAAGAGCTTGATTGTTGTTGCATTGGCAGCAGGGGTCAGCTAAGTGAGAGGTCTCAGTGTAGCACTAGTTATCCACATATCAGAAAATTACAAAAAGAGAGAGAAGCTCATTGAGAAGATTGGGCCACCCCATATCATCACACCTCACGGTGTCTACTGCTACACGACAATGCCCTTCGGGCTGAAGAACGCAGGCGCAACATATCAGCGTTGCATGCAAAGATGCCTCGCCAATCTCATTGGCAAGAACGTACAGGTGTACGTTGACGACATTGTCATCAAGACTCGAGTAGAGGACACACTCCTCGAGGACATTAGAGAAACATTCGACGCCCTCAATGCATATCGGATCAAGCTCAATCCGACCAAATGCGTCTTCGGCGTTCCTGCAGGAAAACTTCTCGGGTACCTGGTATCCGCCAGAGGCATTGAAGCCAACCCGGAGAAAATACAAGCCATCCTAACTATGAAGGAGCCAACCAATCTACGCGGAGTACAACAGCTCGCAGGATGACTAGCCGCCCTAAGCAGATTCATTGCACGATTGGGAGAGCAAGCGTTGCCTTTCTACAAATTACTGAAGAAGACGGACAAATTCGAGTGGACACCCGAAGCTAAACAAGCGTTCGCAGACTTGAAGCGATCGTTGCAAAGCAGGCGCGTCCTTGCAACACCGCAAGAACGGGAGCCACTTTTCCTATACTTAGCCGCTACAAACCAGGTCATCAGCACAACAATCATAGTCGAACGACCTGAAGATGGCAAAGCATATGGAGTCCAACGACCAATATATTACATCAGTGAAGTGCTCTCGCCATGCAAGCAACGATACCCTCATTACCAGAAGCTAGCATATGGAGTTGTTCTTACGGCCAGAAAGCTCAAGCATTATTTCCAGGAACACGCCATCACAGTGGTTAATGATGCGTCAATCGGGACAATCATGAACAACCCTATGGCATCCGGAAGAATAGCAAAATGGAACATCGAGTTGGGTGCCTAGGACATCACCTATGCAGGACGCAACGCAGTCAAATCTCAAGTACTCGTGGAATTCCTCAGTGAATGGACAGAACTACAAACCCCCGGGCCACCTGAATACACGAGCAATTGGATAATGTACTTTGATGGATCCAAGAGAAACGAAGGAGCAGGAGCTGGAATCGTTCTTATTTCACCTCGAGGAGACAAGCTGCAATACGTCCTGCGACTGGACTTTCCACCAGACGATCCAGCATCGAACAACGACGCAGAATATGAAGCCCTGTTGCACGGGATGAAGATGGCAACCGCCTGTGGAGCTACCCGATTAATGATATATGGCGATTCCAATCTCATTGTGCAGCAAATAATGAAAGAATGCGACGCCATTGCTGAAAACATGGTCGCGTATCGTGACATGTACAACTTACTCGAAGGAAGTTTTAAAGGGTGCGAACTGAAGCACATTGCAAGATCTAGCAACGAAGAAGCAGATAGATTGGCGAACATGGGTTCCATGAATACACCCATACCGCCAGGAATATATTTCGAACGGATGATCAAGCGATCGGTCAAAGTTAAGAAAGCTGCAGGAACACCCGCAGCACCAGAGACAGAGGTCAGCCCGCAAATCGCCCTTATCGAGCTCACTCATAATATATCAAGACAGGTTTTTCTGGTCGAGCCAGTCTGGACGCAGAAATATCTCGACTACCTGCTCCATAGACAGCTCCCGGCCGATCCACGCGAGGCTCGACAAATAATCAGGCGTAGCAAATCCTTTCGGGTAGTCAATGGAGAATTATACAAGCAAAGCATCTCGGGAATACTTCAGCGCTGCATCGCACCCGAGGATGGCAAGGAACTGCTCCAGGACATACACCAAGGAGACTGCGGCCATCATGCTAGCTGGAAAACAATAATGGGAAAGGCTTTTCGAGCAGGATTCTACTGGCTAACAGCTGCCACCGATGCAAAAAGCCTGGTCGAACGATACGACGCCTGCCAGCGATTCGCACCAAGACCACACGCACCTGCTACAGAACTGCACATGATACCCATTGCCTGGCCCTTCGCACAATGAGGGCTGGATATGGTTGGACCATTATGCAAGTCCACACCTGGTGGATATACACACTTGCTGGTCGCAGTCGACAAGTTCACCAAATGGATCGAGGATATGCCAGTAACTTCGGCTAGCGCCCAATGCGCCGTCAAGTTCCTCGACTCCATTGTATGCAGATTTGGTGTGCCACACGACATCATTACAGACAATGGTACAAACTTCACAGCGAAGGAAACAAAACAGTTCTGCGAGGAAAAGGGATCAATTTCAAATTTGCTTCAGTTGCCCACCCGCAAACGAACGGACAAGTCGAAAGATCCAACGGCTTAGTTTCGGCTGGCCTCAAGAAGCGTCTACTCGATCGTCTACATCCCGCCGCAGGACATTGGGCGGAGGAGCTACCCTCCGTACTCTGGAGCCTCCGCACAACTCCAAAGCGATCAACACAATACACGCCATTCTTCATGGTATACGGGGCAGAAGCAGTCCTTCCCGAGGACGTTCAATTCAGCGCCCCACGAGTTGTGGCCTACAGCGAAGAAACTTCCAACAAGGCACTCGCAGAAGATATGGATGCACTCGATGAAATGCGTGACATCGCGCTCGCAAGATCCGCAGTATATCAGCAATCCCTGCGCAACTATCATAGTCGCCGCATACGACACAGAGCATTCGCGGTTGGAGACTTAGTATTGCGGCTCAAGCAGAAGGAAGGACATAAGCTCGATCCACCTTGGGAGGGACCTTTCATCATACACGAAGTCATCCCAGGTGGAGCCTACAGGCTAAAGAATCCAGCGACCGGAGGGATCTATTCCAATCCGTGGAACATCACACACCTCCGCAAATTTTATCCATAGGTTTACTTGTTATCGCAACAAAATAAGGCTATACTAGCCAGTCCTGTAGCTCGAATACATGGCTTCTCAGTCATTACAATAAAGACATGATTTCTTCATCATATTCACTCGAAGCTTCTTATTCCTTACATGCTAAAAAGTTACAGGTAAACACCCCATAAAACACACGGGGGCTACACCTACAACTAAGCATCACAGGAAAACATCATACATACAAGGTTTTTACACCTTACAACAGTTTTTACAAACTATACAAAGATTACAGGATATACACATCCGACAATCAAATAAAACGCTGAGCGTTCTCAGTCGCTAAAGCTCTATCTACTTCCTCAGATGTCAAACGGATAATTTTCTCCGCTGCAGGGCGTACAACATCATAGTAAGGCGAGATATCGTCAATCGCATAATCTGGACGCCTAGCTACGGAGTTAACATCTATCTCAGGATGCCATATCCGGACAAAAGTGAGAGCTACAACTGCGCCGCAAATCATCTGATTGCGCACACACGCGCGAACTTCTCCTTCACGTCCAAACAGCCTGAGAAGATAGCTCCAGTCCTCGGGACCCCTTTTGAGCGGGTAAAAAGCAGCATTCATCGCAACCAAGACCTCGTGAAAAGAACTCACGAGAATTCTCGCCTGGATGACTTGGAATTTCAAGGTGGCCATCACAAATCCTCGACTGTGATCAGACCAAAAATTGTTCGCATGAGGTTTTGAGCTGCTAGCCTCCTGATGAATGTGGTTTTCTACCCACTGCTTTTCTTCCCTGTCATCCGGATTAACGACTGAAGAGCAAAAACATACTCAGTCAGCTAAGGAAACAAGGAAGAAAAAGGCACGGGGGCTGCACTACTTACAGAGCAAATCCCTTACGATTGAAGCCAACTCATCCATCAGAAATTGTTCGCGTTCAGCCGCCAATTTCTGCTTGGACTTCGCCACATCGGCTACCCCGCGCAGAGCTTTTAGCTTGCGCTCACCCTCCTGGACCTTATCACGAAGGCCCGCAAAAGTGCCAACAGCGGCGACAAGTGGATTTACTGTAGTACCACGTCCACCCGAAGTTTCCGCGGCAAACCCAGTAGCCCGGAAGAATACAAGGAAAGAAATAAGACGCCCTACTCGAGTTATCTCTAGTCGCACATCTGACGAGTGCTCAGGGGCTACTCCCATCGGGAGGAAACACACAAGCCTCAAGAAGCAATTTCCAGAATGAACACTTCGATTAAAGACAATGAAAATACGGGAATACATCCCAAGGTTCATTACAGTCGCTGAAGAAAAGAAAAAGAAGAACTAAACTACGAAGCTACAGTGGTGCTCCCGCTAGCGGTAGTCGCCCCTCCTTTCAGCCGAGCGAATAGCTCAGACAGCTTCCGAGCAAGAATGGTGGCCTGCTCGCCAAAACGAGAGAGCCGTACCTTTTTGCCAGTGGAGGGGTCGACTGGAAGTTGCGAGTAGGCCTCCTCCAAACCATCGACTCCATGTGCCAGCGCGAACTGGATCGCAGTCTTTGCACCAGACTCCGACTGGGCGATTGCGTAAGCGTCCAGGAGGTTGTCCTCCGAGAAGATCTTCGGCAAGCCGTCTAGTGCGGATGGAGATACAGCGTTGGCGAGGAAGCGACCGTGCAGTCGCGACAACACTTGGGTAGCATCGCTGATCAAGGAACACACTCCTTCGGAGTGCCTCTTGAGTTGAGCAAGTGTGTCGGTTAGCACATCTACTCGCTGGATCCCGGGAATTTCCAAAGGAACATCCAGAAGACCTGCAAAGGAAAAGAATGTCAACATCTCGCAAAATCACCAAGACAAAAGATACAATTGCAAGAATTTAGGCCACTTACCCGCGAAACGCTCAGCAAGAGGACGGAGGAATGTGACAAGGTCAGAATCGGCCTTATTGCCAGCTTCCTCTTGATCCTTCAAAGCTTTTCTCGCATCCGCGAGTTGCCTATCAAGATCTTCCGACCGCATACGGGAGGCCTCCAGCTCTTGTCGAACAGCTACCAAATTAGCTTCCTGAGTGGTTGCGCGCTCAGAGAGCTTGACTCTCTCGGACTCCGAGTGTTCGAGTTGAGCTGCGCAATAAACATTTGTTAAACTTCAAGAATGGAGACGACAACAGAAACAAAAGAAGACAATGGGATTTACTCTTAAGGAGCTCGTTCTCGGTGTGGAATCGACTACAGTGTGACTGGAGCCTTTCGCACTCCGTTTCAGCAAGAACAACGCGGCGACCGATCGCCGCAAGCGAGTCCACAAGCGACTGCAAAAGTACAGAAATAGAAGAATTACAAGATTTAAATTAGAGCCTGTACCCGATTGAACTCAATCGACTACAGCCTCGGGGGCTACTCCCATCGGGAGCACTGTCGTGCACCCGATAAAAATCAAGACGAAGAATGTAGAGCAAGATTTTGAGCCTGTAGCCGATCGCAAGCGATCGACTACAGCCTCGGGGGCTACTCCCATCGGGAGCACTGTCGTGCACCCGATACAAATTTGAAGACAAAATACAAAGTTTACCTGGCCCGTGGCGCGGGAGAGAGGATCTGCGGAACTATCCGTCGCTTCTTTCGAAGCTGAAGTCCTGGCGACAAAGCTAGGAGCTTCACGTTCCGCAGTCGCCGCATTGGGGGCTGCGCTGGGAGAATTCAGGACGGTACCAGCATCAGGGGCTCCACCCGCAGTTCCTGTTTTGTTCCTCTTTTCGGGAGGAACACTAGAAGCGTACCTGCGAGGGCTGATGGCCAGCACACTGCGACAAAAAGAGCAAAGAATCAAACATCAAACGCAGAAGAAAGAACGTCCGACTAAGAACAAGGAAAATAGCTTACTCGTCATCTTCTTCCTCATCCAGATAATCCGCATTCCAAGCGGTTGCGATTACTGGGAATGAAGGCGAAGGGGCGAGGGAGCGAAGTGGAGTCGCGGAGATAGGGGCCTTCCCGGGCGATTCCTCTAAGGAATTATCCTTGGAGGTAGCCTCGTTATCGTCCTCTACCCGACGACGCTTGCAACGACGTAGGCCGCCATTCGAGCCCTCTGCGTCATCCGAAGAATCGTCATCGGAGCTCGAGGAAGCATTGGCTACACTGGTATCGGCTAAGCCGTCCAGATGACTCGCCAATAACTCCGAGGCCTCTTCTCCCACAACTGGCGGATAGCAGTTCGCCACCGCTAAGCTCTACAAAAACAGAAGAGAGAGGCAAGAAAAAAATTCAGTCGACCAAAGGCTCAAAGCAAAAAAGGAAATAATGACGAGTGGAAAGCATAAAGCTAACCTCGGCTGGTGGGGGTTTCGAAGCGTCGAAAGCTTCGACTGAGCAGTCAGGGAACTTTTCCCCAACCTTCAAGCTGGTGACAGCCGCGATTTTCTTCTCGAACTCAGCGTTCGAAAGTTCCTCGCGGCTCACTCGGCTAGGATCTTCAGCGCCTTGGTATTCCCACATGGTGGAAGGCCTTTGTTGCAGCGGCTGGATCCTGCGCTTCAGAAAAATACTCGCCAGGTGCAGCCCGTTGAGTACCACACTGGCGGTTTGATCCCGGAGAGCAGACACTCTTGCGAGTAGGGGCGTGACGACCTGGGTTTCTTCGGCTGACAGCTTGTGCACCCAAGACTTCCGCTCTTCAAAACAGCGAACGGGTGGAACTCCACGAGCCCACCCGAGCTGTTGTCGATGACGTAGATCCACCTCTTCCGCCAGCTTTGGGCGGAGTCGACAAAGTGCATGTTGAAGTAGCTGCTCTCCAGTCGCGCCTGGATCCCGAAGCCACCTGTGCGCAGCGGCTCACCAGGCTCGGAGTCCACCCGCGATTTCTCGCGGAAGATGCGAACTTTGAAGAGGGCCTTCCACAGCGCCCAATGAGGGCGAATGCCAAGAAAGCATTCACAGAACACGATGAAGCACGAAATGTGCTGCACCGCATTCGGAGGAAGATCGTGAAGCTGTATGCCATAGACATACAACAACCCGAGGAAAAAAGGATGGAGGGGGAAAGAAAGACCCCGAGACACATGGTCCGCAAAGACCACGCGCTCGTTCGATTGCGGGTTTGGTACCTCCTCTTTCTTCCCGAGGCGCACCCGCTTCTCAGATTCAGCCGGCAGCAGTCCCTCCCGCTGCATCTCCTTGATGCTCTTCGCGGTGGTGTTGGGGGAGCGCCAGTCGCCGGCCTGAGGCGCCGGTTGCGCGGAAACGTCTCCGGATGCAGAAGCGACGGCACCCCGTCTTTTGCCTCCGGCCATGGCTAACAACACGAGCTCGAGCGCAAGGAGGAAGATGAGTTCGAGGAAGACGATAGTTGAAGACGAAGGCTGGGAAATTTTTACCGCAGCACTAAGTCCCGTATTTATACACGGAGCGGATAAATCTCAGCCACTCGATGCGCTATGTGGCACGTATCACAGCCACCACGTGTGAAGATGAAACGAAGGGGCGGCAAACGCTGTCCTGTGCCACGATCTTAACAGAAGATCGTGCGCATTTACTGCGCAGTTCGCGTAAAAACCGGGAACGACGTCTCGTTTCCCGGTCAAAAAGCTGACCAGGTGGGACAACCATCTGCTACCACTCCGTCACGTCCCATCGGGAGGAGAGGAGTGCGCCATGACGTCATGGCATACATCATCAAGATCAAGATCTTTCGATTGGAAGTTCAAACGCGAAAATATCTTCGTACGAACAACAATTCCTTCGGATAAAAGCAACTTTTTTATGAACAATTCATGGAACAGAACCTCTTCAAACAAGAGAAAAATGCCCTATACACGAAAACTCTTTCGTATGGGCACAATATTCCAAACATGAAAAATTCTTTCATATGGACCTAACTTTTCCTCGGCACGAAATTTTTTCCGTGTGGAACTCAAAACGAATCAATCGAGTAGGAGGAACCTACCTCTTTTATACATGATATTCTTACATCATAAAAACCTGGATTGTTCAGCCGACTAGGCACATCCAGATGCCATATTCTTCGAATATGAAGGTAAGACCCCAAAAGATCTCTCTTTAGGGCCTGGAATCGCACTCGAAAGCTGCGTCCTCCGGTATAATTCCGTGTCAATAACACGAAGAAAAATCCTAGCGGACGCGCCGGGTACCCCCATAGGTTAAGTTCGACTCGATAAGTCCACAATGGCCCAGTCGCAACAATCACCTTATCGGGTTCGAGTCGGAGGTCTCGAATCTGTGTAGGCCAGGAATGTTTTTTGCCCTAGTCGCAATTAATTGGCCCTGATCTCTCGGGAGAGCCAAGCTACTGTGCCACATCCTTCTGCAATAAAAGCCACAAAAACAGGCACTTATGTTGCTCGATACTCGAGCATGAAGACTCATGACACAGGGAACACACCCTTTAAAAACAAAAAGCTGATCAAGAAAGGTTTGACCGTCTACTCGACTGGAAAAAATCCCACTCGAGCAAACGCTCGGGGGCTACTGACGAAGATATGGATTCTGGACCTTGCGGATAAGGACACCCTATCTCAGGCCCAAAGTTAAGGCCCAAGAAGAGGCGCCCTTGGAATGCTCCGGAAGGCCCATGTAAAGCCCACCCGCAATGACTTGCGGATTAATCTAGGAAACTTGTAACCGACCTAGCTAGAGTTCGAGTCCTCTCCGGGTAGAACTCGAGACCTGGCCATCTATATAAGGCCAGGAGAGCCCCCAGGAGAGGACCAAGCAATAACCGCACGACCCAAAAGCCTTGAACTTGAGACCTACTCTCGATTCGAGCATCACCATTGTAACCGATCTAATCTTCAATACAGATCAACAAGAGGCAGGAGTAAGGGTTTTACCTCTACGAGGGACCCGAACCTGGGTAAATCTCGCCCCCTGTCTAGCCGACGATTCCACCAGCGCTCATGGGTTCTCCTAATCGAAACCCGATAGGTTCACCGAAGGGATTTGTCGAGTTAGGGATTCGACACCTATATTGGTCAAAGAATAGTATAATGGAAAATATAAAATATGGTGGACACTTTGGAGAAAATTGAGTAGAGGTAAAACATGATCAAGTCTTATTTAGCCTCTAAATTATTCAACTAAAATTACTAATTGAAATGTGGTATCCATTGATCTAGGACTCTCATTGCCCCTTTATCACTAGCATCTTAAATGGTGAATGTTGTAGTAATGTGAATGACAAGGTGGTTGAAAGCCTCATGCCCCATGAGTGTGAAAACCTACTCCATGATTACTCAACTTAAGATTCCTAATAAGCTTTGTACAATCATAATAAGTATTAATGACATCATAGAGAACCGCAAAGAGGTACCTCTTGCCCCATGACATGGAAACAAGCCCATGTCACAATGACAAGACAAACAAACGGAGTAGAATCATCATCCTTTTTATTTTCATTCACTATTATGCATAGCTTCTTATTTTATTGTAGGATGTGTTGTAGAGTCACTCAAGCTGTAAGTAAATTTCCACCATAATAAAGCATGGCTTGGGTTAGCGGCCCAATGCGTTTCTCTAGTCATATAGATACTTACTCATCAAAACTTATTATTCCTCTATTTCATTTCGGCATGGCAGGAGTCCAAAAACAAAAGTACATGATATCAACCAAATGTAAATTTCTGTGCAATGTTGAAAGCTTTCCGGTGATACACGTTTATAGCTAGCTCCCAACCACACACTTGTCAAACGCAAAACTTGTGGCTCCCATTATTGGGTCATGTTTATTAGATGCATAAAAAGTAAAGTGTGCCTTCAAATGTTCGTGAGAGTCCTATCCCAAGTTCAACCCATGAAAATTAATAAAGTGAATATCTTAATTTAGAACATAAATAACACAATAACATGGTGAACATACTCGGAATAGCAATGAAGCTAATGGGAAGATATGGTGGACTCACTGGAAATACTTGGCTAAGGAGTGTTGGAAATAAGTTTTTACTTGTTGGAATTTTTAAATTTTTGGCTAGCAAGAGGGAGATAGTTGACCAGCTACTATGCATGCATATGTCCATAGAACTACTCATTTCATGACAAACTAAATAAACCAGCAATTAACATCAAGGACATGAATAAGAGATAGCTCAAGACAACATTATTGCAAATTTCTACACATAAAAAGCCTATAAATCATGCAAACATATGTAGCTCTTCAAATCAACCATGGCATCCATATTCCAAGTCATAATACTAGCATCCAATACATTCCAACCCCAAACTCCAGTATCTCAATCTCATATAAAATGATGGGTGTGGTCTTATCAAAACAAAAATAAAAACAAAAACTAGACGCTTCAAGTCTCTACGATAAATGCTTTGCTTAGAAAAACAGAAAGTAGACGTGTGCTAACCAAAAGAGTGTAGCTCCAGTGGGGTGTTCATCACATCCCCAAGCTTATGTCTTTCACCATTCTTGGATGTCTTGAGGCGCAGTTCCTCTATTCCCTGTGAAAAAACTTCACAAAACATGTTTCTCCCATTCTTTTTCTGTGGGGTGAGATTAGCAAGGACAAACATATCACATGCTTGTTGTGCAAAATTCCAAATCAAATGCCCCAGTAGATAAACAATAAGGTTCATTATTTTGTATTTTCACTCTCTTGCTTGAAAGAATCATGGAAATTCGATTCCCAAGCCCAAAGAGTGCATAAAACAAAAGAAGGCAGAATCTGTCCAGAAAAGCAGCAACAGCAAAACGAACGTTTTCCCCTAAACTGGACTCATCAAAAAATTAAGCCAATTTTTGTGCTTACAGAGGACGAAAAGTTGCAGGACATAATAAAAAATTAGCTCAATCCGACATACCAATAAAAAACGTAAAATCATACGGTGAGCAGACTCGTGCTGAAATAGAAATTTCATGCACTAGGATAGCAACTTATAAGTCCAAATGGGTTTGACTTCAATGTTTATTGAAAACTCCAGAATTAAAACAACAAAAACTAATATCTTGAGGCAGCAAGAGGACACTAGGAAAATCCAAACAAAAACAACCGGGTTGCCTCCCGTAAATCGCTTTCTTTATAGCCATATAGCTAGGCTTTACTTACTTAACATCAAGATGGTTGGAGTGAGGTGGCTCGGCATCCCCAAGCTTGGATTATTGTACTTATTTGATACATGTAGGGTGAGCTCAGGGGTACATCCCCAAGCTTGATTGTTTGTCCCTCTTGATCTTTGTTCATCTCACTCAACTCTTCCTCCTGAAAAATTCTTCTTACACAAATCTCAACACGAAACTTGATTAGAGGGGTTAGTGCCTCCATAAATAAAATCCACATAGGTACAGCAAAGACACATCATGAGTTGATTCTAAATATTAACTACTGTTACTACAGTTGTGCATTGCTCCTTGATCAAAAGAACCACACAAAACACAAGTAATGAGAGCAATGCAAAATAAAGACATAATCTGCCAAAAACTGAACAACCCGTAAAGAGTGAATTTTTAGAGGCACTTAAGTTGCTAAAATCAGAAAACTTAAAACTATCACTACATATTGCTGTCATAAATTACCAGGTCAAAATTCCACTTCTGTGATTTTAAAATATTTTTTGCAGTGAAGTTCAGGAATCTGTTTTCTTGACAGTTAATTACTATTGTTTAATCCTATCTCTCATATAAGATTATTCTTTCCATTTAAGATGAGAAATAAGACAAAAATGTGATGTTATAGTAGTGAACTAATATTTTTATTGTTTTTAGCTTTGGAAAAAGTTTTAATGATAGAGACTTTGCAATGGTTTCGTTGGCATGAACAACACATGTTCAAGGTCGACCCCAACTTCTCCATTACTCATCCTTCTCATTTACTTTCCCAAATTTTTTTATAAAATGAAAATCTTAAACTAAATGATACATAACAGTAGGTATAGGTATTTTACATGTTGTAAAGACATAAATGTGTGCTCAAACCGAATAGGAAATTAAAGCATAAGGAACACACCAAAAAAATATTAAACAATTTATTTTTAAGTCTAACCCATTTCCTATGCATTGGCATTTTGTAATAAAACAAAGAAAAGAAGCACATAATAGCAAGCATAGAAAGGTAGATCAAGTGCAACTTCAATACTTTCAGCATAAAGAGGGGAAGCTTAATATTGTTGAAATATGTGTAACCATGTTTCCCTCTCTCATAATAATTTTTAGTAGCATCATGAATAGATTCAAAAATATGAATATCACATAAAACATTCTTATCATGAGCCACATGCATAAAAGAATCACTACTCTCCACATAAGTAAAATCCTCATTAGTGATAGTGGGAGTTAAACATTCATAATTTTCATTGAAATCATCATATATAGGAGGCATAGTATCATCAAAGTGAATTTTCTCCTCCAAGCTTGGGGAACTAGAAATATCATGCTCATCAAAACCAACTTCCCCAAGCTTAAAACTTTCCATAGAATCAGAAAGTATATTATTTTTATCCTCAATAGTAGGGGGACTAAAAATATCATATTCATCAAGACAAACTTCCCCAAGCTCAAGGTTTTCCTTAGCAATAAAGGTGTTCAAAGAATTAGTACTACCACAAATATGATTGTTGTGCAAATAATTTTTCAGTTTCTCCACAAACACTTCATGTCCTAATTCAAGGTAGATATTATACAGTTCTAAAATTGTTTGGTTGTTTTCCATTTTATATTTTTTTTTTGTGTTTTAGGTTTATATGTTAGTATGCAATGCAAACAAGAATAAAAGCTTAGCACAACGCTCCCCGGCAACGGCGCCAGAAAAGTGCTTGATGACTCCCAAGTGCAGGAGATCAATTGTAGTACCTTTCGATAAGTATTTGAGTGTCGAACCCACGAGGAGCTGAAGGTAAGCTATCTATTCTCTAAAGCCCTATAACCCTCTTATATGGCTGTTTATGCAAAGCAATAAGTTTGACTAAAAGGAACTAACTAATTAAAAGCAAGTGACGTGGAGTGTGGTTTGTCTAGTAACTAGTGAAGCAAGTTTAAAATGCAAGTTTCTAAGCAAGTTTCACAAGTAGCAAGCAGCAAATATCTCAAGTATCTCAAGGGAGCAAGTGTTCTAGCAATAGGTGTTTCGTTCGTGTGGTTGTCACAATTAGTGAAGCACATGTTTTAGTCTTAGTTGTTTCTTCTAGGAAGGAGCCATGAATAGGTATAGTCAAGTAAATGATCTACAACCCCTTATGATGGATCATGTGGCCAAGTAAATGACTGCACAAGATTGATTAAGACATAAAGTCCCACCATAGCCTTACGTTCTAAGGTCCCCTATATATATCCCCCAATAACTTAACTTTGTGGCTCGGTCTCAGGTTACTGTCACTCCCAAGTCACCACCACTCCATTATGCTACCGGTGATCACCTTACATGCATTCCCCAACATATGCGTGCACTCATATATTGTACATAAATACAATCATAGAAGATAACAAACTTGTATGCAACCAATCAACGAACTATTTCACCATTGCCAAGAACAACTCACTACTCAAACATAGACGGGGAGACACAATACATCAAGGGAATATAGTATTGCATCATACATCGTGTTTTCCAAGAGATTACAGTGGAGAGATGGAGCTGATCTTGCTGTAGATGTTGATGATGAACACGCCAGAGGGGGGTGGAGCCCTCCGGGGGTGATCCCGGCGGCGTTTCCCCCCTCCGATCTTCTCCGGCGACAGCCTTCTGTCTCTCTGTTTTGTGGTTTCGTCTCTCGGCGCCGCCTCCTTCTCGAAAAGGCCACGGGACCCTTTATATAGTCTTTTTTAGGTCATGAGACACTCGGGAGAAGAAAGATTGACGGCATCGGAGCCACGGGGGCAAAAAGGGGCCCCACACGCGGCCAAGGAATCTGGCCGCGTGGAGGGTCCTCTTTTCCACCTGGTTGTCCTTTTGGCCCCTACTTTGGCCCATGGTCTTCGTCTCGAAAATTCTGAACCGTTCTCTTTGGCCTTGCCCTTTTTGGAGTCCCGAAGCTCCCAGAAAGTCTGAAACACTAAAAAGTACGTTTTCTGGAAAAACAGGGTTAGAACCAAAAGAAGGGGGATTGTTCAGAAAATCCCCCAAATCATTATAAAACATGAATATAAGTTGCTAATATGTAGGAAAAACAAGTAATAACATGCAAAGTTCATGTATGCATTTTACATGCATCAGGGTGGCCACAAAGAAGGTCTCCATGAACCCTGACGGCACGGGGGCTACCCTCACCATCGGAGCCGGGTTGCCTCCCAAATAGGAAAGCGTGCTCGTTGCCTTCCTCCAGGCAAATGCTGCATATACGCAAGAAAAGCGTAGACATGCCCGGTGTAACAAGAGAGGTGATCGAGCACCACTTAGTCGTGTGTCCTGGTGCGCTTCCCATCAAGCAGAAGGCACAACGCCAGGGTCCCGAGAAGCGAGAATTCATCATCCACGAGGTGGAGAAACTGCCGGACGCCAAGATCATCCATGAGGTCATTCACGCTGAATGGATCTCCAACCCCATCGTGGTGTCCAAGCACACTAGGAGGGGTCGGTTATGCGTCGACTTCACGGACCTCAACAAGGCATTCCCCAAGGATCAGTACCCCCCCGAGGATCGACTAGATAGTGGACTCCACCGCCGGGTGTGACCTCCTCTGCTTTTTGGACGCCTTCTCGAGGTATCACCAAATCAAGATGGCCAAAGAAGATGAAGAGAAGACCGCGTTCATGACACCATGCAACGTGTTCTGTTACATATGCATGCCCTTCGGCCTGAAGAATGATGGTGCAACCTTCAAGATGTTGACTGCTGAAGCCTATGTGGACGACATCACCGTCAAAACCCGCGAGAAGCGCATGCTCATCGACAACGTCAAAGAGACTTTCCAGAATCACCACAACGTCAAAATCATGCTCAACCCCGACAAGTGTGTCTTTGGAGTCGCGGTAGGAAATCTCCTTGGCTTCCTGGTATCTCACTGCGACATTGAGACCAACCCCGACAAAATCCAGGCCATAGAAGAAATGGAACCTTGGCGGTGGCTCAAGGACATGCAACGTCTCACGGGATGCGTAGCGGCACTAGGGCGCTTCATCTCCAAGTTCTGCGTCAAGGCTTTGCCATTCTTTAAGCTCCTGAAGAGAACGGGTCCTTTCAAATGGACCCCCGAGGCAACAATTGCATTTGAGGCGATCAAGAGGTAGCTGGGAAGCCCGCCCATCCTGGTCGCCCCACCTCCTCGTGAGCCGTTGCGCCTCTACCTTGCAGCCACTCCTTAGACAATTAGTGTTGCTCTCGTTGCGGAAAGGATGGCTGACAAGAAAAGGGCGGCCCTGCCCGATTGGGAGCCCATGCTCGCCTATCCTCAAGAGGACATCCCTGCACAACAAGACCTCCACAAGGAGGACCTCCTCAAGCCTCAAGAGAGCCCCAATGCGTCTGGAGAACTCACTACTGGAACCTCTGCGAGCGCTCTCGTCAAACACCCTATCTACTTTGTTAGCACTGTGCTTCGAGATACCCACGAGAGGTACCCCGTGCAGCAGAAGCTCCTGTACACGCTCCTTGTGGCCTCCAGGGAGCTCCGACACTACTTCGAGGGACACCCCATCACGGTGGTATCCGCTTTCCCTCTGGAGAAAATCTTGCGCAAGAAGTGGACCCCGAGGAGGAAATCAACGTGCTAGGCAGGCTGGCCCCAGGAATGTGGACCATGCACTTCGACCACGCCTTCTCCTCCAAAGGTTCGAGGGCTGGTGTCGTACTCACATCACCAACATATGACAAGCTCTACTACGCCGTCTAGCTCCGCTTTGGGCGCAGGGCCAAGGTCTCCAACAACATCTCCAAATACGAGAGCCTCCTCGCCGACATCAGGGACTCCATCGCTCTTGGCATAAAGCGCCTCACCAGCAAGGGAGACTCACATCTCCTAGTGAACTTCTCCAACAAGATCTACACGGCCAAGGATCTGCACATGGCCCTACACCTTGAATAAGTTCGCAAGTTTGAGAAACACTTCGTCGGGATGGTTTTGTAACACATCCTTCGTGCGGACAATAAAGAAGCAGACGACATCATCAAGAAAGCATCAAAGAACTGGGCACAGGCCCCAAGCGTGTTTGACGAGAGGCTCGAGAAGCCATCTATCGTACCACCCGTCGACGATAGCGAGACCCAGGCCACCAGCACCTCGAGGACGAGCTTGATACGTCGAAAACGTATCTCATTTTCCGAACACTTTTCTTATTGTTTTCCTCTAAACTTGTGATGAGGACATCCCTAGCTTTCCACCTATTGTTGAACATGAAGATCCTCCTATCAAAGCTAATGAAGTTAGAATTGGTCCAATGACAAGATCAAGAACCAAGCTATTACAACAACAGGTGAATTCACTCCTACTTGAATATAATGTTGATAATTGTGAGAGCTTTATACTACCTAAATCTTTGCATTTATGTATTCTTAGGTTTATTGATAACACAAACATGAATGGAGATCATGGAGAGGAGCTACACAAGGATGAGCATGGACTTCAAGAGGAGATGGAAAACAAGTGCTAGCATGGTGAAAACAACAAATAACAATTGTTATCATGATAAGGGGATGGTGCCTCCACAAGATCAAATGCACCAAGTGTGGAAAACAATCCAATTATGTTATTCCACACTCATACATGAACAAGGCAAGAGGAGGGCGCCCACAAGGAGCATCAATGCGCCATATACAAGACCTAGTTCAATTAGGATTGGTTTGTATACCAATTTGGCCGCACCCCTTGTGTGGGGGTCGGTTTGTATCTATTTTGGTGTCCTAGTAGGAGTCCTAGTCCAATTAGGTTAGGTGCTTGCGCAAGGATAGCCTTGTGGCCGCACCCCCCCTCTTATATACCCCTTGGGGCGCATAGGAGAGGGCAGACTACGTTAAAACATAAACCCTAGACCTCTAGATTGAAACTGCTTGTAAGCCTTTCATCTGGAAGTTCATCTGCAAACTTTACGTGATACCTGCTGTTCCACTGGGAATAAGACGGTACAGAACCACTTGTAGTCGGTGGATTACTTGTGCAAGAGTGTGGAGTTGAGAATATCCATTGGGTTGCTATCTTTTGCATTGGCATCAGGGATCAGCCGGAGAGTTCTTAGTGGCGCACTAGTTATCAATTCAGAAGTTATCTGTGAGTTCACTGAGAAGATTTGGCCACCCCATATCATCTTGGTATCAGATTTACAGGTTGCCTCGGTGAGCTATCAAAATTCCCTTTAGATTTGAGTGTTTTTATTTCCTATCCAGAAAATTGCCCCACAAAAATAGTTCTAGTCATTGCCATAGCCTAGATATCACCTTAGTTTCATTACTTTTGCTGTCATTGTGTTAGATTTTGTGTTGCTTTTTATTTTTTTTAGATTTCTTATTTTCGGCTAGGTTTAGGGTTCCTTGTTCACCTAGTCGAAATCTATCAAAAAATCACAAAAATATTCGCTGCCATCCACTTTTTACACACCCAATCCGATTCCCTGCCGTGGCACCAAAAACCTACCAAATCGCTGCCGCAATCCCTGCCCTAGTTGGACTCGGATTCCACCCCGCAATCACACCACCGCTGCTACCCCCTAGTTCCACTCGGATTCTACCCATATACACCTACCAAAACCATCCACCTTACCGCAGCATACCTACCATATACACCCACCCCGCAAACCCACCGTACACGCCCATCGCTACCACGTACGAGTCGCTCTCGGATTCGCCCGCATCACGGTTACAAAACTGCCCGCGCGCCCCGTAACAGCTTTACCAATCCGTCCACTGCGCGCTGCCGCGGCACAAAAACTGCTGCGTTTCGCTGCCGCCACTGCTGTCTCGCGCGCGCTGTGTTTTTCGCTGTAACACGCTTACGAATCGCTGTAACGCGATCAAGTGCGCTGCCGCGGTACGGTTTTGAGTCGTTTTGCTGCCGTGGGTTGCTGTCTCTCTGCCGCGGTACAAAAACTTGCGTTTTCTCTGCCGTACGCTCTGCCGTGAGTTCAAAAACGCCTGTTTTGCTGCCGTGAGTCTCAAGTGCTGCCGTGAGTTGTTCTAAGTCATTTTTCCACTAGATTTCTTTTGTGCTCTCTTTTATTTCCTGTTTTTCATCTCTAGGACCATCACCTCCATACCTTGTGAACCTTAGCCACAGCCTTTCTACAGCATTCAAATAGGAACTTTCCCACAAGTATAGCTATTTTGTGCTCTGACAGGCTGCTCATATTTCATCACCACCATTGTGTTCACTTGTGTTTGGTTTATTGTTGCTCCTAGCTTAGTGTAAGGCCATTGAAAAATTCAAAAAAAAATAGAAAAAGCAAAAAGTATTAAAAAAAAGAGAAAAGAGAAAAGAGAAAGTGCAAAAAGGCCATATCATTGCTATTGTTTACTAGTTGAGCTTGCCATTGTGACACTTGGTTTTTCTTTGAGCAATCTTGTGCCTGTCAATAAGAGCCTAGCTAGTGACTTTCTAGTGCATTGCAAAACTCATCCATATATTGCATTGCCACATTTGTCTCCATTGTGTGAGTTTCCTTGGGTTTTTTTATATCTTCACTAAGACAGCAAATAGGATTGTTACTTTGGTGATTGTTAGGTATCCATACCAAGCCCCACTAAATAACCTTGTTTGCTTTTGTGAGAGTTAAAAACCTGGGTATTCTCTTCTTCACACCAAAGTACTTTAATTGCCTCTACTTGTGGTAAGTATCTCTATTCACTTTGGAGTGGTAAGATATCCTATTGTCTTGCTAGATTTTTGAGTGAGTTGTGAGAGGCACCACAACCTATACTTGTTTCTATTACACTAACCTACTAATGGATCTTTCTAGTGGTGATCTTGTGCAGCAAAAGAAGGACCATAAGGAGGGAGTTAATTGGAGAGAGTATGAGGCTCTTAGGGATGTTTTGGCAAAGGAGATAGTGGACAATCATAATGGACTTAAACAATTTGTTCAAGATGCATGTGATCCCTTATATGAGGCTCTCCAAGCTATGGAGACCAAGATGGAGGCCACACACAAATTGGCCGAGACTAATGGAGGGGAAGTGAGATCAATTCATGATTCTATTGCTCAAATGACTACTACCCTTGCTGGACTTCAAACCATGATTCAAACAAGGATGCCTCTTATTGATGATGACAATGCTAGTGTCCATAGTGATGCTAATAATGGAGTGGAAGCTATTGGTGCAAGAAATCAAGTTAATGGCCGAAATAGAGAGGAAAGAGGCCTAGGAGGATATCATGGCCGAAACCAAAATTTTGGAGAAAGAAGAATGCCAAACAATGTGGTGCAAGCTAATCCTAGAGAAGATGGTTTGAGTAAGCCTAAATTTTCTATTCCATCATTTAGCTTTGATAATATGGATGTGGAAGAATATTTGCTATGGGAGTTGAAGATGGAAAAATTATGGAGAATGCATGAGTACAATGAGGATAGAAAGATCAAATTGGCTTCAAGTGAGTTTGATGGTTATGCTCTTAGATGGTGGGATGAGCTTTTGAGGAAGAGACAAGAAGATGGAGAATTGCCCATTGTCACTTGGAACAACATGAAGAGGATCATGAGAGATAGATTTGTTCCACCAAATTACATAAGGCAACAATTTGATCAATTGCAACAATTGAGGCAAGGAACTATGAGTGTTGATGCTTATTATCAAGAGATGGAGCTAATTATGCAAAGGGCACGTGTGAGAGAACAATTGGAGCAAACAATGCAAAGATTCCTTTCGGGTTTGAACTACAAAATCAAAGGCATTGTGAGGCATCATCAATACCAAAATATCCATGAGCTATTACACCATGCAAGGGAGGCCGAAGCACATATCCTTGAGGAGGCAAAAATTACTAATAGAACAAGGGCTAGATTTCCTATGAGATCATCTTCTATGCCTAGTGCACCTCCTCCACCACCACCATCTTCAAGTTTTCGAGGTGCTTCTTCTTCTAAACCCGAGCCTAGTTCTTCAATTGCAAAGAAACCATCACAACCAAGTGTGAGTACCACGGGTTCAAGTGCTTCTACATCAAGAACAAGAGATATTTCATGTCACACATGTGGAGGAAAAGGGCACTTTAAGAGGGATTGTCCAAATACAAAAGTGATGGTGATCAATGAGAACAATGAGTATGAGACAGGTGATGATGTTGATCCTAATGATATTGATGATGATGATGGCTATTTGAGTGATTCTCCTTTGGATGCTTATGCTACTACTATGCCATCTATTGTTTGCACCCAAAATTCATTGAGTGTGGTGCCTACTCCTGAACATCAAAGGTGCAATTTGTTCCAAACCAAAGCTATCATTGGTCCTAACATGGCTTGCAAAGTCATTATTGATGGAGGAAGTTGCAGAAATTTGGCTAGCAAAGATCTATGTGCAAAGCTCAACTTGAAATATATACCACATCCTTCTCCTTATCATATCCAATGGTTGAGTAGCACGGGACAAATGAAGGTTTCTTATATGGTGAGAGTGGAGTTCCAAATTGGACCTTACAAAGATATTATTGAGTTTGATGTGGTGCCCATGACAGTTTGTCACTTATTATTGGGAAGGCCTTGGCAATTTGATAGAAGTGTGAAGCATGAAGGAAGAGCAAATACTTATGAGCTATATCATCATGGGAAGACTATTATTTTGAGGCCTATGACTCCACAACAAATTCTACAAGAGTCCCAATCCAAAATTGAGAGGAAAGTGGAAAAAGAAAGAGAGAGGGATGAGGGAACACCACAAATACAAGCCATGGGGAGTGATAGTAAACCCAATTCGAGTGGTAAAAAGAGAGAGAACCTATTATGCATGTTAGCCACTAAAGAGGATTTGAGGGAATTTAAGGATGATCCTACACTAGTCCCTATTGTGCTTATTCACAAGGGAGAGATTTTGGTTTCTAATGACATGACCCCTATTCCTCTTGGTGTTTCTAATGTTTTGCAGGACTTTGAGGATGTTTTTCCACAAGATGTGCCCTCGGGATTGCCACCATTGAGAGGAATTGAACATCAAATTGATTTGATCCCGGGAGCATCTCTTCCAAACCGAGCCCCTTATAGAACCAATCCACAAGAAACAAAGGAGATCCAAAAGCAAGTACAAGAACTATTGGACAAAGGTTATATTCGGGTTAGTCTTTCTCCTTGTGCCGTTCCCGTTATTTTGGTTCCTAAGAAAGATGGTACTTGGCGCATGTGTGTAGATTGTAGAGCAATTAATAACATCACTATTCGTTATCGTCATCCTATACCACGTTTAGATGACATGTTAGATGAATTAAGTGGTGCTACTCTTTTCTCAAAAATTGATTTGCGTAGTGGATACCATCAAATAAGAATGAAAGAGGGAGATGAATGGAAAACTGCTTTTAAGACAAAATTTGGTTTATATGAGTGGTTAGTAATGCCCTTTGGTTTAACTAATGCACCTAGTACTTTCATGAGATTAATGAACCATATTTTGAGAGACTTTATTGGTAGATTTGTGGTAGTTTATTTTGATGATATTCTTATATATAGCTACAATGAACATGACCACATGGATCATATTAGACAAGTTTTGCAAGTGCTAAGAAATAATAAATTGTATGGTAATCTTGAGAAGTGCACTTTTTGCAAAGATAAAGTAATATTTCTTGGTTATGTTGTTTCTAAGCATGGAATTGAAGTTGATCAATCTAAAATTGAAGCTATTCGAAATTGGCCAATTCCAACTAATGTGAGTCAAGTTAGAAGTTTTAATGGGCTTGCTAGTTTCTATAGAAGATTTGTGCCTAATTTTAGTACAATTGCTGCCCCTTTGAATGATCTAACTAAGAAAGGTGTTAATTTTGAATGGGGTGTTTCACAAGATATTGCTTTTGATACTTTGAAGGAGAAGTTGATTTCGGCCCCACTTTTAATGCTACCTAATTTTGAGAAACAATTTGAAATTGAATGTGATGCTAGTGGCATAGGTATTGGAGGTGTGCTCATGCAAAATAAACAACCTATTGCTTATTTTTCTGAAAAATTGCATGGTGCACAATTGAATTACTCCGTTTATGATAAAGAATTGTATGCCCTTGTGAGAGTGTTAGAGGTGTGGAAACATTATTTATGGCCTAAGGAATTTATTATACATAGTGATCATGAAGCTTTGAAATTCTTGAAGTGCCAATCTAATTTGAATAAGAGACATGCTAAATGGGTTGAATTTATTGAATCGTTTCCATACATTATAAAACATAAGAAGGGATTGGATAATGTAGTTGCCGATGCTTTGTCTAGAAAGAATATGTTATTATCAAACATGGAGATTAAAGTTTCGGGTTTGGAGAATATTAGAGATTTATATGACAATGATAATGAATTTTCCATGCCATTTAATAAATGTACTAATGTTAAGGCATGGGACAAATTTCACATACATGATGGGTATTTGTTTAGAGCTAACAAACTATGTATTCCCGAGTGTTCTTTGCGTTTATTCTTAATCCAGGAATCTCATAGTGGAGGATTGATGGGACACTTTGGAAGAGAAAAGACATTGCTCATGTTATCGGAGAATTTCTATTGGGCACATATGAGGAGAGATGTCTATAGATTGGTGCAAAGATGCATCACTTGCAACAAGTCCAAGTCTAAGCTAAAACCCCACGGTTTGTACACTCCATTGCCATCACCTAGTACACCATGGGAGGATATAAGTATGGATTTCGTTTTGGGCTTGCCAAGGACAAAGAGAGGGCATGATTCTATCTTTGTGGTAGTGGATCGATTTTCAAAGATGGCTCACTTTATTGCTTGCCACAAGAGTGATGATGCTTCTCACATTGCAACTTTATTCTTTCGGGAGATTGTGAGAATACATGGAGTTCCAAGAACAATTGTTTCCGATAGAGATGTCAAGTTCATGAGTTACTTTTGGAAGACACTTTGGGGGAAGCTTGGCACGAAGCTATTATTTTCTACTACTTGCCACCCCCAAACCGATGGACAAACCGAGGTGGTTAATAGGACATTATCTACATTGCTAAGAGGCATGATCAAGAAGAATTTGAAAGAGTGGGAGGAGTGTTTACCTCATGTGGAATTTGCTTATAATAGAGCCGTGCATTCAACCACTCAATTATGTCCCTTCGAGGTAGTTTATGGTTTCAAGCCAATTACACCTCTTGATTTATTACCACTACCGTTACATGAGAGAGTTAATATGGAGGCATCCAAGAGGGCTGATTTTGTGAAGAAGATACATGAGAAGACAAAGGATGCTATAGAAAAGAGAGGAAAGAATGTGGCCGAGAGGGTGAACAAGAAGAGGAAAGAAGTAATTTTTCACCCCGGAGATATGGTTTGGGTACACTTTCGGAAGGATAGATTTCCTACATTGCGAGAATCCAAGTTGATGCCTAGAGGAGCCGGCCCTTACAAAGTTATTTCAAGGATCAATAATAATGCATACAAGATTGACCTCCCAATTGATGAGTTTGGTGTTAGTAATTCTTTTAATGTGGCTGATTTGACACCTTACCATGGAGATGATTTAGCATCGAGGTCGATGCCTTTTCAAGAGGGGGAGGATGATGAGGACATCCCTAGCTTTCCACCTATTGTTGAACATGAAGATCCTCCTATCAAAGCTAATGAAGTTAGAATTGGTCCAATGACAAGATCAAGAACCAAGCTATTACAACAACAGGTGAATTCACTCCTACTTGAATATAATGTTGATAATTGTGAGAGCTTTATACTACCTAAATCTTTGCATTTATGTATTCTTAGGTTTATTGATAACACAAACATGAATGGAGATCATGGAGAGGAGCTACACAAGGATGAGCATGGACTTCAAGAGGAGATGGAAAACAAGTGCTAGCATGGTGAAAACAACAAATAACAATTGTTATCATGATAAGGGGATGGTGCCTCCACAAGATCAAATGCACCAAGTGTGGAAAACAATCCAATTATGTTATTCCACACTCATACATGAACAAGGCAAGAGGAGGGCGCCCACAAGGAGCATCAATGCGCCATATACAAGACCTAGTTCAATTAGGATTGGTTTGTATACCAATTTGGCCGCACCCCTTGTGTGGGGGTCGGTTTGTATCTATTTTGGTGTCCTAGTAGGAGTCCTAGTCCAATTAGGTTAGGTGCTTGCGCAAGGATAGCCTTGTGGCCGCACCCCCCCTCTTATATACCCCTTGGGGCGCATAGGAGAGGGCAGACTACGTTAAAACATAAACCCTAGACCTCTAGATTGAAACTGCTTGTAAGCCTTTCATCTGGAAGTTCATCTGCAAACTTTACGTGATACCTGCTGTTCCACTGGGAATAAGACGGTACAGAACCACTTGTAGTCGGTGGATTACTTGTGCAAGAGTGTGGAGTTGAGAATATCCATTGGGTTGCTATCTTTTGCATTGGCATCAGGGATCAGCCGGAGAGTTCTTAGTGGCGCACTAGTTATCAATTCAGAAGTTATCTGTGAGTTCACTGAGAAGATTGGGCCACCCCATATCAACTTGTGTGTTTTGAATACAACTAACACGGACTAACGCTGTTTTCAGCCGAATTACTTTGGTGTCTTGTTTTTGTGCAGAAAAATCAACTTTCGGGAAAATGCCCAGAAAAGAGCCAGTTGATGTTTTCACCCCGGAAGACCTCGGGAGCCAGAAGGGGGCCAGGAGAGGAGCCACAGGGGGGCCACACCCCCCTGGCGCGGGTCCCCTGGTCGCGCCAGCAAAGGATGTGGGCCCCCCAGAGCCCCTCTCGGACTCCCCTTTCGACTACAAGTAGCCTCCAACCCTAAAACCCGAGGGGGTTCGTCATATTCCACAGAAACACAACAGAGCGTCGCCGCCGTCCTGAACCTCGATTCGGGGATCAGAAGTTCCTATTCTGGCACTCTGCCGGGACGGGGAAGTGGAGGACATCATCGCAATCGTCATCACCAACGCCTCTTCATTGACCATCCATGTTTCCCCCATCCATGTGTGAGTAATTCCCTGCTGTCGGATGAAGGGGATGGTAGGGATTGGATCAGATCGTTCATGTAATAATGCCGTGATTATTAGGGCATAGTGCCTAGTGTCCTCTAGTAGTGCTATTGACATTGTTGCAACTTGTTATGCTTAATGCTTGCCACTTTGGGTCCGAGTGCCATGATTTCAGATCTGAACATGTTATTGAATCACGATGATAATTATTGTTTCTTGACCATACCTGCAAGTTGTTTACACATATTGTTGTCCGGAACCCGAGGCCCCGAAGTGACAGAAATTGGGACAACCGAAGGGCATGGTTGCGATGTGAGGATCACATGTGTTCACGGAGTGTTAATGCTTTGCTCCGGTGTTCTATTAAAAGGAACAACTTAAGTACCAATAGTTCCCTTAAGGCTCCGCTGAAAACGGGCTAGTAGGACAAAAGATGTTGTGCAAGTTCTCATTGCGAGCACATACGACTATTTATGGAACACATGCCTATGGTTACTTAGTGCTTGGATGCTTTATCTTATTTATCTGCAATGCCCCTGACATGATCATTAGAACTTTCTTATCCATGCAACGCCCATTCATCCATCCCTATGCCTACAGTATTTAATTTCACTGTTTACTTCAAACACTACTGCTGCTGCTGTTTTCATCCCACGACTGCTATTATTTCACTACTGCTGCTACTATAAAACTGTTACTACTGATAAACCAGTGTGAACAAAAGTACTTTCAGGTGCAAGTGAATTGACAACTCACTTGTTAAGGCTCACAAATATTCTTTGGATCCCCTTATGTCGAATCAATAAATTTGGGTTTTATTTCCCTCGAAGACTGTTGCGATCCCCTATACTTTTGGGTCATCAAGACTATTTTCTGGCGCCGTTGCCGGGGAGCATAACTTTATTTGCAAGCTCACCAAAGAGTATTATTATCTACTACCATCATTAATCATGGGTAAGTCTCGTGATGGAAGAGTTCCTATATTACCATCCACTACAAGAAGAGGTACAACTCTGAACACCTCTGTTGCTCTTGATTCACCGTCTGTTATGAGTAAGCTGCTTACACCCACCACATGCTACACATGCTACTTCTGTTGAATCTGAAAATGCTTCTGATACTTTTGATGATGCTTCTACTGTGCTTGATGAGAGTGGTTCTCTCGGTCCTTTCTTAGATGCTACTATTGGTAAAGCTAAAAATATTGCAAACACTGAAACTCCTGATAAAAATCCTGTTACTCCTGTTTTTTCACCTGAGTTTAGAGAGAACCCTAGTGATGATTTAGATGATGCTTATATCGAACTGAGTGATGATCTTATTGATGAAATACATGCTGATAAGGGGTGGCCCAATCTTCTCAGTGAACTCACAGATAACTTCTGAATGATAACTAGTGCGCCACTAAGAACTCTCCCGGCTGATCCCTGATGCCAATGCAAAAGATAGCAACCCCAAGGATATTCTCAACTCCACACTCTTGCACAAGTAATCCACCGACTACAAGTGGTCCTGTACCGTCTTATTCCCAGTGGAACAACAGGTAACACGTAAAGTTTGCAGATGAACTTCCAGATGAAAGGCTTACAAGCAGTTTCAATCTAGAGGTCTAGGGTTTATGTTTTAACGTAGTCTGCCCTCTCCTATGCGCCCCAAGGGGTATATATGAGAGGGGGTGCGGCCACAAGGCTCCTCCTTGCGCAAGCACCACTCCTAATTGGACTAGGACTCCTAACACAACTATTATAGGATACAAACCGACCCCACACACAAAGGGGTGCGACCAATATTGGTATACAAACCAATTCTACTTCTACTAGGACATATATGGCGCATTGATGCTTCCTTGTGGGCGCCCTCCTCTTGCCTTGTCCATCCATGAGTGTGAAATAACAATATGGCATTGTTTTCCACACTTAGTGCACTTGATCTTGTGGAGGCACCATCCCCTTATCATGATAACATTTGTTATTTGTTGTTTTCTCCATGCTAGCACTTGTTTTTCATCTCTTCTTGTAGTCCATGCTCATCCTTGTGTATCTCCTCTCCATGATCTTCATTCATGCTTGTGTTATCAACAAACCTAAGGACACACAAATGCAAGGACTTAGGTAGTATAAAATTCTCACAATTATAAATATTATACTCAAGTAGGAGTGAATTCACCTGTTGTTATAATAGCTTGGTCCTTGATCTTGTCATTGGACCAATCCTCACTTCATTAGCTTTTATAGGAGCATCCTCATGTGTAATAATAGGTGAAGAGCTAGGGATGTCCTCATCACATGCTATGAAGGATAAAGATGCTGCTATACGTCTTATGGAAAGTCGTGTTGTTAAATATAAATTATCTCCTGATGCTAAGTTTGCC
Organism: Alopecurus myosuroides; assembly: GCA_028641055.1. Lineage (NCBI taxonomy): Eukaryota > Viridiplantae > Streptophyta > Magnoliopsida > Poales > Poaceae > Alopecurus > Alopecurus myosuroides. Next base: position 336,920,631 of record CM054059.1, on the reverse strand, counting down.
ACTTCTCCTATTAATATTAGGGATAAGGATTATGATTTCTGTCTTGATTTATCTTATATATCTACAGTTGAGAAAGAACCTTTTTGTGGGACTGAAAATGAAAGTGCTATGAAACATAGGAATGAGCTCTCCTCTTTGAGTAGTTTATTCTCTAATGATCTTAAGAAACATAGCTACTTTGTTGCTAAAATATTCCCTTTCTCATTAAAGGATGAAGCTAAAACTTGGTTTAACAATTTGTCTCCTGGATCTATTGATAGTCCTATTTCTTTGGTTAATGCTTTCTTTCAGAAATATTTTCCTGCTAGTGCTCAACATGCTGCTTTACAAAATATATTTAATTATAAGCAATTGGAAGAAGAAAAATTGCCTGTATCTTGGGCAAGGTTCTGTTCTTTAGTTAGAGCAACACCTGGGCATAAGCTAGAAGATAATAAACTTCTTGATATATTCTATAATGGACTAACTGTTGAATCTAGGACATACCTGGATAGTTGTGCTGGTTGTGTTTTCAGGCAAAGAACTCCAGAAGAAGCTAAGGAATTAATGGTTAAAATAAGCCAAAATCATGATGATTTGACTATGGTTGAGCCTGAGCCGACCTCTACTCCAGTACCTACACCAACACCAACACCCAAGAAGAGGGGAATGATTGAATTAAATGATGAAGTGCTGAGAGAAGCCAAGAAATCTCTTAAAGAGAGGGGTATTAAATTTGAAGATGTGAAGAATCTTCGACCTATAGAAGAATTATGTAAGCCAATCCCCACTCACCCACTATTGAGGTACACTCTCTCCAATATTTTGATAGTAGAGATATTCCCTATAGAAAACCTCCTGATCAATGCTTAGATGAATTTGATAATTATGTCATTAAGCAAGATAATTTTAATATGAGATTGCAGAACCACCTTATGGAAAACTCTAGAGCTATTAATGATTTGCATGGTATTATAGAAAGAACCTCTAATGATGTTAAAATGCTTGTTAAACATTTTCAAATAGTTCAAACTCAAATAGATCAACTTGCTAAAGTGCAAAAAGATTTGCTAGTTAATGTTTCTAAAAAAACATGCTTATGAAATAAGAACTAGAAGTGGTATTGCTACACAAGATCCTTTATATCGTGAGGGACATCCTAAAAGAACTGAACAAGATTCTCAGCAAACTAATAATGATGTTATTCATACTAAGAAGAAACATAAAACTCCTGTAAAATCCTCTGAACTTGCTAAAGATCCTAATAGTGTATCTATCTCTGATGCTGAAACTGAAAGTGGTAATGAAAAGAATGATGCTTCTGATAAAGAAGAACCTGTAGCTGAACCTGAAAAGCAAACTAAAACTGCAAAGTACACTAAGGAAGATTTTTTTGCTAATAAACATGGTAATGAGAGAGAACCTTGGGTACAAAAACCAATGCCTTTTCCTAATAAGAAACATAAATCTAAGGAAGAAGAACATTATAACAAGTTTTGTGAATGGATGAAACCTTTGTTCTTGCAAATTCCTTTAACTGATGCTATTAAATTCCCTCCTTATGCAAAATATATGAAAGATATTGTCTCTAAGAAAAGGAAGATTCCTAATGAGGAAATCTCCAATATGCTTGCTAATTACTCTTTTAATGGCAAGGTTCCTGAGAAGCTTGGAGATCCTGGTATACCAACTATTCCCTGTTCTATTTAAAATAATTATGTTAGAACTGCTTTGTGTGATGTAGGAGCTGGAGTTAATGTCATTCCTTTTACTCTCTATAAAAGACTCCTCCTAGAAAAATTGATACCAACTGATATATCTTTGCAAATGGATGATAAGTCTACTGCAATTCGTGTGGGTATATGTGAGAATGTTCATGTTCAAGTTGCTAATAATTGTCTGATATTAACTAACTTTGTTGTGTTGGAAATGTCTGAAGATGCTAATATGTCTATTATTCTTGGAAGAACTTTTCTTAATACTGCAGGGGCTGTTATTGAATGCAATCAAGGAAAAGTCACTTTTAATGTTAACGATAAAGAGCACACTATTTATTTTCCAAGAAGATTTATAGAAAATATGGTCTAAATTCCATTGAAAATGTTGAGACCATCAAGATTGGAGAATTTTATTGTCCTATTCCAAAGACACCAAAAGAATATGAAATTATTATGACTATGCCTATCAAGGTTGAGGTAACATAATTATTTAGTGAGAAACAAAGTTTTGTTTCATATAAATTTATTTTGGTAGCAAGACTTGATCACCCTTGTTAACAAAATGATTTTAAATGAAATGGACAATGTTTTCACTATGTTTTCACCTTCCCCATTATTGTTTTCACCATGTTTAGTTCTGTTGTTACATTGTTACTTGAGTACAATCATGCTTTCCAGCATCCTTATGCATGTTTTCCTTATGTTTTCACTCTGATTACTGAAGTTTTGCATGTTTGCACCACCCATACTTTTGTTTTCACCACTACCACCTTTGTTTTCTTTGGATATTCTTTCATTAAAGTCTCATAGAACCTCTGTAGTTCTGTTTTTGGTTTTGTTTTTCACGTTTTCACTTTTGCTTTCCCGGATTTTATTAATTATTAAAATTCTGGAAATACCTCAAAAATAAAGTTTCTTGAAAAATTCCAGAAAAATTATAATAAATTTTTACGTCAAAAATTAGGCAGAAAGCCATCTGGGAGACCCCAGGGGGGTCCACCAGGCAGGCACACCCCAGGGTGGCGCGGCTAGCCCCCTGGTGGCGCCAGCACATGGTGTGGGGCCCCTTGGCCCTCCACTTACTCTCTCCACCGCCAAAGTCTTCTCTCTCACCTCCAAAGCTGAAAACATTTCCCGGAACCCGTGTTCTTGCTGTTCTTCCTCTGGATTTTCGATCTCCTTATTCAGCCCATCATTTGTGCTGATTTTTGGTGTGTTTGATCTCTGGTATGTGACTCCTCCGATGATCCAAGTAGAATTTTGTTTAGTAAAGTATTTCTTGAGTATTTTGGTACAGTAGGTGACAGCTTATGTCAGTTTGCATGCTTGATTTGACTAGAAATAATATAGTTTTGATGTATGTTTATCTCTCATATAAGTCCCTATAGTAGTCTCCACCTTATAGTTGCTTGAAATTAATTTTTGTGATTATTGTTGAAAAATTTCAGAGATGGAGCACAATGCTTATCAACTAAACCAGCATGAGTTGGAGGTGCATGAGGTCATGCTCGTGCACCGTGAAGAGAGGGTGTTCCCATCAGTCCATCCGTGTCGGGAATTTATGCAAGTTACAGGAATTCTGCAGGATTTTAACACTCTAGTGCATAATGCATGTTTAGAGCGTTTCATTGAGGATGAGCCCATCCAATATGTGGAACTAACTATGTATATGGTGCATGATTTTTTTTTAAATGGTCGCCAACTAACCCAATGGTCCACTATAAGATTTATAATAAAGCTGCGAGCCCGCCTTTTAGTGTTTTCTGTGCAGCTATTAAGGTACCTGAGTGGGGGTCTTGTGAGAAAATAAGTGGGCAGCCCAAACCACTACTGGATTTATATGGATATATTTGCCAAGGCAGAAGCTTCATGGGGAAAGTGGTAAAATTCGTGAAATTCAACTCCCTAGCATTCAATAATTTGCCTACTTCATTTCTAAATGTGTATTAGCTAGGAAAACTGCCAGCAAGTTATCTGTTTATGATTTGGCGTTTATTGCTGCTGCTTTGAGACACGATAGGTCTTATAATTTTGGCGCTTTGATTGCTTACCGTCTCTCACATAACCGTGAGAAGGGCGGAGTTTGTGGGGGTGTCGTGGTGTGGAGAAGACAGATGCCATAGGATGGCTAAGGTTGGGGCCGATGGACGCTGTAGATATCCGGGGAGGGATCGCACGCCTAACAGGCGCACTCAGAACACTCCAAACAACACAATCTACCCAGGTTCGGGGCCCTCGTGTGGAGGTAACACCCCTACTCCTGCCTTTCTCTCTGTATTATGGTATGCCGAGTACAAGAGTTCCTCTCTCTCTCTCTCTGTGAGTAGTGATGCCTCTAGGGTTAATTCACCGAATGTCGTCGTCCCTCGCGCAGGAGGGTGGAGGCCACCTTATATATAGGTGGCCAACCACTATTTTACAGGTAAAAGTATTGACTAGACAACCCCACTGTGCAGCCGCGCACGCCTCCGTGTCTTCGCTGACAGAGTCGCCAAAAGTCTCCGTGGTAGGCCGCTGACATGTCATGTCCCCCTTGTCAGAGACAAGACATGCCATTGCCCATACCGCATTGTACCCACGCAGGGATACGCATTACCACGCACCTAGTAAGTTGAACCGCACGCCTGTACGGCTCCTGGATACGCGGGATGCACCTCAACGGCTCCATTGACTTTGCCTCCGAGTAGAACAGCTCCTTCTATATCCGGATCACCCACGTGCTACTCGACTGACCCAGACAGGTACTTGAATCTTCTCTTGGCCTCTTGTGCTTCCTGTCGGATAGCTCCCTACCCGGCTGGGCATCATCCTATCCAGCCCGTACCAACTCGGTACGGCCGAACTCGGTAAACAGTGCCTTGAACTCCATTTCTCACCTATCTTACCCCTACTCTGGGGTAGCCCCCCGACATTAGTCCCCGAAGCTGGTAGGGTCCGGTGAACTCGGACGCTGGGCCCTGCCAGCTTAAAACCAGAAACCTCCTCAAAGAGCCTAGCCGAGTTGCACCCCAACTCGGCCAAGCATCATCTGGACTCGGATTTAATTCCTTATCGCCTATGGAGTTTTCTCCTTTGAACCGGATAGGCCAAGCTGCTTTGGACTTTGCCGAGATCCCAACACTTAGCCAATTTTCCAAACTTTTTCCGCTCAAACCAGAGCATTTTGCTATCTTCACGTGCAAGGCTCCACATGTGGCGCACAACCGCAGTCCACGACTCCTCGGGTCTGATGCGGTTTGCACGGCACGCGCCTGCCACTGCACGCCGGGCCCATGAGCCGTTGCGTCACTTCACACAGGGCTCTCAAGTACGCACGTCGCGAGACGTGGGATTGACTGCGCCCGTTACTCGCGAGTTAATCGCTTCGTGCGTTTCTAACGGACGTGATAGCTCCCCACGTCGCACGATCTCCTTCACAGTTAATCCCGAGCAATAACTGCGCTATGGGGGTATAAGTACCCCGCGCCGCCCATTTTCTTGACTTCCTCGTCATTTGCTTCGTTCCTCTCTTCTTCCTCTCGCCAAACTCGCACAAAGCACTCCGCTCCGCCGCAATCCACCGCATGCCGCCGCGCCGTACGTAGAGAAATTAGAGATCCATCGCCGTGCGCCACCGCTCGCCGGAGAGCCCTCGAGGACTTCAAGATCTTCACTGCACGATGCGGTCATCCTCGACCTCGTTCCGCCGTTGCCGCACGACTGCACCGCTTCCTCTCCGCCTCCTTCTTCAAGCTCTTCCTCACCGGAGAAACTCCGATGGCGCTGGAACCCGTCGCAGATCTAAATCTGGAGGGTCCTGCCTCCACCCGCGCCAATTGGGAGGGATCTAACGTCACATCCAGTGACGTCTAGTGGCTCGTCAATACTCACCGGGTACCGCCGGGCGTCATCTGCCGGGCACCCGGCAACGAGTTGGAGCCAGCGCCCCAGCCTGATGAGTATGTTGTCTTCCTTAGCCATTTCAAACGTGGCTTCGGCCTTCCCATCTCAAAATTCATGCAAGACTTCCTCCGCCACTTTGGCCTCCAACCGCACCACCTTCCGGCTAACGCCATAGCTATGCTGTCCACATTTTGTTACATGCTGCGAAGCATATCTCGGTGTCTACCCCACGGTACACATTTGGGCCAAATACTTCTTCTTTCGACAGCAAATTCTTCCAAACAAATCCAATCCGAATGCTCCGAAGGTGATGACCCAAACCGGGACGGCCATGATCGTCTGCTGGACTCCCTGCACCTACCCCCGGGTTCTGGGATTGGACACCTGCCGGAAGTGGCAGAGAGGGTTTCTGTATGTGAGGAACCCCACTCCGGCTGCTGGCGAGCAGCCGGTCGATCTCATCAAGTTGCCAGCCTTATGATAAGGGGTGGCCCAATCTTCTCAGTGAACTCACAGACAACTCCAGTATGATAACTAGTGCGCCACTAAGAACTCTCCCGTCTGATCCCTGATGCCAATGCAAAAGATAGCAACCCCAAGGATATTCTCAACTCCACACTCTTGCACAAGTAATCCACCGACTACAAGTGGTCCTGTACCCTCTTATTCCCAGTGGAACAGCAGGTATCACGTAAAGTTTGCAGATGAACTTCCAGATGAAAGGCTTACAAGCAGTTTCAATCTAGAGGTCTAGGGTTTTGGGGTTTAACGTAGTCTAACCTCTCCTATGCGCCCAAGGGGGGATATAAGAGAGGGGTGCGGCCACAAGGGGGGTTCCCTCGTGCAAGCAACCTATCCTACTTGGACTAGGACTCCTGGTTTGGGTGGACACAACCCAAACCGACTCACAATAGATACAAACCGACCCCACACACAAAGGGGTGCGGCCAAGATGGTATACAAACCATACCTAACATTGTTAGGATTTCTACTAAGTGCATTTAACCTTGTGGAGGCACCATCCCCTTGTCATCATCATAATAACAATTGTCGCTATGCATAACAATTGTTATTTCTTGTTTTCACCATGTTATTGCTTGTTCTTCATCTCCTCTTCTAATCCATGCTCATCCTTGTGTATCTCCTCTCCATGATCTCCATTCATGCTTGTGTTATCAACAAACCTAAGAATACACAAGTGCAAGGATTTAGGTAGTATAAATCTCTCACAATTATAAACATTATATTCAAGTAGGAGTGAATTCACCTGTTGTTGTAATAGCTTGGTTCTTGATCTTGTCATTGGACCAATCCTTACTTCATTAGCTTGTATTGGAGCATCCTCATGTGTAACAATAGGTGAATAGCTAGGGATGTCCTCATCATCCTCCCCCTCTTGAAAAGGCATCGACCTCGATGCTAAATCATCTCCATGGTAAGGTGTCAAATCATCCACATTAAAAGAATTACTAACACGAAACTCATCAATTGGGAGGTCAATCTTGTATGCATTATCATTGATCCTTGAAATAACTCTATAAGGACCAGCTCCTCTAGGCATCAACTTTGATTTTCTCAATGTGGGAAATCTATCTTTTCTAAAGTGCACCCACACCATATCTCCTGGCCGAAAAATAAGCTCCTTTCTTTTCTTGTTCACCCTCTCGGCCACATGCTTTCCTCTCTTCTCAATAGCTTCTTTTGTTTTCTCATGTATCCTCTTCACAAAATCAGCCCTCTTTGATGCCTCCATATTAATTCTCTCATGTAAAGGAAGTGGTAATAAATCAAGAGGAGTAATAGGCATAAAACCATAAACCACCTCAAAAGGACATAATTGAGTAGTTGAATGCACAGCTCTATTATATGCAAATTCCACATTGGGAAAACACTCCTCCCACTCCTTCAAATTTTTCTTGATCATACCTCTCAACAATGTGGACAATGTTCTATTAACCACCTCGGTTTGTCCATCGGTTTGGGGGTGGCAAGTAGTAGAAAATAGTAATTTAGTGCCAAGCTTACCCCAAAGTGTCTTCCAAAAGTAACTCATGAACTTGACATCTCTATCGGAAACAATAGTTCTTGGCACTCCATGTATTCTCACAATTTCTCTAAAGAATAAATTTGCAATGTGAGAAGCATCATCACTCTTATGGAAAGCAAAGAAGTGAGCCATCTTTGAAAATCTGTCCACAACCACAAAGATAGAATCATGTCCTCTTTTTGTCCTTGGCAAGCCCAAAACGAAATCCATACTTATATCCTCCCATGGTGTACTAGGTGATGGCAATGGAGTGTACAACCCGTGGGGTTTTAGCTTTGATTTGGACTTGTTGCAAGTAATGCATCATCTATACACATCTCTCCTCATATGTGCCCAATAAAAATTTTCTGCTAATATAAGCAATGTCTTCTCTCTTCCAAAGTGTCCCATCAATCCTCCACTATGAGATTCCTGTATTAAGAATAAACGCAAAGAACACTCGGGAATACATAATTTGTTAGCTCTAAACAAGTACCCATCATGTATATGAAATTTTTCCCATGCCTTAACATTAGTACACTTATTAAATGGCATAGAAAACTCATTATCTTTATCATATAAATCTCTAATACCCTCCAAACCCGAAACCTTAATTTCTAAATTTGAGAGTAACATGTTCTTTCTTGACAAAGCATCAGCAACTACATTATCCAATCCCTTTTTATGCTTAATGATGTATGGAAAAGATTCAATAAATTCAACCCATTTAGCATGTCTCTTATTCAAATTGGATTGACACTTTAAAAATTTCAATGCTTCATGATCAATATAATAAATTCTTTAGGCCACAAATAATGTTTCCACACCTCTAAAACTCTCACAAGTGCATATAATTCCTTGTCATAAACAGAATAATTCAATTGTGCACCATTCAATTTTTCCGAAAAATAGGCAATAGGTTGTTTATTTTGCATGAGCACACCTCCAATACCTATGCCACTAGCATCACACTCAATCTCAAATTGTTTATCAAAATTTGGTAGCATAAGAAGTGATGAGGACATCCCTAGTGTTTCACCTATTATTTCACATGATGATATTCCTATAAAACATGATGAAGTGAGGCTTGGTCCCATGACAAGATCAAGGACCAAAATATTACAACAACAGGTGAATTCACTCCTACTTGAGTATAACATTTGTGATTATGAGAACTTTATACTACCTAAATCCATGCATGTTTGTATTCTTAGGTTTGTTGATAACACAAGCATTAAGGAGGGAGAACAAGGAGAGATGATGCACATGGATGGAGAGGAGCTGAAAACAAATGTTGATCATGGTGAAAACAATTCTACAAGTGTGGAAAACAAGTGCTAGATTGTTATTCCACACTCATGGAGGGACATAACAAGAGGAGGGCGCCACACAAAGTCTATCAATGCGCCATATAGAGTCCAATTAGTATTAGACATGGTTTGTATACCATTATGGCCGCACCCCTAGCATGGGTCGGTTTGTATCTATTGTGGTTGAGTCCAAAGTCCAAAACTAGGTCCAATTGGGTTCCTATTCGGGTTGGTGGGTCTTGCTTGCGCAAGTTACCTTGTGTCCGCACCCCACCCCTCATATATACCCCTTGGGGCGCATAGGTTAGGTTAGACTACGTTAAAACAAAAACCCTAGACTTCTAGATTGTATTGCTTGAAGCATTCATCTTGAATCATCATACCTTTGCAAATCTGAGTGTATTCTGCTGTTCCACTGGGAATAAGGAGAAACAGGACCACTTGTAGTCGGTGGCTACGTGTGCAAGAGTGTGGAGTCTCGAATATCCGAAGGGGTTAAGTGCTGTTGCAATTGGTAACAGGGTTTAGCCAAAGGAGAGAGCGAGGTATCACATTGGTTATCAAAAGTTCACTGAGAAGATCGGGCTACCCCATATCATCTTGGTATCAGATTAATGGGTTTACTCGGTGAGCGGTATCTATCCCTTTAGTTTCGAGTTGTTCTTATACCTATCCAGAAAAAGCCACAAAAAATAGTGTTAGTGTTTGCCATAGCCTTAGATAATTGCTAGTTTTCAATTTCTAGTGTTGTTTTGTGTTTTGATCTTGTGTTACTTTTTCTCCTTTTGAGTCATTAGGTTTCGGTTAGGGTTAGGGTTCTTAGTGTTCTTATTTTTCCGAGTCGAGTCTATGTCAAAAAATTCCAAAAATATTAGTTGCCCGCAAGTTTGCTTGTGTTTCTAATCCGAGTGTTGCACTTATTTCATCCACGGCACGATTTCTAGCAAAGTTCTGCCACGGTGTGATCTTATTTTGCTCGGGTTCTAGTTCCAGTCGGATTCGCTCTGCCGCCGCGCGCAAATTCACCAAAACGCTGCCACGGTACAGGTTCTAGCCGGACTCGGATTTCCTCCCAGCGCGCGCTTACCGATCCGCCCAAAACCACCGCAGCGCGCTTACAAATTCGCTCGCCCGCAACCCACCGATCCACCAGCGCGCGCGGTACACTTTCGCTCCGTTTCACTCTGCCGCGAACTCGTTCCCGCGCCAAATCGTTGCTGCTGCTGCCGTGAACTGCTGCTCTGCCGTGAGATCGCATACGGCACAGATTTGTGTTGTTTTCTGCCGCGGTTGCCTGCCGTGAGTCCAGAACGGACTGTTTTGCTGCCGTGGTGTAAAATCTCTGCCGTGAGTCATCTAGTTCTTTTTAGTGTGTTTTCCTATCCAATCTTTGTGAACCTTAGACACGGCCTATCTACAGCAATAAACTAGGTATCTTGCCCACAGGACTAGCTATTTTCTTGCTCTTTTTCATTCTGCTCATTATCATATTGTGTCACATTGATCTAGCTGTTATTTTCATTTGCTCCTTTAGTTGTTTTCGGCCATAAAAAGTATTAAAAAAAAGAGAAAAACAGAAAAAGCAAAAAGAAAGGCCATTGAGATACATTGCTATTACTATCATTTGGAGCTGTTTTCATTGCTATCATTGACACCACCTATTGAGCAATCTTGTGCCTGATTATTATTGAGCTTGGCTAGTGTCTTTCTAGAGCATTGCAAAATTTCCTCCATATATTTGCTTTGCCACAATTGTCTCCAATTTTGGTGTGTGTTTCCTAGGTGTTATTTTTGTATCATTCACAAACAGCAATAGGACTTGTTAATTGGTGATTGTTAGGTATCCATACCAAGCCCCACCATATAACCTGTTTTACCTTTGTGAGAGCAAAAACCCCTGGGTATTCTATTCTTCACACCAAGTCACATTAGTTGCTATTACTTGTGGTAAGATTTTCTATTCACTTTGGAACAGTAAGGATCACCTCTTTTGCTGGTTTTTAGTGAGTTGAGAGAGAACACCACAACCCATAGCACTTTGTTTATTTCACTAACCCATTAATCATGGTTGCTCCTAGTGATGTTTCTACACAGGCTAAGAAGAAACATGGTGATGAACAAGTGGAGTGGACAGATTTGGAGGAGATGAGGGAACAATTGACTTCCACTATTGCTTCTAAACATGCTGAATTAAATACTCTCATTGACAAGCATGGAGTGGATATGGATACACATGTTCAAAATTTGGGCCTTCAAATTGGACAAGTGACTGATACAGCTGCTGGTACACAAGAGCAAGTTAATAGAATGCAAGCTTCTCTTGACACATTGACTACTAGAATTGGTGCCTTGGCTACTTTATTGGACCAAAGATTGCCTGCCCGAGAGGATGGGGGGAGTGCTCTTGGTGATGCCGAGGAGGAGGAGGAGGGGGAGGTTAATTTTGTACCCCCTAACCGTGGAGGTGGTAGAGCTAATCATGTTGCTGGCCGTGGCTTTCAAGCAGCAAGGGTTCCTGTCAATGAACCAAACCGAGAGCATGATGGACTTGGTAAACCAAAATATATGCTACCTACCTTCAATTTTGATACTGATGATGTTGAAGAGTACCTTATGTGGGAGCTTAAGATGGAAAAATTATGGAGGATGCATGAGTATAATGAGGAGAGAAAAATCAAGCTTGCTTCCTCTAGTTTTGATGGCTATGCTTTACTATGGTGGGATAATATTACAAGGACAAGGGCAAGAAATAGAGAGCCTGATGTTCTTACTTGGAGGGAGATGAAGCAAGTCATGAGAGATAGGTATGTGCCCAAGAATTATTTGAGGTCTTTATATGATAAATTGCAACAATTGAAACAAGGTACAAAATCTGTGGATGCTTATTATAGAGAGATGGAGTTGATATTGCAAAGAGCTAGAGTGAGAGAGGATATTGAGCACACTATGCAAAGGTTCCTTTCAGGTTTGCAATTCTAAATTAAGAGCATTGTGAGGCATACACAATATAATGATATGAATGAGTTGTTGCACCAAGCAAGGGAGACAGAAAAACAATTGGCTGAGGAGGCTCTTATGGCACCAACGAGACCTTTTCCTAATAGGTCCTCATTTTCTTCACCACCATTGCCACAACCTACCCCTAGCCGTGGGGTTTCCACTACAAAAAGTGAAGGTACTACCTCTATGTCTAAGAGGCAAGCACAACCAGCAGCTAGTGCAAGTGGATCCACTTCTTCTACAGCTCGAAATAGGGACATGAGCTGCCATACATGTGGAGGTAAAGGCCACTTCAAGAGGGATTGTCCAAATAAAAAGATTATGCTTATTAATGAGGACAATGGTGAGTATGAGACTGGTGATGATGCTGATCCTTCTCAAGAGGATGCTTATGATGATGATGATGGTCCTCTTGATGCATATCCTTCCACATATCCTACTTTTGTTTGCACACCTAGAACATTGAGTATTCTTCCAAGTCCTGAAAGTCAAAGATGCAACTTATTTCAAACAAGAGCAACTGTTGGTCCCCAATTGGCTTGCAAGGTTATTATTGATGGTGGTAGTTGCAGAAATTTGGCAAGCAAAGATTTGTGTGCAAAATTGAAGTTGAGATACATTACACATCCTCATCCTTATCATATACAATGGCTTAGTGATAAAGGAGAGATGAAGGTTACCCACATGGTGAGAGTTGAATTCCAAATTGGGCCTTATAAAGACACCATTGAGTGTGATGTGGTGCCCATGTCAGTTTGTCACATGTTGCTTGGGAGGCCTTGGCAATTTGATAGGAGTGTGATACATGATGGGAGAGCAAATACCTATCAACTCAAGTGGAAGGAGAAGGATATAGTGTTGAGACCTATGACACCACAACAAATTGTAAATGAATTTAGACAAAAACTTCCTGAGAGTGTTGAAAAGAAAGAGAGTGAAAATTTGAGTGTTGTGAGTGAAAATAGGGCATCCAATTCGAGTGGAAAAAATAATAGTGAGGGAGTGAGCTTATTATGCATGCTAGCTACTAGAGAGGACTTGAGAGAATTTAGGGAGGATCCTACTATGCTTCCTATAGTGCTTATGCACAAGGGAGAAATTTTAGTTTCTAATGACATGGCCCCTATTCCTCTTGGTGTTTCTCATGTGTTGCAGGATTTTGAGGATGTTTTTCCCAAGGAGGTGCCCTCGGGTTTGCCACCATTAAGGGGTATTGAGCACCAAATTGATTTGATTCCAGGATCCTCATTACCAAATCGAGATCCCTATAGAACTAATCCCCAAGAAACAAAGGAGATTCAGAAACAAGTACAAGAGCTTCTTGATAAAGGCTACATTCGGATAAGCCTTTCTCCTTGTGCTGTTCCTGTTATTTTAGTGCCTAAAAAAGATGGTACATGGCGCATGTGTGTAGATTGTAGAGCAATTAACAATATCACTATTCGTTATCGTCATCCTATACCACGTTTGGAAGACATGTTAGATGAATTAAGTGGTAGTGCTATTTTCTCTAAAATTGATTTGCGTAGTGGTTATCATCAAATTAGGATGAAAGAGGGGGATGAGTGGAAAACAGCTTTTAAAACAAAATTTGGTTTATATGAGTGGTTAGTTATGCCTTTTGGATTGAATAATGCACCTAGTACTTTCATGAGATTAATGAACCATGTTTTGAGAAATTTTATTGGTAAATTTGTGGTAGTCTATTTTGATGATATTCTTATTTATAGCCACAATGAACATGAGCATATTGATCATATTAGACAAGTTTTGCAAGTGCTAAGAGAACATAAATTGTATGGTAATTTGGAAAAGTGCACTTTTGGCAAAGATAAGGTCATATTTCTTGGTTATGTTGTTTCCAAACATGGAATTGAAGTAGATGAATCAAAAACTGAAGCTATTAAAAATTGGCCTATTCCTACTAATGTGAGTCAAGTAAGAAGTTTTAATGGACTAGCTGGTTTTTATAGAAGATTTGTCAAAGATTTTAGTACACTTGCTGCACCTTTGAATGAACTCACTAAAAAGGGTGTAGAATTTGTGTGGGGAGTTGAACAAGATATTGCTTTTGATGCTATTAAAGAGAAGTTGATTTCGGCCCCTTTGTTAATGCTTCCTAATTTTGACAAACAATTTGAGATTGAGTGTGATGCTAGTGGCATAGGTATTGGAGGAGTGTTAATGCAAGAAAAAAAACCTATTGCCTATTTTTCTGAAAAATTACATGGTGCACAATTGAATTATTCTGTTTATGATAAGGAATTATATGCACTTGTGAGAGTTTTAGAGGTGTGGAAACATTACTTGTGGCCTAAAGAATTTATTATACATAGTGATCATGAAGCATTGAAATTCTTAAAGTGCCAAACAAATTTGAATAAAAGACATGCTAAATGGGTTGAATTTATTGAGTCTTTTCCATACATAATTAAACATAAAAAGGGATTGGACAATGTAGTTGCTGATGCTTTGTCAAGGAAAAACATGCTACTTTCTAATTTAGAGATTAAGGTCTCGGGTTTGGAGGGTATTAGAGAGCTATATGCTAATGATAAGGAATTTTCTATGCCATTTAATAAATGTTCTAATGTTAAGGCATGGGATAAATTTCATATACATGATGGATACTTGTTTAGAGCTAACAAATTATGTATTCCCGAGTGTTCTTTGCGTTTATTCTTATTACAGGAATCTCATAGTGGAGGTTTGATGGGACACTTTGGAAGAGAGAAAACATTGCTTATGTTGGCTGAAAATTTTTATTGGGCACATATGAGAAGAGATGTGTATAGATTGGTGCAAAGATGCATTACATGCAATAAGGAAAAATCCAAGTTGAAGCCCCACGGTTTGTACACACCATTGCCATCACCAAGTACACCATGGGAGGATATTAGTATGGATTTCGTGTTGGGTTTGCCAAGAACAAAGAGAGGCCATGATTCCATCTTTGTAGTTGTGGACAGATTTTCCAAGATGGCACACTTCATTGCTTGTCATAAGAGTGATGATGCTTCTCACATTGCCAATTTGTTCTTTAGAGAAATTGTGAGATTACATGGTGTGCCAATAACAATTGTTTCTGATAGAGATGTCAAGTTTATGAGCTACTTTTGGAAGACACTCTGGGGGAAGCTTGGCACTAAATTATTATTTTCCACTACTTGTCACCCTCAAACTGATGGACAAACTGAAGTTGTGAATAGGACATTGTCTACATTGTTGAGAAGCATGATCAAGAAGAATTTGAGGGAGTGGGAAGATTGTTTGCCACATGTGGAGTTTGCTTATAATAGGGCTGTGCATTCAACCACTAATTTTTGTCCCTTTGAGGTGGTTTATGGATTTCGGCCTACTACACCCCTAGACTTGTTACCACTTCCAATTCAAGAGAGAACTAATATGGATGCATCTAAAAGGGCTGATTTTGTGAGGAAGATACATGAAAAGACAATGGATGCTATTGAGAAGAAAGGGAAATATGTAGCTCAAAAGAGAAATCAAAAGAGGAAGGAAGTTATTTTTCAAGAGGGAGATTTAGTATGGGTGCACTTTCGGAAGGATAGGTTCCCTAAGCTAAGGAAATCAAAATTATTGCCAAGAGGTGCTGGTCCTTACAAAGTGATTGCAAAAATAAATGACAATGCCTACAAGATAGATCTTCCAATTGATGAGTTTGGAGTGAGTAATTCCTTCAATGTTGCTGATTTGACACCATATCATGGAGATGACCTTGCTGAGGACATCAAGGCTTTTCAAGGGGGGGAGGATGATGAGGACATCCCTAGTGTTTCACCTATTATTTCACATGATGATATTCCTATAAAACATGATGAAGTGAGGCTTGGTCCCATGACAAGATCAAGGACCAAACTATTACAACAACAGGTGAATTCACTCCTACTTGAGTATAACATTTGTGATTATGAGAACTTTATACTACCTAAATCCATGCATGTTTGTATTCTTAGGTTTGTTGATAACAGAAGCATTAAGGAGGGAGAACAAGGAGAGATGATGCACATGGATGGAGAGGAGCTGAAAACAAATGTTGATCATGGTGAAAACAATTCTACAAGTGTGGAAAACAAGTGCTAGATTGTTATTCCACACTCATGGAGGGACATAACAAGAGGAGGGCGCCCACAAAGTCTATCAATGCGCCATATAGAGTCCAATTAGTATTAGACATGGTTTGTATACCATTATGGCCGCACCCCTAGCATGGGTCGGTTTGTATCTATTGTGGTTGAGTCCAAAGTCCAAAACTAGGTCCAATTGGGTTCCTATTCGGGTTGGTGGGTCTTGCTTGCGCAAGTTACCTTGTGGCCGCACCCCACCCCTCATATATACCCCTTGGGGCGCATAGGTTAGGTTAGACTACGTTAAAACAAAAACCCTAGACTTCTAGATTGTATTGCTTGAAGCATTCATCTTGAATCATCATACCTTTGCAAATCTGAGTGTATTCTGCTGTTCCACTGGGAATAAGGAGAAACAGGACCACTTGTAGTCGGTGGCTACGTGTGCAAGAGTGTGGAGTCTCGAATATCCGAAGGGGTTAAGTGCTGTTGCAATTGGTAACAGGGTTTAGCCAAAGGAGAGAGCGAGGTATCACATTGGTTATCAAAAGTTCACTGAGAAGATCGGGCTACCCCATATCAAGAAGTGGGGCCGAAATCAACTTTTCTTTCAATGTATCAAAAGCAATATCTTGAGCAACACCCCACTAGAAATTAACACCCTTTTTTAGTTAGATCATTTAAAGGGGCAGCAATAGTACTAAAATCAGGCACAAATCTTCTATAGAAACTAGCAAGCCCATTAAAACTTCTAACTTGACTCACATTAGTTGGAATTGGCCAATTTCGAATAGCTTCAATTTTTGATGTATCAACTTCAATTCCATGCTTAGAAACAACATAACTGATGTAGACGTTTGCCCGATCTTTCACCGCAAGAACCACCGAGATAACTATTCTCCCAATCACGTGAGCGATACACGTAACCTGAAGAACATGGATAGATTTAGGCGAGAAATGCATGAACCCTCTTGGCAGATCCAAGAACACTCGCACCTTTATTTCACGCCAAGCTAGACAACTCTAGGCAGATCCAAGAGCCCCTAGCCACGAACGAACCCTCTTGGCAGATCCAAAAACACTCGTACCTTTATTTGCAAAGATAACTGACGAACGTCCGAGGCGCCGCCTACACGCCGATCCCCTAGGGACGGTGGTAACCTGGAACTTTTAGTTCTACATAATTTTCAACCTCCTCAAACCCTAGGCCTTGGCTCTCTTTATATAAGAGGCCAACCCCTAATCGATTGGATAGACCCAAACCGACTCCTAACCTAATTGGACTCAAACTGGATACAAACCGGCCCATTTAGAAGGCTCGGCCACAACATGTGGCTCGCAGGCCTTAGACATTATACATCGTTGTTTATTGTCCTAGCGTGCTAACCAGTAGATGCCCGTATCAATAACCAAGAAATATGACCTTATGTTTGCAAAAAGTGCACTTCTCAAGATTACCATACAATTTATTTTCTCTTAGCACTTGCAAAACTTGTCTAATATGATCAATGTGTTCATATTCATTGTGGCTATATATGAGAATATCATCAAAATAAACTACCACAAATCTACCAATAAAGTCTCTCAAAATATGGTTCATTAATCTCATGAAAGTACTAGGTGCATTAGTTAGACCAAAAGGCATCACTAACCATTCATATAAACCAAATTTTGTCTTAAAAGCAGTTTTCCATTCATCTCCCTATTTCATTCTTATTTGATGGTATCCACTACGCAAATCAATTTTAGAGAAAAGAGTAGCACCACTTAATTCATCTAACATGTCATCTAAACATGGTATAGGATGACGATAACGAATAGTGATGTTATTAATTGCTCTACAATCTACACACATGCGCCAAGTACCATCTTTCTTAGGAACCAAAATAACGGGAACGGCACAAGGAGAAAGACTAACTCGAATATAACCTTTGTCTAGTAGTTCTTGTACTTGCCTTTGTATCTCCTTTGTCTCTTGTGCATTGGTTCTATAAGGAGCTCGGTTTGGTAAAGATGCTCCGGGAATTAAATCAATTTGATGCTCAATCCCTCTCAATGGTGGCAATCCCGAGGGAATATCTCCTGGAAAAACATCCTCAAAATCCTGCAAAACATGAGAAATACCAAGAGGAATAGGGGTCATGTCATTAGAAACCAAAATTTCTCCCTTTGTGAATACGCACAATAGGGACTAGTGTAGGATCATCCCTAAATTCCTTCAAATCCTCTTTAGTGGCTAACATGCATAGTAGGTTCTCTCTCTTTTTACCACTCGAATTGGTTTTACTATCACTTCCCAAGGCTTGTGATTTTTGTGTTCCCTCATCCCTCTCTCTTTCTTTTTCCACTTTCATATCAATTTTGGATTGGGACTCATTTACAATTTGTTGTGGAGTCATAGGCCTCAAAATAATAGTCATCCCATAGTGATGTAGCTCATAAGTATTAGCTCTTCCTTCATGCTTCACACTTCTATCAAATTGCCATGGTCTCCCCAATAATAGGTGGCAAACTGTCATAGGAACCACATCAAATTCAATAGTGTCCTTGTAAGGTCCAATTTGAAACTCCACTCTCACCATATGAGATACCTTCATTTGTCCCGTGCTACTCAACCATTGTATATGATAAGGAGAAGGATGTGGCAAATATTTCAAATTGAGCTTTGCACATAGATCTTTGCTAGCCAAATTCCTGCAACTCCCTCCATCAATAATGACTTTGCAAGCCATATTAGGACCAATAATAGCCTTTGTTTGAAACAAATTGCACCTTTGATTTTCAGGACTAGGTACCACACTCAAAGAATTTTCTGTGCAAATAATAGTTGGCATGTTAGTAGCATATGCATCCAATGGAGTATCACTCAAATAACCATCATCATCATCAATATCATTAGGATCAACATCATCTCCTGTCTCATACTCATTGTTCTCATTGATAATCATCACCTTTGTATTTGGACAATCCCTCTTGAAGTGCCCCTTTCCTCCACATGTATGGCATGTAATATCTCTATTCCTTGTAGTAGGAGCACTAGAACCCGTGGTACTCACAGCTGGTTGTGATGATTTCTTTGCAATAGAGGTGCTAGGCTCGGGTTTAGATGATGTAGTACCTCGAAAACTAGAAGATGGAGGTGGTGGAGGAGGTGCACTAGGCATAGAAGATGATCTCATGGGAAATCTAGCCCTTGTCCTTGTAGTAATTTTAGCCTCCTCAATAAGATGTGCTTCGGCCTCCCTTGCATGATGTAGCAACTCATGTATATCATGATATTGGTGATGCCTAACAATACCCTTGATTTTGTAGTTCAAACCCGAAAGGAACCTTTGCATTGTTTGCTCCAATTGCTCTCTCACACGTGCCCTGATGAGGACATCCCTAGTACATTGCCACCTAAACAAGATGAAGTGAGACTTGGACCAATGACAAGATCAAGGACCAAGCTACTAGAACAACAGGTGAATTCAATCCTTATTGATTATGCTATTCTTGATTATGAGAAGTTTATACTACCTAAGTCTATGCATTTATGTATTCTCAGGTTTATTGATAACACAAGCATGAATGGAGATCATGGAGAGGAGATACACATGGATGAAGATGGGCTAGAAGAGGAGATGGAAATCAAGTACTAGCATGATGGAAAACAACCAATAACAAATGATATGATGACAAGGGGATGGTGCCTCCACAAGGTCAAATGCACTTAGTGTGGAAAACATTCCAAATATGTTATTTCCACACTCATTGATGAACAAGCAAGAGGAGGGCGCCCACAAAGGACATCTATGCGCCATAATGAGTCCTAATACTAGTAGGTTTGGTTTGTATACCAATTGTGGCCGCATCCCACTTAATTGGGTCGGTTTGTACCTTCCTTTGAGTCATAGTTGGACTCCTAGTCCTAGTAGGAGTCCTAGTCCTAGTAGGGAGAGGGTTGCTTGCGCAAGGCCCCCTTGTGGCCGCACCCCTCCACCTATATATGTCCCCCACCTGCGTGTGGATTGGATAGAACAAGTTTAAACCAAAAACCAACAACCCTAGCCTCTAGATTGTATTGCTTTGTAAGCATTCATCTTGAAGTTTACCCATTGCAAAGTTGCGTGATATCTTGTTATTCCATCTGGGAATAGGGGGATACAGGACCACTTGTGATCTTTGATTACTTGTGCAAGAGTGTGTAGTTGAGAATATCCAAAGAGCTTGATTGTTGTTGCATTGGCAGCAGGGGTCAGCTAAGTGAGAGGTCTCAGTGTAGCACTAGTTATCCACATATCAGAAAATTACAAAAAGAGAGAGAAGCTCATTGAGAAGATTGGGCCACCCCATATCATCTTGGTATCAGATTCTCAGGTTTACTCGGTGAGCAAGTTATCTTTACTTTTAATTGTTTTATTCCTATCCAGAAAAAGCCAAAAAATTAGGTTAGATTTGCCAGAGACTAGATCAACACCAAATTGCTACCTAATTGCTGTTTCTTGTTGATTTGTGTATCTGTTTTTCTGTTTTTAGGGTTCCACTTTTATCTTTGTTTCCATCAATATCAAAAAAATTCGCATCAAAAAATAGTGTGTGGTTATCTCTCGGGAAAGTCTAGACCTACATCTTGTTTACAAGGTGATCTAGTTTTTCGAGTTCTACATTGTTGCGGGATAGATTGGTTCTATTTGTGCTTGGGTTTCTAGCCTAACTCGGATTGCAATCCACTTCCTACCGTGGCAGAAAAATCCATCGATTCCCTGCCGTATCCACTTCCTAGTCCAACTCGGACTCGCTGCCGTGGGGTGCAAACGCGTGCAAAACGCTGCCGCCGCTGCCGTGGTTCTACCCCGACTCGGATTCCACCCCACCATATACGCAACACCCGCACCCACCCGCAACACCAAACGCCACACCCGCGCCCACCCGCAGTCCACCGCAACGCAACCGCGCAACAAGCTGCCGTGAGCTCTGCCGCGAGTCGTTTTTCGCGCATTTTCTCTGCCGTACGCCTGCCGTGAACCAGTTTCTCTGCCGTGGGTCAAATTAGCTGCCGTGAGTGAGTTTTTGCTGCTGTTCTGTTAGTTTTCTTTTGTCACTTCCCTGTTTATCATTAGGTCACCATCTGAAACTTTGTTTAGCCTTAGACACAAGCCTTTCTACAGCCATATTAGGTTCCATAACCCAAAGACTAGCTGTTTAATTGCTCTACAGGCTGCTCAAATTTCTGTCCATTAGTTGTTTTCCATTTAATTACTTGCTCCTAGTTGATTCAAAGGCTATTGAAAAAATCAAAAAAATAGAGAAAAAGCAAAAAGTATAAAAAAAAATAGAAAAGAGAGAAAAATTCAAAAGAGGCCGTGCTCCTATCACTAGTGGAAGCATTTTCATCTTGGATAATTTTTGGACAAATTGAGCAATCTTGTGCCTGTTTCATTGAGTATTTGCTAGTATCTTTCTAAGTGCTTGCAAAATCTCTACCATATATTTGCTAAGCCATATTTGTCTCCAAGTGTGAGTGTGTTTTTCCTTAGTATTTTTTTATCACATTAAGCAGTGCATTGGAGTTGTTATTTTGGTGTTGTTAGGAATCCCAACCAAGCCCCACCAAAAACCCTGTTTGCATTGTGATACTTGATAGCTCGGTTATTCTCTTCTCACACCATAGCACATTGATCATTGCTCCTTGTTGGTAAGTTGATCTTTTTCTCTCTTGGAACATCAAGTGAAGCCATCTTTGCTTGGTTTTGAGTGAGTTGAGAGAGGCACCACAAACCCATTGATTATTTTGTTACTAACAAGTTAATCATGAGTTCTTCTAGTGATGTTGATGTGCAGGCAAAGAAGAAACCCGAGGATACTGTCCAATGGAATGAGTATGAGGCTTTGAGAGATCATATGTACAAAAGGATTGCTTATGTGGTTGAGAAAAGTGATGATCAATTGAGAGAGGATTTGAATACACTTGATTTGAAGATAGAAGCTTGTGCCTCTCAAGATTCTGTTGATGAGATTAAGGGCACTTTGAGGACATTGACTCAACAAATGGCTACCATCACAAATCTAG
Organism: Alopecurus myosuroides; assembly: GCA_028641055.1. NCBI lineage: Eukaryota > Viridiplantae > Streptophyta > Magnoliopsida > Poales > Poaceae > Alopecurus > Alopecurus myosuroides. Next base: position 336,898,579 of record CM054059.1, on the reverse strand, counting down.
TGCAACAACTTCAACAAGCACCTCAAGCTATTGCTCAAATTGAGGATGGGAGAGGAAATAATAATGGAGGCCGTGGAGATTTGGCAAGAAGATTACCATTGGAAAATAATAGAGAGAATGATGGCTTGGGAAAACCTAAATTCTCTATCCCTAGTCTTGCTTGTGATTCTGAAGATGTGGAAGAGTACTTGATGTGGGAGCTAAAAATTGAGAAATTGTGGAGACTCCATGACTATCCCGAGGAGAGGAAAGTGAACCTTGCATCTTCTTCCTTTGATGGCTATGCTCTTTTGTGGTGGGATGGCATTACAAAAGATAGAGAAGAAAAAGAAGAGGAGGAGGTGAACACATGGAGAGAGATGAAGCAATTGTTGAGAGAAAGATTTGTTCCCAAGAATTATATTAGAACTCTCTATGACAAATTGCAACAATTAAAGCAAGGATCCAAGACAGTTGATGCCTACTACAAGGAGATGGAATTAATTATTCAAAGGGCTCGGATTAGAGAGGCTCCTGAACAAACCATGCAAAGGTTCTTAAGTGGATTACAATTCAAAGTGAAAAGCATTGTGAGGCATGTTCCTTACAACAATATGAGTGAATTACTTCATCAAGCAAGGGAGGCCGAAAAGAGATTGCAAGAAGAGCTACAAGTGAGTGCAAGGAGGAGTTTCCCTTCACAAAAATCAAATTTTTCATCACCTACACCTCCAACTACTACTACCCGTGGGACTACTAGTTCCAAACCCGAGCCAAATTCAACAAGTTCCAAGAAAATTACTCCTTCTACTTCGGGTTCTAGTGGTGCTACACCTCCTACAAGGAATAGAGACATGACTTGCCATACTTGTGGAGGAAAAGGTCACTTTAAAAGAGATTGCCCAAACAAGAAAATTATGCTCCTCAATGCTAATGATGAGTATGAGACTGGAGATGATGTTGATCCCAATGAGGAGGATGCATATGATGATGATGATGATGGTCCTATTGATGCCTATGCTACAAATTATCCAACTATTGTTTGCACCAAAGCCTTGAGTATTGTTCCTAGCAATGATGAGAGCCAAAGATGCAATTTATTTCAAACCAAGGCAATTGTTGGTCCCAATATGGCTTGCAAGGTGATCATTGATGGAGGGAGTTGCAGAAATTTAGCAAGCAAGGAGTTATGTGCAAAGTTGAGATTGAGATATATTCCACACCCACATCCATATTATATCCAATGGCTCAATGAGAGAGAGGAAATAAAGGTATGCCAAATTGTGAGAGTGGAGTTCCAAATTGGACCATACAAGGATACTATTGAGTGTGATGTTGTTCCTATGTCGGTTTGCCACCTATTACTTGGAAGGCCATGGCAATTTGATAGAAAGGTGCTACACAATGGGAGAGCAAACACTTACCAATTGAATTGGAACAATAAGGACATCATATTGAGGCCTATGACACCCCAACAAATAGTGAATGAATCAAGGCAAAAAGTGGAAGTGAATGTTGAGAAGGAGAGTGAGAGGGAAAATATGAGTGAAAACAATACTTTCATGGGGGAAAACAAACCTAGGCCGAGTGGTAAAAGTAAGGGAGTGAGCCTTTTGACAATGTTAGCCACCAAAGAGGATTTGAGAGAGTTTGAGAGTGATCCTAGCCTACTACCTATAGTGCTTATGTACAAGGGGGAAATTTTGGTTTCTAATGACATGACTCCTCTTTCTATTGGTGTTTCTAATGTTTTGCAGGAATTTGATGATGTTTTTCCAGAAGAAGTGCCCTCGGGATTGCCACCATTGAGAGGGATAGAGCATCAAATTGATTTAATTCCTGGATCTTCATTACCAAACCGAGCTCCCTATAGGACAAATCCCCAAGAGACAAAGGAAATTCAGAAACAAGTACAAGATCTTCTTGATAAAGGTTACATCCGAATAAGCTTATCTCCTTGTGCTGTTCCTGTCATATTAGTTCCTAAGAAAGATGGTACTTGGCGCATGTGTGTAGATTGTAGAGCAATTAACAATATCACTATTCGTTATCGTCATCCTATACCACGTTTGGAAGACATGTTAGATGAATTAAGTGGTAGTGCTGTTTTCTCTAAAATTGATTTGCGTAGTGGTTACCATCAAATAAGAATGAAAGAAGGGGATGAGTGGAAAACAGCCTTTAAAACAAAATTTGGTTTATATGAGTGGTTAGTAATGCCTTTTGGATTAACTAATGCACCTAGCACTTTCATGAGATTAATGAACCATGTTTTGAGAGATTTTATTGGCAAGTTTGTGGTTGTTTACTTTGATGATATTCTCATATATAGCCACAATGAACATGAACACATTGATCATATTAGACAAGTCTTGCATGTGCTAAGAGAAAATAAATTGTATGGAAATTTAGAGAAGTGCACTTTTTGCAAAGATAAGGTCATATTTCTTGGTTATGTTGTCTCTAAACATGGGATAGAAGTTGATGAATCTAAAATTGAAGCAATTAAAAATTGGCCAATTCCCATGAATGTGAGTCAAGTAAGAAGTTTTAATGGACTAGCTGGATTTTATAGAAGATTTGTAAAAGATTTTAGTACTATTGCTGCCCCTTTAAATGATTTGACTAAGAAAGGTGTAAATTTCGAATGGGGGGTTGCTCAAGATATTGCTTTTAATACTTTGAAAAATAAGTTAATTTCGGCTCCATTATTGATGCTACCAAATTTTAATAAACAATTTGAAATTGAATGTGATGCTAGTGGCATAGGTATTGGAGGAGTGTTAATGCAAGATAAGAAACCAATTGCTTATTTTTCTGAAAAATTACATGGAGCACAATTGAATTATTCTGTCTATGATAAAGAATTATATGCACTTGTTAGAGTCCTTGAGGTTTGGAAACATTATTTGTGGCCAAAGGAATTTATTATACATTCTGATCATGAGGCATTGAAATTTTTAAAGAATCAATCCAATCTAAATAAGAGACATGCTAAATGGGTAGAATTTATTGAATCTTTTTCATACATTATTAAACACAAGAAAGGATTAGATAATGTGGTAGCTGATGCTTTGTCTAGGAAAAATATGCTACTCACTAAATTGGATGTTCAAGTTTCGGGTTTGCAAGAATTAAAGCCACTATATGCTCAAGATAGAGAATTTTCTACACCCTATAGTAAATGTTCTAATGTGAAGGCTTGGGATAAGTATCATATACATGATGGATTTTTGTTTAGAGCTAACAAACTATGTATTCCCGAGTGTTCTTTGCGTTTGATGTTATTACAGGAATCTCATAGTGGTGGATTGATGGGTCACTTTGGACGAGAGAAAACATTGCTTATGTTGGCTGAAAATTTTTATTGGGCACATATGAGGAGAGATGTCTATAGGTTTGTGCAAAGGTGTATTACATGCAATAAAGCCAAGTCCAAATTGAAGCCCCATGGATTATATACTCCATTGCCAACACCAACTACACCATGGGAAGATATAAGTATGGATTTTGTGTTAGGCTTGCCAAGGACAAAGAGGGGACATGACTCAATTTTTGTGGTGGTGGATAGATTTTCCAAGATGTCACACTTCATTGCTTGCCACAAAAGTGATGATGCTTCCCACATTGCTACACTATTTTTCAAGGAGATAGTAAGACTACATGGAGTACCAAAAACAATTGTTTCAGATAGAGATGTGAAATTCATGAGTTACTTTTGGAAAACATTATGGGGGAAGCTTGGAACCAAATTGTTGTTTTCTACAACATGTCACCCTCAAACAGATGGACAAACCGAGGTGGTGAATAGAACTTTGTCCACATTGTTAAGAACTATGATCAAGAAGAATTTGAAGGAGTGGGAAGATTGTTTGCCACATGTGGAGTTTGCCTACAATAGAGCTGTGCATTCAACTACTCAACTATGTCCTTTTGAGGTGGTATATGGATTTCGGCCTACTACACCACTTGATTTATTACCACTTCCTATTCAAGAGAGAATTAACATGGATGCATCCAAGAGGGCTGATTTTGTGAAAAAGATACATGAGAAAACTATGGATGCTATAGAGAAGAAAGGGAAGGATGTTGCTCAAAGGAGGAATCAAAAGAGAAAGGAAGTTATTTTTCAAGAGGGAGATTTGGTATGGGTACACTTTCGAAAGGATAGGTTCCCTAAGCTAAGGAAATCAAAATTATTGCCAAGAGGTGCTGGTCCTTACAAAGTGATTGCAAAAATAAATGACAATGCTTACAAGATAGATCTTCCAATTGATGAGTTTGGAGTGAGTAATTCCTTCAATGTTGCTGATTTGACACCATATCATGGAGACAACCTTGATGTGGACATCAAGGCTTTTCAAGGGGGGGAGGATGATGAGGACATCCCTAGTACATTGCCACCTAAACAAGATGAAGTGAGACTTGGACCAATGACAAGATCAAGGACCAAGCTACTAGAACAACAGGTGAATTCAATCCTTATTGATTATGCTATTCTTGATTATGAGAAGTTTATACTACCTAAGTCTATGCATTTATGTATTCTCAGGTTTATTGATAACACAAGCATGAATGGAGATCATGGAGAGGAGATACACATGGATGAAGATGGGCTAGAAGAGGAGATGGAAATCAAGTACTAGCATGATGGAAAACAACCAATAACAAATGATATGATGACAAGGGGATGGTGCCTCCACAAGGTCAAATGCACTTAGTGTGGAAAACATTCCAAATATGTTATTTCCACACTCATTGATGAACAAGCAAGAGGAGGGCGCCCACAAAGGACATATATGCGCCATAATGAGTCCTAATACTAGTAGGTTTGGTTTGTATACCAATTGTGGCCGCATCCCACTTAATTGGGTCGGTTTGTACCTTCCTTTGAGTCATAGTTGGACTCCTAGTCCTAGTAGGAGTCCTAGTCCTAGTAGGGAGAGGGTTGCTTGCGCAAGGCCCCCTTGTGGCCGCACCCCTCCACCTATATATGTCCCCCACCTGCGTGTGGATTGGATAGAACAAGTTTAAACCAAAAACCAACAACCCTAGCCTCTAGATTGTATTGCTTTGTAAGCATTCATCTTGAAGTTTACCCATTGCAAAGTTGCGTGATATCTTGTTATTCCATCTGGGAATAGGGGGATACAGGACCACTTGTGATCTTTGATTACTTGTGCAAGAGTGTGTAGTTGAGAATATCCAAAGAGCTTGATTGTTGTTGCATTGGCAGCAGGGGTCAGCTAAGTGAGAGGTCTCAGTGTAGCACTAGTTATCCACATATCAGAAAATTACAAAAAGAGAGAGAAGCTCATTGAGAAGATTGGGCCACCCCATATCATGCCCTTTGCATGATTAGCTCCATCTCTTGATAATAAGCATCAACACTCATAGTACCTTGCCTCAATTGTTGCAATTGATCAAATTGTTGTCTTATGTAACTTGGTGGAACAAATCTATCCCTCATGACTCTCTTCATGGTGTTCCAAGTAACAATGGGTAACTCACCATCTTCTTTCCTCTTTCTCACAAGATTATCCCACCATCTAAGAGCATATCCATCAAATTCAGAAGATGCCAACTTGATTTTTCTATCCTCATTATACTCATGCATTCTCCATAGCTTCTCAATTTTCAACTCCCATAGCAAGTATTCTTCCACATCCATAGTATCAAAGCTGAAAGAAGGAATAGAGAATTTGGGCTTACTCAAACCATCCTCTCTTGGATTTTCATGACCCACATGATTAGGCACTCTCCTTGCCACCATATGATTGGCTCGGCCATTAAATCCTCCTCTAGCTCTATCTCCTCTAGCTCCACGGCCAAGATGATTATCAACCTCTCCATTAGCTTCCAAGCCATTATTAGCATCACTATGGACACTAGCATTGTCATCATCAACAAGAGGAAATCTGTCTTGAATCATGGTTTGAAGTCCAGCAAGGGTAGTAGTCATTTGAGCAATTGAATCATTGATTGATCTCACTTCCCCTCTATTAGTCTCGGCCAATTTATGAGTGGCCTCCATCTTGGTCTCCATAGCTTGGAGAGCCTCATATAAGGGATCACATGCATCTTGTACAAATTTCTTGAGTCCATTATGATTGTCCAATATTTCTTTTGCCAAAACATCCCTAAGAGCCTCATACTCCCTCCAATTAACTCCCTCCTTATGGTCCTTCTTTTGCTGCACAAGATCACCACTAGAAAGATCCATTAGTAGGTTAGTGTAATAGAAACACGTATAGGTTGTGGTGTTCTCTCACAACTCACTCAAAAATCTAGCAAGACAATAGGATATCTTACCGTTCCAAAGTGAATAGAAATACTTACCACAAGGAGAGGCAATTAAAGTACTTTGGTGTGAAGAAGAGAATACCCAGGTTTTTAACTCTCACAAAAACAAACAAGGTTATTTAGTGGGGCTTGGTATGGATACCTAACAATCACCAAAGTAACAATCCTATTTGTTGTCTTTGTGAAGATATAAAAATACCCAAGGAAACTCACACAATAATGGAGACAAATGTGGCAATGCAAACATATGGATGAGTTTTTGCAATGCACTAGAAAGTCACTAGCTAGGCTCTTAATTGACAGGCACAAGATTGCTCAATGAAAACCCAAGTGTCACAATGGCAAGCTCAACTAGTAAACAATAGTAATGATATGACCTCTTTGCACTTTTTCTCTTTTCTCTTTTTTTTATACTTTTGCTTTTTTTATTATTTTTATTTTTCCAATGGCCTTACACTAAGCTAGGAGCAACAATTAACCAAACACAAGTGAACACAATGGTGGTGAAGAAAAATGAGCAACCTGTCAGAGCACAAAATAGCTATACTTGTGGGCAATTTCCTATTTGAATGCTGTAGAAAGGCTGTGGCTATGGTTCACAAAGATTGGATGTATTGGTCCTAGTGAGAAAACAGGAAATAACAAGGAAAAACAGAAAAATTCTAAGTGAAAACTGGCTCTAGGACACTCACGGCAGCAAACACAGGTCACGGCAGCAAAACTGATGATTTCTGTACCGCGGCAGCGCTCACGGCAGCAAAAACAGCTGAAAAATGTTCCGCGGCAGACTCACAACAGGGCGCAGGGCGTACGGCAGCAAAACGCGCAATAACTGTGCCGCGGCAGCGCGCGCGCTCGCGTTACAGCGTTTGGTAAGCGTGTTACGGTGGAATCCGGGGGTCGCGGTTGTTACGTGGGCGCGGCAGCGATTTGCGCCGTTTTCGTACCGCGACAGCGCGTGAGCGAGGAAGTGGTGTGGTGCGCTGCGGGCTCGGGGGGGGGGGGGTTGTAAGTGTGTAATGGGGCGAATCCGATAGCGGCTAGGGGTGGCAGCGGTGGGTTGTGTGCGGTGGGTGGGGAATCCGATTCCAACTAGAGATAGGTGTAGTACGGCGGCAGGGTTTTGGTAAGTTTTTGTGCCGCGGTAGGAACAACTAGATGGGTTCGGATTGGATGAAATATGGCAATATGGAACGGATTTTTTTGGTGTTTTTGATAAGTTTTCGGCTAGATGAACAAAGAACCCTAAACCTAGCCGAAAGTATGAAATCTAAAAAGATAAAAAGCAACACAAAATCTAACACAAAAACATCACTAGTAATTAAAACTAAGGTGATATCTAAGGCTATGGCAATAACTAACACTATTTTTGTGGGGCAATTTTCTGGATAGGAAATAAAACACTCAAATCTAAAGGGAAATTATGATAGCTCACCGAGGCAACCTGTAAATCTGATACCAAGATGATAAGGGGTGGCCCAATCTTCTCAGTGAACTCACAGACAACTCCAGTATGATAACTAGTGCACCACTAAGAACTCTCCCCGCTGATCCCTAATGCCAATGCAAAAGATAGGAACCCCAAGGATATTCTGAACTCCACACTCTTGCACAAGTAATCCACCAACTACAAGTGGTCCTGTACCGTCTTATTCCCAGTGGAACAGAAGGTATCACGTAAAGTTTGCAGATGAACTTCCAGATGAAAGGCTTACAAGCAATTTCAATCTAGAGGTCTAGGGTTTTTGGGTTTAACGTAGTCTAACCTCTCCTATGCACCCAAGGGGGGATATAAGAGAGGGATGCGGCCACAAGGGGGGTTCCCTTGCGCAAGCAACCTATCCTACTTGGACTAGGACTCCTTGTTTGGGTGGACACAACCCAAACCGACTCACAATAGATACAAACCGACCCCACACACAAAGGGGTGCGGCCAAGATGGTATACAAATCATACCTAACATTGTTAGGATTTCTACTAAGTGCATTTAACCTTGTGGAGGCACCATCCCCTTGTCATCATCATAATAACAATTGTTGCTATGCATAACAATTGTTATTTCTTGTTTTCACCATGTTATTTCTTGTTCTTCATCTCCTCTTCTAATCCATGCTCATCCTTGTGTATCTCCTCTCCATGATCTCCATTCATGCTTGTGTTATCAACAAACCTAAGAATACACAAGTGCAAGGATTTAGGTAGTATAAAGCTCTCACAATTATAAACATTATATTCAAGTAGGAGTGAATTCACCTGTTGTTGTAATAGCTTGGTTCTTGATCTTGTCATTGGACCAATCCTTACTTCATTAGCTTGTATTGGAGCATCCTCATGTGTAACAATAGGTGAAGAGCTAGGGATGTCCTCATCAGGATACCACCCCAAGAAGTCCGTGCCGGATGCGAACCACGCCGACGGCCGACTGAAGCAGTTGATCGAGCTGGGACTCCGCCGGGATGACCTGATCGCTGCCTGGGTGAGCCGCCGGGTTCTCCCTCTCCAACTAGGAGAACACAAGATGTGTTTCATGGGAGGACCCTGTGACTGCACCGGCAGAACTACATTCAAGCTCAGCAAGGAGGAGGTGGAGATCTGGGCTCGCTCCATCCTCAAGGCCACCCTCTCGGACACTTGGTTCTATGGTCTTGCGCCATTCAACCGAGATCAGCCAGCCCCCAAAGTGAGTTTCCTTCTGTCTGTATCTAGTTGATCTTGCTTGCTGTTTCTCATGCTTCACCGAGTAGAACTCATCCTGATTCCTATTGAATAGACTTAGCTATTTATGCTTTGTCTTTGCATGCTATGCCGAGTAGAACTCATTTTGGTTCCTATTGAATAGACTTAGCTATTTATGCTTTGTGTTTGCATGCTATGCCGAGTAGAACTCATTTTGGTTCCTATTGAATAGACTTAGCCATTTATGCTTTGTGTTTGCATGCTAAGACGAGTAGAACCTCAACCTGGTTCCCCTTATAGGACTTAGCTTTGTATGCTGATAAGGATATGCCTAAGGATTATGTTATCACAAGCATGAATGGAGAGTTGATAGAAGACCACATGATCATGGTGAAAACAAACATTCAAGATGTTGAAAACAATGAAGCAAGATGGTGAAAACAATTCATAACAATTGTTATTCCAATAAAACAATTGTTATTCATCAAGACAGGGGGATAGGTGCCTCCACCAAGTCAAATGCACCATAGAAATCCTATTTTCGAATAGGTATGGTTTGTATACCATAGGTGGACGAATCCCTTAATGGTGGATCGGTTTGTATCCATAATTGTGTTATAGTTGGACTCCTAGTCCTAATAGGAGTCCTAGTCCTAGTAGGAGGTGGGTTTGCTTGCTCAAGGACCCCTTGTGGCCGCACCCCCACCTATATAATCATGCCACCTGCGTGTGGATTATGGGAGAACAATTTAGACAAAGAAAACCCTAGCCTTGAGATTGTATTGCTGCTAAGCATTCATCTTGAAGTATTACCAAGTCAAAGTTTGCGTGATATCTTGTTATTCCATTGGGAATAGGGGGATACAGGACCACTTGTGATCATTTATTGCTTGTGCAAGAGTGTGTAGTTGAGAATATCCAAAGGGCTTGATTGTTGTTGCATTGGCAACAAGGGTCATCCAAGTGAGAGGTCTCAGTGTAGCACTAGTTATCACAAAAATCCAGAAAATCCATAAAGAGAGAGAGAAGCTCATTGAGAAGATTGGGCCACCCCATATCATCTTGGTATCAGAGCCTCCAGGTTTACTCGGTGAGCAAAGTTATCCCTAGTTTCAGTGGCGCACTAGTTATCATATTGAAGTTATTTGTGAGTTCACTGAGAAGATTGGGCCACCCCTTATCATCTTGGTATCAGATTTACAGGTTGCCTCAGTGAGCTATCAAATTTCCCTTACTTTTAGTTGTTTTTATTCCTATCCAGAAAAAGCCACACAAAAATAGTTGTGTAGATCATTGCCAGAGCCTAGATCAACACCAATTTGCATCTACATAGTTGCTTCTTTTTGTTGATTTGTGTTCCTGTTTTTCTATTTTTAGTTTTCATCTATTAGGGTTCATCTAGTTCCTTTGTGTTTCTATCCGAAAAAATTCCACCAAAAATAAGTGTGCTTGGATCTTGTTGTTCTCGGGAATTTTTAGACCTACAGCTTGTTTACAAGTTGATCTAGTTCCTTGAGATTATCGTGTTTCTTTGGTTCTGTTTTCAACTCGTTTTGATCCGAAGATTATCATATCCGAGCCTTAGTTGCTTTCGGATTCCTGCCGTGGCACAAAAACAGCCCAAATCGCCGCCGTACCCTGTTCCGCTCGGATTCCCCACCGTATCGCTGCGCCCTTACCAAACCACCCACGGGTAAGGAAATTTCCTTACCGCGCGCGCGCTCCACCTCCCACCCGCACTCGGAGTCCACCCTGCCGCGGCACAGGAACGCGCCAAAGCGCTGCCGCCACCGCCCACTCCTAGCCGCGCTCGGATTGCTTGCGTGCGCCCATAAAATCCTTACCGCGCCCGTTACACCGCACACCACCAGCACACCTGCGCGCTGCCACGACAGCAAAAACACGTTGTTTCTCTGCCGTAGTGAAAAACTCTGCCGTGAGCTCATTTTAACTCCAATTTTCTTAGTTTTTATTTTGTTTTTCCTTATTTTATCTCTAGGTTTCTGATCTGATCCTTGATAAGCCTTAGCCACTGCCTTTCTACAGCCACTTTAGGTTCCAAAACCCATAAGACTAGCTGTTTAATTGCTCTGCAGGCTGCTCATTTGATCTAATCTGTCCACTAATTTTTGTTCCCATCTACTTTATTGCTCCTAGTTGATTCAAAGTCCATTGAAAAAATCAAAAAAAAATTGAGAAAAAGGAAAAAGTATAAAAAAAAGTAGAAAGAAAGAAAAGCAAAAGAGGCCGAGCTACTTATCACTAGTGGAAGCTATTTCATATTGGAAATTTTGTGGACATCTTGAGCAATCGTGTGCCTGTTTCATTGAGTATTTGCTAGTGTCTTTCTAGTGCTTGCAAAATCTCTACCATATATTTGCTAAGCCACAATTGTCTCCAAGTGTGAGTGTGTTTCCTTTAGTAATTTTTCTCACATTGAGCAGTGCATTGGAGTTGTTATTTTGGTGTTGTTAGGAATCCCAACCAAGCCCCACCAAATACTTTGTTTTGCATTGTAACACTTGAGAGCCTGGGTATTCTCTTCTCACACTTGACACAGTTTTCATTGGTACTTGTTGGTAAGTTGATCCTATTCACTTTGGAACAGTAAGTGAACCATTCTTTGCTGGTTTGAGTGAGTTTTTGAGAGGCACCACAACCCATTGATTATTTGTTCACTAACCCATTAATCATGAGTTTTTCTAGTGAATCTTCTGTGCATGGTGACAAGGAGGAAGATGATTTGATGCCCAAAACAAAGACTGCTGATGATACATGTACATGGGCAGATTTTAATACATTTAGAGGAGGAGTTGCTAATCGAATTGAGAAAAGAGTTGAGAATAAAATTGAAGAATATGATGATGTCCTCAGGAAAGATTTGACAGTAATTCTTGAGTCACAAAAGGAGGCTGCTAATTCAGTGCGTGTTCTTCAAGAAGCTATGACTAATCTCACAAGGGAAGTTGCCAACATCTCAACACAATTACAAAGAGCTAATCTAGATGCTGATCATGAGGAGGGCCGAGCCATTGCATATGGAGGCTGTGGCAATTATGCACCTAGAAGGGTTCCATTGGTTGATAATAATAGAGAGGACGATGGCCTTGGGAAACCAAAATTCTTTGTGCCTATTCTCACATGTGATAATGATGATGTTGAGGAGTACTTGATGTGGGAATTGAAGATAGAAAAGCTATGGAGATTGCATGATTACACTGATGAGAGGAAAATCAAGCTAGCATCTTCTGGAATTGATGGTTATGCTCTCTTGTGGTGGGATGGCATCATAAGATTGAGGGAAACACAAAATCAACCAGAAATTACTACTTGGGCTGAGATGAAACAACTCATGACAGCAAGGTTTGTTCCAACAAATTATATGAGGACTCTCTATGATAAATTGCAAAATTTGAAGCAAGGAACAAAATCAGTGGATCAATATTACAAGGAGATGGAATTAGTGCTACAAAGAGCTCGGGTTGTTGAAGCACATGAGCAAACAATGCAAAGATTTCTTTCAGGATTGAACTTTCAAATTAGATGCATTGTGAGGCATGTTCAATATAGCAATATGACAGAATTGTTGCATCAATCAAGGGAGGCAGAAAAGAGGTTGGCCGAGGAGGTTACTATGGCTCCAAGAAGGATTTTTCCATCAAGATCTTCTTCTTTTTCATCTCCAACACCTCCAATTGCACAACCAACAGCCAGTACACCATCCAAAACTGAGACAAGCATCAATAATACAAAGAAAACACCACAACCAGCTGCTAGTGGAAGTGGTTCTACTCAATCAACAGCTAGACATAGAGACATAGAGGGCACTTCAAGAGAGAATGTCCTAACAAGAAAATTATGGTGATCAATGCTAATGATGAGTATGAGAGTGGAGATGATGCTAATCCTAATGGAGAGGATACATATAATGATGATGATGATGATGGCCCAATTAATGCTTATGCTACAAATTATCCAACCATTGTTTGCACCAAGGCTTTGAGTGTTATTCCTAGCAATGATGAGAGCCAAAGATGCAATTTATTTCAAACCAAGGTAATTGTTGGTCCTAACATGGCTTGCAAGGTAATTGATGAGGACATCCCTAATACATTTGTTATTCCTCCTATTGATGATGATGATGTTGCTATTCAAGAGAAGCATGATGAAGTTAGAATTGGTCCAATGACAAGATCAAGAACTAAACTATTAGAACAGCAGGTGAACTCACTCCTTTTAAATTATGATGTTTGTTCTTATGAGAATTTTATACTACCTAAATCCCTACACTTATGTATGATTCAGGTTATTGATAACACAAACATCATGGGAGGCAAGGAGCATGGAATCATGGAGCAAGGCATTGGAGAACTCATGGAAGAAGATGATCATGCAAGTCCAAGGGAGAAGGAGGAGGCAGAATAATTGTTTTGTGTTCTCTCCAAACATAAGAGGCTGCCTATGGTTGGGAGAGAAGCCCATGCGCCCCAGGATGGTTCCCTCCAAACATAAGAGGATGTCTATGGTTAGGAGAGAGTCCCACCCTAGTCTAATAAGGCCCTGTGTGGCTGGTTTGGCCGCACCCCCTTGTGGGTCGGTTTGTACCCCTTTAGTCCGAGTCCAAACTTGTCTGGTTTGAGTCCTAGTTGGATTAGGTTGGTGCTTGCGCATCCAAGGTGTGGCCGCACCCCCTAGCCCTCATATATACCTCTTCACCTGCGTGTGACAGGTTAGACTACCTTTATTCATAAACCCTAGAACTCCATTGTTGATTGCTTGAAGCATTCATCAGGAATTGATATTGCAAGTTTTGCGTGTTATCTGCTATTCCACTGGGAATTAGTTGATACAGGACCACTAGTAGTCAGTGGCTGCTCGTGCAAGTGTGTGGATTTACGAATATCCAAGGGATTGGTTGCTGCTGCAATTGGCATCAGGAATTAGCCGGAGAGTTCGTGGAGAGACACAATTTATCTGATCCTTGTTATCGTGTGAGTTCATCGAGAAGATCGGGCAACCCCTTATCATCTTGGTATCAGATTTACAGGTTAACTCGGTGAGCTATCGTGATCTTGTAGATTAGTTTGTTTTCATTACCTATCCACCGAAAATCAGCCACAAAAAATAGGATTAGTTCTTGCCTAGCCATAGATCATCACCAAGTTCATACACTAGTTGCTGTTTTGTGTTTGATTTTTGCATTTCTTTTCTCTTTTTGTGTCTTGTTCTAGTCGGTCTAGGTTTAGGGTTCTTGGTTCTTCGTGTTCTTCCCCTGAGTCCACCGAAAATCCCCTCCAATCTTCCATCCGTGTGGTGCCTTCGATCCAATCCGAATTGGACAAGAAGTTCTGCCATGGCAGAAATTTAGCCGATTCCCTGCCGCTGCCGTTTTCCACTTCCCCTCGGATTCGGTCAGCCGCGCCTTACAAATCCGCCCCCGCGCCCTGTAACGCGCTTACCACGAGCAACCGCAGCGCGCTGCCGCGGTACAAAACCGGCGCGTTTCTCTGCCGTGAGGTCCTCCCCTGCCGCGCGTTTTCCCTGCCGCCCGCGCCAAACCACAGCCAACCTCTGCCCTTGCGCGTGCGCGCGGGCTGCTGCCGTACGGCACGGTTTTAGGCCGTTTTGCTGCCGCGGCAGGCTGCCGGGAGCACAAAACTGCCCCGTTTTCTACCGTGAGTTCTGTCCCCTCTAGTTTCTTTTCGGTTTTAGTTTTCTTTTCCAATTTCTTTAGGTGTTCGTTTCCAAACTTTGTGAACCATAGCTACTGCCTATCTACATATCAAATTAGGAGCATACCCATATAAGAATAGCTCGTTTTTGTGCTCACAGGCTGCTCAATCATCCGTTTCAACGTGCAGTTTTTCTGGAAAAAAATCTCCGCGGTGCGACATATTGTGGTCAAAATAGAAAAAAGGAAAAAAAAATTATGTCCGTACAGTCCGTACAAGAGGCATAATTTGGCCCAAAAAGAGTGGAAAAATAAGAGAGAAAAACAGAAAATTAAGAGAGGAAAAGAGGCCTCAAAATTGTTGATCATTGCCACATGTTTTGGAGATGTTTACATGCTGTTTTGCACTAGTTCTTTGAGCAATCTTGTGCCTGTTTATAAGAGCTATAGCTATTGTCTTTCCAGAGCATTGCAATATTTTCCATACATATAATTGCATTGCCACAATTGTCTCCACTTTGGTGTGTGTTTCCTAGGTGCTATTTTTCAGTCATCACAAACAGCAAATAGGACTTGTTATTGGTGTTGTTAGGTATCCATACCAAGCCCCACTATATATCCTTCTTTGCCTTGTGTTAGCTAAAATCCCTGGGTATTCTTTTATTCACACCAAGCCATAGTACTACTGTTTGCTTGTGGTAAGTATTGCTATTCACTTTGGAACAGTAAGTTAACCCATTGCTTTGCTGTTTTGAGTGAGTTGTGAGAGAACACCACTTCCCATATTTTTGTTTTTCACTAACACATTAATCTATGGAGTCTTCTGTGGCTAGTGATGTCCAGGTGGATAAACATGGTGGGAAAGCTACTGAGGCTGCTGCTAAGAAGACTTTTGATGATCCTCTTACTTGGGGAGATCTCTCCAAATTTAGAGATATGATCAGCTCAAGAATTGATAAAAAACTTGATGAATATGATGAAGTGGTGGCCACTCGAATGGATAAAAAGCTTGATGCCTACGATGAGAATTTGAGGAGGGATTTACAGCAAATGGATATTAAAATTGAGAAAGTTGCTTCTCAAGAATCTGTTGATATTATGCAAGAATCTCTCACCAATTTGACTAGGCAAATCACACAATTGACTATTCAATTAGAGCAAAGAGATCATGATGATTGGGAACCAGGCCGAGTGCAAGCTTATAATGGCCGTGGTGATTTTCATGCTAGAAGAGTACAAGCTCCAAATAATACTAGAGAAGATGATGGTTTGGGAAAGCCAAAATTTTCTATTCCTCCTTTCTCTTTTGATTCCGATGATGTGGAGGAATATTTGATGTGGGAGCTTAAAATTGAGAAGCTATGGAGATTACATGAGTACACTGAGGATAGGAAGATTAAATTGGCTTCTTCTAGTTTTGATGGTTATGCTCTATTGTGGTGGGATAATATTACCAAACTGAGGGCAGAAAATGGTGATCCTGAAGTGGTTACTTGGGCTACTATGAAGCAACTCATGAGGAGCAGATTTGTGCCAAAGAATTATGTGAGAACATTATATGATAAATTGCAGCAATTAAAGCAAGGTACATTATCGGTTGATGCTTATTATAGAGAGATGGAGTTGATTCTTCAGAGGGCTAAAGTGAGAGAAGAACCAGAACATACTATGCAACGTTTTCTCTCAGGTTTGCAATTTAAAATCAGAAGCATTGTGAGGCACCTCCAATATAATGATATGAATGAATTGCTAGATCATGCAAAAGAGGCAGAATCACAGCTAGCTGAGGAGGCAAAATTGAGTGCTAGAAGGCTGTTTCCACCTCGAAATAGTAATTTTTCTTCTCCATCATCACAGCCAGCACCTAGCCGTGGGGTATCTACACCCAAGGCCGAGAGCACACCCTCCACATCTAGGAGGCAAGTGCAACCAGCAGCAAGTGCTAGTGGATCCACCTCTTCCACAGCCCGAAATAGAGACATGTCATGTCGCACATGTGGTGGAAAAGGCCACTTTAAAAGGGAATGCCCAAATAAAAAGATCATGCTTGTTAATGAAGAAAATGAGTATGAAACTGGAGATGATGCTGATCCTAATGAGGAGGATGATTCTGATGAGCAAGGAGGTCCATTGGATGCTTATGCTACACATTACCCCACTATTGTTTGCTCCCAAAAAGCTGCTGCTTTGAGTGTTATTCCTTCTCCAGAAAATCAGAGGTGCAACCTTTTCCAAACCAAGGCAATTGTAGGTCCTAAAATGGCTTGCAAAGTTATTATTGATGGAGGGAGTTGCAGAAATCTTGCTAGCAAAGACCTATGTGCAAAGCTGAAATTGAAATATATTCCACACCCTCATCCTTATTATATCCAGTGGTTGAGTGATAAAGGAGAGATGAAGGTGAACTACATGGTGAGAGTTGAGTTCCAAATTGGGCCCTATACTGACACCATTGAGTGTGATGTTGTGCCTATGTCTGTTTGTCACATGTTGCTTGGAAGGCCATGGCAGTTTGACAGGAATGTTACACATAATGGGAGAGCAAACACCTACCAATTAAATTGGCATGGGAAGGATATTTTTTTGAGACCTATGACACCACAGCAAATTGTAAATGAGTCTCGTCAAAAAACTGAAGTGAATTTAGAGACTGAGAGTGAGAGAGCAAAACAAGAGAGTACTCCTTCTATGAGTGAAAAAAATAAGATGAGTAGTAAAAATAAAAGTGAGGGAGTGAGCCTATTATGTATGCTAGCCACCAAAGAGGATTTGAGAGAGTTTGGAGAGGACCCTACTATGCTCCCTATAGTGCTCATGCACAAGGGAGAAATTTTGGTTTCTTCTGACATGACCCCTATTCCTCTTGGTGTCTCTCATGTGTTGCAGGATTTTGATGATGTTTTTCCAGAGGAGGTACCAGCAGGGCTGCCACCATTGCGTGGCATTGAGCATCAGATTGACTTGATCCCTGGAGCAACATTACCAAACCGAGCCCCTTACAGGACTAATCCCCAAGAAACCAAGGAAATTCAGAAACAAGTGCAGGAGCTACTCGACAAAGGTTACATTCGTATTAGCTTATCTCCATGTGTTGTTCCTGTTATTTTAGTGCCTAAGAAAGATGGTACTTGGCGCATGTGTGTTGATTGTAGAGCCATTAACAACATCACTATTCGTTATCGTCATCCTATAGCTCGTTTGGAGGACATGTTAGATGAATTAAGTGGTGCTGCTGTGTTCTCTAAAATTGATTTGCGTAGTGGTTACCATCAAATAAGAATGAAAGAAGGGGATGAATGGAAAACTGCTTTCAAAACTAAATTTGGTTTATATGAATGGTTAGTGATGCCTTTTGGTTTAACTAATGCACCTAGTACTTTCATGAGACTTATGAACCATGTTTTGAGAGAGTTCATTGGAAAATTTGTGGTAGTTTATTTTGACGATATTCTTATATATAGCCACAATGAAACTGAGCATGTTGAACACATTAGACAAGTCTTGCATGTTTTAAGAGCAAATCAATTATATGGTAATCTTGCTAAATGTTCTTTTTGCAAAGACAAGGTCATTTTTCTGGGATATGTTGTACCTAAACATGGCATTGAAGTGGATGAATCTAAAATTGAAGCTATTAAAAATTGGCCTATTCCAACTAATGTTAGTCAAGTGAGAAGTTTTAATGGATTGGCTGGTTTCTATAGAAGATTTGTCAAGGATTTTAGTACTCTTGCTGCACCATTAAATGATTTAACTAAGAAGGGTGTTGATTTTACATGAGGGGTAGAACAAGATATTGCTTTTGATGAGATAAAGAACAAGCTGATTTCTGCCCCATTGTTAATATTGCCTAATTTCAACAAACAATTCGAAATTGAGTGTGATGCAAGTGGTATTGGTATTGGTGGTGTGCTTATGCAAGAAAACAAACCTGTTGCTTATTTTTCTGAGAAATTGCATGGTGCACAATTGAACTATTCTGTTTATGATAAAGAATTGTATGCACTTGTTAGAGTTCTTGAGGTTTGGAAACATTATTTGTGGCCAAAAGAATTTATCATACATTCTGATCATGAAGCTTTGAGATTTTTAAAGAGCCAATCTAGCCTTAATAAAAGACATGCTAAGTGGGTTGAATTCATTGAATCATTCCCATACATCATTAAATATAAGAAAGGCAAAGATAATGTTGTTGTTGATGCTCTCTCTAGGAAAAATATGCTATTAACTCAATTGGATGTGAAAATTCCTGGTTTGGAGAGTGTAAAAGATTTGTATGCTCAAGACAATGATTTTAAAACTGCTTATGCGAATTGTTCTACTGTGAAAGCATGGGATAAATTTCATTTGCATGGTGGATATTTGTTTAGAGCTAATAAATTATGTGTGCCCGAGTCGTCCTTGCGTTTGTTATTGTTGCAGGAATCACATAGTGGTGGATTGATGGGACACTTTGGGAGGGAGAAAACATTGATGATGTTGGCTGATCACTTCTATTGGCCACGTATGAGAAGAGATGTTGAGAGGTTTGTGAGACGTTGCATCACATGCAACAAGGCTAAGTCAAAACTGAAACCTCATGGTTTATATACTCCTCTTCCTGCACCTACTACACCTTGGCAAGACATTAGTATGGATTTTGTGTTAGGATTGCCTAGGACTAAAAGAGGACATGATTCAATATTTGTGGTAGTTGATAGATTCTCTAAAACCAAAGAAGCAATTGAGAAGACAGGAAGACATGTGGCTGAGAGGAGAAACAAGAAGAGGAAGGAGGTACTTTTTCATCCCGGGGATTTGGTGTGGGTACATTTTCGCAAGGATAGATTCCCCAAATTGCGCAAGTCCAAGTTGATGCCCCGTGGTGCTGGTCCTTATAAAGTGCTTCACAAGATTAATGATAATGCATACACAATTGATCTTCGTGGTGATGAGTTTGGTGTGAGTAATTCGTTCAATGTTGCTGATCTTTCACCATACCATGGAGAGGACCTTGATGTGTCGAGGTCGACGCCTTTTCAAGGGGGGAGGATGATGAGGACATCCCTAATACATTTGTTATTCCTCCTATTGATGATGATGTTGCTATTCAAGAGAAGCATGATGAAGTTAGAATTGGTCCAATGACAAGATCAAGAACTAAACTATTAGAACAGCAGGTGAACTCACTCCTTTTAAATTATGATGTTTGTTCTTATGAGAATTTTATACTACCTAAATCCCTACACTTATGTATGATTCAGGTTATTGATAACACAAACATCATGGGAGGCAAGGAGCATGGAATCATGGAGCAAGGCATTGGAGAACTCATGGAAGAAGATGATCATGCAAGTCCAAGGGAGAAGGAGGAGGCAGAATAATTGTTTTGTGTTCTCTCCAAACATAAGAGGCTGTCTATGGTTGGGAGAGAAGCCCATGCGCCCCAGGATGGTTCCCTCCAAACATAAGAGGTTGTCTATGGTTAGGAGAGAGTCCCACCCTAGTCTAATAAGGCCCTGTGTGGCTGGTTTGGCCGCACCCCCTTGTGGGTCGGTTTGTACCCCTTTAGTCCGAGTCCAAACTTGTCTGGTTCGAGTCCTAGTTGGATTAGTTTGGTGCTTGCGCATCCAAGGTGTGGCCGCACCCCCTAGCCCTCATATATACCTCTTCACCTGCGTGTGAGAGGTTAGACTACCTTTATTCATAAACCCTAGAACTCCATTGTTGATTGCTTGAAGCATTCATCAGGAATTGATATTGCAAGTTTTGCGTGTTATCTGCTATTCCACTGGGAATTAGTTGATACAGGACCACTAGTAGTCAGTGGCTGCTCGTGCAAGTGTGTGGATTTACGAATATCCAAGGGATTGGTTGCTGCTGCAATTGGCATCAGGAATTAGCCGGAGAGTTCGTGGAGAGACACAATTTATCTGATCCTTGTTATCGTGTGAGTTCATCGAGAAGATCGGGCAACCCCTTATCAGTAATCATTGATGGCGGGAGTTGCAGAAATCTAGCAAGCAAGGAGTTATGTGCCAAGCTAAGGTTGAATTACAATCCACATCCAAATCCATATTATATTCAATGGTTAAGTAATAAGGAAGAAATCAAGGTATGTCATATGGTGAGAGTGGACTTTCAAATTGGACCATACAAAGATACAATTGAGTGTGATGTGGTTCCAATGATAGTTTGTCACCTATTATTTGGAAGACCTTGGCAATTTGACAAGAAGGTTACACACATTGGAAGAGCAAACACATATCACTTGAATTGGAATAATAAGGATATTATTTTGAGGCCTATGACACCACAACAGATTGTGAATGAATCAAGACAGAAAATAGAGGTGAATCTAGAGAAGGAGAGTGAAAAAACCAAATCTATGGATGAAGACAAGTCTAGGCCGAGTGGAAAGATTAAAGGAGTGAGCCTTTTAACTAATGAAATATTTTCTCTTCCTAGTGTTGTTTCTTGTGTACAGGTTGCTATTGAAGAAAGGGAGCACAAAGAAACATCACAACATCCACACATATTTGAGGAAAATGCCACGGGTACTAGTGCTCTTGCTTGTGATATGAAGGTTAGTTTTGAAGAAAGGGAGCTACAACCTTCAAAATCACAAGAAATTGATGAACTCATACCTACTACAACTGAGGAGGATAGTATTGATAAAGGTATTGATTTCGGTTTGGACAAAACAAGTATTGAATTATGTGATAGTTTACAACCATGTCATAATATGATGAATTCGAAATTTAACAATGTGGTTTTTATTTCACATAAAGAAGTACTTGCTAAGATACCATCTAGTGATATTGTCTATTATATCATGTTAAAAGAAAAAATTGATGTGCAATGTGCTATGAGTAAAATTGATTATATTAATTCTAGCACATATGATACAAGTTTCAAATTTAATTTGATTGGTGATTATAATTTGAGTAAAATTTTCATGGTGGATTACATATGTATAACTCATGATAAAGTGGCCGAATTAAACATAATCTTGCCTTGGGTAGATGAATTACTTATTCCTACATGTGAGCATGATTTTACACATATGTTTAGTTTACCACAATATTGGTTGGATACATGTGCTATTAAAACAAGCTTCACTTATATTTGCAATTATGATTGCTATGTTATGAAAGGCTATGACTATTATGTGTTGTTTTCATACAAACTTGGTGATCATATGTCATATGCACAATATTTTGATTTACTAACCACTAATGAATGCCATTATAGATACATATATTGTGCATACACTTTGTTCTTTTTGTTTCTTCCACTTTCAGATTATCACAAGCCGTGGACGTCTTGTCTTGAAGAAAGGGAGGATGATAAGGATATGCCTAAGGATTATGTTATCACAAGCATGAATGGAGAGTTGATAGAAGACCACATGATCATGGTGAAAACAAACATTCAAGATGTTGAAAACAATGAAGCAAGATGGTGAAAACAATTCATAACAATTGTTATTCCAACAAAACAATTGTTATTCATCAAGACAAGGGGATAGGTGCCTCCACCAAGTCAAATGCACCATAGAAATCCTATTTTCGAATAGGTATGTTTTGTATACCATATGTGGCCGAATCCCTTAATGGTGGATCGGTTTGTATACATAATTGTGTTATAGTTGGACTCCTAGTCCTAATAGGAGTCCTAGTCCTAGTAGGAGGAGGGTTTGCTTGCGCAAGGACCCCTTGTGGCCGCACCCCCACCTATATAATCATGCCACCTGCGTGTGGATTAGGGGAGAACAATTTAGACAAAGAAAACCCTAGCCTTGAGATTGTATTGCTGCTAAGCATTCATCTTGAAGTATTACCAAGTCAAAGTTTGCGTGATATCTTGTTATTCCATTGGGAATAGGGGGATACAGGACCACTTGTGATCATTGATTGCTTGTGCAAGAGTGTGTAGTTGAGAATATCCAAAGGGCTTGATTGTTGTTGCATTGGCAACAAGGGTCATCCAAGTGAGAGGTCTCAGTGTAGCACTAGTTATCACAAAAATCCAGAAAATCCATAAAGAGAGAGAGAAGCTCATTGAGAAGATTGGGCCACCCCATATCATATGCTTTGTGTTTGCATGCTAGGCCGAGTAGAGTCTCAACCCGGTTCCCCTGAGTATACTCTGTCCCTTATGCTTTGTGTTTGCATTTTTAGGCTATTCCTCGCCTGAAAACAGAGGACAAGGCTATATTCGAGCAGAATTGGCAGCCGGACAGAACCGAAGACGACGCAGAGCAGTACGATGTCCAGGACACACTCTGCGTCACGCTTGTCCCTCCTCCAGGCCAATATGGTAACTCCCGAGTCTCCACATCAATCCGGGACTGGTCCGAGGATGATGAAGGTGACCGAGACCGCCATCGTATACTTTCTAGATGCTTTCCGGCTTGTTCTTGTGCTCACAGTTGCATTCCTTTATCTTAGCTCCCAAGGCGATGGACGAGGAACCGATTGATGCACCGCCCGTGGTAGTCGCTGCCCCCATTGGGACAAGGAAGAGACCTGGTAGCGGTGCCACCGAGCCCCCCACCACCAAGAGGCCGAAGAAGGTGGCGCAGAAGCCCACCAAGGCTACTACGAAAGGCAAGAGGCCAGCGCGACCGACCGAGGACGCGTAAGCCCCTTCCCGAGTTCCTCCATGTTTCTGTCTCCTTGCCTTTTCTGCCCCCTTTCTTTTCAACCCGGATGCTTTTGTGTTTGCACTTTTCTTATTGCTCCACTTCTTCTTCTTTTCTTTTAGCGATCCCCTCGATGCTGACGCCCCTGAGGCACCTCCAAAGCCGAGTACCCCTCATAAAATCGTGGACCTTGATCCCGATGAGGCAGAGGTCCAGCCTGAGGAGAGGACCGAGATGCCTCCTCCTGTTAAAGAAGAGCAAGACCTCGGCGCTGACAACACTGGCGCCGAGATGGATACTGACCGAGTTTCAAAGCAGCCAGAGCCCACCCTAGAACAACAACCACCAGAGCCCATCGCCTAGAAGTAGCAGCCACCAGAGCCCACCGCAGAGCAGCAGCCGCACCCCCAACAGACCAACAGCCATAGAAAGATGCTGCGCCAACCGGGCAACAACAGCAACCAACAGAGCAGCACCCACATCAATCTCCCGAGCACCAGCAACAAGGTGCCAAGGAGACCGAGCAGCAATAGCAGCATCCACCCTCAACCCAGTAACAAGTTCCTCCACCAGCACCAGGAAGAGCCTGGACACTAAATGCACAAAGACAGCCCAGACCCTTGGAGGCTGCGGCCACAGCCGAGAGGGCCACCGCCAAGACCACCACGAGCACAGCTCCCCCGGCCAAACGCCAGGCTCCAGCAACAACAAGTCCTTCACCACCGAGAAGCCACCCGGTGCCCGCAAATAGCGGCCCTACCTTACGCAGTCGGCAGACGAAGCAGTAACATATCACTTTTGCTCCCCTCGAAATTGGCTGCATGGGCGGGTAGAAGTGGAGCATCTGACGCCGGGAAGAATATTGTGGCTCACTGGCGAGAGCTGCAGGAAGCGCACCAGCTACGGCAGTAGCAGGAGCAGCAGGAGCGGGCACAGCAGCAACAACTGCGGAAGACGAAGAAGAATGGCACAGCCGGCCCCAAGACTCAAGCCAGCACCCTGAATGTCAAGCCTGAGACGCAGCTGGCCGAGCTTGCTCAAGAGCTGCGCCAAGACATGGACGCCACTCTGGACCGGATAGGCCACATTGATCCGGAGTGGGACGACAAGAAGCTGGGTAACCTGGACAACTACCGGCAAGCCTGGAATAAAGCCGATGTCGGTCCTATCTCCATGGCTGTTTCCGCATCCAGCAGCACTTTGGCGTACAATATGTACTGTCTGCACGTCGCTGCAGAAGATGCCGAGGTCACCTCCCGAGTAAGTTCTGTTTTTTATCTGAACTCATCTATCACCCAGTCCCCGAGATTTGAGCCGAGTAGGCAATACTCGACCGAGTTGAAGTCTACTCGGGTCGAATCTTCCAACTAACTTGTTTCTTTTCTCTCTTCGGACTTGCACTGGAACCCGCGCCAGGATCTTTCGCTAGCTCCTCTGGTATCACCAGAACGTCAAGGAGAAGAACTGGAAGCTGGAGGAGGAGTGTGGCCAAAGAGGTAACTTTTATTCTTGCCGAGTTACTGCTTTATGCTTTCTCGACATCAGTTTTCTAACCCGGTTTGTGTTTCCCAACTCATAGCTATCTTGGAGCAGAACCTTACTGATGCCATCACCAAGATCTCCTCTTTAGAGAGTAAGTGTAACATTTTTTGTTAGTGCGTTTTGTGTCTACGCCAATCTCTTTCTTTCTGCTCAACTTTTGTTTCTCTGTAGGTGAGCACAAGGCCTTCGCCGAGAAGCATCAGGACTGCTGTAACATCCCTGATTTTTGGAGACATTCAGAAATCATAAAAATTTAAAACTTTTTGATTTCTACTAATGCAAGACACCAAAAACAAATGAAACACAATACAAATAGAAATAATAGAGCTTTTCCAAAGTATTGGAAATTGCTAAATCCATTTGAGCCTCTATCTGATAAACCCTATTTCTAAATAGTCATAAAGTGTCCTCTTTTATTTTAAACAATTTTGAAAATCCAAAAATTATTTGTGATGGAAACAACATAAAATGGTTTTCATTTGAAAGTGTTTGTTTTTACAAAACTATAGATTTTTGTTTGAGGCAATTTGGACTTTTAAAACCAAAGATATGAATTATTAAAGAAAGCAAAAAAAAAAAGAGAAAGAACAAAAGAAAATGCGCGCAGCCCAACAGGGCTGAGTCCACTCTTTTCTCTCCCCTCTCTATTCGTCACACACGCGCAGACGAGCGGCCCAGCAACCAACCCGGCGGCCCGCGCCCGGCCTCTCTTTATATCACTACCGCCGACAGGTGGGCCCCGCCCATGACGTGTGCGTGACCTCACGCTTGACGTCAGCGTGCCCTCGACGTCCGTGTCCGGGCCGAATACGACTCCGCCGCCGCCTCTTCTGCCCCCTCCTCCACGCCTCTGGCCCCATAAAAGGCTCGGCACCTCGACGTCCGCGCGCGCCTCCTAACCTTTACCCTAAAACTCCAATCGCCGCCGCAAATCACGCTACCGCACAGAAACCCTAGACGCCGCCATTACCGAGCGCCCCTGGAGCTTGCTGTCGCTGTTCCGCGCCACGGGAGGGGAAATCGAGGCCACCAGGAGAATCCCCGCAACACAACGAGCCCGCCGCTGTCCTCAGCCCATCCCGGGAAGCTCTCCAACGTCGCCGCCGTCCACTACCGTGAAGCACCGCCGGCGTCCTCCCCGTCTCCGGCGATCCCTGGAGAGCAGCTGGCCGGATCTATTCGAGGTCGTTCGATCGGCATCGAACGCACCAGAACATATCGCGAAGAGGCACGTGTTGCTCGCCGTTAGATTTGAATCTAACGATCCTTATAGGTTCACTTAAACGCGCCCAGTCATCGCCTCGTCATTTGCCTCGTCAGCGCCACATCGACGCCGCGTCAGCAAGCTGAGCCAACCACAGAATTCCACGTGCCAAGCATTATCTACTCGTTTTCCGGAATTAATTTAAATTTGACAGTTTTGCAGAAGAGCCCCCCCAAACTTAGATCTATCATAACTTTTTAACCGTAGATCCAAATTAAGCAAACTTGGACTTTTTGAAATCAGCACAACATGTAGAATAGTTTAGCACTGTCCAAATTTAAATTTGACAAAGTTAAATATGTTCAAATTCAAATATGCTTGTTTGGTGTTTTTTTGCATAGTTTAAATTCTGTTAATCCAATTTTTGCAAATAAAATATTTTTGGAAACCTTAGGATGTGTACTAACCTTCCCTTGCGCCAAAAATAATTTTTGGCTAAGTTAAAATGGTTTTGGTTGTTTTATGCTCATTTGACTATTTCTGACTTTGTTTATCTTCTGTAATTATTTTCAATATGTTTTCTCTAGCAAAATTGTGCTAAGGACTAACCTTAGACCATAGAGACCAAAACCAAAGCCCTTAGAATATTTCTAAGTTATTTTTCCTAGTTGACACTCCTAGTTGAAAATCACTAAGTCTGGATTAGTGAAAAGCCATGGAGAGGATACTACAATTACTCGAAGACTTTAAATATGAAGCTAGAAGGCCAAAGAAGTACTTAATCAAGAAGAAAAACTTCAGAAGCATTTCCAAGAAGAAGCATTTAGAAGAAAATCAAGAAGACAAGAAGACCAGCCACATCTCTCTCTTTTTCTCTACGTCTTTTCTCCCTTTCTTTTCTGTTCTCTTAGACTTTGTTCTATGGCTAAGTTAGATGAATACCAGCCCTAGTTGTACCAAAACCAACAAGTGTTAGAACATTCAACGAAGACACCACACCAAGGAGGAAACTACAAAGGATCCTGGAGATTTTCTAAGACCGAGGCTGTGAAGACTTAGGATTTGTTTTCCAATACTTAGAATTTGTTTTCAAGGTAATAAGTGTTTTGTACAAGACTTAGAATTTATTTTCCAAGTAAGATGAGAGTTTTTGACCAAGACTTCAACAAGAAGACTTTCCTCAAGAAGAGCAACTGCAACTCAAAAAGAGTACTCTCCCAGAAGTTTAACAAGATGAAGATTTTTACAAGTCCTTTTAGGGGAAACTCTAACAATCTCTACTACCTCTCTTATTCTATATGAATAAGTTCCTATAATTAATAAGGAGGACTACACGCAAGGCCATTGAAGAAACATGCAAAAATACTTAGACATCAGAAGCAACTCAAGGAAGCAAAAGAAGACTTGGAGAAAACAAGACAGAAATTGATTTGATCTTTGTGTGATCTTTTGATAAAAAACTAACCCTTAGTCACAAAGGGAAAACCACTAACAAGAATTTATTAGTTCTCTTTGTGTGTATTGAAATAACAAGTTTTCCTTTTGCATATTAGAGTAAAGGTGATAATCCTTAGTGAAACTTTTCTTCAATAAGTTTTGAATCCTCAAGACACAATCCTTAGCCATTTGCCATACACTAAACCCAAATAAAATAATTCCTTTGTAGAATAAATTGTTGTGTTAAGTTTGTTGGTTGTTATACTTTGTTATTTTGCATGTGATTGTTTGTTTATTGTTGTTTACTTGTGTTGTTTAGATTGTACGGAGAGAACGTTCCATTTTGTGAGGAGAAGGTGATTGTTCTTCACCAACTCCAAAGGCAAGTAACACACCATCAAATCTCCCATATTTTTACTATGCATTACTAGTGTTTTTGAGTAGTATGCATGATAGGAAATTTTAATAAGTTATACTATGCTATGCTATTATCTTAGTAGTGTGTAGCCATCTATTTACCTCATCTTTACAGCCTTGGAACTTGATAGATGCTATGCAATGTTACAAATTGTTTTTACTTGATATTGTGGAAAAATTCTAAGTAACAACTTCAACGAACCACCTGGGTGGATTTGGTTGCATGGCTGATGAGAGTTGAGTGACACCCTGAGGGGTGTTCACTTGAGGAATGCCACCCAGGAACAAAGAGATCCCTAAGTCCCTCTAAGTTTAGTAGCTACCGTGCAGCCATTAGTCATATGGGCTCTGGCTAGATGGATTAAGTTGCGTGGACTTGTCCCGACTTGACAGGTGGTGGTAGAATGGTTATAATGGGAGCGCGTCAAGTCAGTATGGGATGAGGAAATGCTTCTGAAAAATCTCGTATCAACTCTCTCCTTTTCCTTAGCACAAAGTGGGTGCTTGAGGATAGTTTGGGTTAGTTGGGTCTAATGGTGAAAGTGCACAACCTCTGCAGAGTTAGAAACTATGATCATAGCCGTGTTCCCGGTAAAGGACGACTTCGAGCAGCTGGACAAGGATGGATGGAAGAATCTCAACACCGTTTTGAATAAGTAAAATTTGGATAAGGAAATATTAGTTCTGGTGCTCAGGGGTGTGTCCCATGGTGCCAATCTTTGAACAGAAACTCTTTTTCAAAAGTGTTAGGGAAAAACTTGCTTTCTGCAAATAGCCTGAACTCCACTCAGCCAAATATGCATGTAGTATTAGTCTTGCCATTTTATATCCACCATAGTGTTACTTGCCAATACATTAAATTGTATTGACTCCCCTGTGGCTGCATATTCCATATTGCAGATGAATCTGAAGACGAGTGAGGTTTCGTTCAGGATCTCGAGTCTATCGCCAACATGTTTTGCATGTGGCACATAAAGAAGATGGGCTCAATGTTGTACTATGTTTTCCGCTGTAATTCTGTTTCCTGCTAGTCTTCTAAGACTATGCAAGTTGTAATACTATTTTGTAAAGACTGGATCATGCGATGTGATAGAATTTGATGCATTTGCATGATATTTCATTTTGTACTGTGGTGCTAGCATTTGATCCAGGGACTAGCACAATAACACAGGTGTCCTTACATTACTTAAATGTGGGAACGCTACAACTGCGCAGTACTGGTCGAGTCCGCACAAAGCAAAATCTCGGCTCTAGAGAGTAAGCTGATTTTCTTTGCTTCCATTCAATTTCTGTACCTTCCCTGTGTTGCCGACCGGATTGTTCCCTTCCCAGAGGAACGCAAGCTGTTCCTTGAACAGCCCCAAGGGTGCGTCACTCCGGCCGAGGTGCAGCAGCAAGTGCAGTCCAGCCAGAGCAAGTTGGAGGCATAGCTCGCCGCCGAGAAGAAGGAAGTGTTCAAGTTGAAGCGTGAGCTGGCTGACGCCCTCATGTCGGCGCTGCAGGCCGGGACCGAGAAGACCGAGGCGTTGAATCAGGCAGTTGTTGAGAAGCTTGAGCTGGAAAGGGAGATTGAACCCCTCAGGGCACGAAACAACGACCTCGACACCATGCTGGTCAACTCCCGAGGTCTGCTGGAAAAGGAGCACGCCCTTGCAGAAGGATGGGCCAGCCGGCTTAGGGACCTCATCTTGGAACTGCGTTGTAAGTTACTTCCCTTTTCTAACTTATTCCATTCGGTTTCTTCTACTCAGTTTCTCTTCTCCGGTTTTCTTATCCGGTTTCTTGACTCTACCCAGCATCGCCTCTCTCAGGGACCTTCCCAGATCTCAATGTAAGCGCTGAACAAGCTATGGCAAAGGCTAGGGAGTTGCGGAAGGAGCTCGGCCATGATGTTACCGACTCGGTCATGATTGACGACCAGATCGAAAATATCAAGACCCGGGTTCACCTCCTCAAGGGCCTGGGTACCACCCCTGTGTCCACCGGCATACGCCTACACAAGGTCTTCTAGCCGTATGTCGAGCCCCCGACTACAGTCAACAAGCTGGCCTACAATTTCGACTATGTTAAGGAGGAACTAAAGAAATGGCGCGCCTCAGCAGCCCGAGCTGGCGCAGATGAGGCCCTCCACTTTGTGTTTCCTAGTAAAAGAACTTTGACCTCAACAAGCTCAAGAAACTCTAGAACGACTCCAAGTGGACCAAACAGGAAGAGTTTATCCAGCGTCACCAGGAGATGACATACCAGCTAGCCTCATACACTGATACCAAGGAGTTCATGGATGGCCCCATGGAGCCGGACACCGACGTCGAGGATGGTGAAGATGACGACAAAGATGCTGATGAGAGCGATGAAGGTGACGCATGCGACGAGGAGGCCGAGCAAGATGAGGTAGGCGACGAGGAGTCCGAGAAGGAGGAAACAACGGCTGAGGAAACCGTGGTACGCGACGGCCAGGAGGATACCGAGGGGAGAGACGGCTCCGGGGAGGTGGATGAGGAAATCCAAGCTGCCCGCTGCCCACCGCCTCGCCCGGAGTCGTCACCACCGAGATGGTGATCGCCACGCCGGCCCCCGAGTTGAGCACAACGGAGACTCCCGCCGAGAACACCCCATCTGGGCCTGCCGCCCCGACTGGCGACTCCGCGATCCCTGCATTGACCACTGCCTATGAGCTTGTCAGCGAGTCCTCCGACCTGTCAAGCCTTGAAGCCAATACCACTCCTTCGACAACGGCCTAAGTTCCTGCTCTATTTCAACTTCAAACTTTCTATTAGATCCCTGGAATGCCGGGTGCAGATGTATGCAACAATTCACTATTTTGTGTGATACTCAGTTTTATTCAGTTTCTAGCAAGACTGGCTCAATGACGGATTGCGCTAATTCCGAGTCCTCGAGTTGCTTTTCTTATCCTCCCGGCCCTTTTGTCTTTGATCTTACCTGCCACTTGTGGCTTGTTGGTACTCGAGTCACAAGATTTCAAAAACCGAGTTTCTAATACTTAACATCTTTGAGATTTGAAATTAACACTGCCCACCACTTAGCCGAAGACACAGAAGGAAAAAAGCACCCTACTCGGTTGATACACTCCTTCTTTCCTTAGCAGTTCTTCGTGTGTTCATTGACCTTTGGCTTCTTCTCTTGCTTGCCATGAAGCCGGGTTGCGGACAACAACAAAGTTGAAGAGTTGGCCCTTAGGTTTAAACACATTACTATGCATGCGCATGAAATTCCGAGTAGACTAACCGAGTAGACAAAGTAAAGAGAGTAAATAACATAGGGCGAGTTTGGCACAGGCAGTCCCTGAGTTTGAATTTGGAGTGCCGACTTGGAATTTAACTCGGTTAAGGAGATACATACAATGTTTGTTCATGAATGAAAACGGAAAAGTAGAGCTACATTCTAGGGACGCTTAGATTCCTCTCCGGATTTATCCGCCCTGTTCTTCTGTGGTGCATGTGCATCGATGAGGTAGTACACATCATTGTGCAGAGCCTTGCTCACAATGAAAGGCCCTTCCCATGGAGGGGAAAGTTTGTGCATCCCGGCTGTGCGTTGCACTAGCCTAAGCACCATGTCTCCTTCTCGGAAAACCCTTGGGTTCACTTTCCGGCTATGATAGCGTCCAGTTGGGCGCGATAGAGTCAATTCTCTTGCTTCCTCGAGCAAATCAACATCATTTTATCGGGATTCTCTTGCCTCTGCCTCAGTATAGAGGGTTATTCTCGGTGAGTCATGCTCAAGGTCAGTGGGCAACATGGCCTCTGCTCCATATACCAGGAAGAATGGTGTGTATCCGGTTGATCGGTTAGGGGTAGTACTTAGACTCCACAACACCGCCGGCAACTCATCTAGCCAACACCCAGGTGTTTTCAGCAATGGCTCAATCAGCCTTGGCTTTATTCCGGATAGACCATGCCATTTGCTCTTTCAACTTGGCCTTTGAAGCCGGATGGGCGACTGATGCAATGTCTAGCCGGATCCGCTTCTCCTTACAGAACCGAGCAAAAGATCCTTCAGCAAAGTTTGTCCCATTATCCAAGATGATCCCATGCGGGTAGCCATACCTCAGGATTATATCCTTCAAGAAACTCACTGTTGTGTTTCCATCACACTTCCGGATTGGCTTCACCTCAATCCAACCATGACCAAGATGTGTGTCATGTTGCCCCGAGCTGGCTTGAAAGGAACCACCATATCCAAGCACCAGACAACAAATGGCCAAGTGATGGGGATTGTCTTCAACTCGAAAGCCGGCATATGAATCTTGATTGCATACCTCTGGCACCCATTGCACTTCCTCACCAGATCTTCTGCTTGTTGCAAGGCAGTGAGCCAATAGAATCCATGCCGGAATGCTTTCTTGACTAGGGCCCGAGATGAGGCATGATGCTCACATTCTCCTTGGTGTATTTCTCTGAGAATCTCTTCTCCTTCTTCAGGATCCACACAGCGTTGGAGTACGCCAGTGGCACTTCTCTTCTACAGCTCTTTCTTGATGATGGTGTACCCCTTGGATCTTCTCTGTATCTGCCTAGCTGTGACCTCATCACTCGGCAAGGTGCCATCCACCAGAAAGGATAATATGGGAAAAGCCCAACTTGGTGACTCCCGAGTAGAGAACACTGGTTCATCCACTTCCATTGGATCAGCTGATATGACTTGCTCCGAGCTAGAGACGAGTCCCCGAGTACTGTGGAATGATCCCCTCGATGAATGCGACAGTCCCCGTGTTTACTGAGGCAGTCCCCGGGTTTGGATGGAGCAGTCCCCGGGTTGGATGGAGCAGTCCCCGGGTTCTCCTTTGAGCTCTCCTAGTCAATTTCCATGAGAACAGCTTCTGAGTCCGGCAGAGCCGGGATGAATATGGACTCCGAGTTGGGTGAGGGCTTGATAGAGGTCTTCCTCAAATGCTCCAGAGCAATCCCAGGTGGGATGAATTGCCGAGAAGAACCCAACTTGGATAGAGCATTCGCTGCATCATTTTCAGCTTGGTGGATGTGATGGAACTCACACCCATCAAAGAATCCAGTCATATTCTGGACGAGGAACCGGTAAGATGCCATGTTGGCATCCAACGTGTCCCAAGTCCCCGAGACCTGTTGAACCACCAGGTCCGAGCCACCATAGCATACAATCCGCCGGATTCCAATCTCCTTGGATACTTTCAACCCATGGACCTAAGCTTCATACTCGGCTACATTATTGTATGCCGGAAAATGAATTTGAAGCACATACTTGAGTTGGTCCCGCTTGGGTGAGGTGAGTACTACACCAGCACTGAGTCCCTCTTTTACCTTGGAGCCATAGAAATGCATCCTCCAGAATTTTGTTTCCGGCAAGGGAGGCTCATACTGCATTTCGGCCCAATCAACAAATAAATCCGCGAGGGCCTGGGACTTGATGGCTTCTCTTCTTGCATACAACGGGGTGTAAGCAGCTAGCTCAATTGCCCACTTGGCTACCTGGCCACTTGCATCCTTGTTGCCCATAATCTCCAAGATGGGGGCAGTGCTCACCACTATGATTGGATGCTCCTGGAAATAGTGCTTGAGCTTCTTGGCACCCAGGTAAACCCCATATGTCATCTTCTGATAGTGCGGGTAGTTTTGCTTGGAGCTGGATATCACTTAACTCAGATAATACACTGGCCTCTGCTCGGATTTGACTTCTTCTTCTCGCTCCACTACCACCACCACACTCACTACCTGGTTGGTAGCTGTAATATAGAGTAGCATTGGCTCCTTAGGCAGTGGAGATGCCAGAACTGGAGCGGTAGCCAGCATGCTTTTGAGTTCCTTGAATGCCACATCAGCTTGTGGATTCCAGACAAATTTCTCACTTTTCTTCATGAGCTGATAGAGAGGCAAGGCCTTCTCACCCATCCTTCCCAGGAACCGTCTAAGGGAAGCCAGGCACCTGGTAAACTTTTGCACATCCTTTGGTGATCTCGGCAAAGACATGCTCTCTATAGCTTTTATCTTTGAAGGATTGGCCTCAATTCCCCGACTGGATACCAAGAAGACGAGTAGCTTGCCAGCCGGGATGCCAAATGTGCACTTGCTCGGATTCAATTTCATCATGTACTTGCGCAAGCTTGCAAATGTTTCTTCAATATCGCTCAGCAATGTGTGTTTTTCTTTGGTTTTGATGACTATGTCCTCCACATACACCTGCACATTTTTGCCGATCTGCTCATGCATGCATTTCTGCATGCATCTCTGATAAGTGGCCCCAACATTCCTCAAGCCAAAACACATAACACGATAGCAACAAGCCCCGTAATGGGTGATAAAAGCAGTCTTTATTTGATCAGCCGGATTCAGTGGAATCTGGTGAAAACCAGAGTAGGCATCAATAGAAGACAAGAGTTCACACCCGGCAGTGGAATTGATCACCCGATATATCCGGGATAGAGGGAATGGGTCCTTGGGGTAGGCCTTATTCAAGTCGGTGTAGTCCACGCACATGCGCCACACCACAGCGACCATGGGGTCATCCTTCTTCTTCTCCAGCACTTGCTAACAACCTTGTGATCTTGTCACCAATGGCTTTCCTCCTTTCAGCCGCAAAGCGGCGCATAGCTTGCTTCACCGGCTTGGCATCCGGCCGCACATGTAAAGAGTCCTAAACCAACTCCCTCGGGACACCCGACAGATCCTGATTGGACCACACAAAGACATCCCGATTCTCACGGAGGAAGTGGATGAGCGTGCTTTCCAATTTATCCTCCAATCCGACGTCAATGATGGCAACACGCTCTGGGAACTCCGGGTCAATCTGCACCTTGTTTGTCTCTTGGGAGGCCTAGAATGTGGCTCCATGCTGAGAGCTCAGCATGCCAGGCATAGCGAGTTGAGCTGCCTGTGACAGGGCCACCACCTCATGTATCTTATTCTTCTCGGCCGCAATGACCATGGACTCGGCAAGCCGAGATCCAGCAGATGCACACTCCAGGGAGCGCTTGTAGTCACCCGAGATGGTGATGATGCCATTGGAACCGGAAATCTTCATCTTCAGGTAGGCCGCATGGGTTGAAGCCATAAACTTGGAAAGAGCAGGCCTGCCGAGTAGAGCATAGTAGGGGCTCTGAAGGTCAACCACCTCAAACTGCAGGCACTCGGTCCGACAGTTATCTCTTGCTCCGAAAAGCACATCAATCTATATTCGACCAATGGGAGCACAAGACACCCCTGGCACAATGCCATGGAATGTGGTCCGACTGGGCAGGAGAATGTTCTCGGCAACTCCGAGCTTCTCCATAGTATCCCGGTACATGATGTTGATGCTGCTCCCATTGTCAATCAACACTTTGCTGAACTTCACATTCTTCTTGGAACCTAGGAAGGTTGGGTCCACCACCAGAGCATAGGTACCCGGGATAGGCATGATCTTGGGATGATCAGATCTGGACCAGATAAATGTCCTGGTCACACCAATGCATGTAATCCCGCACAGCCGGCATCACATCGTTCACCTCCATCGCTCGCCTGCGCTGGCTCTGCTTGTCATCCGGCTCAGTGGTGAACACCATATAGCTCTCATGATGCTCCTGATACTGATTCTGGTCTCCACCACCATCATTGTTGTTGTTGTTCCGGTTGAAGCTGTTGTTGCGGTTGTTGTTGTTGTTGTAGTTGCGGTTGTTGTTGTTGTTGTTATAGTTGCGGTTGGCCCCCTCCGCCACCTGGTTCACATTTTCTCTCCTCCGATTCTCTACCGGCCTGGGAGCAGCTGCTCGGATAGGCTGCACATTGGAGCCCGAGAGTCAAAGAGGAGGAGGGGGAGGCAACTCGCCAAAGCCCTCACTCTTAATCTGATCCCACTTGCTGCACTGATTAGTAGTGTGGTTAGCTGGCTTGCTCAGATGTCGAGTATGGAAGCTGCATGGTCCCTCCGTCATGGTCTCAAAGATAAACCTCGGAGGATTGTACTGCTTCTTGAAGTTCTGGCCCTGATTATGGTTTTGCCCATACTGGGCTCCAGCAGTTTTTTGCCTCTGACTGCTCGCAGCTGCGGGTTGATCCTGGTTGACTGCAGCCACATGGTCCGATTCGTAGCGGATATCCGTACAATCATCTCTCCTTTTGTTACGGTGATCTTGGCGGTCATTGCCCTCCATCATGGTGTCTTCGGCTCGAACGAATCAAGCAGAGGCTGAGTAGGGTCACCGAGAGCATACATATCTGCAATCTTGATTGTCTCGGCGAGCATAGTCGGTATCTCCCTTTTGCAGTTTCTGCCACAGCATGCTGCCATGTCGGCAGCCTTGAGCGAACCAGGCAATAGCCTGCGACTCATTCACACCCTCACAGGTGTTCCTCGGGGTACTCCACCGAGTGAGATACTCGCGGTCAGTTTCTTCTTCCCTCTGCTTGCACGCAGAGAGCTGTTGTGGCCGGTTTGGCCTCTTGTAAGTACTTGTGAAGTTGCTGATGAAGGCTTCCGAGAAATCAAGCCAACAATTGATGCTGTCTCTCGGCAGGTTGTTGATCCAGATCCGGGCAGGGCCCTCCAGCATCTGTGGCACATACCTCACAGCCCATCTCCGGTTACCGCCGGTAATGTGCACATCAGTAACATAGTCATTCAGCCAGTAATCTGGCTTGGTGCTTCCATCATAAGTCTTGGTCCCTCTAGCCAGCTGGAACTTGGACACAGCTGGCTCCCCCATGATCCTGGGACCAAAACAACTTGGTCCGGGTGGGCCCCTCGCTTCTATCTCTTCGGACAGGTAGATCCTGTCCAGCTTGTATCTTGCATCACTTGGCTGCAACATCCACGCTCCCAACCGAGCTGCAACATCTCTTGGGTCGGCGTACCCGGCTTGCTCCATCACCGAGTACCCATCATTGTAGCGGTCCTAGTGCATAGGACCGGGTTGAGCAACTAGGTTGGCCACCACAGCAAGTGCTTCTACCTGAACAACATGCTGAACCGAGTGGGCAGCCTGATGCCGAGATGGGCCATCTCGGTTGCCTCCTTGCCCCTCTTGGTGAACTCGGGCGGCCTGATGGCCAGTACCTGCAGCAATGTGTTTTTCACCGGCCTGCCGCTCTACAGCGTGCTGTTTTCTAGTGACAGCCGGATCGTACACCAAAATCTGCTTATTCCTCCTGGAGTTTACACTCTGAGCTCGCTCACCACCGGGAAGCGGTGAGGAGGCCTGGCCTCCTGATTTCATCCCATGTGACTGAACAACATGAGAGGCACCAGCCCCTGGATTCGCCTTCCGGAAAGCCTCATTCTGCCTACCAGCTTCCAGAACCATCTCATTGAGCCGGTCCTACTGCCTAATCCGAGCCTCACCAGACAAGTTTGGCAACTCGGCAGCAACTGCCTCTGCAGCTCTTAAGTGTTTTGGTAGGAGAGCTATACTTAGGCCTACCAGCCGAGGTCCAACTATCAGATTTGCTAGCAGTTTTACAATCTCTAGCCAGTTCGGCGCCTAGGTTGCGACGAATGATCCCTATCTTGCTAGGATTTCTAGAAAAAAGAGTAAAACCATGGGCTCTATTGTACTCATTATGGTCAAGGTTGAGCTGAATCCTAACCTTTTCCAGTTCCTGGGCTTCCAGGAGCCGGGCCTGGCGCTGCTGCTCGAGCTGCGCCATCAACACCGCCGGATCCGCATCCGTGGCGAGAGGCATGCCCAAATTCTCGACGACACCGGCAGGAGGCACCGGTATCGCAGCCGATGTAGAAGGAGCCTTGTATCCCGGTTGGTTCTGGGGCTTGTCGTAGGGCTTGTGGCTCGGACGAGCAGCCGGCTCGTCGACGACTTCGGGCGCAGTGGCTGCGCCTTTCTCGTCAGCGATAGTCGGGCCAGTCATCATCACCTCCACACTTCCCGCAGAGCAGCCGGTTGGTTGCCCGCGGACGGCGAGAACGGCAGGAGGGTCCGCAGCAACGAGCACCACCTCGGGGTACTCGCGGATGATGGTGGTGGCGACATTCGTGTTAGTCTGTCTTTGTAGTGAAGTCATACCATTAGCCCTTTGGCATAATCCTATGGGTTGGTTCAAGGACCCTCCCTTTTTGTTGACATTTTCAATGATTATCTCCGACAACTTGACTTTGATGCGATGAAAATCTTGCATAAGATCTTCCTGTGAGATTTCCCCCGCCATTTTGTTGGACCAGTCTCGGAGTTTAGAAGGATGATTCATATTATTTGCATCGCGGACAATCCCTTTGAGGTGATGGAGGGCATAGAAGGTGTCGCACCCGGACTTCTAGGGGATACTCACAGTCCGCTAAACAGTAGAGAAATGGCTTACGGGGCATACCGGCACCCGCATCTCAATATGAGCAGGCCAACACGTGAACGTGTGACAACCATTCTCGTACTATTCATCGTCTGCGCAAACCATCCCGTAGAAATTCAGATACTTCCGTTGACGTACTTCAAAACATACACACATGGTACGTCAACGGCATTGGAACAATTGATATCACAACAGATCTCTACGACACAAAAGATTGAAATAAGTTGCAAATAGCTCTCATTAGAGCAGAGATAGCAAATACAATCATCCAGAGGACACATGTCCCAACAATTCATCATTACATCACAGCGGAAGCATTCAACATGTCTGAGTACAGACAAGAACCAAATAGGCCTAAGAGGCCGGAAACGAAAAGACGGAGCTCATCCACGAAGTCTCGGATCCTGCCCGGGTCCGCTATCTACTCGTCAGCAGTCTCGTCAAAATCCACGTAGTAGCCACCATGGTGATCCTCGGAAACGTAGTCTGCGGAAACCACAACCCCAAAGGGGTCAGTACATAAACGTACTGGCAAGCAAGACTCACAGTTCACCAAAGTGTAGCCCGTCAACACCAAGCACAGATGCTTTGGGTTCAACGGATGGAAGGGGATATAAAAGATGCTGCAACTGGCTGCTCT
Source organism: Alopecurus myosuroides (assembly GCA_028641055.1). Lineage (NCBI taxonomy): Eukaryota > Viridiplantae > Streptophyta > Magnoliopsida > Poales > Poaceae > Alopecurus > Alopecurus myosuroides. The sequence goes on along the minus strand of CM054059.1, from coordinate 336,859,816 downwards.
AACCAACTACAGAGTTACTACCACTTCCGGCTAACAGAAAGGAGATAAGATCGCGTATGGTAACCAACTACAACTAACCACCAAACAAACCCATCCTGGATCTCGCCCCTTATCCAAAGAAGCAATCCGAGGATAACTCACACAGTTGAATTAATGATAGTTCAGATTATTGTGTCAATAAGCCTATTACTAGTCAAGTTGTTAAATCATTGGGTGTAAGGTTGTTAATCATTAGGTTTAAGTTGTCCTGAGTACTTGTTAGCCAGTACTTTCACCAAGTAGTCCATAACCGCGGAAAACACGGCTTCTCGAGAAGATTTATCCCTGCAGGGGTGCACCAATTTGGCCGTACACGTAAGAATAACCCACCAGACGGGGGATCAACCCACCAAGCGAGGTACTCAACACAACTCAACTCTTCTTCGCATCAAGCCCAAAGCACCTTGGGCGCACGGCTAATCGAGCCCCGAATAAAAGGGACCCTCATAGCACTCTAAGACCGTGTCCCCCTATATGCCGACTACAAGAGTTCCACCCTGGCCTGGGCTCGCAAAAACATGCATGCGGCAAATGGAAAACACGAACTAAATGAGGCGATTTGGACGAGATGCGAATCGAATCAAATTGAGGGGGGCGCCCATATTCGCTTCCCACATGCGGTTAGTGCGCTCATCATGGATCAGTAGACAAGACCCTTTTCCTAATTAGGGTCGACACTAGCAGGCCTCAAAACCACACAGGGCCTCCTGCCGGTGCCTTATCATCAAATTATTATTAACAATAACATTAGCATGATTCATTGTTTAACATCGAGCCCCCAGAACATAATGGAATAGTAACAGAAAGTAACGGGTAACAGACTCGAGCAAAACAACCCTAAGCATGCTAGTAAGACACGGGCAACAAGCAATGGTTATAGGTATGGAGGTGAGGCAATTTCAGGGTTAAAGGATACATGTGATAGGTTCGTAACAGAAGCAACTATTCATAGGGCTAGCAGAATAGACAACGGAAAGTATCGGTATCCAATGTTGAAAGGAACACAGTGGTTCATGTGAGTGAATACTTTCCTGCAAACCCAGTAGCCTGGTACTGAGCTAACTCCTTAGAAGGGGTGTCGTAAGTATCGTCGGTCTCAATGTCGTCGTGTATCCGAGAAGAAGCAAACAAACAATGCAGAAAGATAAACAATCAATAACATGGATAGGGCAGAAACAGGGGATGATGCATGACCATTTAATTGATGCATAGAAATAAACTAGTTGACAAGATAACATAACATGATTAAATGGACCCACATGCAATTGGATTGCATATGGAAAGCCCATGAATTATGGTTGAATTAATTGTTTTACAACTAATCATCATGTGTAAGTGAATTAGCATGATGCATGGATGAAGAAAACAACAAAATAACAACAATAGAAACAATTGGAAATAAGGTTTAACAAGTTTGGAAATTCATTTATTAAGTTTTCGAATTTTGGTTACTTAAAGGTGTCACACAAGCATTTGTTGTTTTCACCAATTTTAATTGTTCAAAATAGATAACAAAGTTCATATTTGAATAAAACACAAAATTTTAGGTGGATTACATGTTTCACTTGTTGAAAAAGGATTTCAAATAAATTATTTATGAATTAAACAAGTTTAAGCAAGAATTAAATGAATTTAATTCAAACATGATCTTATTTGAATTTTTATTTGTTCAAAACATTGAGTGAAGTTCATATTTGAAAAGGTTATGCTTTTATGGTTTGAAAACATATTTTATATGTCCCAAAAGAATTTAATTTGATCAAGTTATGAATTTAACAATATTAAATGATTTAAACAAGGTTTAAATCATTTCATTTAACCAATTTTAATTATTCAACACATGAAAAAAAAATTATATTTGGAAAGAGGGCTTAATTTTGCATGGAAAACATATTTCATTTGTTGAAATTGGATTTAAAATGAGCAAGTTATTATTTTGGCAATTTTAAATGCAATAAATAAGAAACAATTGTTTTCAGCAATTTAAATTATTCAAAACAGCAAACAAAATTTATATTTGTAAAGTACATGAAAATTTGATTGGAAAACATATTTAGTTTGTTGAATTTGGAATTTTTATGCTCAAGTTATGATTTTTGCAAGTTTAAGTGAATTTAACAAGTTTTCAAATATTGCACCAATTTAAAATATTCAAAACAGTAAACAAATTTTATATTTGGAAAGAACATTTAATTTGGGACAGAAAACATATTTAAAAAGTTAAAATTGGAGTTGGGATGAATTACTTATGCATTTTACAAGATTTGGTGCAAATCTGCCATTTTTAATTCATTAGGGACTTAGGAAAATTAAACAGGGGCCTAAAAAGAATGTTCAGGGACTTATGTGTGATTACTGAGATGTTGCTGTGACCAAAACAATGGAAAAATAAAAAGTTGGTTTTATTGTGGGAGGGGGATTCGAACCCCCCACCTCCTGCTGTGAGTTGGGTGCTGCTAACCAGTGGGGTGTGCTCGAGTTTGTGATAGGAAGGGAAACGGGGGGGGGTTTAACCTTCAGTTGCGGGCTGTTTTAACTGAACATCAAGAGTTCAGGTCGCTGTACCCGACAGAGAATGGACGGAGGCGCTGGAGGCTCGCTGCCCGCTCGCCGGAGGGGGCGCCGTGGGGGGCTGCTGCGAGGGGTGGTGTGGTGCGGCCAAGGGAGAGAGGAGGGGAGCGAGAGGGGAACCGAGGGCCTCACCTCGAGCGCATCAGGAGGAGGTGCAGAATCGGGACGGACAGCAGAGGCTTGGCCGGCGGCATGGGGAGCATGGCGGCGGAGCTGTGGAGCCTCCCGGCCGCTGCCGCGAGGTGGAGGAGGAAGAGGGCGGCCGGGGGGTTCCATTCCCGCCCGCAGCTTGGCCGGAGGGCGACGCCAACGCCGGCGATCGCCGGTGGAAAAGGAGTAAAATTTCGGTTCAGTTTGTGGTGTACAGGGAAAGATACAGAGCAGAGGGGAGAGAGGTGGGAGGAAGAAGATGGCGGCGCTAGCATGGGAGATGGGGCTTCTAGGGCGAGCAGAGGGGGAGGAGGCTAGTTTTATGGAGAGGTGGAGCTCGGTACGGCAGGGCATCAAGGAGGGGTGGGAAGGATCTCACGGTGGGGAATTGGTCGTACAGGAGGATGACGTCGAGGTGGAAGAAAGGGTATCGGGCTGAGAGGGAAAGTGGGCTTGGGGGGAGAGTTGGGCCTGCTGCCTCTCTCTCCCTTTTCTATTTTTGTTTTGTTATTATATTTTTTTTTTGCAGGATTAGAAATAGGAAGAATTTGGTGAGTTTTTGGGTTACTAAAATTTTAGAAAAATTTGTGTTAGTTGACTAGGTCTACAGCAACCACTTGGCAACTTCGATTTTTCAAAATTTTCAAAAGAACTTGCTGTTTGCAAATTAATTCAAATTTGAATCATCTTTATATTAAGTGGTTATTGAAAACAATAATTTAATTAGGGTGGACATATATTTTTAATTGGAAGCAAAAGGTTATGATTGTTGTGTAATTTTCATGGTTTCAAATTGGCTGCTGTTTGGAAAAATGTATTTGAATTTGAGTAACAAATTGGATTAAGTGGATTATTAAAACCACAATTTTAAATAGTTGAACCTTAGGGATTAATGGAAACAAATGATTGATTTGTTTTGCAATTTTCATAACTTTCAAAAGGGTTGTTGTTTTGGAAATTAATTGAATTTGAAAAGGGTTTGGTATTAAGTGAATTTTTGATAGAAACAAAACAACAGTTTTGAAATCACACTTGAATGGAAACAATTGGTTGTTTTTATTTGAAATATGATTTTGGAAATTGTAACATCACAAGGATGAAACAAAAGGTTTGAATTTTGGTTTGAAATTCAAATAGAAAACAAAGGAAAACAAGTGAAAACAGTTGGAAAACAAATGAAAACAGAGGAAAACAAAAGGAAAACAAGCAAAACAAATGCAATGAACATGATGCCATGATGCAAAACGTAAAATAACAGAGAGCAAAACATTCTAATGGCTATTTTTCATACTTGGGATGTTAAAAAACGCCCCCCTTGAAGGAATCACGCCCCGAGATTCCTACTGAGAAAAGAAAAGGTCCGGATACTTCTTGGGAAGATCCTCTTGAACTGTGACACGTGAAACACATCGTGCACATTGGATAGCTTTTCTCGAAGTTCAAAAACGATAGGCATTCCTGGCAACTCTTCTGGAAAGATGTCAGGGAATTTGGAAACCACCGGAACATTTTTGAGTAAAGGGAGAGGTTTTGTATTGAGGGTGTATAGCTGGATAGAACTTGATTCATTTTTAAAGTAGACTATCTGGAATGTGGTGATTCAGGAATGCTTCATCGAAACAACCCCAGGTGATAGGAATGCCAGCTCTCATAGCCTGGTAGTTTTCGAAACAACAGCAACCTTTCTGGCCAGATAGACTTGATATTTGGGCAGTTTTGATTAGACGCCGGTAGAAGAATCAACGGACGAAAAGGATGTTGAGAAGAACAGGATAACGAAGCAACATCGGTAAACACGAGATCAAAAACACTCCTGAGGTACTACGGAAAACCCATCCGGGCTTCTAAAGGATCAATATCTACTGCTTAAGGAATAGAGGATCTGCTTCCGGGGCTTACACGCCTCCGTTCTCAATCGTGAGTAGGCAACATGTTAAATCATGTCACAACCACCTCCATTCCTATGGTCTAGTAGATATAACCATCCTAGAGAAACCAGAATTCGTGAAATCCTAACTTGAAAGTTTAGATGAGAAGGGAAAACAACGTTGCACTTCCTTACCAGAAAAGGGAGGGTGGGTGGGGAAAGAAGAAAAAGAACAGAATTCCTACTCTCACGTTTCATTTTTCCTATATAGCTACAAAATAGTTTCTAGACTCAACTGCGACCAGTAAAAAGGGATCCTACAGGCAGACAGGCTCTGATACCATTTGTCGCACCCGGACTTCTAGGGGATACTCACAGTCCGCTAAACAGTAGAGAAATGGCTTACCGGGCATACCGGCACCCGCATCTCAATATGAGCAGGCCAACACGTGAACGTGTGACAACCATTCTCGTACTATTCATCGTCTGCGCAAACCATCCCGTAGAAATCCAGATACTTCCGTTGACGTACTTCAAAACATACACACATGGTACGTCAACGGCATTGGAACAATTGATATCACAACAGATCTCTACGACACAAAAGATTGAAATAAGTTGCAAATAGCTCTCATTAGAGCAGAGATAGCAAATACAATCATCCAGAGGACACATGTCCCAACAATTCATCATTACATCACAGCGGAAGCATTCAACATGTCTGAGTACAGACAAGAACCAAATAGGCCTAAGAGGCCGGAAACGAAAAGACGGAGCCCATCCACGAAGTCTCGGATCCTGCCCGGGTCCGCTATCTACTCGTCAGCAGTCTCGTCAAACTCCACGTAGTAGCCACCATGGTGATCCTCGGAAACGTAGTCTGCGGAAACCACAACCCCAAAGGGGTCAGTACATAAACGTACTGGCAAGCAAGACTCACAGTTCACCAAAGTGTAGCCCGTCAACACCAAGCACAGATGCTTTGGGTTCAACGGATGGAAGGGGATATAAAAGATGCTGCAACTGGCTGCTCTAACCAACTACAGAGTTACTACCACTTCCGGCTAACAGAAAGGAGATAAGATCGCGTATGGTAACCAACTACAACTAACCACCAAACAAACCCATCCTGGATCTCGCCCCTTATCCAAAGAAGCAATCCGAGGATAACTCACACAGTTGAATTAATGATAGTTCAGATTATTGTGTCAATAAGCCTATTACTAGTCAAGTTGTTAAATCATTGGGTGTAAGGTTGTTAATCATTAGGTTTAAGTTGTCCTGAGTACTTGTTAGCCAGTACTTTCACCAAGTAGTCCATAACCGCGGAAAACACGGCTTCTCGAGAAGATTTATCCCTGCAGGGGTGCACCAATTTGGCCGTACACGTAAGAATAACCCGCCAGACGGGGGATCAACCCACCAAGCGAGGTACTCAACACAACTCAACTCTTCTTCGCATCAAGCCCAAAGCACCTTGGGCGCACGGCTAATCGAGCCCCGAAGAAAAGGGACCCTCATAGCACACTAAGACCGTGTCCCCCTATATGCCGACTACAAGAGTTCCACCCTGGCCTGGGCTCGCAAAAACATGCATGCGGCAAATGGAAAACACGAACTAAATGAGGCGATTTGGACGAGATGCGAATCGAATCAAATTGAGGGGGGCGCCCATACTCGCTTCCCACATGCGGTTAGTGTGCTCATCATGGATCAGTAGACAAGACCCTTTTCCTAATTAGGGTCGACACTAGCAGGCCTCAAAACCACACAGGGCCTCCTGCCGGTGCCTTATCATCAAATTATTATTAACAATAACATTAGCATGATTCATTGTTTAACATCGAGCCCCCAGAACATAATGGAATAGTAACAGAAAGTAACGGGTAACAGACTCGAGCAAAACAACCCTAAGCATGCTAGTAAGACACAAGCAACAAGCAATGGTTATAGGTATGGAGGTGAGGCAATATCAGGGTTAAAGGATACATGTGATAGGTTCGTAACAGAAGCAACTATTCATAGGGCTAGCAGAATAGACAACGGAAAGTATCGGTATCCAATGTTGAAAGGAACACAGTGGTTCATGTGAGTGAATACTTGCCTGCAAACCCAGTAGCCTGGTACTGAGCTAACTCCTTAGAAGGGGTGTCGTAAGTATCGTCGGTCTCAACGTCGTCGTGTATCCGAGAAGAAGCAAACAAACAATGCAGAAAGATAAACAATCAATAACATGGCATAGTGCACAAACAGGGGATGATGCATGACCATTTAATTGATGCATAGAAATAAACTAGTTGACAAGATAACATAACATGATTAAATGGACCCACATGCAATTGGATTGCATATGGAAAGCCCATGAATTATGGTTGAATTAATTGTTTTACAACTAATCATCATGTGTAAGTGAATTAGCATGATGCATGGATGAAGAAAACAACAAAATAACAACAATAGAAACAATTGGAAATAAGGTTTAACAAGTTTGGAAATTCATTTATTAAGTTTTGGAATTTTGGTTACTTAAAGGTGTCACACAAGCATTTGTTGTTTTCACCAATTTTAATTGTTCAAAATAGATAACAAAGTTCATATTTGAATAAAAACACAAAATTTTAGGTGGATTACATGTTTCACTTGTTGAAAAAGGATTTCAAATAAATTATTTATGAATTAAACAAGTTTAAGCAAGAATTAAATGAACTTAATTCAAACATGATCTTATTTGAATTTTTATTTTTAAAACATTGAGTGAAGTTCATATTTCAAAAGGTTATGCTTTTATGGTTTGAAAACATATTTTATACGTCCCAAAAGAATTTAATTTGATCAAGTTATGAATTTAACAATATTAAATGATTTAAACAAGGTTTAAATCATTTAACCAATTTTAATTATTCAACACATGAAACAAATTTTATATTTGGAAAGAGGGTTTAATTTTGCATGGAAAACATATTTCATTTGTTGAAATTGGATTTAAAATGAGCAAGTTATTATTTTGGCAATTTTAAATGCAATGAATAAGAAACAGTTGTTTTCAGCAATTTAAATTATTCAAAACAGCAAACAAAATTTATATTTGGAAAGTACATGAAAAGTTGATTGGAAAACATATTTAGTTTGTTGAATTTGGAATTTTTATGTTCAAGTTATGATTTTTGCAAGTTTAAGTGAATTTAACAAGTTTTCAAATATTGCACCAATTTAAAATATTCAAAACAGTAGACAAATTTTATATTTGGAAAGAACATTTAATTTGGGACAGAAAACATATTTAAAAAGTTAAAATTGGAGTTGGGATGAATTACTTATGCATTTTACAAGATTTGGTGCAAATCTGCCATTTTTAATTCATTAGGGACTTAGGAAAATTAAACAGGGGCCTAAAAAGAATGTTCAGGGACTTATGTGTGATTACTGAGATGTTCCTGTGACCAAAACGATGGAAAAATAAAAAGTTGGTTTTATTGTGGGAGGGGGGATTCGAACCCCCCACCTCCTGCTGTGAGTTGGGTGCTGCTAACCAGTGGGGTGTGCTCGAGTTTGTGATAGGAAGGGAAACGGGGGGGGGGGGGGGGGTTAACCTTCAGTTGCGGGCTGTTTTAACTGAACATCAATAGTTCAGGTCGCTGTACCCGACAGAGAATGGACGGAGGCGCTGGAGGCTCGCTGCCCGCTCGCCGGAGGGGGCGCCGTGGGGGGCTGCTGCGAGGGGTGGTGTGGTGCGGCCAAGGGAGAGAGGAGGGGAGCGAGAGGGGAACCGAGGGCCTCACCTCGAGCGCATCAGGAGGAGGTGCAGAATCGGGACGGACAGCAGAGGCTTGGCCGGCGGCATGGGGAGCATGGCGGCGGAGCTGTGGAGCCTCCCGGCCGCTGCCGCGAGGTGGAGGAGGAAGAGGGCGGCCGGGGGGTTCCATTCCCGCCCGCAGCTTGGCCGGAGGGCGACGCCAACACCGGCGATCGCCGATGGAAAAGGAGTAAAATTTCGGTTCAGTTTGTGGTGTACAGGGAAAGATACAGAGCAGAGGGGAGAGAGGTGGGAGGAAGAAGATGGCGGCGCTAGCATGGGAGATGGGGCTTCTAGGGCGAGCAAAGGGGGAGGAGGCCAGTTTTATGGAGAGGTGGAGCTCGGTACGGCAGGGCATCGAGGAGGGGTGGGAAGGATCTCACGGTGGGGAATTGGTCGTACAGGAGGATGACATCGAGGTGGAAGAAAGGGTATCGGGCTGAGAGGGAAAGTGGGCTTGGGGGGAGAGTTGGGCCTGCTGCCTCTCTCTCCCTTTTCTATTTTTGTTTTGTTATTATATTTTTTTTTTGCAGGATTAGAAATAGGAAGAATTTGGTGAGTTTTTGGGTTACTAAAATTTTAGAAAAATTTGTGTTAGTTGACTAGGTCTACAGCAACCACTTGGCAACTTCGATTTTTCAAAATTTTCAAAAGAACTTGCTGTTTGCAAATTAATTCAAATTTGAATCATCTTTATATTAAGTGGTTATTGAAAACAATAATTTAATTAGTGTGGACATATATTTTAATTGGAAGCAAAAGGTTATGATTGTTGTGTAATTTTCATGGTTTCAAATTGGCTGCTGTTTGGAAAAATGTATTTGAATTTGAGTAACAAATTGGATTAAGTGGATTATTAAAACCACAATTTTAAATAGTTGAACCTTAGGGATTAATGGAAACAAATGATTGATTTGTTTTGCAATTTTCATAACTTTCAAAAGGGTTGTTGTTTTGGAAATTAATTGAATTTGAAAAGGGTTTGGTATTAAGTGAATTTTTGATAGAAACAAAACAACAGTTTTGAAATCACACTTGAATGGAAACAATTGGTTGTTTTTATTTGAAATATGATTTTGGAAATTGTAACATCACAAGGATGAAACAAAAGGTTTGAATTTTGGTTTGAAATTCAAATAGAAAACAAAGGAAAACAAGTGAAAACAGTTGGAAAACAAATGAAAACAGAGGAAAACAAAAGGAAAACAAGCAAAACAAATGCAATGAACATGATGCCATGAGGCAAAACATAAAATAACAGAGAGCAAAACATTCTAATGGCTATTTTTCATACTTGGGATGTTACAGAAGGCCTCCTTCGTGCTCCAAGCCGGCTGCTTGATGCAGGGGAACTCGGTCACGTGCTTGAACCCGTATTTGCCAGTAGCCGGCCTGATACATTCTTGTTTCTTTTCGAATGTGCCTCCATTTTGGGCGTTGCCGTTGAGAGCCTCATCGAGAACACCCCTTATTCTGGTGTAGTCTTTCTTCTTTGTTGTATTCGACGAGTCGAAGTAGTCGGCTAGTGACCACTTTGGGCAAAGCACGATGAGTTTGCAGTATGTGTCCCTGCTCAACACATGCAATCGAATCCAGGATAAGCAATGGATGAAATCTAGAAAAAAAACATTAGCTACGACGGTCGCGAGACTTACTCGGGAAAGACAGGCAAAAGAATGTCCCTCTTGTTCTCACTGTTTCTCAACATGAAGCTCTCGAGGTACTTCACTGCCTTGGTCCGTGAACTTGATCCTTCCTCCAGCTGGCTATCACGCATGTAGTAGGGATCTGCTACCATATCGTACGGGGGTAACTCTCGCTGGATCTGCAGCTGAGCATTGAGCGCGTATAGGCGGACCAAGTTATAGTCCAGCCGTCTCGAGTGAAACAGATTGAAGATATCCTCGTACGCTATGAAGAACAGTCCCGCGGGGTCTTCACGGACGAAGTCCGGGCCCTCTGGCACCTTGACCACGAACGCCGGGTAATTTGGAGACTCTTCTTTAAGAAGGAGGCCCTCTAGCATCACGATAATGTTCTGCAATGTGAGCATTGGTCCAGTTGCCCCGTGTATCTCGTCCGGACCCAGTATCGGTTTCCCAGCTTCATGCAAGCGGGTCAAGCCATCCTTACGGGGTCGTACCACAGCGTCGGCCAAGATCTTAGTAGGCTGGCCCTTTTTAGCAGGTCTCTTCCTAATCTTCTTGCTGGCGGTGGCCTGATCTGCTGCAGGAGCTGGGGGTGCGGGAGCTGGGGGTGCTCGGGGCGACCCTACGACTGTCTTATGCAGTGTGCCAGGGCTGAATACTGTACCCTGCTGGAAGGTCAGGCGCTGTGTGACTTCAGTACGCCTAGGTTGATCGTCGTGACTGCGGAAGACTTCATCGTCACGATCCATATCAGGCATGTACCTATCTTGGCTGTAGCCCGTGTTGAGGTAGGCATCGATGTCGACATTGTCATCGTAATGATAGTCATCGACACCGGCTCCAGCAAGCGGGATGTCCACGTCCTTTGGTGGTGACGGCGGCTGTGATGCCGATGGTTGAGGCACAACTGCATTTGATGATCTTTTGGCCGGTCGCTGCGGCATATTTCCCAACAACACTTGGTGCCTTGTGGTGGCAGCAACCGCCGGTTCCTTCTGGGTGGTGGTGGCGACGACTACCGTTTCCTTCTGAGGGGCGACGGCCTTGGGTGTTGTCTGGAGGGCTCTTTGCTTCGTGGGCCGGACGATCTTATTGAGCGGGGCCATAGGGGATGTGGCGCCGGTGTTGCGCTTGATCATAAGACCCCCCCCCCCAAGACGAATCTGGCTCTTCGGCCATTTCATCACCCAAGTCGTGCAGTCTCCAAGTACCAAGGTGTCCTCCTCGTCGCAGCCTGGAGGTTGAAAGGGGGGGAGGACGTCGCGATACTCCGGCACTACATTGGCCAACTTCACCTTCATCACGTTCTCGTCCATTTGAGAGTGGTGCATAGTGCGTTCCCCGGGTTGTATAATAGTGCCGGTAGCAACATCCACCAATTCTCCGTCGGGCACCACGCGATGCAGGAGTACGCAAGGTTCGTCCTGTTGGGCAACATATCTGGCAACATGAGATGGCAGTGATCTTGAGAAGGCGTAGTTAGATCACGACTAACTAATTAGTTACCTTGGTGACGGCGTCGAGCTCGGCGGGTGTCGAGACAAGGGCGACGGTGCCGGCGGCCGGCCCATCATTCTTCGGCATTGCTGGGGAAGGGGGCGCCGATGCGACCAGAAGGAGCGGCGCCGGCGTCTGGGGGGTCACCTGTTGTGGCGGCACTTGCTGGTTCATGCTTGAGTTGCTGCCGACGAAGGTGGGCAGATGGATCGGTCCAATTTGACCCCCTGCATTCCAAGAAGCTATCCCCTCCATCAGCCCAGCGGGGATGACTTCCTTGAGCCTCTGATCCACTAATCTATTAAGCGTGTCGGGGTCCACCTCTCTGCTCTCGAGTTTCTTCTCTAGAGCCGCCATCTTCTTCTTCAGCTCCTCGACCTCCTCATCATCCTTAGTCGATGTCGTCTTCCTCTTCTTTCTCGACGACTTGGCATCTGATGCGTAGTACTCGGCTACCTTCATGTTTAGCCCAAAGCCGGAGATACGGCCAGCTGACGCGGGTGGGGCATCCAACGGCCTTTTCTTGTATGCGTTCGTCGCCCTGTTGAAAGGCGTGTCCCACCGACCCGTCGACCCTTCGGACGAGTGGTCAGATTTCCGCAACTCCCTCTCCTTCGGACGAAAGGAAATTAAGGTGAGCCCATTTGGCTTCATTATCTAATTATTAGAACAATGCAATATACATGTACTTGAGATATATGTGTCATTACCAAATGTTTCTCGAATTCCTTCATGTCCTGGTCTTTCGTGACGAATTCCCCCGTCTTCCAGTCTAAGAAGTACCGGGACCGGACAAAGTTCCTAACTTGTATATCCGTGATTTTGTGCCAGGGGTTATCTTTTCCGAGACGTTCCATCTCGCGGTCCTCCTTCTCCCAAACGGGCTGTTTTCCTCGGTAACCACCGCTTCCGCAATGTTGGACCCCTATGTTTTGTTCTTGCATATCCTGCCCCCATTTTGTCCATTTTTTACACTCCTCGGTGTTCATGTACGCCTTCAGTATGTCGAAATCTTCTTTCACGAGCGTCGGGTCTTTGCGACTGATCTCCTCCCAGCTTTTACCTTTCGCGATCTTCTTCTTCACCCGGGATTTCCAGCTGCTCAACGCGGTGCTCATCTTCGTGATGGCTAAAGAGTCCACCCTTTTGTTGAACGGCTCCGGGAACGTGTATCGCTGGTGAAGCTTCTTCAGGAGGATTTCGACCAAAGCCTTGTTTTCGCTGCTTCTAAGGTCCGTCGTGTTGATCGACATGCTTTCCCGCATGATGCACCCTAGCTGCATGCCGTACCCTGAGGAAACCGCTCGAGGCGCCAATGGTAGGCCACTTGGCGAGACCTCGGTGATTGTATCAGTGACGTTCGCGAGCACTTGCGGCGTACGATCCTTCCTTGGCGCCCGAGGCTTCTTTTTCTTCTCATCGGTCGTCGGGGCGGCGTCGCCGCTACCACCAGCCGCCGTGCGGTCAGTGTCGCCACCATCGGTGCTGTCATCAACCTCTTCCTCCAAGTGCCCCCAATCAACATTAGCGCTGTCCTCCCGGCCCTCTTCCTCAATGCCGGTTGCAGCGTGGGTATCCCAGCCCTCTTCCTCGGCACCGGCTTCGGGCACGGACCCGTGCTTGGAAGTGCCAGACATGTTTCTATAATAACATTCAAATTTGAGTTTTTGAGTTGGATTTCAAATTATTCAATATAAACTACTTCGCTTTGCATGATTACATGTGTGCTACAAGGGTACACAAGTACCACCAGAACATTAGAACAACAAGCCACTCTATTTATTCAGTATATCAGGTACTCTGCTTTTCTAGCCACTAACTTGTTTATTATCATTTCTCCCCAACGTACTCTATGATACCCCTAGCTGTAATATGCTCTGGACTTCGAGCCGATGAATTCTCTCTAGAGAATAACTGCCCCTGTTTAATAATTTCCTAAGTTCACTGACACGATTCTAGAGTAATTAATTCTTCCTGATTAACATTCTAGCATGTTTAGGCTTAGTTATTTTTTGCCTATGCTGCCTATAGAAACTATTAGCATGTTTCAATTGTCTCCAGATTAGTAGGTTTTCAGTTACCAGGTTTGGCATTTGGAAGAAACTATTCGACTCTAGGCATTTTACCAGTTTGCTGGCAGGAGCATTTCGACATGCAGCATGCTCCACCAAACATCACCTATCTCTCAGACCAGGGGCAATCTCCCCTTGACAGGTTGACTTGGATGAGTCTTGCTGCTGGGGTACATGGATCAACATGAGTCAACATCACATCTTGTAGCAATTTTTGTTCTCATTTCCACCTTGGAGGGCAGGGGTTCCGTTCTGACACTGTTCTAGTATCGCACGAAAATAATGCCTTATGTGCTGCACAAGCATGGGATGTACCTTGTTTCTATGTTTGTCGATTGATATAACATCACTGTTACTGACTATAAAAAGGAGTGTTATTGTTGTGCTCATAATTTTCAGAAAAAATAGCCTACTTCCTCACGTTATGAAGCATTATCGCTGATATTACGATCGAGCTTATAGTTATCTAATACACTGGCAAGATTACATGGACCTTCCTTCCTGCACGGATACACTGGCTAGTGACTAGTGAATAAGTTGGCAAGCAGAGAGTATCGTGCATTGTGTATGTAAAGGCCATGTCCACAAAAGCCGATTAGTTCAGCTCTGAAATCTGAATTAATGCGCACAGATTAACTTATAACTAATAGAAGGAGCTTAAACGTGCAATTGCATGACTGTGAGCTTAGGAAAAAATAGTACTGCTTAAACATGCTGCACTGATCAAGTGATAATGCATTTTGAATTTACTGGCTCCTGGCAGAAAGATGCTGCCAGTACCAAAACACTTGCTTTTGACGGTTGGTGTATCGCACTATACACTGTTGCACTCTCGAAGGCACAAATTGTACTACGAGATCATGTTAAGCAGGCCGTTCCATCAACCTGGGAACCTGCTGCTTTGGCAAGGTTAGAACCATATCTGATTCCAAAACTTCCAACAACCATGTGTCATTTGAAAATAACATAAGTTTTTGTGTTTTACTTCTTTAATAAAGTCCTAATAGCGTCTAGTTTTAACTGCCATTTTTCTGGACTGATGGGTGGATAAGCAGAGAACCCACACCTTGCAAAGCTGTCATACAGTGCCATTTTTAGTTCTTGCAAAATTAATGTGACCACTTGTATCAGTAGTATCAGTTTGCTTTGCTACAGTCAGATTCCTAAGCATGCACCATTGGATCCACTTGTATCAGTAGTATCAGTCTGACTGTTGCTTTGCTACAGTCAGATTTACCTTGCAGGTTCATTAAAAAATTTGGGACACATATAGTTGTTGGTGTAAAAATGGGAGGGAAGGATGTAATTTATTTGAAGCAACAATATTCATCAAGCTTACAAGCTGTTGATGTTCAAAAACATTCCCCTAGCCTCTGCATATTTTCTAGTCAACATTATAATCTTATTTATATTTATTGGTTGTGATTGTCTCAGGACTTGGTAATGATGCCTAAACGAAGAGGTGGAATGGATAAAGATATGATTTCTCACAACGAGTGGCTGAATAGTGTTCAAGCAGAACCTGATGTTATCTCAATGTCTTTTATACCTATTACTTCACTGTTGAATGGTGTTCCTGGAAGTGGATTTCTGAATCATGCAATCAATTTATACCTTCGTTGTAAGTACAAATTCTCACCCTTTCAAGCTACTGGATAATTTATCCATCTCTCAGTTCTCAACCAATAAATATGATACAGTGAAAGTTTAAACTGCATACTAATTAATACTAATATTAAGAAAAATTTGGATCTTCAGCACTAGTACTTTAGTTGTGTGTCAATTGTAATTATTACAGAACAAGGTTACTACTATGTTGTTCTCGTTTTTTTTTGGCCCTACAACATACTTATAATCGGTTTATAGTTCATAGTAGTGTCTAAAGTTAGAACACAGAAAATAACTATCCTTCTTCTCTATATATTGTTGGGTGTAAGTTTTCTGTAGGCTATTTAGGCTATTCACTGACACTTGCACAGAGTAAACGTGTGCATGACAGGGAAACAAGATAGCCTGCACTTGATGGGTCGATCACTCCATTAAATTATGGTTGCTCAACTCATGCTGAATTAATTCAAGATTTATTAGGGAGAGTGATAGTTTCCTAGCTCAGGTTGTCATTTTTACCAATTCTACATACCATTGCTAATTTACTAAGTATAATAGAAAAACTAATAAGTATAAAATTCATAGAAAATTTGGGCATGACCTTTGCTAATTTTCCTATGTCTAAGAGTGCCAGAAATTCGCTCGGAAGAAAATGAATCAACTTCCTCGCGAAACATTGGCATCTCAAAAAGAAAAAACCTGCACAAAAAACCTACCAGCACATATATTTCCTTGACTGATGGAATCCAACAGTCTAGCTGATTTAAAAAGCTGGACAACAAGTACCAACTTTAGCACGCCTTGTTCCAGGTTGCTCTTAATTCATGTCACTCTCTCAACACAAAGCTCCAGGTTACAATGAATTCAACTAGACCTCATCTGCTACATGCGTACCTATCTAATAAATCAACTAAAGTGCAGCTAGCAAATTGCCAAAGATACCAAATTTGCATTCTGCTTGTAAAAGAATTCACTGATTGGTGATGAATACAGCTACAGGGGTTAGCTGCTAGGTATATCGCCCCTCTGGTGCTTTCAAAAGTCAGTAGTCCTGAAATCGACGGTCGTAATGTTGGGAAGCTCTGAGGGAACTGGAGATGGATGCTCGAGATTTGGGATGTTCTCAGAGGTGTGCAAACGAGAGGAGGCTGGATCCATCCCCGTTTCGAGCATTGAGAGGGAGAAGAGGGGGCTTACCTGCCCTGTAGGTGGAAGGCGTCGAGGAAGACGGTGTTGAGCGGCCGCGGCGATGGCTCCCTGCTCCTTCTCTCGCTGACGGTGGCGACGGCGAGGTACTGCTCCCGGATCCTTCTCTCGCTGGCGATGGAGATGGCGACGGTGAGGTACTGCTCCCCGCTCCTTCTCTCGCTGGCGATGGCGATGGCGACGGTGAGGTACCGCTCCCTGCTCCTGGTCCCTGCTCCTTCTCTCTGACGGCGAACGGCAATGGCGCGACGGCGGATCGCGAGACAGGGGGCGCGAGACAGCACTTCGAGATTTCGATCTATGGCAACTGTACTGGAAGACAGCGCGCGTGGGACCACATGTCATAGACAGGAACCAAATTTTGTGGCGCACCGACAGGGGGATGCGCCATAGAATTGTGTTGTGTGGGCAGATTTGCGGGGCCACATGTAATAGACATGAAGGAATTTCTATGGCGCATCACTGTGGAGATGCGCCACAGAATTTAGAGAATTCTATGGCGCACCGTGCACGACCGTGCGCCATAGAATTGTGTGTAAAAATAAATAAAACGAGAACACTTTGTATGTTGACAAATGTGTGTTAATAGCCTATTGGTTTGGCTGTGAGTTAAAAAACCCTGGACTCATGGGTTCAAATCCTGGTGTTGCCCCACCTTTTTTTAATATTTTATTTAATTAGTTATAATTAAAGAAAGAAAGAAAACAGGAAATTACAATTACAAAAATAAAACACACATTTAATATTAGAATATATTTTTATATAACGTCTGACACACATATGGTTGTCTAACATACACATGCGCATATATACATAATAAAGTCTTTTTCGTCTCGGTTTCGATCTAGCTTAATTAGCGTCTCTTGCCCTTTTGTTGGCGACTGAATACTTTATGCTGGCCACCTTGAGATTTCTTCGCGTGAACGGACAACCGTGGGTAGGTAGGGATGTCTTCCTTCTTACTTTACCAGTAGTAGGCATGTCGAAGTGCTTGTCGAACTCCTCCTCGATCTTCGGATCACCGTTCTTGTCCAAGTCTTCCTCGTTGGCGTCTCCTTCCATTCCGATGATGCTCCTCTTGCCCCTCCTCACGACAACACGGCTAGGCCTTGACGGGTCGGTGATGAAGAAGCATTGGTCAACTTGGCTAGCGAGTACCCATGGCTCATTTTTTGCGGATGCGTTCTTCGATTTGGCATCGGGTATAACTATTGTGGTGAAATACCGTCCTTCTTTCTTGACATTCTTGGCCCATCTCACACGGAACATTGGCACCACCGTCTCTCCGCAGTAGTTGAGCTCCCATATCTCCTTGATCTTTCCGAAGTATCTTTCTTCCACATTAGTCTCGGCATCGCCATATGATAGCATAGTTACTCCTGAGTTTTGATTTTCGCTACTCATGTCCTTGTCCTCGGTGGAGAATCTGTAACCGGAGATGTCGTACCCCTGATAGGTCCTTACGTTCTGCCCGGGGCCCTGTGATAAGATGTATATGAGTTTTTCATCTTCCGTAGAAGGCATTTTTCTCCGTGCTTCAATCAGTTGACTTTGCTTGAACCAACGCGTGAAGCCGGAGTTGTGCTCTTTGGTTACGTCTCCCATCTTCCTCGGCCCGCCCATTTCAATATAATTCTGATTGATTAACCTTTTGTGCTCTTCCACGAAAGGCTCGATCAATTTTAAGTGTTGTAGCGCGACCTGGTGAGCCCTTTCAAAGTCGTCGCGTCGGTTTTGAATGCCTACATGGACGTCGCGGCAGCCCTCGCGGTGACCGACTCCGTTGAGCCTGCCAAGGTGCGTCCTGGTGGACAAACCGACATCCTGGTCGTCTTTGGTGCTTAGGTAATTGTCGCAGAAAGAGATGCACTCGTTGTTTAGAAATCCTTTGGCCATGCTTGCGTCTGGACGGGCCCTATTGCGAACGTATCCTTTCAGGACACCATTCTGCCTTTCCATCGGCATCATGTAGTGCAGGAACGTCGGGCCGAGATGCCTAATGTCATCAACGACATGGAGAAGGAGATGTACACATATATCACAGAATGCCGGCGGGAAGCAAATCTCGAGCTCGCATAGTATCACCACGATCTCATCCTGTAGCATCTTGAGCTGCCTCACGCCGATCGATTTCCGGGTGATAACGTCGAAAAAGTTGCAAAGGCCAAACAACGTATCACGGACATGCTCGTCCATTATCCCTCGGATCGCAACGGGAAGTATCTGCGTCATGAGCACATGACAATCGTGAGACTTCATCCCGATGAACCTCTTCTTCGCTAAGTCCAGATATCTGCTTATACTCCCTGAGTATCCGTGAGGAACTTTGACTTCTAGGAGGCACCTGAAAAACTGCTCAAGCTCCAGCGGACTCAATGTGAAGCAGGCAGCGGGAAGCACCACGGTGTTCTTCTTAGCCTTTTTGCGGGGAGGACGTTGAGTCCCTTCCGTCTTATCCTCATCGTCATCATCATCATCACTATCGGCGGGGACCTGTAGATTTTTCCTAATGCCAAAATGTTTTAGATCGTATCTTGCTTTCGGCCCATACTTGGACTTTTCCGAATTGCAAATAGTGCCAAGCAGACTCTCCGTAACGTTCTTCGTAATGTGCATCACATCAAGGCTATGAGGCGTGTGGAGGACCGGCCAGTACTCCAAGTCGTGGAAAACAGACCTCGCTTTCCATACACCCAGCAGCGGCTCTGGCCTTGGTCGCTTCTTTCCCTGCGAAGGGCACTCGTCCCAATTTTTCAGAAGCTCGTCGATTTCTTCGCCGCTCCTCGTGCGCGGGGCTCCATCGGGCTCGTCTTTACCATTGAAGAACTCACCGCGTTTTCTCCACGGGTGATCCAGGCGAAGCCACCTTCAAGCCCCTGGGTACACGGTTTTCGAAGACCCAGGATCCCTTGGTAGCTGGAGATGCGGGGTCCCGTCCATGCACTTCACGCAGCCGCAGAATCCGTGGCCGACCTGGGCAGATACATACGCGTAACCAGGATAGTCTGTGACCGTCGTGAGCAACGTGGCTCTCGTATGGAAATAATCTCTAGTGTACGCATCCCACGTACGGGGTGGCGTCTTCCACAACGTGTCTAACTCGTCTTTCAGCAGCCCGAGATACAAATGCATGTCGACACCTGGTTGTTTTGGCCCCTGGATGAGAATACTTAAGTGTATGTACTTTTGCTTGGTGCACATCCACGGGGGTAGGTTGTAAGGCCATACAAACACGGGCCAGCTGCTATGTGTGCTACTCTGGTTGCCGAACGGATTGAGTCCATCGGTGCTCATACCCAGCCTGACGTTCCTCGCGTCGCCCCCAAAACTCGGGAAAGCTATGTCCAATGCTTCCCACTGGGCAGCGTCTGCAGGATGTGTCATGATATAGCCCTTCTCCGGATCTTCTTCCAGCTTCTCCCTTTTCGCGTGCCATTGCATGAGCTTTGCTTCCTTAGGGTCCACGTAGTACCGTTGAAGACGGGGAGTGATAGGAAAGTACCATACCACTTTTCGAGGAATTTTCTTGTTGTTGGTTCCACACTTGTATCGTCCGTGGCCGCACTTCGGACATGTGGTTGTGTCCTTGTACTCCCCCCCCCCCCCCCGATAAATTACACAATCATTGATGCATGCGTGAAATTTTTCGTGAGGTAGGTCAAGAGGGCACACGACTTTCTTAGCCTCGTTGATACTGCTTGGCAATGTGTTCCCCTCGGGAAGGCGATCGTGCCAGAATTTCAAGTTCTTGCTGAAACTCGAGTCGGTCCATTTGTTTTGCGTCTTCATCTTCAGAGCAGCAAGCGTTACATGCAACCGCGTATCCTCGGGGCGGCACCCAGGAAACAACGGAGTCACCCCGTCTATCTCCATTTGCGCCAGCTTGGCTTTCTCCCTAGCTGCAGTTATGTCGTTGCTCGTCTCCTTAAGCAGCAGATCCTGAACATGAGAGTCCCGCAAGGCCAAAATTAGCGGGGTCTCCGTGTTCACGCCTTCATCGTCATGTCGATCTTCTCCGCCGACATATCCTTCGTCATGATGATCTTCTTCGCCGTCATTTCCTTCGTCACCTCGCTCGCCCTCTTCTTCGTGCACAACTTTTGCTGCCGGCGGTGCCACGTGGTTGCGGTCGTCAAAGAAACCGCGTCTGAGAAGGTGCTCCTCCAATTGTCCGGAATCAGGGTCAATCCAGCGCACGAGTTTGCATGATCGACACGGACATCTTATCTGCCGCCTGTTGCACCGAATCATGTCCGCATTCGCGTCTTTCTTGTATCTAGCGATTCGAGCAGAGCTCATTTCTAGTACCATGGTTTCCTGCACAGACACATAGAGAGCAGAAAATTACAACCACAACATGCATAGTAGCCGGAAAAATTCGCATGACCTCTCCTATAAGTAGGACATATGGGGTGCCAAAGTTTGCCGAAATGGAAGTGAATCAACATTTCGGCAAACATCCATGCACCATGACCACCCCCGCGCGCGACAATCGGTCCACCTGCACATGCATGACAAGCACCCATACACATCGATCGATGGCCACACGAGACATGCACATCCAACTATACTCACCTAGTAGATTCGATACCGAGACGCGAAAAGAGTGAGGAGAGGGAGGGACCGGAGTATAGATGGAGGTAATTAGCCCCCCCCCCCCCCAACAACAAGAAACTTCACCAACAATTATACATCGAATAAATAGGTTCACCTACCAAAAAAGGAGAATTAAATGTGTAAAATTGGAGTGGAGAGAAGGGGGAGGCGAGTGAGGAATATACACTTGGAATGAAATGAGTGGGGGGAGAGAGAGGGGGCTGCCATCTTTATGTGCATAGTGCACCTATTCTGTGGCGCACCTGTACACAATTCTGTGGCGCACTGCTCTGCTGCGCCACAGAAAAGCCACATTCTGTGGCGCATGGCTACACATGCGCCACAGAATATGGTTTTTCTGTGGCGCAGCAGAGTAGTGCGCCACAGAAATACCATATTCTGTGGCGCACCATGGAGACTGCGCCATAAAAATACGTGTACTGACACCCAGACCAATGATTGGCGTGGGCCCCACCAAATTTCTGTGGCGCACAAGGAAGACATGCGCCACAGAATTAGAAATTTCTGTGGCGCACCGCGGGCCGTGCGCCACAAAATTTTATTTCTATGGTGCACGCCTTCTTGGTGCGCCACAGATGCTGTTCCATACAAAGGCATATTTCTACTAGTGAGCAGAGGCTCGTCGTCGTCGATCCCGATCGCCACGGCTCCCGATATTCTACGTCGAGGAAGAATACGGTGATGCGGTTCCATTCCCATCCCTGGAGTTCCTTCTCATCAACTACGTACTCTGCTCCAGGAGCTCCCATCTCCGGCCATGGGGTCGAGGTGGTGGGGTGAAACAGAGGTAGAGGAAGGAGATTGCGGCGGCTGGGGAAGGGAGAGGCAAGGGTTCGGGGCAAGGAGGATTGGCTTTATGGAGGGGAACGAAAAGGGGGGAGGGGACCGGGAGGTGGTGCCGTGGTGGTGGTAGTTTGGGGAGGGGTCACACACTCCTCGTGCTCACCCGTGAAGAAGACCACAAGAAGAGCGCATGGATGGCTGGGTGTTGCGCTCGGTCGGGTCCAGGTTCTTAGGCCTGACCTGGTAGTACGGCTTGGCTGCCCTCCAAACGTTTTATTTTTCTTTCTTTTGTTTTATTATTTTCAGAAAAAAGAGGGTTGGGAAAAAATAGAAGAGCTCAAACAAAATAGAATTATTTTTACGATTAAAATTATTTAGGAATAAAATTATATGTTGCCGAATGAGGTGCGATCCAAAATGCCATGATGCAAAAAAAAGAAAAACAAACAATTTCTAATTTGGGGAAAATCCCGGGTGTTACAGACGACAACACTAACAATGGATTGCGCCCTCGCAATCCGCCAACGCCAAGAGAGGAAAAAACCGGACTATCGAGTCTTCGGTCACCTTGTGGATCTTCTCGACACCACTAACAAGAGATGATTGCTCCGGATAAACGAAATTAGAAGCCGAGGTCTTAGAAGATAAAATCGCCTCTAATTTCACAGGAAGTAGCGAGAATCACACGGGTTCCACCGGTTCAACGTACAAGAGAGAATAACAAGGGTGTTGTTAGGGTGATCAATTCATCCAACACTCGGACTATTAACTCTTTACCTAAATAGGGGAAGCATGCAACCCAACTCTCGGAATGTCAGACTGGAGATCTTGAAGGGAGATGTTCGCGAAGCTTCGTTTGGATAAAAGTAGGATGTCATTGTCTTGGAAATTTTAAAGCATCCGATAAGGCGTGGAGAAAATCCAAAAAAACCACAGGAAGTACACGTGAAAGCAAGTGTAAGAAAAGTTTTAATGATTAGGGTTTACAGTGGTTCCATCGGCATGAACAACACATGCTCAAGGTATACTCCAACTTCACCAATGTTCATCCATCTCATTGACTTCTAGATACGTCATGGATATCCTTAGAGTTACACCGAAAACAACGATAGTGTAGCTTTGAGAGGACAAGGTACCCATGAAAACGGACGAATGAAAAATCACGAGAACAAAGGAATGAGTTAAGCAAATACAAGGAAGATCAGCAGCACAATCAAATAGTATTTTCTTCAAATTCTTCTTCCCAACACAACTGACAAGAAGTCTTGTTCACATCGATGACGATGTCCTTTGTTGAGAACTCACGAAGATCGAACCTATTAGGTTAGAAGGCAAAGAGAACGTCCAACCCACGTAGAAGCTTATGACTTTGAAAGATAGATGAGAGAGGAGACGCCAGAACAAATAAGGTAAGAGGAGAAGAAGAGTAGAGATGAGGAGCAAATAAGAATCCTATTGAGATTTTTTTTAAATAGGTTTAGCACAAATAGTTTTGACGCACTAGAAACACGGCCGTTAGCGAGGTTATCCTACAGGCTTTGCGGACATGTTGCTTCGATAACCATTCGTATCGGAACAACATTGGGAATCGGAACCATGCTCTAATACCATTTGTGACGCCCCTGGATCGGGTACTATGGGGATTTCAGCGTTCCCACCAAAATCCACATAGTATCTGATCCCGAGTTGTCATTTCTGATACCATTACAACAGTTCACGAATAATTCGCAACAACAACAGAAGATAAATACAACACGACTCCACCGAGTCGATAATATAACTGATACAATACAAAGATCCAGATAACAGCAGAAAAAAACAATATCCGACTACGGATAAGATACAAATTGGACTAAGAGTCCTGAAGATAAGCGATGGCGTCCAATCCCTGCCCACGCCAAGCCAGAGGGATTCCCAAGCTAACTTCGTCCAACTTCAAACCTGTCGAATGCATTGTGAATACAACCCCGAATAATGGGGTCGGTACTTTGAATGTACCAATAAGCGGCAAGCAATACTCAGAAGATACCAGTGCAAACAGTCATCACAAGATACAAATACTTTTGGTACAAAGGAAAAAGGTTATTGTAATGAAGCGGCAGCGGGCGGCACTAAGCAGTCTATGGAGACGCGCTACAACTCTCATTTATTAGAAAGAGATGAGAGAGCACGACAAAACCAACTACAACTACTCACCAAGAACAATACACATCCAGGATTTACCCCCCTCAACCAATGCCATGAGGTAACCCGAGGAAAAACTCACACATGTTGAAATAGTAATATCGTTATCGCACAGGTTAACAAATATCATCAGGTCTAAGTTATATGATTCTTGTAAGCCAGTACTTTCTCCAAGATCGTCACATAAGAGCGGACGATACGCCTTCTCAAAATGATTTAACCCTGCAGGGATGCACTACTGTAGCCACACGCACCTAGACTGTCGCGAGACTGTCGGCACAACACTTCACCTTACCACAAACAAGTCCAGGGAGCCACCTAGCTAGGTTGATCCGCATTGAGAGTTGGGCCGATGGTTCGAAGCGGACCCAACCGTTTGCGTCTACGCGCAAAGCGAATCAAACCTGACCGGAACTGTCTGATTCACGTCATACCGCGAAAACGTATGTAATTGTACCGCGGAAACGTATATAATTGTACGCACATCGATAACATACCATCATCATCCTCAACATCGTTGTCGTCATACCTGCAGAACTGGTGATGTGCGTACCCAAATGGAAAGCGAACTAAGTTGTGGCATCCTGGACAAGAGTGTAGCGGAGCTAATAGGTTGCGGGGAGTCCCATTACGTCCCACAATGTGCTTAGTGCGCTCATTCTTGGATCAGCGGACAAGAACTTTTTCCTAAGACGACACCAGAGGGACCAAAAGCCTCGAGGTCCTCCTGCCGGTGCCTTAACTCGAATTCAATTTGTTATTGCCCCAAGCATTAAGATCATTTTGAATTAAGTTGAACCAACCTATCATACTAGTCAGATGACAAAGAACAAAACTCGCCAAAGAATCTAAGAATGCGCTACGACTCGCGAGGCAAACAACAAAACAAACATGTCATAGGAGGTGGGGATGAGGCTATATCATGGCTGTAAGGTAAACATATGATAGGATTGAGACACAAGCATCGAATCATAAAGCAAGAATAAAGACAACGGAAAGCATCCGTAACAAGCGAGGAACGACAGACATATGTAGAAAGTGAGTAAATTTTGCCTGGAATCCAGTTTGTAGGGGTAGCAGAACTTGTCGTTGCTCACATCATCTCAACGTCCTATCCGCGAAGAAGCAAAGCACTAAAACAAGACAAAGATGCAACACTTACTACTACGGAAAAATATCCAGCATGGTCAAGATGTGGATGCATGACATGTAGGACGCAACTAAACCTAAGCGGAATCGTAATCTCAACAATTAAATTAGAAGGTTCAAGTTATTTAGCTAGCCATCAAACTAAATGTTGATTAACATGGAGAACAAGATATAGATGAGCTACATAATTTAAATGGAACCGGGACAATATAATTTAAATACCCCGACACATTCCATGTTTGTTATTTAGGTGCACATGCATAACACTACTAAAATGCAAGATACAATATGCAAACATGAGCATGGGTGACAAATTAATGTTACTTGCATTTTTCTGATATTCTAGACATAAACTATGTGTTATTTCGATTAATAAAACAAGAGTTATGAAATTAACAATATGGGATATTATAGACAAAATAAATAAAACGAGGCAGAGAGGGAAATGTGCTGGAACTATGACTCAAACTTGAGTCTTCCAGCGAGTGAAAATAGTCAGAGCCACTGGGCTAGCTTCGAGATGCTAGCTTACTAGGCTCTGAATTTGTAAGATTGTAATTATATATATGTAACTGGAAAAACTCAAAATAAAAGTGTTCTGCGTCCGAGGGGAATTGAACTCGGGTCTCCCCACCGGATCGGATCAAGGGGATAGCCAACGGGCTAGCTGTGTATTGATGTTTTGTTCTAGAACAACCTGTGCAACAAGGGAAATAAATGCTAACTGAAAGTGAATGTTCAGGTTCAGAGGAACGGCGACATAGGTAAAATAGAAGAATAAAATTGGGTCGAGGCAGTGGGGATTCGATCTCTGGACTCCCAAGAGATGGAACGGAAGGGTTGCCACTGGGCTAGGAACAGATTGGTGCTCAATCTTGGGCGGGACAGAAGATGTACTGTCTCTACACGAACGGAAAAATCTGACGAAACTGAAGAATAGATACTGGTACTACACGGGACGGATACAGATAGATCCGCCGGTGGCTACGTGAAGCGGAACGACGGTGCTGCTCGACGGCGAGCACCCATATCAAAGGGAGAGTAAGGGAGCCGAGTCCCAGAGAGGTGCTCACCGTGGGAGAGTTCTGGGAAGGAGGGGACCGGCCCGGGAGAACCTTTTGCAGACGAGGTGGATGAAGCAGAGGCTCGTCGTGGCCTCAAGAACTTGACGTCGTCATCGATCCCGATCGCTACGACTCTCGATATTCTGCGTCGAGGAAGAAGACGGTGATGCGGTTCCATTCCCATCCCTGGAGGTCCTTCTCGTCAACTACGGACTCTGCTCCGGGAGATCCCATCTCCAGTCATGGGGTCGAGGTGGTGGGGTGAAACAGAGGTAGAGGAAGGAGATGGTGGCGGCTGGGGAAAGGAGAGGCTAGGGTTCGGGGAAAGGAGGGTTGGATTTATGGAGGGGAGAGAAAAGGAGGGGAGGGGACCGGGAGGTGGTGTCGTGGTGGTGGTGGTTTGGGGGAGGGGTCACGCACTCCTCGTGCTCACCCGTGAAGAAGACGACAAGAGGAGCGCATGGATGGCTGGGTGTTGCGCTCGGTCGGGTCCAGGTGCTTGGGCCTGGCCTGGTAGTACGGCTTGGCTGTCCTCCTAACGTTTTTTTTCTCTCTTTTGTTTTATTATTTTTAGAAAAAAGAGGGTTGGGAAAAAATAGAAGAGCTCAAAGAAAATAGAATTATTTTTATGAATAAAATTATTTAGGAAGAAAATTATATGTTGCCGAATGAGGTGCAATGCAAAATTCCATGATGCGGAAAAAAAAAACCAATTTCTAATTTGGGGAAAACCCCGGGTGTTACATGAACGTCGCAAAACATGTCAAAAGCACCACAGTGGTAGCAACTGAGAAGTCGACCTTCCAAGCCATAAAAGAGCTGAACAGGGCAGAGACATCTGAAGGATACTCTTGAACTAAATTAACCTTCCTCGGGAGGAAGGAGTCATACAGCTCACACTTGAATCCCATGCCATTCAACGCTTCCATGTCCTCAGCATTTTCAAACTTTTACCAGGAAAGTCCCAGCAATGCAGTTGTCCAGGGTAAAGAACTTTGTATGGCCCAGATGTACTTTATAGATGAACTACCATGTACGTTAGGAGTCTAAGGATATACTTCATGGCATAGTTAGCTGAACTTCGTGTTTAACAAGGAATATACTCTTTAGTCGAACTTCCGCGTATGTCAGAAATCTAACAATACAAGGGATATACTATTTTCAATTTATTCTTAGAAAGAACATGCATGAAAACTAAACCACACCGTGTACGTTTATTGTATACTCTTCTATACTTCGAGCTTGAACCAGCCTCTAACTTTTAGTCGGACTACCATGTACGTCGGTAGTTTAAAAATATACGTTGATGGTATTCTTGGAAGGAACATGCATGGAATCTAAACAATCTTGTGTACGTCGGCGGTATCATTGACTGAACTTCGGGGTGATCCCTGCATGTCCTTTATAGCTGGACTACCATGTACGTCAGTAGGCTAAGAATATACGTCAATGGCATAGTCAGCTGAACTTCGCGCTTAACCAGGAATATACTCTTTAGTCGAACTTCCGCGTACGTCAGAAGTCTAACAATATAAGAGATATATTATTATCAATTTATTCTTAGAAGGAACGGGCATGAGAACTAAACCACACCGTGTACTTGTATGGTATACTCTACTTCGAGCTGGAACCAACCTCTAACTTCTAGTCAAACTACCACGTACGTCGGTTGTTTGAGAATATACGTTGATGGTATCAACCTCTGTACCCTTTAGCTGAACTACCACGTACGTGCATGTAATATAATGCATGTAATATAATACACCCCTCTATACGTCGATGGTACGAACTTCTGTACTTCGGCCTTAACACAACATGAACTCTTCAGTTGTACTACATCGTACGTCAGCAACCTAAGAATGTACATTGATGGTAACATCTTCTATACTTCGTGCTTATACCAGAATGTACTCTTCGGTTAAACTATCACGTACATCAGCAGTGTATAACAATATAAGGGATATATTTATTTCAATATAGTTTTACAAAGAACCGGCGTGGAATCTAAAACCAGTGCGTGCACTTAAGCATGTACCTTCTAGTTAAACTACCAAGTACTTCGAGATACTAAGAATATAGCGGAAAATACTAACGTGTGAATCAATGTATCAAGATACGACAGTTCCTAGAAACACTTGTTGCTCAGTCAGATTTGCTTATATAGAAAAGAGGCCATGTCCCTTGTTAAATTTCAGAATCACGCAGTCTTGCACTTTACAGATACATGTACTGTAGTTTAGATATTTTTGTACTACCCACATCACGACAATAAACATCAAAGGAGTTATAATACATAGGTAGAACTAATCACAGATGACTACGTGTGTCCTTCACACACCACATAGATCATCAAAACACACTTACTAGCATGACACAAACAATGATAGCTTGATAGTACCATATATGGTTCATGACAGGGATACTTAAAAGCACCATGTAGTTTTAAAACTAGTAGTTCATTTACATTGATGGATTATCCTGACTAGATATTCAAGCAACTTCACAATCCAAACAGCCTGAGACGGAGGGTGTAACGCTTGGATGGGACAAAGCTAAAGATGAATAGTTGTCCTTCCTTCATTTCGTACTTCGTAACTGCTTTTGCCCATCCACCGGACATAATGGCCTTTTTGTACGCTCTCCAAGTTTCATCTTGACCAGAGAAGATGATAAGGGGTGGCCCAATCTTCTCAGTGAACTCACAGATAACTTCTGAATAGATAACTAGTGTCTCACTAAGAACTCTCCGGCTGATCCCTGAAGCCAATGCAACAGATAGCAACCCAATGGATATTCTCAACTCCACACTCTTGCACAAGTAATCCACCGACTACAAGTGGTACTGTACCGTCTTATTCCCAGTGGAACAGCAGGTATCACGTAAAGTTTGCAGATGAACCTCCAGTATGAAAGGCTAACAAGCAGTTTCAACTAGGGGCTATAGGGTTTTGGTTTATCTCAATCGTAGTCTGCCCTCTCATAGGCGCCCCAAGGGGTATATATGAGAGGGGTGCGGCCACAAGGCTTTCCCCTTGCGCAAGCACCTAACCTAGTTGGACTAGGACTCCTATTAGGACACATCATAGATACAAACCGACCCAAACACAAAGGGTGCGGCCCTATTGGTATGGAAACCAATCCTACTACTACTAGAACTTCATGTGGCGCATTGATACTTCCTTGTGGGCGCCTTCCTCCTTCCTTGTTCATCTATGAGTGCATTTCACCTTGTGGAGGCCCTCATCCCCATGGCTTGGGTAAATAACAATTGTTTGATTGGAATAACAATTGTTATGAATTGTTTTCATCATCTTGTTTTCACCATTTTCATGTGATCTTCTATCAACTCTCCCATCATCCTTGTGATCAAATAATCCTTAGGTCTATCCTCATCATCCTCCCTTTCTTCAAGACAAGACGTCCTCGTCTTGTGATTATCTGAAAGTGGAATAAACAAGAAAAACAAAGTGTATGCACCATATATATAAATATAATGGTACTCATTAGTTGTTAGGAAAACACAATATAGTGTATATATCATAGGATCACGAAATTTGTATGAAAACAACATATAAAAATCATATTCTTTCATGTCATAGCAATTAAAATTGCAAATGTAAATGTAGTTTGATTTAATAGAACATGTATTAGACAAATAATGTGGTGGACTAAGCATATGTAATTCGGTCACTTCATCATATTGATCAATTTTAATACCAAATAACTCTTTATTTATTTCGGCCACTTCATTATATGCAACACATATGTGATGTATCATGAAAATTTTATCCATATTATAATTACCAATCACGTAAATTTTGAGTATTTTATCATATGTGCTAGAATCATCATAAACAAATTTATCCATAGCACATTGCATATCAATTGGTTCTTTTAACATGTCATAGTATATAATATCACTAGAAGGTAACATAGCAAGTATTTCTTTATGTGTAATAGAAACCACAATGTGAAATTTCGAATTACTAAGTTTATATGGTTGAAAATTATCACATATTTTACTACTTGTAGGTACCAAACCGAAATCCATACCCTTATCAATACTAACCTCCTCATGTGTAGTAGGTATGATCTCCTCAATAACTTGTGTATTTGAAGGTTGTGTCTCCCTTTCTTCAAAAATAACCTTCATAGCACAAGCAAAAGTATTTGTATCCGTGGCATATTCCTCCAACTTGTGTGATGTTTCTTGGTGCTCCCTTTCTTCAATAGCAATCTGTGCACAAGAAACAACACTAGGAAAAATTATGGCATTAGTTAAAAGGCTCTTTCCACCCGAATTGATTTGTCTCTCAATCCCCAAGGCTTGAATTTTTGGTGTTTCCTCATCCTTCTCTCTTTCTTTGTCCTCTCTCATAGCAATTTTGGATTGGGATTCTTGTATTATTTGTTGTGGAGTCATGGGCCTTAGAACAATAGTCTTCCCATGATGATATAACTCATAAGTATTTGCTCTTCCTTCATGCTTCACACTTCTATCAAATTGCCAAGGTCTTCCCAATAAGAGATGGCAAACTGTCATGGGCACCACATCAAACTCAATGACATCCTTGTAAGGTCCAATTTGGAACTCCACTCTCACCATAAAAGAAACCTTCATTTGTCCCGTGCTACTCAACCATTGGATATGATAAGGAGAAGGGTGTGGCATATATTTCAAATTGAGTTTTGCACATAGCTCTTTGCTAGCCAAATTTCTGCAACTTCCTCCATCAATAATGACCTTGCAAGCCATGTTGGGACCAATAACAGCCTTTGTTTGAAATAGAGTGCACCTTTGATTTTCAGGACTAGGCACCACACTTAATGAATTTTGTGTGCATATAATAGATGGCAAAGTAGTAGCATAAGCATCCAAAGGAGTATCACTCAAAGAAACATCATCATCATCATCAAGGTCATTGGGATCAACATCATCACCTGTTTCATACTCATTATTCTCATTGATCACCATCACTTTTGTATTTGGACAATCCCTCTTGAAGTGCCCTTTTCCTCCACATGTGTGACATGTCATATCTCTATTCCTTGTAGTAGGAGCACTAGAACCTGAAGCACTTGCTGCTGGATGTGATGATTTCTTTGTATTAGACACACTAGGCTCGGGTTTGGATGATGGATCACCTCGAAAACTGGAAGATGGAATTGGTGGAGGTGGTGTACTAGGAGTAGTAGATGATCTCAATGGAAATCTATTCCATGTTCTATTAGTAATTTTTGCCTCCTCAAGAATATGTGCTTCGGCCTCCCTTGCATGATGTAATAGCTCATGGATATTTTGATATTGGTGATGCCTCACAATTCCTTTGATTTTGTAGTTCAAACCCGAAAGGAATCTTTGCATTGTTTGCTCCAATTGTTCTCTCACACGTGCTCTTTGCATAATTAGTTCCATCTCTTGATAATAAGCATCAACACTCATAGTTCCTTGCCTCAATTGTTGCAATTGATCAAATTGTTGCCTTATGTAATTTGGTGGAACAAATCTATCTCTCATGATCCTCTTCATGTTATTCCAAGTGACAATGGGCAATTCTCCATCTTCTTGTCTCTTCCTCAAAAGCTCATCCCACCATCTAAGAGCATAACCATCAAACTCACTTGAAGCCAATTTGATCTTTCTATCCTCATTGTACTCATGCATTCTCCATAGTTTTTCCATCTTCAACTCCCATAGCAAGTATTCTTCCACATCCATATTATCAAAGCTAAATGATGGAATAGAAAATTTAGGCTTACTCAAACCATCTTCTCTAGGATTAGCTTGCACCACATTGTTTGGCATTCTTCTTTCTCCAAAATTTTGGTTTCGGCCATTATATCCTCCTAGGCCTCTTTCTTCTCTATTTCGGCCATGAACATGATTTCTTGCACCAATAGCTTCCACTCCATTATTAGCATCACTATGGACACTAGCATTGTCATCATCAATAAGAGGCATTCTTGTTTGAATCATGGTTTGAAGTCCAGCAAGGGTAGTAGTCATTTGAGCAATAGAATCATGAATTGATCTCACTTCCCCTTCATTAGTCTCGGCCAATTTGTGTGTGGCCTCCATCTTGGTCTCCATAGCTTGGAGAGCCTCATATAAGGGATCACATGCATCTTGAACAAATTGTTTGAGTCCATTATGATTGTCCACTATCTCCTTTGCCAAAACATCCCTAAGAGCCTCATACTCTCTCCAATTAACTCCCTCCTTATGGTCCTTCTTTTGCTGCACAAGATCACCACTAGAAAGATCCATTAGTAGGTTAGTGTAATAGAAACAAGTATAGGTTGTGGTGCCTCTCACAACTCACTCAAAAATCTAGCAAGACAATAGGATATCTTACCACTCCAAAGTGAATAGAGATACTTACCACAAGTAGAGGCAATTAAAGTACTTTGGTGTGAAGAAGAGAATACCCAGGTTTTTAACTCTCACAATGGCAAACAAGGTTATTTAGTGGGGCTTGGTATGGATACCTAACAATCACCAAAGTAACAATCCTATTTGCTGTCTTAGTGAAGATATAAAATACCCAAGGAAACTCACACAATGGAGACAAATGTGGCAATGCAATATATGGATGAGTTTTGCAATGCACTAGAAAGTCACTAGCTAGGCTCTTATTGACAGGCACAAGATTGCTCAAAGAAAAACCAAGTGTCACAATGGCAAGCTCAACTAGTAAACAATAGCAATGATATGGCCTTTTTGCACTTTCTCTTTTCTCTTTTCTCTTTTTTTTTATACTTTTTGCTTTTTCTATTTTTTTTTTTGAATTTTTCAATGGCCTTACACTAAGCTAGGAGCAACAATGAACCAAACACAAGTGAACACAATGGTGGTGATGAAATACGAGCAGCCTGTCAGAGCACAAAATAGCTATACTTGTGGGAAAGTTCCTATTTGAATGCTGTAGAAAGGCTGTGGCTAAGGTTCACAAGGGTACGGATATATTGGTCCTAGTGATGAAAACAGGAAAATAAAAGAGAAAACAACTGAAATCTAGTGGAAAAATGACTTAGAACAGCTCACGGCAGCACTTGAGGTTCACGGCAGCAAAACAGCACGATTTTCTACCACGGCAGGGCTTTACGGCAGCAAAACAGGAGTTTTCCGTACCGCGGCAGAGAAACAGCAACTCACAGAAACCCACGGCAGCAATTTGTTCAGTTTTTGTACCGCGGCAGAGTATACGGCAGCGAAACGATCAGTTTCCGTACCGCGGCAGCGCGTGCACCCGCGTTACACGGTTCGGTAAGGGTGTTACAGCGAAAACCGCAGCGCGCGCGAGACAGCAGTTGGCGGCAGCGAAACGGAACGGTTTTTGTGCCGCGGCAGCGCACACGGGGGCGGATTGGTAAGGCTGTTACGGGCCGCGCGGCTAGTTTTGTAAGCGTGATGCGGGCGAATCCGAGAGCGACTCAAACGCGGCAGCGATGGGTGAGTGCGATGGTGTGCGGGTATGGGCGGATATGGCAAGTGTGCTGCGGTGATGTGTACGGGTATGGTAGGTATATGGAGCTGCAAACCGAGTGGAACTAGGGAAGGGCAGCGGTGGTATGATTGCGGTGGGATGGGAGGGAATCCGAGTCCAAGTAGAACTATGGTTTTGTGGTGCGGCTAGAACAACTAGAGTGGATCGGATTGGTGGTGATAAAGGGTGGTGTGCTGCGGATATTTTTGGTATTTTTTGATAAGATGCGGCTAGATAGAACAAGAACCCTAAACCTAGCCGAAATAGATGAAACTAAAAAACGATAAAAAGTAACACAAATCTAACACAAAGACAGCACTAGTAATTGAAACTAAGATGATATCTAGGCTATGGCAAAAACTAAAACTATTTTTGTGGGGCTTTTTCTGGATAGGAAATAAAACACTCAAATCTAAAGGGAAATTTATGATAGCTCACCGAGGCAACCTGTAAATCTGATACCAAGATGATAAGGGGTGGCCCAATCTTCTCAGTGAACTCACAGATAACTTCTGAATAGATAACTAGTGTCTCACTAAGAACTCTCCGGCTGATCCCTGAAGCCAATGCAACAGATAGCAACCCAATGGATATTCTCAACTCCACACTCTTGCACAAGTAATCCACCGACTACAAGTGGTACTGTACCGTCTTATTCCCAGTGGAACAGCAGGTATCACGTAAAGTTTGCAGATGAACCTCCAGTATGAAAGGCTAACAAGCAGTTTCAACTAGGGGCTATAGGGTTTTGGTTTATCTCAATCGTAGTCTGCCCTCTCATAGGCGCCCCAAGGGGTATATATGAGAGGGGTGCGGCCACAAGGCTTTCCCCTTGCGCAAGCACCTAACCTAGTTGGACTAGGACTCCTATTAGGACACATCATAGATACAAACCGACCCAAACACAAAGGGTGCGGCCCTATTGGTATGGAAACCAATCCTACTACTACTAGAACTTCATGTGGCGCATTGATACTTCCTTGTGGGCGCCTTCCTCCTTCCTTGTTCATCTATGAGTGCATTTCACCTTGTGGAGGCCCTCATCCCCATGGCTTGGGTAAATAACAATTGTTTGATTGGAATAACAATTGTTATGAATTGTTTTCATCATCTTGTTTTCACCATTTTCATGTGATCTTCTATCAACTCTCCCATCATCCTTGTGATCAAATAATCCTTAGGTCTATCCTCATCAGAAGTATTAGAGCCGTTGTTGTTGAACTCAACCAACACCTCCTTCTCTTTTTCCAGATAATCCTTTAGGTAGTCATCTGTGAACTCAAGTCTAAATTCCTGTACATATAAGTGTAATGCATCATTTACATAATATGTTTACAGTAGTTGTGCGCAAACTACTATAGTCTAGATATTATATGAATAAATAGCATATTTTCTCACCAACTTGGCTTTGCTTTTATGCACAGTAGAAGCAGTCATACAGAAAACAAAATCTTTAATTCGTTTTCCTCCAACTTCTGCGGCGATACTGTTCAGGTGATTGCATTGTTTCGCTGTGAGCAGCATGAGGTTCCCAAAAAGGAAATGATCATCAAATGGATAAGTTCCAGAGCAATATGGACCTGTGTGTAACAAATACAAACATTTATTTTAGGTGAAATAACAACATCAAGTGCTACGTTTAGATGAACTATAAGGTGTCTCAGTCAAATATTTAGAAGATAAGCATACCTCTCCTGATTAACGTAGGCTCTGGGTTAGAAGCACAATGCACTGTTTTGTGAGTGATTTCTTGCTTCGAAGAACTACCAGTAGGGTTCCTAGAAATTTGCTCGCTACTCGTCTCCAACGTAGAGAGGAACATGGCATAAGAAGGATCAATGTTTGCTGGATGATCATCGTTTAACACGATTGTTTCATTCGTACTTCCCATCACGTACCTACTCAGATAAGATAAAATATCATGTAAAGATGCCGTTATTGAATAGCAGGATATGTGCTTTAGAACATATGTCAAACAAAAATTCCCTACCATTTAATTTAGAAGTTAATTAATTATATAAGGTAATCCTGTGAATATAAGTATATTAACAAACAGAAGAATCGAGTTCTAATGATTACGGAGATTCAGTCCACATATCTCATGTGTGAATGAACATACGTATGAGTTATGACGAGAACATACAAAAGAGAGGTTCAATTTGCTTAGCAACTACCATGAGACAGCTAACCATATGATTTCTTTCTTTTTCTTTCTAAAATAAATAAAACTGTTTATGGCCTTAGATACACCAGCGAGCAAACCTTAGCCCCATTTATAAAGGAAAATATCTGTCATTATGCTAGTGGCCAAAATAATATCGCATCCATGGTGTCATAGAAAAGAAGTGCGCAGATCCTAGTCGGGTTGTAACAAATCAAACTAATAAGTTTACCCTGTGAGGAATAGGTGCGACATCACTTAAAAAGGGAAGCCTTCCGGAAGGGCGATATCACTGAAAAAAGGGTTCCCGAAACGGATGCTATCTGGCAGATCCAAAGAAAGAGACGACGTTGTTTCGTGGGGATCTCTAACCTTTGAAGGATCTCTGATGAGGGCCAAGGATTTTTGCTCCAGCTTGCGACAGTGGCTTGTTTCTCCTGGCGAGAGAAAGTTCCTTATGGTGGCGGCGGCTTGACAGCCCACAGTGAAACCCTAGATGCGGTAGAAGAAATCAACAGGAGTAACATTAGATGGGGGAAATTTGCTTATATAATATACCTTTTTAGCAAGTTTGCCCTTGAAAAATTCTAATTACAGAACCATATCCCTCACTTTAGGATACGGACGATTTGTACTTCGATTAACAAGGATATGAACTTCTACCTTGATATGGGGTGGCCCGATCTTCTCGATGAACTAACTCTCTCTTTTTGTATTTTCTGATAATTGGATAACTAGTGCTACACTGAGACCTCTCTTATCTAATCCCCGTTGCCAATGCAACAACAATCAAGCTCCTTAGATATTCTCAACTACACACTCTTGCACAAATGATCAATGATCACAAGTGGTGATGTATCCCTTTATTCCCAGATGGAATAACAAGATATCACGCTACTTTGCAATTGGTAAACTTCAAGATGAATGCTTAACAAGCAATACAATCTAGAGGCTAGGGTTTTGGGGGTTTTTGGTTTAAACTTGTTCTCCCTAATCCACACGCAGGTGGGGGACATATATAGGTGGAGGGGTGCGGCCACAAGGGGTCCTTGCGCAAGCAACCCTCTCCCTACTAGGACTAGGACTCCTACTAGGACTAGGAGTCCAACTATGACTCAAAGGAAGGTACAAACCGACCCAATTAAGTGGGATGCGGCCACAATTGGTATACAAACCAATCCTACTAGTATTAGGACTCATCATGGCGCATAGATGCTCTTTGTGGGCGCCCTCCTCTTGCTTGTCCATCAATGAGTGCATTTGACCTTGTGGAGGCACTCATCCCCTTGTCAAATTGATGAATAACAATTGTTTCCACCATCTTGCTTGATTGTTTTCAACAATGTGACCTTGTTTTCCACCTCTTGAATATTTGTTTTCACCATGATCTTGTTGGCTTCTATCAACTCATCACTCATGCTTGTGAGAAAATAGTCCTTAGGTCCATCCTTATCATCCTCCCTTTCTTCAAGACAAGACGTCCTCGGCTTGTTATTATCTGAAAGTGGAATAAACAAGAAAAACAAAGTGTATGCACCATATATGTATATATAATGGCACTCATTAGTTGTTAGTAAAACACAATATAGTGCATATGTCATATGATCACGAATTTTGTATGAAAACAACACATAAAAGTCATATTCTTTCATCTCATAGCAATCAAAATTGCAAATATAAGTGTAGTTTGATTTATATGTATCCAACCAATAGTGTGGTGAAATAAACATATGTGTAATATCATCTCTATAATCATCTATCCAAGAGAACACATTATGTAATTCGGCCACTTTATCATAAGTAACACACATGTGATTTATCATGAAAATTTTATCCAAATTATAATCACCAATCAAGTAAAATTTGAAACTATTATCATATGTGCTAGAATTATAATAACCAAATTTATCCATAGCACATTGCATATTAATTGGTTCTTTTAGCATGTCATAGTTTATAATATCACTAGAAGGTATCATAGCAAGTACTTCTTTATGTGTAATAAAAACCACATTGTGAAATTTCGAATTTATAGGATTATATGATTGAAAATTATCACATAATTCACTACTTGTAGTTATCAAACCGAAATCCATACCCTTATCAATACTAACCTCCTCATGTGTAGTAGGTATGATCTCCTCAATATCTTGTGAATTTGAAGGTTGTGTCTCCCTTTCTTCAAAAATAACCTTCATATCACAAGAAATAATTCTTGTATCCATGGCATAACCTTCTAATTGATGTGATGGTTGTGTTATTTCCTTGTGCTCCCTTTCTTCAAGAGCAACCTGTACACAAGAAACAACACTAGGAAAAATATTATCATTAGTTAAAAGGCTTTTTCCACTCGGCCTAGGCTTGTCTTCCTCCATGGATTTGGTGTTTTCACTCCCCTTTTCTTTCACTTCAAACTTTTGTCTTGATTCATGCATGATTTGTTGGGGTGACATAGGCCTCAATATGATATCCTTATTGTTCCAATTCAAGTGGTAGGTGTTTGCTCTCCCATCATGTAGCACTTTTCTATCAAATTGCCATGGTCTTCCAAGTAATAGATGGCAAACCGACATGGGAACCACATCACACTCAATTGTATCCTTGTATGGTCCAATTTGAAATTCCACTCTCACCATATGACATACCTTCATCTCCTCTTTGTCAGTGATCCATTGAATATAGTATGGATTGGGGTGTGGAATATACTTCAACCTTAGCTTTGCACATAATTCTTTGCTTGCTAGATTTCTACAACTTCCTCCATCTATGATCACCTTGCAAGCCATACTAGGTCCAACAATTGCTTTGGTTTGAAATAAATTGCACCTTTGGCTCTCATCTTTGCTAGGAGCAATAGTCAATGCTTTGGTGCACACAATAGTTGGATAATTTGTAGCAAAAGCATCAATAGGACCATCATCATCATTATCATCATATGCATCCTCATCATTAGGATCAACATCATCTCCAGTCTCATACTCATCATTAGCATTAAGGAGCATAACTTTCTTGTTGGGGCAATCCTTCTTAAAGTGTCCTTTTCCTCCACATGTGTGGCATGTCATGTCTCTATTCCTTGGAGGAGGTGTAGCACCACTAGAACCCGAAGTAGAAGCAATGGGTTTCTTTGAAATTGATGAAGTTGGCTCGGGTTTGGTACTAGGAAGTCCACGGGTTGGAGGTGTAGGGGTTGCAAAATTGGATTGTTGAGAAGAAAAATTTCTCCTTGCACTCACTTGAAGCTCCTCTTGCAATCTCTTTTCGGCCTCCCTTGCTTGATGTAGTAATTCACTCATATTGTTGTAAGTAACATGCCTCACAATGATTCTTATTTTGAATTGCAATCCACTCAAGAATCTTTGCATTGTTTGTTCAGGAGCCTCTCTAATTCGAGCCCTTTGAATAATCAACTCCATCTCCTTGTAATAGGCATCAACTGTCTTTGATCCTTGCTTCAATTGTTGCAATTTGTCATAGAGAGTTCTAATATAATTCTTGGGAACAAATCTATCTCTTAACAATTGCTTCATCTCTCTCCATGTGTTCACCTCTTCCTCTTCTTTTTCTTCTCTATCCTTTGTAATGCCATCCCACCACAAAAGAGCATAGCCATCAAAAGAAGAAGATGCAAGGTTCACCTTTCTCTCCTCGGGATACTCATGTAATCTCCACAATTTTTCAATTTTGAGCTCCCACATTAAGTACTCTTCCACATCTTCAGAGTCACAAGAAAGATTAGGCATAGAGAATTTGGGTTTTCCCAAGCCATCATTCTCTCTATTATTTTCCAAAGGCACTCTTCTTGCTATTTGTCCACGGCCATCATTATAATTTCTTCTCCCATCATCAATTGGAGCAATGGCTTGTGGTGCTTGTTGAAGTTGTTGTAATGTATTTGTAATTGTAGTCATTTGTAGTTGCATAGTCCTTATAGCTTCCTTGATCTCATTGACAGACTCTTGAGATGCACACTCCCTTATCTTC
This sequence comes from Alopecurus myosuroides, assembly GCA_028641055.1. Taxonomy (NCBI): domain Eukaryota; kingdom Viridiplantae; phylum Streptophyta; class Magnoliopsida; order Poales; family Poaceae; genus Alopecurus; species Alopecurus myosuroides. The sequence goes on along the minus strand of CM054059.1, from coordinate 336,819,935 downwards.
AAATCAATGACATTCAAATCTTCTCTCAATTGATCATCACTTCTTTCAATATCTTTAGCAATTTTGTTGGACAAATGATCTCTCAATGCCTCATACTCATTCCAATGGACAGTATCCTCAGGTTTCTTCTTTGCCTGCACATCAACATCACTAGAAGAACTCATGATTAACTTGTTAGTAACAAAATAATCAATGGGTTTGTGGTGCCTCTCTCAACTCACTCAAAACCAAGCAAAGAGGCTTCACTTGATGTTCCAAGAGAGAAAAAGATCAACTTACCAACAAGGAGCAATGATCAATGTGCTTTGGTGTGAGAAGAGAATATCTGAGCTATCAAGTATCACAATGCAAACAGGGTTTTTGGTGGGGCTTGGTTGGGATTCCTAACAACACCAAAATAACAACTCCAATGCACTGCTTAATGTGATAAAAAGTACTAAGGAAAACACACTCACACTTGGAGACAATTGTGGCTAGCAAATATATGGTGGAGATTTTGCAAGCACTAGAAAGACACTAGCAAATACTCAATGAAACAGGCACAAGATTTCTCAATTTGTCCACAAAATATCCAATATGAAATAGCTTCCACTAGTGATAGTAGCACGGCCTCTTTTGAATTTTTCTGTCTTTCTATTTTTTTTATACTTTTTGCTTTTTCTCTATTTTTTTTGATTTTTTCAATAGCCTTTGAATCAACTAGGAGCAAGTAATTAAATGGAAAACAACTAATGGACAGAAATTTGAGCAGCCTGTAGAGCAAATAAACAGCTAGTCTTTGGGTTATGGAACCTAATTTGGCTGTAGAAAGGCTTGTGTCTAAGGCTAAACAAAGTTCAAAGTGATGACCTAATGATAAAACGTGGAAGTGACAAAAGAAATCTAAGAAAACAGTAGCAAAAACTCACTCACGGCAGTTTATTTAGCTCACGGCAGAGAAAACTGCGGTTTTGTGACTCACGGCAGCGATTTTGGCCGAAAAACAGCCCACGGCAGAGCGTACGGCAGCGGTGGTGCGGTTGCGGTGGAGCTTGTGAGGTGTGTGGCGGGGGGGGTGCGCGCGGTAAGAGAAATAGGGGCGCGGGTGACCGGAATCCGTTACCGAGTGGGGGTTGGGTGCGGAAGTGGCGGCAGCGGTGGCAGCGTTTTGCGCTGTTTTGCGCGCGCGGCAGACGAATCCGAGCGGGTAAGGGAAACCGATTCGGTAAGGGATCGGGGGGCACTGGTAAGGAAATTTTGGCACCGAGCAGGGGTTTGGTAAAGCGTGGAGCGGTACGGGTGGGTGGGTGCTTGCGGTAGCGATTTGGTGGAGCGTTGGAGTAGGGTATGGATCGGATTTGAATCCGAGTTTTGGTAGAACACCCGTGGCTATATGGAAGTGGATTTTCGAGATCGAGATCAACTCACACAAAGCAAGCTGTAGGTCTAAAATCTCGAGATGAACACACACGGCAACACTATTTTTGTGAGTTTTTTTTTGATATAGATGCTAACAAGATAAAAAAAAGGAACCCTAAAAACAGAAAAACAGATACACAAATCAACAAGAAACAGCAATTTAGAGTAGCAATTTGGTGTTGATCTAGTCTCTGGCAAATCTAACCTAATTTTTTGGCTTTTTGTGGATAGGAATAAAAAGAACTAAAAGTAAAGATAACTTTGCTCACCGAGGCAACCTGGAGAATCTGATACCAAGATGATATGGGGTGGCCCGATCTTCTCGATGAACTAACTCTCTCTTTTTGTATTTTCTGATAATTGGATAACTAGTGCTACACTGAGACCTCTCTTAGCTAATCCCCGTTGCCAATGCAACAACAATCAAGCTCCTTAGATATTCTCAACTACACACTCTTGCACAAATGATCAATGATCACAAGTGGTGCTGTATCCCTTTATTCCCAGATGGAATAACAAGATATCACGCTGCTTTGCAATTGGTAAACTTCAAGATGAATGCTTAACAAGCAATACAATCTAGAGGCTAGGGTTTTGGGGGTTTTTGGTTTAAACTTGTTCTCCCTAATCCACACGCAGGTGGGGGACATATATAGGTGGAGGGGTGCGGCCACAAGGGGTCCTTGCGCAAGCAACCCTCTCCCTACTAGGACTAGGACTCCTACTAGGACTAGGAGTCCAACTATGACTCAAAGGAAGGTACAAACTGACCCAATTAAGTGGGATGCGGCCACAATTGGTATACAAACCAATCCTACTAGTATTAGGACTCATCATGGCGCATAGATGCTCTTTGTGGGCGCCCTCCTCTTGCTTGTCCATCAATGAGTGCATTTGACCTTGTGGAGGCACTCATCCCCTTGTCAAATTGATGAATAACAATTGTTTCCACCATCTTGCTTGATTGTTTTCAACAATGTGACCTTGTTTTCCACCTCTTGAATATTTGTTTTCACCATGATCTTGTTGGCTTCTATCAACTCATCACTCATGCTTGTGAGAAAATAGTCCTTAGGTCCATCCTTATCATACCTAAGCTGGATATGAACTTCCACGTTACACTTGTTTTTTAACAAATATTACTTGTTTCGGCTATGACGTACAGCCACCTCACAAAATAGTTTACTTTGTAGATTTTATGAACAACCGGGTGTACAACAAACACCAAATTGACGCTGGACAAGTGGAAAACATAGGTTGTACAACCACCTCTCAAATATGTTGTACTACGTAAATTCTGTGTACACCCGCGTGTACAACACAACAGAAGATGATATTGTCAAATGGAAAACATAGGTTGTACAACCACCCCTCCATAGCATGTACTACGTAAATTTTGTGTACACCCGCTTGTCCAACACAACACAGACAATCTTGTCAAATGGAAAAACAGAGTTTGTACAACCACCCCTCAATACCTTGTACTACGTAAATTTTGTGTACACCCGCGTGTACATCACAGCCCAGTGCACGCTTATAACAAAAAAACAACAAAATTGTACAACGACCCATAAAGAGACTGTACTACGTAAATTTTGTGTACACCAGCGTGTACACCGCAAAAGAAGGCACTCTTGACAAATGAAAAACATAAGTTGTACAACCACACTTCAAGGGATTGTATAACGAAAAATTTGTGTACACCCGCGTGTACATTACAGACAAATACACGCTTAACAAACGAACAACATAACTTGTACAACGACCCATAAAGAGGTTGAACTACGTAAATTTTGTGTACACACGCGTGTACATCACAAACTAAGGCACTCCTAAAAATGAAAAAACAAAAGTTGTACAACCACCCCTCAAGAGATTGTACTAAGTGAAATTTGACGTACACCCGCGTGTACATCAAAAGTCAAAGCACGCTTGACGAAAGGAAAACATAGGATGTACAACAACCTCACAAAAGGTTGTACTATGTAATGTTTGTGTACACCAGCGTGCACACCACAAGCCAAAATAGACCTGATAAATGAAAAACCTCGGATGTACAACCACAAACAAAAAGGTTGTACTACGTAAAATGTTATACCAAAACGAACATATTGTTTGAAGTCAAGACAACTTATCAGCGCCAAACACATACACATAGAACTTATCAGCTCCAGGGCATGCTATGTATAACATTAGAACGGTTCAAACATCCGTCTAACATGCATTGCTGATTTGAGATAGGAAGATGATAGACATATATACTTCAGTTCCAACCTAAACTAGTTCTGCATTATCCCATGGAAGCGCAGTATATCCTTTACTCTGCTCTGCATAGAATCATTTCCTGGAAATGCAAGCATGTAATAGGCCAACTGCTCTCGTAGCTTCTTTGTGTTGTTCTGCATAAATATCAAAAAACGACAAATAAGTAGCTGCAAATATCATTTTTATGGACCATGGATATTAATAAGAACTTCTAAAACAACTTATAGCTTTAATGTCATACTTAAAGTCACCATTGTGATGTATTATTACCGTCATTACATGAACACCAGTATCCCTTCTGTGGTTCAAACAGTTGTAAAAGTTAAGAAGACAAACTACCAATCTCACCAGACTAAAAAAGTGCAGAAGCTAATGTCAGATTGGAACTTACGAGCTCTCATTGTCTGAAATGATTTGAATGGGTAAAATTTGCATTTGATAAATGCTAAATGGATAAGCATGATATGCTTGATGATATAGTTGACAAAAGTTGGAAATTATTTTACGTGAGATAACTTCAACACCATAAGCTATATAGAATGGGCAATAGGTTTCAAAACATTTAGACCAAAGTTTGCAACAATAAGAAACCACTAGTCATCCTCTTTGACTGGAATATACACCTGGCGAAGCAAAATTTCAAGAGAGATAAAAAAAAGCGAATTAGCATATAAATACTATATTCAAAACAGCAAATCATACTCCCTTCGTCCGGAATTAAGTGTCACAAAGTTTGACAAAAGTGGATATATCTAATACTAAATTATCTCTAGATACATCCATTTTTGCCAAACTTTGTGACATTTAATTCCGGACGGAGGGAGTATTATGCAACAGTTTACGGATTCTGATCAAATACTCATACTCACAGCGTTAAAATCATGCATTCTGCAAGGAAGTCTAGGATCGTTGATTAGTTATTTTTCTTTTTCCAGATCAAGATCGTCTTGCCCTAATGTTTTCTTCAAAAAAAAAAATTAAGGAAATATATTGCGACAAAACAGTGCTATGTGTTTTTGAACATGGATGGAGGATGACCTCAAGAGGAGTTGGAAAACAATGTGTGGCTGATGGAAAATAAGCTTACAAGTGTTGAAAACTATCAAGCCATGGTGAAAACAGAAGTACAAGTGATGAAAACAATCTTGCAAATGGTGAAAACAATTGTTGCAAGGTTGAAAACAAGGGGATGGTGCCTCCATAGGGTTAAATGCGCCATGATCAAGTCCTAATTTTATTAGGCATGGCTTGTATGCCATATTGGGCCGAACCCCCTAAAGTGGGTCGGTTTGTATCCACGTGTGAGTCCAATTAGGAGTCCTAGTCAAGGGGGGGCAGGTTTGCTTGCGCAAGGGGACCTTGTGGACGCACCCCTCCCTCTCTTATACCCCTTGGGGCAAATTAGATAGGTCAGACTACGTTGAAACAAAAACCCTAGACTTCTAGATTGTATTGCTTGAAGCATTCATCTTGAATCATATACCTTTGCAAATCTGAGTGTATTCTGCTGTTCCACTGGGAATAAGGAGAAACAGGACCACTTGTAGTCGGTGGCTACTTGTGCAAGAGTGTGGAGTCTCGAATATCCAAAGGGGTTAAGTGTTGTTGCAATTGGTGACAGGGTTTAGCCAAAGGAGAGAGCAAGGTATCACATTGGTTATCAAGTTATCAAGAGAGTTCACTGAGAAGGTCGGGCTACCCCTTATCACTCATTGTCTGAAATGATTTGAATGGGTAAAATTTGCATTTGATACATGCTAAATGGATAAGCATGATATGCTTGATGATATAGTTGACAAAAGTTGGAAATTATTTTACGTGAGATAATTTCAACACCATAAGCTATATAGAATGGGCAATAGGTTTCAAAACATTGTAGACCAATGTTTGCAACAATAAGAAACCACTAGTCATCCTCTTTGACTGGAATATACACATGGCGAAGCAAAATTTCAAGAGAGATAAAAAAAGCGAATTAGCATATAAATACTATATTCAAAACAGCAAATCATACTCCCTTCGTCCGGAATTAAGTGTCACAAAGTTTGACAAAAGTGGATATATCTAATACTAAATTATCTCTAGATACATCCATTTTTGTCAAACTTTGTGACATTTAATTCCGGGCGGAGGGAGTATTATGCAACAGTTTGCGGATTCTGATCAAATACTCATACTCACAGCGTTAAAATCATGCATTCTGCAAGGAAGTCTAGGCTCGTTGATTAGTGAATTTTCTTTTTCCAGATCAAGATCGTCTTGCCCTAATGTTTTCTTCAAAAAAATTAAAATTAAGGAAATATATTGCGACAAAACAGTGCTATGTGTTTTTGTATCTAAAGACTTCACTAATAATTTTTTAAGACGAAAAAAAAGAAAAACTTACAACAACATCATCATACAATACGTATTTCAGCTAGGTTGGTCTTCTGTGATCATAGTATGCAGAGTTATCACGTTGTTCCTGCATCACGGTGGCACCCAGGATGTTGACTACAAATTCGTGTACTATGCCACCAACTTGCATAGAGAGTCCAAAGTTGCGATGAGTAGCATACTTCTTCATAACCTGAGCTATCCTTGGATTGCATATTGAGACAACTGACTTAATAAGACGACTTCACGAGTAAGATACAGTTTTATAGTCCTAACTTTAAAGCTCACCTCCTCAAGCCTTTTGCGGGTATATTTTTTACCAACACTTCTATGACATTAAGTTCAACAATTGTAGAATCCCTCATGGAAAACAGAGGTCTATCACTTCCTGGATCCAGATTTGACAAAGGAGTGAGAGAACAAAATCCATTGCCACTTCTAAATTATGGTTGATATTGATTATAGCTCTACTGATTGTGTGAACATGGAAAGTGAGAGTTATCATTTGCACGAGGAAACTGAACAACAACATCAACTTGTCGAGCGCTTCTGTAACGTGAAACTGACGAATACAGATGACTGACAACTCTTGTTGGTCTCGACGATGAATAACTAGGTTGAGAACTGAAGTTATGGGCATTACAGTGACCACCGACCTGGTTGTTTAAAGATGTTTCATGTGATGAGTCGGATCTCATGTACGGAAAATTAGGCCTCGTATTATTAGCACAGGACATTGACCGAGAAGATGAAGGATTTGAAAGATGAAGCATTTCTGAACCTCCCATAAAGCCAGAAGACTGAGGTGAGCAGTTCATCTGAGATTGGTCAACAATATAGTTTAGTTGCTGTGAAACTGGTGGGTTTCTGAAATTAACTGCCCTGAATCTATCATGCGGTGATCTTGAATCATCAATGCGAAGTATGCCAGGTAACCCATGTGAACGGCTTGTCTGTTTGGAAGGGACATGGTTCATCAATACGTCTTGACGCATAGGTCCATTGCCCAAAGAATCATTCACTCTAGGAGACACATGAGGTTGTGTAAATGCAAAAGACGGAGACGAATGAACGGAAGACTGATTATTCGGGATTTCCCCAAACTTCAGGGTCATCCAAAAGAGAATATTCATGGAGATCAACCAAGCTAGGTTGCGCTAATTCAGCAAAATGTACACCTTTACATGCAGTCCCAACTGTCCTTGGCTTCTTAGCAGGTTGACCATCAACAGACGCACTATCAGAAATGAGAGAATGTTGAAAGGACCTTTTTGAACTAGATGCCAGCACGGAATGATGTCCAGCCGATCGATCTACAAGCGTTGTTGAACTATTAGACCATTCACAAGCAGACTTAGTTGGAGTGGCGTCAGATCCTGAAACACCAACTGCCTGCGATTTATTAGGTCGTCTCCATGAAATACTAGGTTCCGACAGAGTATTTCCAGATCTCAAAAGGTTCAAATCTTCTGTACTATCGACAATAACATTATTGACATGTTCAGTAAGAACAGACGAAACACAATTGGCTGTTCCCGACTCAAACGAATGTCCAGATATGCTCAAAGTGTTTGTACAAGTGGAACCTACTTTAATGATGACTAATGGTGATAAATCCTTTCCAACAACATTGGATCTTTGATGCACAACCGTATGACATGGAGGGTTCAATTCTACTTCTTTGGCTTTAACTATGCAATCATATTCTGCAAAACGTGCTGGTTCTGCTTCATTACATCTAGCCACGCAACCACCCTTGCATTTCACCATACACATACATGATGTTTCTGCTTCAGCTTCACATATAAGGTTCTTCTGCTCGGGAGCAACAACTGCAGCAGACCCACTCGCACATTGAAATACATCAGAATTAGCAGCTGCAACAGTCGGGACTGCATTGTTGGCTTGAGGATTTCTACCAAACAAATCATTCCAGCCATCACAGACACGACGGTTATTTAATCCTTCGCAATTGATGCTGACAACTCCTTTATCCTTTAACAAATCCAACATTTGTTCAAAAGGAAGCTTGGAAGGGAGGTTTTGGGCAACACGGCCAATAAAAAGATCCAAGGATGGAAGAAACTCTTTGTACACAGCATTGGGGGTGTATTTGAGATCAATTGGAATTATCTCCTGCAGTAACCTAATTTGCTGGTAAATCTTCTGACTTAAAGTAAATATCTGTTCTTTAGACACGACACAATTATCTTCGATGACAACATCACAATCCCGATCAGAACTTTCACGATGATAAGTTTTTTTTGCTCCATCCTGAGAACATGCTCTAGAACCAACTTCGGTGATCTGGAAATTCCCATTGGGGTTGTCCTGAAACCAAGGCCGAGCAAACAAACTATTCCTATCTGTTGATTTGTTAAGAGAATCTTGTTCAGCGTAGAAGTTAGCAATTTGCATAACTTTGAAGATGCTTTCGTTGACTACAGGTTGAATTGCAGAAAAAACACCTCTGTACAGGCCAGCTTGAATCTCTCTCAAGTCGTCAACAACCTATATAAAAACTGAAGAACATTAAGAGAAAACAAAAAAAAAATGTAGAAACATATAGCGAACAATGATACTAATTCTATAATGAAGAATTATACCGCAATGTGACGTCCAGGCTTCACAAATGAACATCAAAAGGATTCAAGGCCACAATTGACTTCCTCAAAGTACCAAGTTCGAAAAGTATCATTATGGAAAGGGGTTTGTCTGATGTCGTTCAACTACAAAAAAATAAAAAATAAACATATTACAATTTAACAAAAAACATGGTGTGAGAGAGTACAACTCAACAATACACAAGTATGAAATTACCGAGATTTTCCCGTAAGTCCCATCTTTCTCGCATATCACATCAAGCTGCTCAAGGTTCCTAACAACGACATTGGTCCAAACACCGATGCGAGGAATAACAGAAGGAACATCTATAGCTCGTGTGTTAAGATAGTCAAGATACGTCATCTGCATATTCAAGGATCATGAAAACACGTAAAACTACGGAAAAAACAAAAAAATCAGAACAGTAGAAAAAAATCAACACTCACGAGAGGAACAATCAAGCAGCCGCACAATGCACCAGCAAAATCATTTTTGATAAAAACTTCAATAGACCTCGAAAGCTTGTAAAAAATAACTGCTGACCAATCATATGTCGCAATCTCCTCGGGGGGACATTCAAGAGCAGACAAATAGTCCGGGCTGGCACATTCATAAGTCGTTGGACAAAGGAGTGCAGTAACATTGAACACCATCCAGTATCTCTAGAAATCATCATCCGAAATATCAGATTTAAGAAATTCAATGAGCTCATTGGTAGAAGGGGTGGGGCCCTCACACCCAGTTCGCTTCCTGATGACATCCCTGAAATCGTCACTACATCTGAATGGGATAGGACGACCCCCAATAGGTACACCCAGCACCATGTGAACGCAGTAAGAGATTAAAGTAAAACTGCTTCCGTTAGGTAATTCCACTAAACTTGTGCGTGGATTGAAGTGACTCACAATCCAAAACACAAGACCTCTTGGCAGTTCATCGAGTGAAAGATCGAGAAGAGATCCTTGCCCAATATCAGAGACAAGTTGTTCTTGCTTGGGAGTAAGAAGTTTGCGCAATGCAATAAATTTTGGTAGGCTAACTTTAGTTGTGAACTCTACTTTGCATCCCACCATTTTCACTGCACTGGAAAAATAAAAAAAAAGTGGGGAAAAAATTAGTTATGATCTAGTTTAAACAGTAAAATACTTTGACAATTTACAGCACATTTCATACAGAAATAATAAAATAAGAAAAACAGTTACATATAAAAATATGAACAAAGAGAATGAACAATATTTTAATGATGTACAACCACTCGAAGTACATATATGTGTATGTAACATTATACGGGCAGTGCATGACACAAATTGAAGGTGATGAGGACATCTGTAGTACATCACCACTTAAACAAGATGAAGTGAGACTTGGACCTATGAAAAGATCAAGGACCAAGCTATTAGAACAACAGGTGAATTCACTCCTTATAGATTATGATGTTTGTGATAGTGAGAATTTTATACTGCCTAAGTCTATGCATTTATGTATGATCAGGTTTATTGATAACACAAACATGATGGTGGAAAACAACCAAGAGGAGCTGGAAAACAACATAGAGATGCTGGAAAACAAGATTACAAGTGGTGAAAACAAATGTACCATGGTGAAAACAAACATACAAGATGGTGAAAACAAGACTACCATGGTGAAAACAAATGTGCAAGATGGTGAAAACAATCATGCAATTGTGGAAAAGAATTACTAGCTTGTTATTCCACACTTAGAGAGAAGGAAAATAAGAGGAGGGCGCCCCATTGAATATCAATGTGCCTACTATGAGTAGGTATGGTTTGTATACCATATTTGGCCGCACCCCCTAAAGTGGGTCGGTTTGTATCCTTTCTAGAGTCCAAGTAGGAGTCCTAGTCCAAGAGGGATACATGCTTGCGCAAGGAAGCCCTTGTGACCCCTCCCCCTTATATACTCCCCTTCTGCGAGTTGTGGAGAGAGATCCAGTTTAAACCAAAGAAAACCTACCCTCTAGATCGTATTGCTGCTAAGCATTCATCTTGAAGTTTACCATTGCAAAGTTGCGTGATATCTTGTTATTACATTGGGAATAGGCGGATACAGGACCACTTGTGATCTTTGATTACTTGTGCAAGAGTGTGTAGTTGAGAATATCCAAAGGGCTTGATTGTTGTTGCATCTGGCAACAGGGGTCATCCAAGTGAGAGGTCTCAGTGTAGCACTAGTTATCACAAAATCCAGAAAATCCACAAAAAGAGAGAGAAGCTCATTGAGAAGATTGGGCCACCCAATATCATCTAGGTATCAGATTCCCAGGTTTACTCAGTGAGCAAATTTATCCATAGTCTAGTTGTTTTTATTTCCTATCCAGACAAAGCCAAAAATATTAGGGTTAGTTTTTGCCAGAGCCTAGATCAACACCAAATTGCTACTCTAATTGTTGTTTCTTGTTATTTTTTCATCAATTAGGGTTAGGGTTCATCTAGTTCTTCTTTTGTTTCCACCTATACCGAAAATTCCAACAAAAATAGTTGTTGCCATGTGTTCTATCTCTCGGGAAAGTCTAGACCTACAGCTTATTTACAGGTTGATCTAGTTCCCCGAGTTCATATTGTTGCGAAAAAATTGGTTCTGGTTGCTCTCGGGTTCCTTTTCATTTTCGGATTCCAATCCGATCTCTACCGCGGCACATAATTGCCCAAATCGCTGCCGCGCCCACACTCCTAGCTACAGTCGGAGTCCTTCCGTGGCTCAAAAACGCGTGAAAACGCTGCCGCCGCTGCTGCCACCCGCGCGCACCACCCTAGCCACTCTCGATTCAACCCGCATACGCGCTTACAAAACCCCTCACGCACCCTCCACAACACACACCCGCAACACACCCGCGCACACTGGCTGTTTCACGCGCGCGTTGCCACCAACTCTCTGTCGGGCAGAGTTTTTCGCACCGTTTCGCTGCCGTACGGCACAAAAACGGATGTTTCTCTGCCGTGAGCTCGTTTCAACTCCGTTTTTCTTAGTTTTTATTTTGTTTTTTCTCCTGTTTATCTCTAGGGTTCTGTTCTGATCTTTGATAAGCCATAGCTACACCCTTTCTACATCAAATATTAGGTACCAAAACCCAAAGACTAGCTGTTTAATTGCTCTACATGCTGCTCAATTTAATCAAGTTTTGTCCACTTTTCTGTTTTCCATTGATTGTTGCTCCTAGTTGATTCAAAGGCCATTGAAAAAATCAAAAAAATAGAGAAAAGAGAAAAAGTATTAAAAAAAATATAAAGAGAGAAAAATCAAAAAGAGGCCGAGCCATACTATCACTAGTGGAAGCTTATCATCTTGGATATTTTTGTGGACAATTGAGCAATATTGTGCCTGTTTCATAGAGTATCTGCTAGTGTCTTTCTAGTGCTTGCAATATCTCTTCCATATAATTGCTAAGCCACATTTGTCTCCCAGTGTGAGTGTGTTCCTTTAGTGTTTTTCATCACATTAGACAGTGCATTGGAGTTGTTATTTTGGTGTTGTTAGGATTCCCAACCAAGCCCCACCAAAAACCCTGTTTGCATTGTGATACTTGATAGCCTGGTTATTCTCTTCTCACACTTAGCACATTATTCATTGCTCCTTGTTGGTAAGTCAATCCTATTCACTTTGGAACAATAAGTGAAGCCATCTTTGCTTGGTTTTGAGTGAGTTGTGAGAGGCACCACAACCCATTGATTATTATTTTTTACTAACAGATTATTCATGAGTTCTTCTAGTGATGTTGATGTGCAGGCAAGGAAGAAACCTTATGAGGTGGTCAAGTGGAATGAATATGAGGCTTTGAGAGATACACTTTACAAAAGAATTACCGTTGAGGTTGATAGAAGTGATGATTCTTTAAGAGAGGAGTTGAGGAACATGGACCTCAAAATTGAAGCTGCGGTCACACAAGAATCTCTTGATACTATGCAAGAAAATTTGACAAGGCAAATTGCTAATTTAGCTACATTGGTGGAAAAACTACAAAGACCTCAAGCTAATGCTCCTAATGATGATGGGAGAGGCAATATTAATGGAGGTTGTGGAGGTTATGCAAGGAGAGTGCCTTTGGAAAATAATAGAGAGGATGATGGCTAGGGAAAACCAAAATTCTCTATTCCTAGTCTTGCTTGTGATTCTAAGGATGTGGAAGAATAATTGGTGTGGGAGCTAAAAATTGAGAAATTATGGAGGTTACATGAGTATCTCGAGGAGAGGAAGGTGAAGCTTGCTTCTTCTGGTTTTGATCGCTATGCTCTCTTGTGGTGGGATGGCATTACAAGTTTGAGGGAAGAACAAGAACAACCAGAAGTTACTACATGGAGAGAGATGAAGAAATTGCTAAGAGAAAGATTTGTTCCAAGGAACTGTATTAGAACTCTCTATGACAAGCTACAAAAATTGAAGCAAGGTACCAAATCTGTGGATGCTTATTACAAGGAGATGTAATTGATCCTTCAAAGGGCTTGGGTTAGAGAAGAGCCAGAACAAACAATGCAAAGATTCTTGTCAGGATTGCAATTCAAAATAAAGAGCATTGTGAGGCATGTGCAATATAACAACATGAGTGAATTGTTGCATCAAGAAAGGGAAGCTGAGAAGAGGCTAAATGAGGAGGTACAAGTGAGTGCTAGGAGGAGTTTCTCATCTCAAAAATCTGTTTTCACACCACCTACACCTCCAATTGCTGCAGCCCGTGGGAATACAAGTGTTAAGCCCGAGACAAGCACCTCAAGTGCCAAGAAAACAACACCTCCAGCTTCGAGGTTCTAGTGGTGCTACACCTACCACACGATATAGAGACATGACATGCCATACATGTGGAGGAAAAGGACATTTTAAGAGGGATTGTCCAAACAAGAAAAATATGATTATCAATGTTGATGATGAGTATGAGACTGGAGATGATGTTGATCCTAATGAGGAGGATACATATGATGAAGATGGTCCTGTTGATGCTTATGCTACAAATTATCCAACCATTGTTTGCGCACAAGCTTTGAGTATTGTTCCTAGTGATGAGAGCCAAAGATGCAATCTATTTCAAACAAAGGCAATTGTTGGTTCTCAAATGGCTTGCAAGGTGATCATTGATGGAGGGAGTTGCAGAAATTTAGCAAGCAAGGAGTTATGTGCAAAGCTAAGATTGAGATATATTCCAGACCCACACCCATATTATATTCAGTGGTTGAATGAAAAGAAGAAATCAGGGTATGCCAAATTGTGAGAGTGGAATTTCAGATTGGACCATACAAAGATACAATTGAGTGTGATGTGGTTCCCATGTCAGTTTGTCACCTATTACTTGGAAGACCATGGCAATTCGACAGAAAGGTTACACACAATGGGAGAGCAAACACATACCAATTGAATTGGAATAATAAGGATATTATCTTGAGGCCTATGACACCACAACAAATTGTGGATGAGTCTAGACAGAAAGTTGAAGTGAATCTAGAGAAAGAGAGTGAGAGAGATGAGAAGAGTGAAAACGCAAATTCTGTGGGTGAAAACAAACCTAGGTCGAGTGGTAAAAGTAAGGGAGTGAGCCTTTTAACAATGTTAGCCACCAAAGAAGACTTGAGAGAGTTTGGAGAGGATCCTGGCTTAGTACCTATAGTGCTCATGCACAAGGGGGAAATTTTAATTTCTAATGACATGACTCCTCTTTCTATTGGTGTTTCGAATGTTTTCAGGAGTTCAATGATGTTTTTCCAGAAGAAGTACCCTCAGGGATGCCACCATTCAGAGGGATTGAGCACCAAATTAATTTAATTCCTGGATCATCATTACCAAACCGAGCTACCTATAGGACAAATCCCCAAGAGACAAAGGAAATACAGAAACAAGTACAAGAGCTTCTTGACAAAGGTTATATTCGGATAAGACTATCTCCTTGTGTTGTTCCTGTTATTTTAGTTCCTAAGTAAGATGGTACTTGGCGCATGTGTGTAGATTGTAGAGCGATTAACAACATCACTATTCGTTATCGTCGTCCTATAGCACGTTTGGAAGACATGTTAGATGAATTAAGTGGTGCTGATGTTTTCTCTAAAATTGATTTGCGTAGTGGTTATCATCAAATTAGGATGAAAGAGGGGGATGAGTGGAAAACAGCCTTTAAAATTTTTTTGGTTTATATGAGTGGTTAGTAATGACTTTTGGATTAACTAATGCACCTAGTACTTTCATGAGATTAATGAACCATGGTTTGAGAGATTTTATTGGCAAATGTGTGGTTGTTTACTTTGATGATATTCTCATATATAGCCACAATGAGCATGAACACGTTGATCATATTAGACAAGTTTTGCATGTGCTAAGAGAAAATAAATTGTATGGAAATTTAGAGAAGTGCACTTTTGCAAAGATAAGATCATATTTTTTGGATATGTTGTTTCTAAACATGGGATTGAAGTGGATGAATCTAAAATTAAAGCAATTAAAAATTGGCTAATTCCCATGAATGTGAGTCAAGTAAGAAGTTTAAATGGACTAGCTGGATTTTATAGAAGATTTGTGAAAGATTTTAGTACTATTGCTGCCCCTTTGAATGATTTGACAAATTAAGGTGTAAATTTCGAGTGGGGATTGCTCAAGATATTGCTTTTGATACTTTGAAGAATAAGTTGATTTCGGTCCCATTATTGATGCTACCAAATTTTAATAGACAATTTGAAATTGAATGTGATGCTAGTGGCATAGGTATTGGAGGTGTGCTAATGCAAGATAAGAAACCAATTGCTTATTTTTCTGAGAAGTTACATGGAGCTCAATTGAATTATTTTGTCTATGATAAAGAATTGTATGCACTTGTTATAGTTCTTGAAGTTTGGAAACATTATTTGTGGCCAAATGAATTTATTACACATTCTGATCATGAGGCATCAAAAAATTTGAAGAGCCAATCCAATCTTAATAAGAGACATGCTAAATGGGTAGAATTCATTGAATCTTTCCCATACATTATTAAACATAAGAAAGGATTAGATAATGTGGTTGATGATGCTTTGTCTAGGAAAATTATGTTACTCACCAAATTGGATGTTCAAGTTTCGGGTTTGGAAGAATTAAAACAGCTATATGCTGAAGATAAAGAATTTTCTACACCATTTGCTAAATGTTCTAATGTGAAGGCTTGGGATAAGTATCATATACATGATGGATTTTTGTTTCGAGCTAACGAATTGTGTATTCCCGAGTGTTCTTTGTGTTTGATGTTATTGCAGGAATCTCATAGTGGTGGATTAATGGGACACTTTGGACGTGAGAAAACATTGCTTATGTTGGCTGAAATTTTTTATTGGGCACATATGAGAAGAAATGTTTATAGATTTGTGCAAAGGTGCATTACTTGCAATAAGGCCAAGTCAAAATTAAAGCCCCACGGTTTGTATACTCCATTACCTGCACCAACTACACCATGGGAAGATATAAGTATGGATTTTGTGCTAGGTTTACCAAGGACTAAAAGGGGGCATGATTCTATATTTGTGGTAGTGGATAGATTCTCTAATATATCACACTTTATTGCTTGCCACAAGAGCGACGATGGGTCGCATATTGCTAATCTGTTTTTCAGGGACATAGTGAGATTACATGGAGTACCAAGGACTATTGTTTCTGATAGAGATGTGAAGTTTATGAGCTACTTTTGGAAGACACTATGGGGGAAACTAGGAGCAAAGCTGCTATTTTCAACAACATGTCACCCCCAAACAGATGGACAAAAAGAGGTGGTTAATAGAATATTATCAACACTATTGAGAACCATGATCAAGAAAAATTTGAGGGAGTGGGAGGATTGTTTGCCACATGTGGAATTTTCATATAATAGAGTTGTGCATTCAAATACTTAGCTTTGCCCATTTGAGGTGGTCTATGGATTCAAACCCATTACACCACTTGATTTGCTACCACTTCCTATACAAGAGAGAAAAAATATGGAGGCATCAAAGAGAGCTGATTTTGTGAAGAAGATGTATGAGAAGACAAAGGATGCTATAGAGAAGAAAGGGAAGTATGTTGCTCAAAGAATAAATAAGAAGAAAAAGGAGGTTATTTTTCAAGAAGGAGATTTGGTATGGGTACACTTTCGAAAGGACATATTTCCTAAGCTCAGAAAATCCAAGTTATTGCCTCGAGGTGCTGGTTCCTACAAAGTGATTGCCAAGATCAATGACAATGTTTACAAGATAGATCTTCCAATTGATGAGTTTGGAGTGAGTAATTCCTTCAATGTTGCTGATTTGACACCATATCATGGAGATGACCTTGATGCGTCGAGGTCGACGCCTTTTCAAGAGGGGGAGGATGATGAGGACATCCCTAGTACATCACCACTTAAACAAGATGAAGTGAGACTGTAACTATGACAAGATCAAGGACCAAGCTACTATAACAACAGGTGAATTCACTCCTTATAGATTATGATGTTTGTGATAGTGAGAATTTTATACTGCCTAAGTTTACGCATTTATGTATGATCAGGTTTATTGATAACACAAACATGATTGTGGAAAACAACCAAGAGGAGCTGGAAAACAACATAGAGATGCTGGAAAACAAGATTACAAGTGGTGAAAACAAATGTACCATGGTAAAAACAAACATACAAGATGGTGAAAACAAGACTACCATGGTGAAAACAAATGTGCAAGATGGTGAAAACAATCATGCAAGTGTGGAAAACAATTACTAGCTTGTTATTCCACACTTAGAGAGAAGGAAAACAAGAGGAGGGCGCCCCATTGAATATCTTTGCGCCATATAGAAATCCTACTATGAGTAGGTATGGTTTGTATACCATATTTGGACGCACCCCCTAAAGTGGGTCGGTTTTATCCTTTCTATATTCCAAGTAGGAGTCCTAGTCCAATAGGGATAGGTGCTTGCGCAAGGAAGCCCTTGTGGCCGCACCCCTCCCCCTTATATACTCCCCTCCTGCGAGTTGTGGAGAGAGATCCAGTTTAAACCAAAGAAAACCCTAGCCTCTAGATTGTATTGCTGCTAAGTATTCACTTGAAGTTTACCATTGCAAAGTTGCGTGATATCTTGTTATTCCATTGGGAATAGGGGGATACAGGACCACTTGTGATCTTTGATTACTTGTGCAAGAGTGTGTAGTTGAGAATATCCAAAGGGCTTGATTGTTGTTGCATCTGGCAACAGGGGTCATCCAAGTGAGAGGTCTCAGTGTAGCACTAGTTATCAAAAAATCCAGAAAATCCATAAAAAGAGAGAGAAGCTCATTGAGAAGATTGGGCCACCCCATATCAGAAGGTGTACAAGGGTGAAGCACAGAGCATATCTATAGTACTGGTCGCATTAATATTAATACCAGAGTTGTACATCCAACAAACGGAAGTGCAATAAAAGCAAAAAAGACGCAACTACATTCGACGAGCATGACAATCACAAGTAGGCAGTGAAGTTGTACACAGATTTAGCCATGTTAAAACCCTAATGTACAACTAACGGAAAAACGAGTGTAGAGACCATAGAAGTGGGAAACACGAATGGTCTAGACGCTTAATACTTAAGGTTACATAACGACGTACAACTAACATGTCAAATGACGTACAAACTAGGGCGATGAGAAGTAAAAGTTAACACGTGAGAGTACAGAAAACTTCTAGAGCCATAGCAGAGCATAGCTAACACAACACCAAGTACGAATGTACAACATATGTAACAGTGGAAGTACAGACCATTAAGAATAAGGAGTACATTGTGCACTTCATAGAAAGTACAGAAAAAGAGGTGAAAAAGTACACGAATATGTCGAACAGAAAAGCAAAGAAAAAAAATTAGAAGTGCAACAAAAATTGATTCAATCTGCACACAACTCATGCTTCAGAAAAAAGACGATTAAAACAACGTCTATCTACACATCAACACTCAAAAAAATAGTCACGGTTACGGATGCTATGGCGAATGTGGTGTACTAACCATTCCTTACTCATTATGTATTCATCAATCGATGTTTGGAACGCAAGTTTTTATTCTCTATCCTTACTCTTTCTCGCTCTAACTGTTCGGGGACCATATAATCCTGTGTGACAACCTCGGGGCCATCAACAGAAATAGACTGTGTTTCTGATAATTTTGGAGTTGATCCAAAAGCTTTGGATTGAATCATCGACGGAAAAATTTTGAGAAAAAAAATAAGAACATATCGATATTCTTATTGAGATATAGTAGTAACAAAAAGGAACACAGATCAAACCACACAAGAGCAGAAGAGACCAGAGCATAGCAAAGCAGACCTGTGATACTAAAGGAAAATATGGTCACACCGTCAACGATGAACCCTAACTTTTCCGCCACGGGAAGAAGTCGAGGAAGGAAGGAAGGAGGTCAAATCCGACACGGCATAGAACCGAGCTAGTGAAAAGCGTCGGAAACCGAAAAAACTGAGAGGACCCACATGTCACACAGTAAGATATTCTAATGGGGCCCATACATCAGAGAAAGAGGGAAGGATGCTCGACACATAACCGCGGTGCAAAAAGGACCATATAAATAGAAGCGGGCGCAGCCCCCGAGACCCTCTCATCCTCGCCACTCTCCTCTCCAGATTCAAAATTCAAAAAAGCAACAGGACGCGAAACGAGACGCTAGCAGCACATAGAGAGAAAACGAGGTAATCTATCCGAGATCAAAATCAATTTTGAATCGCTTCTCAAACTTCCAATCCTTACAAAAACACCACGCGCTATAGCTCATGAGTAAAGATCGTTTCGATTCGTCTTCAGTTGGGATAAATCGTTTTTACGATCGTTGATATACATGACCACCACTTGGTTTGAACAAGGCAACCAGCAGATTAGATAGACAGTTCACGTCACCTAGACAAAAGTGCCTTAATGATAGCTCAAATTAGTATGATGGATTCAACAGTTTGATTCGATCAAACCATACAACACCCAACAGTTCCAACAAACTAAATATTAGGAAAACGAAAACAGATGTTGGAAAGTAATCTGTTGAGATCCTTCAAACCACGAATCATATCATGATTTAGATTCTTCAATCGTTGATTCACTTCTCTGTATACAATATGAAGATGACACGTTTTTGACCAATTTCTGCAGGAAGGTAATAAAAAAGGAATAGGAGAGAAGATGAATCAACAGGAGATCCAAGATTTCATGTCTCAATAGCCTAGGGGGAGGATGATACCAACACAGGAACATATGACTAAAATAATAAGACAGGTAAGGAACAATACCATGCAATGAATTTTTGAACAAACTCATTTGCAATGCTGTAGTATACAGTTTCGTATTAAAGATGTACATACAACGCATAAGCTAATACCAACGTACAAAACTAAATTACGGTGTACACCATTACAAATTTTCGATGTACGGACAACGCATAAAAGCTAATACCGACGTACAAGACTAAACTAGGGTGTATAAGGTTTCATATCTTCGATGTACATTCAACAAATAAGGTAATACCAATATACAAAACTAAACCAGGGTGTACACGGTTTAATTTTTTCGATGTTCGTACAGCGCATAGCATAATACCGACGTACAAAACTAAACCAGGGTGTACAAAATTTGTTATTTTTCGATGTAAATGTTATGCCGCAATGATCACAGATAACCTACAAGTGTTACATCTGCATAAGACAATACTGATATGTACTCTTTTCCAATTAAAGGTAATGATAGACAGGTGGAGAAGAAAGAAAGAAAGGAAAGATACAGAACAGTTGGAGACGATCATAGAATCTTTAAGAGAAGTGCAGCATGCACATATAAGAAGGGCTCTTGTACCGGTGAAGATAGAACTTGAGGCGCAGAAAAGAGGAAAACGCCAGTTGGATAATCAGTCAGAAGAAGCAAATGAAAGGGGGAATAACAAGAAAACAACAATAGCATTGGATAGTTTCACGGTTCCAGGGACATCTTCTGCCTCATCAATTCTCTCACAAGGCCCATTTCTGACAACAAACAGAAATGTTACCACACAGTCAAACAACAAGAAAGTAAACAAGGTAAAATCTTGTTAGTAAAAAACCTTACACCCACAAAATTAAACTTTGAGCTAACATGTTGTTTCATTATGCACTTTTTTGAAGGACATGAGCAACAAGAGAAAAACAGGAGCAATTGAAGATTTCTCAAATGGACCGAAGCATCAACAGAAAGCAACAAAAATCAACCAGATGGGCAAGGTAATAAATGAATATTTCATGTCATGTCAAACACAAAATCAATACATTTAGCCTGTCTAAACACTTGACTATTTGATTTTGTACAACCACATGCTATGTTTGATAAACAGGATGTACCTAGCAGGAATCGTCAACCATTGAAGAGCCAGCAAAACAATACAAAAGAAGCTACACACAAGGGAACAAGGTACGCTTAAAACAAACTGTCTATTGAAAATGTAGAACGAGATGATTTGTGTTACAAAATTATTTTAAACCGCAGGAGGACATGTTCATTGAAACAGGAGGATACATGAAAGCTAACGACATTTCACTTGGAATAAACAACACATCACAGAGGACTAATTTGAGCTATGATGCACAAGAGAAGCCGGGGAAGACAACAAAAAATCTGCAACAAAATGAGGTAAGATCGTAATACAGGAAAATGTGAAATTAAAAACTAGCAAAATAAGCTAAAGTTGAGATGGGTGCTCGATTTTCTAATACTACATATCATGTTTGCTGAGCAACATAACAGAACACAATAGTATAGATGCATTCAACAGGGAGAACCGTCGACAGCAAGGGGAAAACAAGTGCTATCCCAAGGATCGACGAACTTGGAGCAGGTTAGAAGTTCAAAAAATAGCAAAAATAGTAACAAACAGTACATCCAACTGAACAGAACATGAAATGAAAATATACTTATAAACTTGTATAATAATTCAAATCAGGGAGAAGAGGACATGTTCGCAAAACATTATGTATCACACAATCAGGATACATGGGACCAACGAAGAGGACAATTCTTCAATGTATGTCCAACACACAACTCAAATGAACCAGTTCTATTCAAAAACAACGACAACGTCATAATAAACAATAGCCACGATCCGAGGATACAGGTAACAAGAAGCATGGTACGCTTTCTTTTAAAATCATCATGAACAAACAATGGTTGTTGCTTCTGTGCTGATAAAATTTCATATTAAATTTAAGCAGTTAGACGAGGACGTGTTCGACGGGAAATATGAATCTTATAACCAGGCTACATGGTATGATCGAAGAGGACAATCTTTCAATGTGCATTCAGCAGACAACTCAAATGAGTCGTTTCAATTAGAAAGCAGAAGTAGCATTATCATGAACCAAAATCAGAATCCAAGATCACAGGTAAAAAATAACCATACTACAATTTTACTTACAAACTTTAGATGCAAATATCTAATCTTGTTTCTATTTTGCAGGATGACATAAGGCAGCAATCCAGATTCAACAATCAGACATCTTTCAGAGAAAGTACCATTGAGAAGGGATACAGAGACAGAGGAGGAAACCAACACTGTTATGAAGAACCAGAAGAAGAAAGAGGAGAAGGATACGATGGTTCAGAATCCAAAAGATACTCAAACAGTGACAATAATCAGGTAAACAAAACATCAATAAAAAAATTAAAATTCCTAAAACAATAAATTGTAACTGATTTCAATAAAAACTACAGGAATATGAGGAGGGTTACCAGAAAGATGAGTCATCAAAAGATACCACAGAGCAACCAGGATCAGAATAGAGTGGTTCACCAGAAGAACAAGCAGACAAACGACAACATACAACAAGGCAAACAGGAACAGAACACAGTGGTTGGGCAGAGGAAGAATCAGGCAAACACCGCAGTTTTGAAAATCTGCAAGATGATGACCCACTGCTAAATCCAGGCCCACCGACAAAGGTAGAAGAGGAAATGGACAGATGTTCAACATGGACAACTACCCTGCAGTAGAAGAGATTGTGAATGCACCACAACCAAAAGAAGGTGACATCTTCAGCTCTAAGGATGACGCATTCTATAGCTACGCGCTGTATGCAAGAAAGAATAGATTTTCTATAAAGAAATTCAGTAGTAAGATATGTTCTAAAGACAAAGAGATATATATTCAGAGATTTTCTTGCAACAAAGAAGGTGAAACTAAGAACGGCATCCTAGCAGACAGGGCACGAAGGACAACTTCATTGGTGAGGACAAGGCGTGAGACACACATATAAGTCAAGAAGTTTGAAAAGGGTTGGTACGTAAAGAAGGTCAAACTGGAGAACAATCATCCGCTTGAACCAACAGATTTCCTGATCAGATTTGCACACTACCATAAAAGCATGACAAGATTGGACAAAAAACTGATACATCTACTGCAGGCAGGTAGACTACCACCCAGAAAGATGATGCTAATCTTCCGCAAGATTAGAGGCAGATTTCGAGGAGTTCCTTTTGACGCAATTGATCTTAGAAACATCCAGAGTCACCAAACACAAGTTGAAAAGGATCACGATATTGACCAGTGACGGGAACGTTTCAAAACACTACAAATAAAAGTACCTGGTTTCTTTTACACAATGGAGAAAGACAGTGAAAACAGGGTACGGAGCCTTTTCTGGATGGACGCAATGTGCGTAATGAACTACAAGTTGTTTGGCGAGTACATATCATTCGACACGACATTCAGTACAAATAAGTATAACCTGCCATTCGTACCAATAGTCGGCGTAAATAATCATGGATCAACAGTTCTATTTGCAGTTGCACTACTGAAGGATGAGAAGATAGGATCGTTCAAGTGGTACTCCAGACATTTCTGGACGCTATGGGAGGAAAGGCACCAAAAACAATAATAACAGATCAAGCCAAGGCAATTAAGAGGGCAATCCTGGAAGTTATGCCAGAAACAAGACACGGAAATTGCTTTTACCACATTGTCACAAAGATGAGCCAGAAGGAAGGATCCTTTTTTGCAACACACCCAGGTCTGTCAGAAGATCTAAGATTTGCAGCCAAGAATGCATTCACACCAGAAGAGTTTGAAGCAGTATGGCAAAATTTAATCAAAAAGTATGGGGCAGAAGAAGAGAAACACCTAAACAAGCTGTTTAGGATAAGACACAGATGGGTCCCTGCATACTTTATGGATGATTTTTTTCCATTCTCGTCAAGCACGGGAAGAAGCGAAAGCACGAATAACATGTGGAAGTGCTACAGCAGGAACACAGACACAATAACACAATTTCTTGCACAATATGAGGTGATACAAGACAAGTTCTTGCATGCTCTTGATAAGAAAAAGGTTAAATCCACTCTGAAAACAGAAAGGACATCAACACATCATTACATCAACACATCATTTGTTCGAGAAACAAGCACTTGAGGCATACACACATGAAATCTTCCAAAAATTCCAGATTGAAGTGCAGAACAGCACAACTTTCCACTATAATGGTTCGATGAAACCAGGACACGTAAGAGTTGAAAGAGCAGTCAATTATGAGAAAATGGAATTCAGGAGAAAATATTTTGATGTGTTTTATGATGAAGAAAAAAAAAACTTCTGGTGCCAATGCAAGAAGATGAAAATAGATGGAATACAGTGTTGCCACGTCATATGGGCACTAGTGCACTTTGGAATAAATGATCTGCCAGATAGCTTCATCATACAGAGGTGGAGGAAGGACATAGATACAAAGCTGCCAACTCTAGGAGAAGACATGGACGTGGATATCGCAGAAGAAGCACTAAGATTTGCTGGCACCATGTCCATTATGGCAGACATTTGCAACCTAGCATGCCAAAATGATAAAGCTTACAAGGTGATGCAGGAATGTATGTGTGACATGAAGACAAGAGTAATGGCTGAACTTTCAGAAAAAGTGGTTACGACAGAAGCTGCAACAAACAATGACAACGATAAGATACATGACCCACCAATAACAAGGAGAAAAACAACTAATAGAGGAAATAGACCAAAACCAGGGTCAGAAAAAAGAGGCAAAGCAATCAGATGCGGACACTGCAAAGAACTAGGGAACAACAGAACATCTTGTGAGAAACTAAAAAGACAGGTTGAAGAGGCTGAAAGAGCACGGAATGAAGAACACGACAGTCTCACGTCTCAAACGGATGAACGACAACATCAACAACCAGGCCATAGACAGACAAGCTATGAATCAGATAGCCCTACAACTCCACAACAACCAAGAGGTTTCAACCTAACAGGGATGGGAGAACGAAATGTGGTTTCGAGTACTTGATATTTGGTACACCACCACATTTGTCAAGGTAAAATGTATAACACAATGAATAACTTATCAAATTAAGACTATTTAACCACTAACTATTTATACAAAATATTTTTAATGGGTACATGAATGATTGGAGAAAGATCAATAAGCAGTAACTTGTTGCAGAAGAGTAAGACATGGTGGAATCCATGCATATCTTACAAGGTAACTGCAAGCAAAAGGCATGACTAGTCCAACTTTTATCTGTTTTTTTCATAACTAACTTTTACTAAAAAAAAATTCAACGCAAGGGGACATAAAAAGGAACCAGGATCCACAAAACAAGGCAAACGTAGCGAAGGAAGAAGCAGCACAGACAAATTGAACTTTAGAAGACGATGAAACATAAGAGTCACATCGGACAACATAAAAGATATCATACAAAGAAACAGACATAGTGAATGTTATTTTTATTTCCAAACTCCTTAGAGGATGTGATACGAAACACAATAAACTTTATGTTTGATTTTATTATTTACTAGTAGAGCATAAAGTTACGCATGTACTCACTTTCATCCGATAACTTAAATGATCCGAGAATCCGTGATTCCTTATGTGTTAACATTAAATTGTGCACACAATCAATACGATTATACTTTCCGTAGAAAGGAAGCAACATACGAAGTAAACACACTACGATGCAAACAAGGAAACGTACGACAAAACTGCCTTAGCTTGTACGTCCTACGACTCAGAGGCGAACTCCAACCAAAGTATACAGCTTATACTTCTGAAATTTGAGGAAGTGTACGACGTAAATACAGTAAGGTGTACATCCAGGAAGATCATGTACGTCCCAATACTAAGCAGTGAACTCCCACCAAACTCTGTAACATATGCTAGTCTGTAGAAGGGGAGCAGTGTTCGAAGTAAACACACTACAATGTACACAGGGAAACGTACGACAGAACTGCATTTGCTTGTAAGTCCTATGATTTAGAGCTGAACTCCAATCAAAGTATACAACCTATAATTCTGAAATTTGAAGAAGTGTATGACATAAACACAGTAAGGAAGATCATGTACGTCCCAATACTAAGCAGTGAACTCCCACCAAACTCTGTAGCATATGCTAGTCGATAGAAGGGGAGTAGTGTTCGAAGTAAACACACTACGATATACACATGGAAACGTATAACAGAACTGCATTAGCTTGTACGTCCTACGATTCAGAGCTGAACTCCAATCAAAGTATACAGTCTATACTTCTGAAATTTGAAGAAGTGTACGACGTAAATACAGTAAGGTGTACATCCAGGAAGTGTTCAACACAACTGCCGTATCATGTACGTCCCAATGCTAAGCAGTGAAACCCCATCAAACTCTGTAGCATATGCTAGTCTGTAGAAAGGAAGGAGCGTACGACCGAAATCCTTTAGCTTGTACGTCATAGGATTCAAAAAAAAATTGGAGAGGCAATTATCAACAGAGGGTGGAAGTCCATCGAGAACAAAACAAGCAATTGACATCTCAACAGAGGGTGGGAGTTCATCATCAACAGAGTTAATGTATTTGAAAGTTGCTACCTCCCTCCCATTACTTCCCCTGAAAACTCCCTGCCCGAAAATGACAAAGGGAAAAAACAGATTTTGGCTACCCGAAAATGTCAAAGGGAAAAACAGATTTTGGCTACAATTCTTTCCATGTTTCAACCGATTCAAAAGGGAAAACCCAATAATAAGAAAATCAAACATAGCTCGAAATCCAAAAAATGACGAAAGAACACAAGAGCAATATAAGCAAAAAAAAGATCTAAAAACCCTAATCACCGTCAATCGAATAACAAATAAGAAACAAATCGCAGAAAACATTCATCTATCGAGGGAGGAACGACCCGATTTCTCGTAGGTTCGATGCAGCAGATAGAGATACCGGCGGCGGCGGCGAGGAAAAAGTTTGAAGGGCAGAAAATACGGGCCAAGGAAAAACGAACCAAGAAGCAACAAGGGAAAAAACTGCAAATCGGTTCGAGGCTCCGCCGGACGTGTCGTAGCTACGAGGCCGGAGATAGAGAGACCGGCAGCGGCGGAGATAGAGAGACGGCGGGCGAGGGAAGGAGGAGAAGGAAACGAAAAGGGAAAATGGGAAAAGGGCACTCTCTCTCTCTCGGATAACGGTTCGGGCGGAGAATCCGGAACATGTACCAATTACGACTCGCCCAAAGTCACGAGCGCGCGACAAGTGTCAAGCGCGGAAGGCACCAGGGGGAGGGGCCGCACAATGAGAGCGCGACACTTGTCGCATGCGCAGGCCTTGCGCAGTGACCTTTCGGAAGGCCGACCTTTTTCTAGTGATTTCGGATTACCTCTCTTTTGAGGTAAACTAGTTGACTTGCACGTGCCATGCACGTCTCCATTATGAAACAAAAAATATTAAAATTTCAGAGTGTAAACTTAACTTATATTGTCTGTGTGATGAGTTTAGACACAAGAAAGGTTAAAGAACATTCGGTCCATATGATAGTAATAGAGTTGCCTGTAATTGTTTTCCATTCCTTTTATATCATGAAATCCAATATCTCTTTGTTCTTTCATAGCATTCCCTGATGTACCCTGTCTCCGCTAATCCCAGGATGCTCCCATGTTAAATAGTTACCGTCATGACCCTATTAATAATATTACCAGGTGAACATCACAAGTTATTTCAAAAATATGATAAATCAAAGTTGACATATAGCAACTCCAATATATTTTTAAATTATTCGACCGACATGGTCAGGATAGTTGCACGAAACTACTCGACGAACCATATGCCCATGCATCATGATCGACTGCATATGAAATTTCAGAAACCAAAGTTTACGTAGTAATTGGTCTGATCAGGATATAATATGGGTCCATGGTGAATGTACATGCTTGAGTTGGAAGGAAATATTGAGCCTCACTGATGTTTATTATAAGGTGAATTCTTTCCTAGTAATAAATAATGTTTGTGTTTATGACAATGTTATACTAACTAAGCCTATGAATTTATGTATGATTAGGTTTATTAATAACACAAACATGGATGGAGAAGAGGAAGCAAGGAGCAAAAGAAGGAGGCATGGAAAACAAAGTTGCTGCCATGGAAAACAACAATAAAGAAATAATGTTTCAGTTCAGACTGGCAGACGTCCCGAATTTGAAATAGTCATGGATTCTTCATACGAGCTCCAAATAAAGCAAACGAGCACAATCCGATTAGGAAATTTCAAGAGGTTTCCAATGGATCTGGACTCATCAACAAATTCGACTCGTGAAAGCCGTGGAGACCGAAACAATCCACGAATAGTTTTCTTTTGTTATTCCCTGTTTATCTCTAGGTTCTTCTGCTGATCTTTGTTTAGCCTTAGCCACAACCATTCTACAGAAAATTTAGATACCACAACCCAAAAGAATAGTTGTTTTATTGCTCTAACGGACTGCTCAATTTGATCAATTTTGTCCATATTTTCTGTTTTTCATTACATATTGCTCCTAGTTGATTCAAAGGCCATTGGAAAAGTACAAAAAAAAATAGAGAAAAAGAGAAAAGTATAAAAAAATAGAAAGAGAGAAAATCAAAAAGAGGCCGAGACATACTATCACTAGTGGAAGCCTATCATCTTGGATATTTTTGTGGACATTTGAACAATCTTGTGCCTGTTTTCATAGAGTATTTGCTAGTGTCTTTCTAGTGCTTGCAATATCTCTTCCATATAATTGCTAAGCCACATTTGTCTTCCAGAGTGAGTGTGTTCCTTTAGTGTTTTTCATCACATTAGACAGTGCATTCGAGTTATTATTTTGGTGTTGTTAGGATTCCCAACCAAGCTCCACCAAATACCATGTTTTGCATTGTGACACTTGATATCCTGGTTATTCTCTTCTCACACTTGGTACACTTTTCATTAATACTTGTTGGTAAGAAAATCCTATTCACTTAGGAACGGTGAGATACATCTTCTTTGCTGCTTTTGAGTGAGTTATGAAAGAACACCACAACCTATTGTTATTTTGTCATTAACAAATTAATCAATGGGTTTTTCTAGTCTTGATGCTTGCAGTGCTACGTTTTGGAAGGAGGATGCTAGTGGGATTCCAGCAAAAGATTTATTCCACTTCACAGCAGACATCAAGGAAAGCAAGGTTGCTATTACTCTTGATAAAGGTACACTGTATAATTTTGTTAGTCTCGAGGTTGTTGAAGAATTGCAGCTGGTTCCAAACAAATGTGATCCATTTAGGTTACCTACATATAATGATGAACTTATTATTACTCACATAGTTTTTGTTCCTTTAACCATTCCTGGCCATAAGGAGAAAATTTGATGTCATGTGATGCCTAAAGCTATTACTTGTTCTCATCTTTTCTTGGGACGACAATGGTGCACTAGATATAGAGTTAATTTTGATAGCCATTATCCTGATTTACAATTCTTTTGGAACAATAAGAAAGACTGGATAATACATGCATGGCTTACAAAATTTCAAAGACATAGACATCAACCCTTAATTTCTGCTCAAATGCTTGAAAAGCAAAGACTTGAAAAACTTGAGATGCAAAGACTTGAGCGTATAGTTATGGGATTTGTTGAGGTTGGGAAGACGTGTGAGGTTGTTTCTACTAATGTAATCATGTCTACTCCTAGTGTTGTTTATTCTGTTGTGCAGGTTGCTTTTGAAGAAAGGGAGCCTATAGTGCAACCTGCACCACCACCACA
Organism: Alopecurus myosuroides; assembly: GCA_028641055.1. Lineage (NCBI taxonomy): Eukaryota > Viridiplantae > Streptophyta > Magnoliopsida > Poales > Poaceae > Alopecurus > Alopecurus myosuroides. Next base: position 336,790,341 of record CM054059.1, on the reverse strand, counting down.
CATATTGGAGGAGCATGCCATTGTTCCTAGTAATGTTTCTTGTGATATGCAGGTTACTTTTGAAGAAAGGAAGCTACATCAAGTACAACCTACATCACCACTTGAGATAGATGAATTGATACCTACTAAATCTGAGGAGGATGTTATTGATAAAGGTGTTGATTTCGTGCTACAAAATTCAAGTACTGAATTGTGTGAGTTTACTAATTTGCTAGTTAATTCTTGTGAGTTAACAAGCATATATAGTTCACAATAATGTGATAATGAGATAAATTCGAATTTTGACCATGTGGTATTGATTACACATAAGGAAGTACTTGCTAAAATACCACCTAATAATATTGTGTATTCCATCATGTTAAATGAACCAATTAATGTGCAATGTGCTATGAATAGGATTGCTGAAATTTCATATGTCAATTCTAGCACCTATGTTACTTGTTTCACTTTTAATTTGGTTGGTAACTATAACATGAATGAAATTTTTATGGTGGATCAAATATGTATTACTTGTGATAAAATGGCCGAATTGAACATTGTGTTACCTTGGTTAGATGGTTTACAATTTGCTACATGTGAGCATGCTTTTATACATATGTTTGGTTTGTCACAAAACTTGTTAAGTACATGTGCTACTGAATTATACTTCACTTATATTTGTAATTGTGATTGCTATTTGATGAGATGCTATGACAATTATGTGATATTTACATGCCAACTTCATGGTCACATGTCATGTGGAAAATTTTATGATCTGCTAAGAACTAATGCACCCCATTATATATACATATATTGTGCATAGACGTTGTTCTTTTTGTTTCTTCCACGTTCAGTTTACCACAAGCCGCGGACGTCTTGTGTTGAAGAAAGGGAGGATGATCAGGATATAATAGGGGTCCATGGTGAATGTACATGCTTGAGTTGGAAGGAAATATTGAGCCTCACTGATGTTTATTATAAGGTGAATTCTTTCCTAGTAATAAATAATGTATGTGTTTATGAGAATGTTATACTGCCTAAGCCTATGAATTTATGTATGATTAGGTTTATTAATAACACAAACATGGATGGAGAAGAGGAAGCAAGGAGCAAAAGAAGGAGGCGTGGAAAACAAAGTTGCTGCCATGGAAAACAACAACAAGGAAATAATGTTTCAGTTCGGACTGGCAGAAGTCCCGAATTTGAAATAGTCATGGATTCTTCATACGGGCTCCAAATAAAGCAAACAAGCACAATCCGATTAGGAAATTTCAAGAGGTTTCGAATGGATCTGGCCTCATCAACAAATTCGACTCGTGAAAGCCGTGGAGACCGAAACAATCCACGAATAGTTTTCTACCAGTTTCCAAATAGAGTCCAGTTGGCTGCACCCATGTTGGGTCAGTTTGAATCCGAGTTGGAGGAGTCCAAACGCGTAGGAATAGGTCAATTTCATGGGAAACATCCCCTCCCTCATATATAGCTACCATCCGCGTGTGGAATAGATTAGACCAAGTTTAAGATAAACCCTAGATTTCTAAGATTGAACCATGTTCATCTGAAATTTATCAACCACCAAGTTCGTATCGATAGGGTGGTGTTACGGTTACAAAGTTGTGTGATATCTTTTTATTCCAATGGGAATATAGGGATACAAGATCACTCGTGATCTTTGATTGCGTGTGCAAGAGTGTGTAGTTGAGAATATCCAAAAGGATTGATTGTTGTTGCATCTGTCAACAGGGGTCATCCAAGTGAGAGGTCTCAGTGTAGCACTAGTTATCACAAAATTCAGAATATCCACAAAAAGAGAGAAAAGCTCATTGAGAAGATCAGGACACCCCATATTATCTTGCTATCAGATTCTCAGGTTTACTCGGTGAGCAAATTTATCCCTAGTCTAGTTGTTTTTATTTCCTATCTAGAAAAAGCCATACAAAAATATTAGGTTTAGTTTGTGCCAGAGCCTAGATCAACACCAAATTGCTACTCTAGTTGCTGTTTATTGTTGATTTGTGTTCCTGTTTTCTGTTTTAGTTTTTGTCTATTAGGGTTAGGGTTCATCTAGTTCTTGTCTTTTGTTTAGATCTATACCGAAAATCCCACCAAAATTTTTGCACAAAGTTGCTGCTCATTGCCCTAGCCACCGTCAGATCATATGCGACACACGTTTCCAATTCACCGCATCGGTTTTGTCCTATTCGCGTTCCGCGCGCACATCTGTCGGAACTGACCGCAAAACCCGCGCATCTCCACGCGTTTCCTATCCCCTGTCGGAAATCGCGTCGCCGTATCGCCGCGTCCCCACAGGACGCACGCTCACCATCTCAATTTCGTCGCCGTCTTTATTAAACGCGTCAACGCACGCTACCGGCCACACGCGCCGATCCGCGAACCGCGTCGATCTTTGTCGGTTTCGTGGTCGAGACCACCTGAGCCCCCCCGCGCGCGCTGCTTTATCCTCCTGGACTCGGTCCATACGCGTCGCAGCTGTCTTGCGCGCCGTCCTCGCGCACGCGCTGATCTCGTTCCGCGTTCCTTGTTCCGATCGGGAGGCGCGCAATCATTGTCCACTGGCACCCGAGCGTTGGAATCCGAGCGCATCGCTCCTTTGTCCTACGCGCGCCGATCGACAACCAACCAAACGCGCAGTTGCGCAACCAATCCACTACTGGCTACCTGCCGTACGTCTCCTCAAGGCCCACGCGCACACTACGCGGGCCGCCTCCACAACAAATTTCGTGTCGGAGCAAGCTTCCACGCGAGTGCCGTGTACTGCGCGTTTAATTTTGTGTCGGAGCAAGTTTCGTTTCGGGCCGCGTCCGCAACAAATTTCACCTGGACCACGCTCCAATCTGCCGGGCATTGTTTTCTGAGTTGATTTCCCTCTGTTTTCTTAGTTTTTCTTTTGTTATTCCCTGTTTATTTCTAGGTTCTTCTGCTGATCTTTGTTTAGTCTTAGCCACAACCATTCTACAGAAAATTTAGATACCACAACCCAAAAGACTAGCTGTTTTATTGTTCTAACGGGCTGCTCAATTTGATCAATTTTGTCCATACTAGTAGGATTGCACGTGCAACGCACGTATAATAAAGAAACACTAAAAACTGGACATTCTGGAGTTGAACTCTTGTTGATTTCCGTTTTAAAATATTGGTTTTCATTCATAAGTAGTAGATTTGGAAATAAAACAAACTTGTGAATGGAGACGATGGGTGTAAATGGATGATTATAACATGTTAACTCACCTTTTAGGTGTAAATAAAGATTTTAACCAGAATCGACATAGCAAAATCGGTAGATTTAGTTTGCTATTTAATGTTAATCAAAAGTTACAATAAATCAATATAATAATCAATCAATCAATATGACACAACCTTGCTATCTAGAACTAATGGGGGGATTAATAAGTACAAAGAAATAATAATCATTGAAAACAAACATCCAGACACAAATGATTTCAGAAACAATCTTCATTGCTAACCGCAGACCAACCACTCTACTTTCTATTTATTATTGCACAGTCGCATATCTAATCTAGCTCATCCATCTTGGTCTCGTTTCAGGCCCTTTGTCATAACAAAGGATGCTTCACAAAGGATCCGACATCAAGCTTTCTCTTTTTCATTAGCGGGATCGACGTGGTCATGTTGCATATCTCTCCTTAACAGTGAGATAGAAGAAATAAAAAAACATCGAAAAATATTTATTTACAATTGATCCGTTGGTTTAAAATAGAGCCCAAAAAGTAAAAAATTGAGGGGATCCCCTTATCTAAAGGCAAGTTAGTTTTGTTTCCACAATTTATGCATATATTCTAAACCATCACTAACAAAACAATCCGAATTTTTGGGACTAATGTAAATCCATTGCCCTACTAACAAAACCTCAAATATGTTGCAAACAAATCTGAAGGCAAATCTAGAAAAAAATGAGCATGTGGTAAACATAAGCCCGAATGCAAAAAAAAAACACCGGCGTGTAACGGCCGGACAGAAAAAAATCTGCATTGTGGAAGCGCATTATCCTCCGCTCCAACACCAGCGATGCCTAGGGCTCTGTCGAATTCCGATCACATTCATCGAATTTGATGTGGGGTTCGGGTGAAGGGCGATGGACGATAAAGAAAAGAGTGGAACGGATCTTCCTCCCTCCATTTCTTTTCATCCTCTTTGTTCTCACATACTAATTTCATTTATTTAAAATTCATTCGATAAATCATAATTTGACAATCTACGCATAAGTATAAATATGCAATCTATAAAAAAAATTATATATTTTAGACAATCAGTCCAAATGGTATGAAAAATAATCTTAATAGTCTTGACTTTCTTTAAATCTGAATGTCTTATAAACCTTAACTGAACCTATTCATAGCTTGAAACTCCTTAATTTTTTTACTAAATTTTATATGACGCTTCAGTAATATATACATCAGTAGCAGGTTTAGGTGTGAGTTCATGTTCCGTGGACCTGGTTGGTTAGGGTATTGCGGCTTATGTGTTTGTCGATATGCTAAAATTGCATCTGTATTCTAGGACTTTCGTTTCAGTTCTGTTACATGCCAAATGAATTGCAATCTCCAATTAGACCGATGCTTATATGATAGACACTTGCAGTTCTTGCATGAATTCTTCTCCGAAAGAAAAAAAAAGCACTCATGCAAGTATGCAACTAATGCAGGAAATCCATTCTCGCCAATATTCATGGTAGTGTGCTAGGTTTGGCCTTATTTTTGCAACCAACAATTCTGAATTTCCATATTTTCTTTAACTTCTCAGTTATAGGTTTTCTATTGAGAAGACTCAAATGTCAATTCAATCTGCATGTGACAGTGCACATCTGAATTCATATGGCATGTAGCATTTCACTTCTATATTCTGTTCTTTGTTGTCGAGGAGGAGAATATGCTGACATATGAGGAAGTCGGCGCTAGTGCTGCTCGTCGCTGTGGGCAGCGTTCTCCTCATCCCTGTGGTATGCTCCTGTCTGCCGCCGCAATCAAATTTTTGTTTGTGCAGTCCACAATAGCCATGGTCAAACCCTCTTCTTCTAGCCACTTAATCATCTGTTGATGCAATGACAAAGCACCAGAGGTTTAATGTTCCGATGAATGGAGACTTGAGCATATCATTGGTAGCCTAAAATTTGTTTGTTATTGTCAAAGCTGATCAGTCTGTTCTGAGCACTCTATACAAATCCTTTTTTTTGGTTTGCGCATTTTGTGTTGGAAATCTTAACTTTGTACATATCATATTCATAAATTGTCCCTTCTTAATATTTTTTAACTAAACTTTTATATATCAGATGATCTAATTATTTCAAAGATAAGTCATTCTCCTAATGAACCGAACCAGCATATATAGGCAAGATAGATCTGATGCTTTGGAGACCGCTACTGCCCCAAGCAGCCAGCATGATTGAACCTATATAATGTCTCAGAACAGCACGCCATCCCTCTCTATGCTCATCCTCCAAGTACCTAGCTTTAAAGTTTAATTTTGCCCAGGCTGTTTCGGTTTTAGCCCAAGTACAGAAAATAGACATGCAAATTTCGAGCTTTTTATCTGAACTTTAGATCTCAGATGTCTACTGCTATGCTCTGTATTTGGATTGGAGTCGCCAAATTTCTCCGCCCGCTGAAACTGAACCGTGCCACACCTCACAGTGCACATGGGCGGGGCTTATGTCCTGTTGTGCGCGGGCAGTTGGACGCAAGCTCCGCCGCGCCTAGATGGCCATGGAGGCCAGCTCTGCCGCGCCTAGATGGACATGCCCTTGCGAGAGGCTGCACAGAGGGCCGTCCATGGGAACCACCATCCTGGGAGGGTCAGCGCTGGAGCCTCGATGCTGGAATGGGGCATGTCTGTCACCAAAGAGAATACTTGCGCTCGGCGCCGCGGCTAATCGCTGCCGGCGGCACGGCGGCGGGCAGATGCAGTTTGGGGGAGCGCCGAGAGACAGAGCTTGAGTGATTGCAGTTGCAGAGCCCTAGATGCCGCCGTCCGTGTTGGGCCTTCTCAACTCTCAAGGTCAACTCCAATGATCCGACGACTTCTTCGGAGTGGAGCCGCCATGGCCGAGCTCCAGCAGGCTTCTGCCGCCACCTCCTGCAGACGGATCAGCCCCTGTACCGAGCGGTAGCTCCGCCGCGCGTTGTACCATCGGAAGACGGCGTGGATCACCACGTACCGAGCGGTAGCTCCGCCGCGCGTTGTACCATCGGAAGGCGGCGTGGATCACCACGGTGGTGGCGCGGTCTGCACCGGCGCCACGGCAGGTGGATGGAGGCGGCGTGGTGTGGGGATAAGAAACAGAAAATATGGTACCGGTTGGGTCACTTAGCGGTGGCATGCCTGTAATTTCTTCAATTGTTTGTTGAGCTCAACATTGGAGCAACGTGGTCCGTCTGATACGGCTGTTTAAACGGTTGAGATCAATTGTATCTACGAAGTTTGATCTTTTATAAGTAGTTTAGATTTTCCGTTTTCCTTTACATATTGCTCCTAGTTGATTCAAAGGCCATTGGAAAAGTACAAAAAAAAATAGAGAAAAAGAGAAAAAGTATAAAAAAATAGAAGAGAGAAAAATCAAAAAGAGACCGAGACATACTATCACTAGTGGAAGCCTATCATCTTGGGTATTTTTGTGGACATTTGAACAATCTTGTGCCTGTTTTCATAGAGTATTTGCTAGTGTCTTTCTAGTGCTTGCAATATCTCTTCCATATAATTGCTAAGCCACATTTGTCTTCCAGAGTGAGTGTGTTCCTTTAGTGTTTTTCATCACATTAGACAGTGCATTCGAGTTGTTATTTTGGTGTTGTTAGGATTCCCAACCAAGCTCCACCAAATACCCTGTTTTGCATTGTGACACTTGATATCCTGGTTATTCTCTTCTCACACTTGGTGCACTTTTCATTGATACTTGTTGGTAAGAAAATCCTATTCACTTAGGAACGGTGAGATACATCTTCTTTGCTGGTTTTGAGTGAGTTGTGAGAGAACACCACAACCTATTGTTATTTTGTCACTAACAAATTAATCAATGGGTTTTCCTAGTGTTGATGCTTGCAGTGCTACGTTTTGGAAGGAGGATGCTAGTGGGATTCTAGCAAAAGATTTATTCCACTTCACAACAGACATCAAGGAAAGCAAGGTTGCTATTACCTTTGATAAAGGTACACGGTATAATTTTGTTAGTCCCGAGGTTGTTGAAGAATTGCAGCTGGTTCCAAACAAATGTGATCCATTTAGATTACCTACATATGACGATGAACTTATTATTACTCACATAGTTTTTGTTCCTTTAACCATTCATGGCCATAAGGAGAAAATTTGATGTCATGTGATGCCTAAAGCTATTACTTGTTCTCATCTTTTCTTGGGACGACAATGGTGCACTAGATATAGAGTTAATTTTGATAGCCATTATCCTGATTTACAATTATTTTGGAACAATAAGAAAGATTGGATAATACATGCATGGCTTACAAAATTTCAAAGAGATAGACATCAACCCTCAATTTCCGCTCAAATGCTTGAAAAGCAAAGACTTGAAAAACTTAAGATGCAAAGACTTGAGCGTATAGTTATGGGATTTGTTGAGGTTGGGAAGACGTGTGAGGTTGTTTCTACTAATGTAATCATGTCTACTCCTAGTGTTGTTTATTTTGATGTGCATGTTGCTTTTGAAGAAAGGGAGCCTATAGTACAACCTGCACCACCACCACATATATTGGAGGAGCATGCCATTGTTCCTAGTAATGTTTCTTGTGATATGCAGGTTACTTTTGAAGAAAGGGAGCTACATCAAGTACAACCTACATCACCACTTGAGATAGATGAATTAATACCTACTAAATCTGAGGAGGATGTTATTGATAGAGGTGCCGATTTCGTGCTACAAAATTCAAGTACTGAATTGTGTGAGTTTACTAATTTGCTAGTTGATTCTTGTGAGTTAACAAGCATATATAGTTCACAACAATGTGATAATGAGATAAATTCGAATTTTGACCATGTGGTATTGATTACACATAAGGAAGTACTTGCTAAAATACCACCTAATAATACTGTGTATTCCTTCATGTTAAATGAACCAATTAATGTGCAATGTGCTATGAATAGGATTGCTGAAATTTCATATGCCAATTCTAGCACCTATGTTACTTGTTTCACTTTTAATTTGGTTGGTAACTATAACATGAATGAAATTTTTATGGTGGATCAAATATGTATTACTTGTGATAAAATGGCCGAATTGAACATTGTGTTACCTTGGTTAGATGGTTTACAATTTGCTACATGTGAGCATGCTTTTATACATATGTTTGGTTTGTCACAAAACTTATAATAGGGGTCCATGGTGAATGTACATGCTTGAGTTGGAAGGAAATATTGAGCCTCACTGATGTTCATTATAAGGTGAATTTTTTCCTAGTAATAAATAATGTTTGTGTTTATGAGAATGTTATACTACCTAAGCCTATGAATTTATGTATGATTAGGTTTATTAGTAACACAAACATGGATGGAGAAGAGGAAGCAAGGAGCAAAAGAAGGAGGCGTGGAAAACAAAGTTGCTGCCATGGAAAACAACAACATGGAAATAATGTTTCAGTTCGGACTGGCAGAAGTCCCGAATTTGAAATAGTCATGGATTCTGCACACGGGCTCCAAATAAAGCAAACGAGCACAATCCGATTAGGAAATTTGAAGAGCTTTTCAATGGATCCGACCCCATCAACAAATTCGACTCGTGAAAGCCGTGGAGACCGAAACAATCCACGAATAGTTTTCTACCTGTTTCCAAATAGAGTCCAGTTGACTGCACCCATGTTGGGTCAGTTTGAATCCGAGTTGCAGGAGTCCAAACGCGTAGGAATAGGTCAATTTCGTGGGAAACATCCCCCCTCATATATAGCTACCACCTGCGTGTGGAATAGATTAGACCAAGTTTAAGATAAACCCTAGATTTCTAAGATTGAACCATGTTCATCTGAAATTTATCAACCACCAAATTCGTATCGATAGGGTGGTGTTACCATTGCAAAGTTGCGTGATATCTTGTTATTCCAATGGGAATAGGGGGATACAGGACACCCTCGTGATCTTTGATTGCGTGTGCAAGAGTGTGTAATTGAGAATATCCAAAGGGATTATTGTTGTTGCATCTGGCAAAAACGGTCATCCAAGTGAGAGGTCTAATTGTAGCACTAGTTATCACAAAATCCAGAAAATCCACAAAAAGAGAGAGAAAATCATTGAGAAGATCGGGCCACCCCATATCATGGTCACTGTTCAGCCATTTTAGGATTTGATCAGTTTCTGTAGAGTAGCTCAATATTGGAGCACTATAAACCATCTCATCATCATTGTTTGATGCCTGAGGTCAATTGTTTGGTAGAGGAAATCTTTTTCTGTTGCAACTTCATCATGTTGTCTTTTAATGTGCATATGACAATTTAACGGTCTGCTACGCAGTTGCTCTCTATTTGTTAACATTAAACCATGTGTTTTAATCAAATTTGATTTCTAAATTTGTTTTATAGTATTTGAATGTAAAACCGAAAACAACAAAAGAAATTGTTTTAATAGAAAAGGGGAGCCAGGCCATTCACCTTGAATCCACCCACCAACCCCGATCCCCACCACCAACAAGATGAGCACGTTTTTTGCCGGCGTCGGCCAGCCATGCCCTAAGCCACAAGCTCGACCACAAGAGTCCTCACACTTGATAGGAACGTGATGCCCTGCCCTATCCTTCTCGACCCGGCCGGTGAGCGGCCCACACATCGCCTTCTCCCCTGTTCCATGTCCAGAATTTCCCGGGATCTCCACCTCTAAGGCTTCGAATAGAACAGATGCGCCCCTGACCTATCCTTGATCAAGCCCAGCCGGCCAGTGGCCCTCGTATTGCCTTCTCCCTTCTCCCCGCCCAAATCCGCCCGAGAGATCTAGATCCAAGGCTCCATGTTGTCCTCCTCGAGCCCACTGTGGACAACGGCAGAAGGCGGCGAGGAAGGGTCGGCTCAGCTGATGCTCCTCTGCGCCACATCGACGGCGTTGTCCCGCCTAATGGGAATGCGTCTGGGCAGAAAGGGACCCCGATCTGACCCCACGCTTGCCTGCAATGCCACCTATTGCTGCCTGTCGTCGTCATGTTTCTCCGACCACGACGACCTCCGTCGGCAGCACCCACGCATGTGCTGCTCCGTGCCTCCGTCTCCATGTTTTCCTTTCAGAGAGGTTTCCTTCGCCATGCAAAGAAACAGGCAGGACGCCGGGCCCCCAACGGGATAACATGTACTCCGTAGGAAAGATTGGTACCGTTTTGGGGTATTTAGCAGTCGCAAGGTTTGTAATTTTAAGGAACTAAACATCGACGACATCTTGTTCGGTTGATCCACGTAATTTGACGGCTGAGATTTAATATATCTACGAAGTTTTCTCTTCTACAGAAGTCTAAATCTAAACTATTTATAAAAGAGCAAAAATGGTTGGGATACGTTAAATTTCAGCCATTCAATATATGAACAATGAACCAGATCGTTTCAACTCAAAACAGCTTTTCACTTTTGAATTGCCACTGCCTAAAAGAAATGGGTTGTTAATCGGCGGCCGAACTGCGGTTGCACCAGATCATGTGGATGTTGCCGCTGCCGATTTAGTGAACCCCTTCTGCTACGAGTCCGGACGGAGACAGACGTAAAAATGGGACGTGGTTCCATCGAACCAATGGTACCTAAAAAAAGAGCCCAATGGGCCTAATGGTTAACCCCAAAATGGTTTAGGTTTTTTAGGTTCGATCCGAATAATCCAGTGGTTTCCCGAGTGCTTCCCGAACCCATCGCCCGCGGCTGCCGACACCCAGCATCTTCCTCCGCGGCTGCTGCCTCCTTCGGCCCGGCAAGGTGGCGCCTTCACGCCCATGTTGCCCATCAGGTTTGCCATCTCCAGTGCTGACCCCGCGGCGGCCGATCTTGAACCGAACTGGTGCTTGCGATCTCCGGTGATGCTACAACCTACATGTGCTTTTCCGGTGACCGACAATCCTTTCTGACCCGATGAACATCATGCCGATCACTGAATGTGGCCTACAAGTTATGTATCTCCATTCTGTTGGCCTGCAATTTCTGAATACGGTCATTAATGATACAACAATGTCATTGCCGCCTATGGCAAGTATACAGAAACATCGTACTGCTACCGCCTCTACAACACCTATGTTATCACGGCCTCTGCCAATGTCTCTTATACAAAAAAAAAATCAATTTTACGACCTCTATTCACGGCCTATAGTAAATAGACAACAGTGCCTCTGCCAGTCAACAATTGTTATACTGAAGAAACTGATATGTGTATATATAGTAAAGGGTGAAATTCAAACCGCTGGTTAATATTTTACCAAGCATACAACCACCATCAACTTCACACATCACACGGAGCAGAGATGTTCTCGTAAAATTGCATACTTTATTTTTGCTGAGATTCACGAATATTAATCTTCATTGCATAATATTGAAAGTGGTTCGAACCCTAATAACCAATGGTTAACCTTTCCTAACCGTATTAACCTAACGGATAACCTATTTTGTCACTTTGCCCAAAATGGTTATTTAGGTTCGAATCCGAAAGATAAATGGTTAACCAAATCCCACCGAGAGACAGACGGAGTACATGGATGGGAAGGTGCCATTGGCGACAACATCGAACACTCACACACACAAGGAGGACGACAGAACGGCTCAGCGTCGGAGCTTGGAGATGTGCTCAGCTTGGAGGCAGCCATGGTACACGAAAGTGAGGACGGCCAAAGCTCCCGCACGAGGAGCATGGGGACGCCCACACCCTGGTCGCCCACGGGGGAGCGACGGGAGCGGGGTCTTTTCTCAGGATGAGCCTCATGAATATGTAAGACTCAAGAGCCCAACACCAGCACATATTGCATACGCAAGTTGTTTTCGTCAAAAAGGATACGCGAGTTGCAGATTTCTAGCAACGGAATGTGCCTAGGATGTGTGTTCGAGGCTAGAGCGATCTGGTTACTTTTCATTGTGGATTCAGTTTGGAGTCAGATGGGGTTGGCCATGCTCTTCGGCGAGCGGTCTACGCTCTGGAGGGAAGAGTCCTTCGACGCCTGCGCGTGCAGCGCCGGCTCAGCTAGGACCGTCACACTCGCCGACAGGATGCAATGCACGGATGGGACAAGGAGCCATCATGGCATGCAGGCGGACGCCCGCTAAAAAGAAATTTCCGTCCGTTAAGCTAGCTCATCTGGTAATTTTGTGATTGCCTAAACAAGATTAGGTTAACAGATTAGCACACAGTTTCTCTGGCGGATAGTCTACCAAGCCCGTTGAACCATCCCAGAGCCATGTCAAAAAGGGGCGGTCTAGTGCGATAACTCAAAATTTTCGGCAAAACCATAGACAATGATACATGTAGGTGTGGCTCACGTCAGCCAGCCAGTGTAGTAGCAAGGGAAGTGCTCGAGCACGACCACCCGCGCGCCGCATATCATGGCTAGGAACAGCGGCGCTGCTCTGGTTGTCGCCGTCTCCTCTTATCTTCCCCATATATATAGAACCGGGATTCAGGTTATCCCCAGTTGGCTGGGGTGCGTTATCAACCTAATCGACGCAAGGCGCAACAACATTGACGTGTTTGTGTCGGTGCTTCTTTTTTTGGCCAATCTGCATTGGCAGCGAGGCGTGCGGGACGGGTGTTGAGTTGAGCTCAACATCTAAGCGATCTTGACCGTTTGATTCCTGTTGTTTAACGGCTAAGATTGATTGTATCTACGAAGTTTGTTTTTTAAATAGTTTAGATTTAGATAAAACCCATCGTACAAACAGTTCGGCCTATGTTGAGTATGTGAGCCCAAACTATGTTTTGGCAGTCCAGCCCATTGCATGTCCATCCCGTTCTCCTATGGAGGCCCATTTCAGCTGACCAAAAAGAAGAAACCGAAACAGGAACCTTTCTGTATTACCCACTCGCTTCCTAATCTGAGGTAGTAGATCGGGGGAGAAACCTTTAGTGGCGGCGGCGCGGCGTTGCAGACTGATTGACCGGCCGGGGAGAAGGAGTTCCGAGCAATCCGAAGATGAGCGGTGTGAAGAAGGTGACGGACCTTGCGGCCAAGGCCGGGAAGGCGATCGACTGGGACGGCATGGCTAAGATGCTCGTCTCCGAGGAGGCCCGGAAGGAGTTCGCCAACCTCCGCCGCACCTTCGAGGACGTCAACCACCAGCTCCAGACCAAGTACTCTCAGGTATTCTACCAATCTTGACCGCCCAGACCGTCTCGCGCTCGCCCGATCGATCTGGCCAATGTAGCTAGGGTTTCGTCCGCGGTCAAATCAGATCAGGGATTAGGTACGTTTCGCTAATCGATGCGGGTCTGCTTGGGATCTGCTTGGGATCTGCTCCGGGGGCATTCTTTGATCGATGAACATGGGGAAGCATCAAGCACACGTCGGTTTTGCTTTTGGGATTTACTTAGGTAATTGGTTTAGTTATTACCGATGAAAACATGATGTTGTTGTTTGATCTCATTTGCGTGCTGCTGGTTTTGGACAAGAAACTAAGACCCTTGTGAGGTTCTCTATCAATAGAGGCATTGTAAAGGTATAAATTGCACAGTGCAAAACAGGACACATGGATGAACTAAGTGGCACTTGTCTAACATGTTAAATACCTGTAAAGTTTGATTCTGTTTGTTTGTTAGCTTTGTATTGAACTTGTGTTGATGTCTTTTGACAACCTGGAAACATGCATTAATCATTCTGACATGTCGAGTGATCTGAGAGATGTATTTGTTATGTTATTGCAGGAGCCACATCCAATTGACTGGGAGTACTATAGAAAAGGAATCGGATCAAAAGTTGTGGATATGTACAAGGAGGCTTATGATAGTATGTGTTCTCTCTACTCTCCGTTAAGTTGCATTTCTAGGAATCTACCGTGCTGTCAAATTGCAAATAATCTAGTTTTGGTTTAATATTGGATTTGTACCTTTATCCGATTTTGTGTTTCGAAGATTAAAATAAGGATATCAAATGTAACTTGCTTATACTTTAAAATGATCCATCTGAGTGACAGATACTTCATGTATGCATTAGTCAAACACATAAGGGTTGAGGTTTCCTCTCCTTGTATAGGGCGCCCTAACGATATGCTGTATGATAATGTCAGGATATTGATCTGTACTGTGGATTTGGATTAATGCATTCTTTAGCATTTGGTTTTACTAATTTCCAGTGGAGCTGTTAGTCCTATGATCTGTTTAACCTCTTATTGAGATATCCATCATGGAACTAATGCAGGTATTGAGATCCCCAAGTATGTTGACACTGTCACTCCTGAGTTCAAGCCAAAGTTTGATGCTCTGGTGAGGATCCACTGTTCTTATGCTTCACCTTCCCTGTTTTTCGCAAAGATGCCTTTTCTTTGGTACAAACTGGATGTCGCTTGTGGCTATTAGCCATTCAGATACTTATGAACCTTACTTTTTGACATACATAGTTAGTTGAATTGAAGGAAGCAGAGAAGACATCTCTGAAGGAATCAGAGAGGATCGAGAAAGAGATTGCTGAAATGAAGGAGATGAAGGTGAGGGTGGATCTTTAAATTTTTTGGTACTAGTTACTTTGGCATTCATCCTAACATCTTTTTTACACATGCAGAAAAAGATCAGCACAATGACAGCGGACGAGTACTTTGAGAAGCACCCTGAACTGAAGAAGAAGTTTGATGATGAGATCCGTAACGACTACTGGGGATACTAGATAATGGCGAAACTCCCTTTTCCTTTACTGGAACGTTTAATAATATTTGTTTGTCCCGATATACGTAGGGAATTTCATCGTCCAAACTTCGGCGAGTTCCTTTACATGTGGACGGGGATTGTTAAAATTCCAACATAACTCTGCTCTTTGTACGTTCTGTTGGACCTCATCATTTTGAGGCCTCAGCTTTTTAAAACATAAATCTGCCCTTTGTACCTTTTGTTGGACCTCGTCATTTTGAGGCATCTGCTTTTTTGAACGAAATTTTGTCATGCCCTTTGATTTTCCTCCTTGGAAGAATAGGATTTCTATTATGTGTTCATGCTCCATGCACCTACTGGTATTTTTTTTGGGGGAACAAAAAACCGCTGCTATTAGATAGAACAATAGGTTACAACACAGTGATTGCACCTTCCACCCTTCCGAACAAACTTGTCTAGCTGAATACATACGAATGGCAGTGCTGAAGAAACATGAAGATTCTGCTGTAGAGTACAAACGCCTCTTGCAATCTAATCAATCGTATCATGTTGGCAAATGCCTATGAGGGGATTGAGCTGAACATCTAAGAAACAGCAACAGAGACGCTTTGCCCGTCTCTGGCATGTCCCGAACATAAAGGAAGCAAATTTATCATGCCCAACAGTTTGCATTGGATGCAATGCGTGACAACCAGACATAAACCAATGGAGCTTTATAGATCATGGCAAGCAAACTGAGACTACCGAGAAGAGATTACCAATTTGATGCTTCCTCAGACACGGACCACCACCGGCCTCCTAGGTTGCTGCACCACTCAGCTTGATCCCCTCGCCACCATGGCCGGGCAGAACGAGGAGTGGCGCAGAAGACCTAACAAGGAAGAGGAGATTCATCCCAACATCATTGGACCGAATCTGGCTAGGTCCACGCGTGCAAAGCACCCTCCATGGGCCACGGCACGAGGCTGGAAACCGTGTCAGCAACCTCAGATACGGCAGACCACCCTGCTAGGCTACTGATCCGCCCAAGCCCTAGAGTCCGTCGCCACCAACGCAACCAAATCGAAATGCGGGCGCCCAAATCAGAGCCATCCCGCGCTTTTTTGGGGGCGTTTCGCTAGATCTCTTCACCGGCCTCCAACTCCACCTTGGAGAGTCGTCGACAGCCAGCTCTAGCCGTAGGCCATCGCCGCGCAACGGCGATGTTGCAGCTCCATACGGCAAGAAATACACCATGAAGGATAACACAAAGACACAAGCCCTATTACTAGAACTATGTACGGGAGAGCACCGAGCATCTTCTCCATCACTACTACACGCGGCCGCGCCGGCCGGGCGATGAATCTCGGTGGCGACTTTCAGCGGGTTTTTTCCGCCTCTCCTTTCCCTCTGATGGTGGTCAGGGCATGTTGATTTGGTCATCTTTTCAGGCACCGGTGTTTAGACTGGTAGGAGTTTGCCTTACATGTGGCATGTCACTGTAAGAGCATCTCTAGGAGACACCGCATATCCGCCCGAACTGGATAATAACCGCTATTTTACGGTTTTGAGCGAAAACCGCGTGCAGAGCAGACTCCACAAACCCCGCCGGCTTGCAAAAAAATTTGAGGGGCGCGGCAGATTTTTCAACCAAACCTGGGAAAACAAGGATTCGCCGCTCCACCCGTCAGTGCCCTGTATTGCGGGGAGGGAGTTGGCGGGAGGGAAATTTCAGCAGGCGGGCTGGTTTCCTACCTACTTCCCCATCCAGCCGCCATGATGAGGTATAATAGGGGTCCATGATGATTATACATGCCTGAGTTGGAAGGAAATATTGAGCCTCACTGATGTTCATTATAAGGTGAATTCTTCCTTAGTAACAAATATTGTTTGTGTTTATGAGAATGTTATTGATAAGGGGTAGCCCGATCTTCTCAGTGAACAATCTTGATAACTTGATAACCAATGTGATACCTCGCTCTCTCCTTTGGCTAAACCCTGTTACCAATTGCAACAGCACTTAACCCCTTCGGATATTCGAGACTCCACACTCTTGCACACGTAGCCACCGACTACAAGTGGTCCTGTTTCTCCTTATTCCCAGTGGAACAGCAGAATACACTCAGATTTGCAAAGGTTGTATGATTCAAGATGAATGCTTCAAGCAATACAATCTAGAAGTCTAGGGTTTTTGTTTTAACGTAGTCTAACCTAACCTATGCGCCCCAAGGGGTATATATGAGGGGTGGGGTGCGGCCACAAGGTAGCTTGCGCAAGCAAAACCCACCAACCCGAATAGGAACCCAATTGGACCTAGTTTTGGACTTTGGACTCAACCACAATAGATACAAACCGACCCAAGCTAGGGGTGCGGCCATAATGGTATACAAACCATGTTTAATACTACTTGGACTCTATATGGCGCATTGATAGACTTTGTGGGCGCCCTCCTCTTGTTATGTCCCTCCATGAGTGTGGAATAACAATCTAGCACTTGTTTTCCACACTTGTAGAATTGTTTTCACCATGATCAACATTTGTTTTCAGCTCCTCTCCATCCATGTGCATCATCTCTCCTTGATCTCCCTCCTTAATGCTTGTGTTATCAACAAACCTAAGAATACAAACATGCATGGATTTAGGTAGTATAAAGTTCTCATAATCACAAATGTTATACTCAAGTAGGAGTGAATTCACCTGTTGTTGTAATAGTTTGGTCCTTGATCTTGTCATGGGACCAAGCCTCACTTCATCATGTTTTATAGGAATATTATCATGTGAAATAATAGGTGAAACACTAGGGATGTCCTCATCATCCTACCCCCCTTGAAAAGCCTTGATGTCCTCATCAAGAGCATCACCATGATATGGTGTCAAATCAGCAACATTGAAGGAATTGCTCACTCCAAACTCATCAATGGGTAGATCTATCTTATATGCATTATCATTTATTTTTGCAATCACTTTGTAAGGACCAGCACCTCTTGGTAACAATTTTGATTTCCTTAGCTTAGGGAACCTATCCTTCCGAAAGTGCACCCATACTAAATCTCCCTCTTGAAAAATAACTTCCTTCCTCTTTTGATTTCTATTTTGAGCTACATATTTCCCTTTCTTCTCAATAGCATCCATTGTCTTCTCATGAATCTTCCTCACAAAATCAGCCATTTTAGAAGCATCCATATTAATTCTCTCTTGAATTGGAAGTGGTAACAAGTCTAGGGGTGTAGTAGGCCGAAATCCATAAACCACCTCAAAGGGACAAAAATTTGTGGTTGAATGAACAGCCCTATTATAAGCAAACTCCACATGTGGCAAACAATCTTCCCACTCCCTCAAATTCTTCTTGATCATGCTTCTCAACAATGTAGACAATGTCCTATTCACAACTTCAGTTTGCCCATCAGTTTGGGGGTGGCAAGTAGTGGAGAATAATAATTTAGTGCCAAGCTTCCCCCATAGTGTCTTCCAAAAATAGCTCATAAACTTGACATCTCTATCAGAAACAATTGTTCTTGGCACACCATGTAATCTCACAATTTCTCTAAAGAACAAATTGGCAATGTGAGAGGCATCATCACTCTTATGACAAGCAATAAAGTGTGCCATCTTGGAAAATCTGTCCACCACCACAAAGATGGAATCATGACCTCTCTTTGTTCTTGGCAAACCCAATACGAAATCCATACTAATATCCTCCCATGGTGTACTTGGGGATGGCAATGGTGTGTACAAACCGTGGGGCTTCAACTTGGATTTTGCCTTATTGCATGTAATGCATCTTTGCACCAATCTATACACATCTCTTCTCATATGTGCCCAATAAAAATTTTCAGCCAACATAAGCAATGTTTTCTCTCTTCCAAAGTGTCCCATCAAACCTCCACTATGAGATTCCTATAATAAGAATAAACGCAAAGAACACTCGGGAATACATAATTTGTTAGCTCTAAACAAGTATCCATCATGTATATGAAATTTATCCCATGCCTTAACATTAGAACATTTATTAAATGGCATAGAAAATTCCTTATCATTAGCATATAGCTCTCTAATACCCTCCAAACCCGAGACCTTGATCTCTAAATTAGAAAGTAACATGTTTTTCCTTGACAAAGCATCAGCAACTACATTGTCCAATCCCTTTTTATGTTTAATGATGTATGGAAAAGACTCAATAAATTCAACCCATTTAGCATGTCTTTTATTCAAATTTGTTTGGCACTTTAAGAATTTTAATGCTTCATGATCACTATGGATAATAAATTCTTTAGGCCACAAGTAATGTTTCCACACCTCTAAAACTCTCACAAGTGCATATAATTCTTTATCATAAACAGAATAATTCAATTGTGCACCATGTAATTTTTCAGAAAAATAGGCAATAGGTTTCTTTTCTTGCATTAACACTCCTCCAATACCTATGCCACTAGCATCACACTCAATCTCAAATTGTTTGTCAAAATTAGGAAGCATTAATAAAGGGGCCGAAATCAACTTCTCTTTAATAGCATCAAAAGCAATATCTTGTTCAACTCCCCACACAAATTCTACACCCTTTTTAGTGAGTTCATTCAAAGGTGCAGCAAGTGTACTAAAATCTTTGACAAATCTTCTATAAAAACCAGCTAATCCATTAAAACTTCTTACTTGACTCACATTAGTAGGAATAGGCCAATTTTTCATAGCTTCAATTTTTGATTCATCTACTTCAATCCCATGTTTAGAAACAACATAACCAAGAAATATGACCTTATCTTTGCCAAAAGTGCACTTTTCCAAATTACCATACAATTTATGTTCTCTTAGCACTTGCAAAACTTGTCTAATATGATCAACATGTTCATGCTCATTGTGGCTATAAATAAGAATATCATCAAAATATACTACCACAAATTTACCAATAAAATTCCTCAAAACATGGTTCATTAATCTCATGAAAGTACTAGGTGCATTAGTCAATCCAAAAGGCATAACTAACCACTCATATAAACCAAATTTTGTTTTAAAAGCTGTTTTCCACTCATCCCCCTCTTTCATCCTAATTTGATGATAACCACTACGCAAATCAATTTTAGAGAAAATAGCACTACCACTTAATTCATCTAACATGTCTTCCAAACGTGGTATAGGATGACGATAACGAATAGTGATATTGTTAATTGCTCTACAATCTACACACATGCGCCATGTACCATCTTTTTTAGGCACTAAAATAACAGGAACAACACAAGGAGAAAGGCTTATCCGAATGTAACCTTTATCAAGAAGCTCTTGTACTTGTTTCTGAATCTCCTTTGTTTCTTGGGGATTAGTTCTATAGGGAGCTCGGTTTGGTAATGAGGATCCTGGAATCAAATCAATTTGGTGTTCAATACCCCTCAATGGTGGCAAACCCGAGGGCACCTCCTTGGGAAAAACATCCTCAAAATCCTGCAAAACATGAGAAACACCAAGAGGAATAGGGGTCATGTCATTAGAAACTAAAATTTCTCCCTTGTGCATAAGCACTATAGGAAGCATAGTAGGATCCTCCCTAAATTCTCTCAAGTCCTCTCTAGTAGCTAGCATGCATAATAAGCTCACTCCCTCACTATTATTTTTTCCACTCGAATTGGATGCCCTACTTTCACTCACAACACTCAATTTTTCACTCTCTTTCTTTTCAACACTCTCAGGAATTTTTTGTCTAGATTCATTTACAATTTGTTGTGGTGTCATAGGTCTCAACACTATATCCTTCTCCTTCCACTTGAGTTGATAGGTATTTGCTCTCCCATCATGTATCACACTCCTATCAAATTGCCAAGGCCTCCCAAGCAACATGTGACAAACTGACATAGGCACCACATCACACTCAATGGTGTCTTTATAAGGCCCAATTTGGAATTCAACTCTCACCATGTGGGTAACCTTCATCTCTCCTTTGTCACTAAGCCATTGTATATGATAAGGATGAGGATGTGTAATGTATCTCAACTTCAATTTTGCACACAAATCTTTGCTTGCCAAATTTCTGCAACTACCACCATCAATAATAACCTTGCAAGCCAATTGGGGACCAACAATTGCTCTTGTTTGAAATAAGTTGCATCTTTGACTTTCAGGACTTGGAAGAATACTCAATGTTCTAGGTGTGCAAACAAAAGTAGGATATGTGGAAGGATATGCATCTAGAGGACCATCATCATCATCATAAGCATCCTCTTGAGAAGGATCAGCATCATCACCAGTCTCATACTCACCATTGTCCTCATTAATAAGCATAACCTTTTTATTTGGATAATCCCTCTTGAAGTGGCCTTTACCTCCACATGTATGGCAACTCATGTCCCTATTTCGAGCTGTAGAAGAAGTAGATCCACTTGCACTAGCTGCTGGTTGTGCTTGCCTCTTAGAAACAGAAGTATTACTCTCAGATTTTGCAGTAGATACCCCACGGCTAGGGGTAGATTGTGACAATGGTGGTGAAGAAAAAAAAGACCTATTAGGGAAAGGTCTCCTTGGAGCCATAAGTGCCTCCTCGGCCAATTGCTTTTCTGTCTCCCTTGCTTGGTGCAACAATTCATTCATATCATTATATTGTGTATGCCTCACAATGCTCTTAATTTTGAATTGCAAACCTGAAAGGAACCTTTGCATAGTATGCTCAACATCCTCCTTTACTCTAGCTCTTTGCAATATCAACTCCATCTCTCTAAAATAAGCATCCACTGATTTTGTACCTTGCTTCAATTGTTGCAACTTGTCATATAAAGACCTCAAATAGTTCTTGGGCACAAATCTATCTCTCATAATTTGCTTCATCTCCCTCCAAGTGAGAACATCTGGTTCCCTATTTCTTGCCCTTGTTCTTGTAATATTATCCCACCATAACAAAGCATAGCCATCAAAACTGGAAGAAGCAAGTTTGATTTTTCTCTCCTCATGATAGTCATGCATCCTCCATAATTTCTCCATCTTGAGCTCCCACATGAGGTACTCCTCAACATCATCAGTATCAAAGTTGAGAGTAGGTAACATAAACTTGGGTTTACCAAGACCATCATCCTCACGGTTTGGCTCATGAACAGGGACCCTCCTTGCTTGGAACCCACGGCCAGCCCCATGATTTCCTCTTCCTCTACCTCGGCCTTGTTGGACATAATCATTATCATCCTCTTCTTCCTCCTCGGCATCACCAAAAGCACTCCCACCATCCTCTCGGGCAGGAATTCTTTGATCCAATAAAGTGGCCAAGGCACCAATTCTAGTAGTCAATGTATCAATAGAGGCTTGCAATGTGGTAACTTTCTCTTGAGTAGCAGCAGCTGTTTCAGTCACAGTATCAATTTGAAGGCCCAAATTCTGAACATGTGTATCCATGTCCACTCCATGCTTATCAATAAGAGAATGCAACTCAGAATTTTTTGTAGCAATAGATGTAGTGATTTGTTCTTGCATCTCCTCCAAATCTGTCCACTTCACTTGTTCATCACCATGCTTCTTCTTAGCCTGTGTAGAAACATCACTAGGAGCAACCATGATTAATAGGTTAGTGAAATAAACAAAATATGGGTTGTGGTGCTCTCTCCCAACTCACTCAAAACCAGCAAAAGAGGTGATCCTTACTGCTCCAAAGTGAATAGAAAATCTTACCACAAGTAATAGTAACTAATGTGACTTGGTGTGAAGAATAGAATACCCAGGGGTTTTTGCTATCACAAAGGTAAAACAGGTTATATGGTGGGGCTTGGTATGGATACCTAACAATCACCAATTAACAAGTCCTATTGCTGTTTGTGAATGATACAAAATAACACCTAGGAAACACACACCAAATTTGGAGACAATTGTGGCAAAGCAAATATATGGAGGAAATTTTGCAATGCTCTAGAAAGACACTAGCCAAGCTCAATGATAATCAGGCACAAGATTGCTCAATGTGTGGTGTCAATGATAGCAATGAAAACAGCTCCAAATGATAGTAATAGCAATGTGTCTCAATGGCCTTTCTTTTTGCTTTTTTTTTTCTATTTTCTGTTTTTCTCTTTTTTTTTTATACTTTTTATGGCCTAGAACAACTTAAAGGAGCAAATGAAAATAACAGCTAGATCAATGTGACACAATATGATAATGAGCAGCCTGAGCAGAGCAATAAAATAGCTAGTCTTGTGGGCAAGGTACCTAATTTATTTGCTGTAGAAAGGCTTTGTCTAGGGTTCACAATGATTGGACTTGAAATCCTAATGAAAAGATCAAAGAAAAACAAAGAAAAACAACCTAAACTAGCTAAGACAACCCACGGCAGAAGATGAATACCACGGAAGCAAAACAAGAGCTTTTGAGCTCACGGCAGCCTACCGCGGCAGAAAACAGATCGTTTCTGTGCCGTACGGCAGCAGCGGCAGCGAAATCGCGCAAAAACGAGCCCGCGGCAGAGAAAATCGGTGCAGTTTTGTGCAGCACGCGGGGGCGATGGGTGTATTGCGGGAAAACGGATTGGTAACGATGCTGTGGTGGGATTTGGTGGATTTGTAAGCGCACAATAGGGGGAATCCGAGTCCAACTAGAACCGTACCGCGGCAGCAAATTGGATGGTTTTCGAGCTGCGGCAGGAAACGAAACCGAAAGCAAATAGAAACCAAACCCGAGAGAAACAATGTACTATTCAGATTGGGAACACAAAGCCTTGCGGGTAGCTAATTTTTTTTTGGAGTTTTTGGATATTGACTCGACTCGAAATTTAAGAACAACGAAGAACCCTAACCCTAACCGAAACCTAACAATTAAAAAGATGAAAAGGAACACAAAATCAAGACACAAAACAGCACTAAAACTTGAAAACTAGCAATTATCTAAGGCTATGGCAATCAACTAACACTATTTTTTTGTGGCTTTTTCTGGATAGGTAGAAAAACAACTCGAAACTAAAAGGATAGATACAGCTCACCGAGTAAACCCAGTAATCTGATACCAAGATGATAAGGGGTAGCCCGATCTTCTCAGTGAACAATCTTGATAACTTGATAACCAATGTGATACCTCGCTCTCTCCTTTGGCTAAACCCTGTTACCAATTGCAACAACACTTAACCCCTTCGGATATTCGAGACTCCACACTCTTGCACACGTAGCCACCGACTACAAGTGGTCCTGTTTCTCCTTATTCCCAGTGGAACAGCAGAATACACTCAGATTTGCAAAGGTTGTATGATTCAAGATGAATGCTTCAAGCAATACAATCTAGAAGTCTAGGGTTTTTGTTTTAACGTAGTCTAACCTAACCTATGCGCCCCAAGGGGTATATATGAGGGGTGGGGTGCGGCCACAAGGTAGCTTGCGCAAGCAAAACCCACCAACCCGAATAGGAACCCAATTGGACCTAGTTTTGGTCTTTGGACTCAACCACAATAGATACAAACCGACCCAAGCTAGGGGTGCGGCCATAATGGTATACAAACCATGTTTAATACTACTTGGACTCTATATGGCGCATTGATAGACTTTGTGGGTGCCCTCCTCTTGTCATGTCCCTCCATGAGTGTGGAATAACAATCTAGCACTTGTTTTCCACACTTGTAGAATTGTTTTCACCATGATCAACATTTGTTTTCAGCTCCTCTCCATCCATGTGCATCATCTCTCCTTGATCTCCCTCCTTAATGCTTGTGTTATCAACAAACCTAAGAATACAAACATGCATGGATTTAGGTAGTATAAAGTTCTCATAATCACAAATGTTATACTCAAGTAGGAGTGAATTCACCTGTTGTTGTAATAGTTTGGTCCTTGATCTTGTCATGGGACCAAGCCTCACTTCATCATGTTTTATAGGAATATCATCATGTGAAATAATAGGTGAAACACTAGGGATGTCCTCATCAGTTATACTACCTAATCCTATGAATTTATGTATGATTAGGTTTACTAATAACACAAACATGGATGGAGGAGAGGAAGCAAGAAGCACAAGAAGGAGGCGTGGTTATACTATCTAAGCCTATGAATTTATATATGATTAGGTTATCTAATAGCACAAACATGGATGGAGGAGAGGAAGCGAGAAGCACAAGAATGAGGTGTGGAAAACGAAGTTGCTGCCATGGAAACCAACATCAAGGAAATGATGTTTCAATTCGGACTGGCAGAAGTCCCGAATTTGAAATAGTCATGGAATCTTCATACGGGCTCCAAATAAAGGAAACAAGCACAGTCCGAATAGGAAATTCAAATAGTTTTTCAATGGATCCGACCTAATCTACAAATTCGACTCGTACAAGGCATGGTGACCGAAACAATCCACGAGTCGTTTTCTGCCAGATTCCAAATAGAGTCCAATTGGCTGCACCCATGTTGGGTCAGTTTGTATCCGAGTTGGTTGAGTACAAACGAGTAGGAATAGGTAAATTTTGTGGGAAGCTTCCCCCTCCCTCATATATAGCTAGATACCACGAAATTAGAGGGATCAAAACAAGTTTAAACCAAAGAAACCCTTGCCTCTAGATTGTATTGATGCTAAGCATTCATCTTGAAGTATACCTTGCGAAGTTGCGTGATATCTTGTTGTTCCACTGGGAATAAGGGGATACAGGACCACTCGTGATCTTTGATTGCGTGTGCAAGAGTGTGTAGTTGATAATATCCATAGGGGTTGATTGTTGTTGCAGTGGCAACAGGGATTATCCAAGGAGAGTTCTTAGTGTAGCACCAGTTATCAATCATCCACAAAACATCCACCATATTATTCAAGAGAGCTCATTGAGAAGATCGGGTCATCCCATATCATCTTGGTATCAGATTCTCGGGTTTACTCGGTGAGCAATTTCCATCCCTATATTCGTTTTGTTTTCTACCTATCTAGAAAAAGCCCCACAAAAATAGTGAGATTCGAGTTTGCCATATCTTAGATCAACACCAAATTGCTGCTTTGTAGTTGCCGTTTTCTGTTGATTTCGTGTCACCATTTTCCTTTTTCTGTCTTTGTCTAATTAGGGTTAGGGTTCTTCGTGTTCATCTTCTAGTTGTTTCTCTACTGAAAATCCCACAAAAATAGCTATTCGAGTTGCCTACCTAGTTGCAATCCGAGTTGGAGTAGTTTCCTGCCGCGGCGCCAATTCAGCAATTTTCTCTGCCGCGTGTTGTCTCTCCTAGTTTGCCTCGGATCCATGTTTTGCACGGCACGAGTTTGACCATTTTTCTGTCGCGGTTTCCTTGTCTAATTCGAGTCGGGTTGCTGCCCTGCCTGGCACAGATTTGGACCTTTTTTTGCTACTGCTGAATCCGAGTAGAACTCCAACTCGCGTGCTACCCTGCCCGGCACGGTTTCGCTAATTTTCTCTGCCGCGCATACATGCTGCCGTAAAGGCACCGTTTCATCTAGTTTCCTGCCGCGACGGCTGCCCGTTTTTTCTGCCGCGAAACATAGCGTGGTCTAGTGCAATTTTCGCACTTTCTGGCAGTTTTGATCATCAAACTTCAACTGGCCATAACTTTTGCATATGAACTCCGTTTTTTACGCACGAGTACTCAAAACGCTCGGGAGTAAAAAGTGCATCCAGCCCAAACTCACATCATCTGTTTACGGTAGTTTTCGACGCTCAAAATCACCAAATTCTTTCGGGAACATTTTCGTTTTTCCACTTTTAGTTTTCAGATTGGGCTGAAATAGTTTTTCTCTAGTTTCTTTTACATTTTTCTTAAGTTTTCCATTCCGATCTTTGTAGCCACAGCCTTTCTACAACATATATTTAGGAACCTACCCAGAAAAGACTAGCTAACATTGTGCTCACAAGCTGCTCATAGGTCTTGTTCTTTGTGTCATATGTGATGTTTTCTTCACAGTTTGCTCCTGTTTAGCCTTGGCCATTGCAGAAAAGAGAAAAGATAATTTTTTTAGAAAAGAAAGAGTATATAAAAAGAGAGAGAGATAAAAATCAAGAGAGGCCAAAGCATTCATACATATATTTCTGTTTGGAGCTTGAGACATATACTTGGTGAGTGTGACACTACTAGTTTGAGCAATCTTGTTCCTGTTTTCATTGAGCTACTTGCTAGTGTGTTTCGAGTGCATTGCAACAATTCCATACATATAATTTCTTGCCACATTATTCTCCACGTGTATGTTTCCCGTGCATTTTACATCACATTGGACAGTAAATAGGAGTTGCTATTTTGGTGTTGTTAGGATTCCCAACCAAGACCCACCAAATACCCTGTTTTTGTCTTGTGACACTTGATATCCTGGTTATTCTCTTCTCACACTTGGTACACTCTACATCAATACTTGTTGGTAAGTAAATCCTATTCACTTTGGAACGGTGAGATACATCTTCATTGCTGGGTTTGAGTGAGTTTAGAGAGAACACCACAAACCATTGTTATTTTGTTAACCAATGGAGTTTTCTATAGTGGATGCTTGCAGTTATACATTTTGGGAGGAGGATGCTAGTGGGATTCCAGAATCATATTTATTCCACTTCACAGCAGACATCAAAGGAAGCCATGTTACTATTACCCTTAATAAGGGTACACGGTATAATTTTGTTAGTTCTGAGATTGTTGAACAATTGCAGCTGGTTCCAAAGACATGTGATCCATTTAAGTTACCTACTTATGATGATGAACTTATTATTACTCACATAGTTTTTGTTCCTTTAACCATTCATGGCCATAAGGAGCAAATTTTATGTTATGTGATTCCTAGAGCTTTTACTTGTTCTCATCTTTTGTTGGGACGACAATGGTGCACTAGACATAGTGTTAATTTTGTTAGCCATTATCCTGATTTACAATTCTGTTGGAACAAAAAGAAAAATTGGATTATACATGCACGGCTTAAAGAATTTCAGGAGGTTAGACATCAACCATTATTTTTGTATCCTCAATTTCTTGAAAAAACAAAGACTTGAAAACCTTGAGATGCAAGAATTTGAGCGTATAGTCATGGGATTTGTAGAGGTTAAGGAGCCATGTGCGGCTGTTTCTACTAATGTAATCATGTCTAATCCTAGTGTTGTTACTTGTGATGTGCAGTTTTTTTTTAAGAAAGTGAGCCTATATTACAATCTGCACCTCCGCCACATACATTGGAGGAGCATGCCATTGTTCCTAGTATTGTTTCTTGTGATTTGCAGGTTACTTTTGAAGAAAGGGAGCCTACTCAAGTACAACCTGCAACATCTCTTGGGAAAGAAGAATCAGTGCCCACTAAATCTGAGGAGGATGCTATTGATATTGGTGCTGATTTCGAGTTGCACTTGCAAGTGCTGAATTTGGTGAGTCTACTAATTTGCTAGTTGATTCTTGTGAGTTGACAAACACTTATAGTTCACCACCATGTGATAATTTCGAATTTTGAACATGTGGTATTGATTACACATAAAGAAGTGCTTGCTAACATACCACCTATTAATATTGTGTATTCCATCATATTACATGAACCAATTACTGTGCAATGTGCTATGAATAGGATTGCTGAAATTTCATATGTCAATTCTAGCACCTATACTACTTATTTCACTTTTAATTTGGTTGGTGACTATAACATGAATGCATTTTTTTTATGGTGGATCAAATATGTATTACTTGCGATAGAATTGCTGAACTGAACATTGTGTTACCTCGGTTGGATTGTTTACAATTTGTTAAATCTTAGCATAATGTTACACATATGTTTGAGTTACCACAAACTTTGATAGATACATATGCTACTGATTTGTACTTCACTTATATTTTTAAATTGAGTTGCAATTCACATAATAAAGATATTAAAAAATTTATAACAATTGGGTGTACTACTACAACTAAATTCGATCATAGATCTTCTGTGAGAACACTTGATTTAATATTAAACAATAAGAATTTATACATAGATGTTTCTCCTTATGATCATGATTATATGAGTTTCACTTATACTTTCAATTGTGATTGCTATTTGATGACATGCTATTTGTTTTCATGTGACAATTATGTGCTATTTATATGCAAAATTCGTGACCCCATGTCATGTGAGAATTTTTATCATGTCCACACAACAAATGCACCCCATTATAGATACATATATTGTGCACACACGTTGTTCTTTTTGTTTCTTCCACGTTCAGCTTACCACAAGACGCAGACGTCTTGTCTTGAACAAAGGGAGGATGGTGAGGATATAATAGGGGTCCATGAGGATTATACATGCTTGAGTTGGAAGGAAATATTGAGGCTCACTGATGTTCATTATAAGGTGAATTCTTTCCTAGTAATAAATATTGTTTGTGTTTATGAGAATGCTATACTACCTAAGCCTATGAATTTATGTATGATTAGGTTTACTAATAACACAAACATGGATGGAGGAGAGTAAGCAAGAAGCATAAGAAGGAGGCGTAGAAAACAAAGTTGCTGCCATAGAAAACAAGATCAAGGAAATGATGTTTCAATTTGGACTCGCAGAAATCTCGAATTTGAAATAGTCGTGGAATCATCATACGGGCTCCAAATAAAGCAAACAAGTACAATCCGAATAGGAATTTCGAAAAGCTTTCCAATGGATTCGGCCGCATCTACAAAGTCGACTCGTACAAGGCGTGGTGACCGAAAGAATCCACGAGTCGTTTTCTGCCAGCTTCCAAATAGAGTCCAATTGGCTGCACCCATGTTGGTTCCGTTTGTATCCGAGTTGGTTGAGTCCAAACGAGTAGGACTAGGTCAATTTCGTAGGAGGCTCCCCCCTCATATATAGATAGCTACCACGAAATTAGAGGCATCGGAACAAGTTTAAATCAAAGAAACCATAGCTTCTAAATTGTATTGCTGCTAAGCATTCATCTTGAAGTATACCTTGCAAAGTTGCGTGATATCTTGTTGTTCCACAGGGAATAAGGGGATACAGGATCACTCGTGATCTTTGATTGCGTGTGCAACAGTGTATAGTTGAGAATATCCAAATGGGTTGATTGTTGTTGCACTGGCAACATGGATTATCCAAGGAGAGCTCTTAGTGTAGCACTAGTTATCAATCATCCACAAAACATCCCCCATATTATTCGAGAGAGCTCATTGAGAAGGTCGGGCCAGCCCATATCACGCCACCACCACCGACCAACCGCTGTCGTAGATTCCGGCTGCGGAACCTTGATTTCCGCCGTTGTTGACGTGCTCGTACGTCGCCGCCGCCCCCGCTCATCCACGCCCCGGCGGAGGAGTCGTCCCCTTGTCTCCGCCGCCCTAAATCGAGCCCGCCCAACGCAGGATCTGCCACCGAGGTGCCCCCGGTCCGCACCGACTCCCAGCAAATAGCCGCCGCCCCAAAAATCTTAGGCCAGTGAGGCTAGGGTCTAGTCCTTTGTGATTTGCGGACGGATTCTTCCGCTCAAAATCGACTTTTGTAGATGGACTTGAGCGACTGCGAGCAGTTCATGCTCGAGGATTCTTCCTCCTCCGACCACTCGGATGTGGAGAGCGTCTTGGCGATTCAAACCATTCTTTCCATTATAGAATATTTGATTTGATTATTTTATTTAAACATTCTTGTAAGGTTGACTATTGTTGTAATATACAATAAATAAATATTCATATTGATAAGGATGGACCTAAGGATTATGTTCTCACAAGCATGAGTGATGAGTTGATACAAGACAACAAGATCATGGTGAAAACAAACATTCAAGATGGTGAAAACAATTCATAACAATTGTTATTCCAATAAAACAATTGTTATTCATCAAGATATGGAGATGGTGCCTCCACAAGATCAAATGCACTAAGTGTGGAAAACAATGCCATATTGTTATTTCACACTCATGGATGGACAAGGCAAGAGGAAGGCGCCCACAAGGAAACATCAATGCGCCCTATATGTCCTAATAGAAGTAGAATTGGTTTGTATACCAATATTGGCCGCACCCCTTGTGTGTGGGGTCGGTTTGTATCCAATTGTGTTAGGTATAGGAGTCCTAGTCCTATTAGGAGTAGTGCTTGCGCAAGGAGGGGTCTTGTGGCCGCACCCCCTCTCATATATACCCCCTCTAGGGCGCATAGCAAAGGGAGAACAATTTAGACAAAGAAAACCCTAGCCTTGAGATTGTATTGCTGCTAAGCATTCATCTTGAAGTATACCAAGTCAAAGTTTGCGTGATATCTTGCTATTCCATTGGGAATTAGGGGGATACAGGACCACTTGTGATCATTGATTGCTTGTGCAAGAGTGTGTAGTTGAGAATATCCAAAGGGCTTGATTGTTGTTGCATTGGCAACGAGGGTCATCCAAGTGAGAGGTCTCAGTGTAGCACTAGTTATCCACATATATTCAGAAAATACAAAAAGAGAGAGAGAAGCTCATTGAGAAGATCGGGCCACCCCTTATCATCTTGGTATCAGATTCTCAGGTTTACTCGGTGAGCAAATTTATCCCTAGTTTTAGTTGTTTTTATTCCTATCCAGAAAAAGCCACACAAAAATAGTTGTTTAGATCATTGCCAGAGCCTAGATCAACACCAATTTGCATCTACCTAGTTGCTGCTTTTTGTTGATTTGCGTTTCTGTTTTTCTGTTTTTAGGTTTTCATATTTTAGGGTTCATCTAGTTCCTTTGTGTTCCTATCCGAAAATCTCCACCAAAAATATTTGTGCTTAGATCTTGTGGTTCTCGGGAATTTTTAGACCTACAGCTTGTTTACAAGTTGATCTAGTTCCTTGAGTTCATCGTGTTGCATTGGTGCTGTTTTCAACTTTTGTGGATCCGTTCTATTTCATATCCGAGCCCTAGCTCTTTTCGGGATCCTGCCGTGGCAGCAAAATTGCCCAAAACGCTGCCGCCACCTGCTCCTACTCGCATACGGATTCGCACCGCATCACCCTTACCAAACCCCCTGCGGGTAAGGAAATTTCCTTACCACGCGCGCGCACTTCCACTCCCACCCGAACTCGGATTCCTGCCGCGGCACAGAAACGCGCAAAAGCGCTGCCGCCACCAGCCACTCCTAGCTGCGTTCGGATTCCTTGCGCGCGCCCACAAAATCCTTACCACGCACCGTAACGCACACACCACCAGCACCCACGCGCTCTGCCGCGGTAGCAAAACGCGCAGTTTCTCTGCCGTGAGCAGTTTTTCAGCCCAAATTGGCTGTTTTCTCTGCCGTGGCCCTCTAGTGCTGCCGTGAGCTTGATTAACACCTGTTTTTCTTAGTTTTTCTTTTGTTTACCCCCTGTTATCTCTAGGATTTCGTGCTGATCTTTGACAAGCCTTAGACAAAGCCATTCTACAGCTATATTTAGGTTTCCAAAACCCAAAAGACTAGCTATTTTATTGCTCTACAGGCTGCTCATTTGATCTAATCTGTCCACTAATTTTTATTTCCCATCTACATATTGCTCCTAGTTGATTCAAAGGCCATTGAAAAATCAAAAAAAATAGAAAAAGGGAAAAGTATAAAAAAAAAAAAATAGAAAGAAGAGAAAAAGCAAAAGAGGCCGAGCTACATATCACTAGTGGAAGCTATTTCATATTGGAATTTTTGTGGACATATTGAGCAATCTTGTGCCTGTTTCATTGAGTATTTGCTAGTGTCTTTCTAGTGCTTGCAAAATCTCTACCATATATTTGCTAAGCCACAATTGTCTCCAAGTGTGAGTGTGTTTCCTTTAGTTATTTTTATCACATTGAGCAGTGCATTGGAGTTGTTATTTTGGTGTTGTTAGGAATCCCAACCAAGCCCCACCAAATACCTTGTTTTGCATTGTGACACTTGAGAGCCTGGGTATTCTCTTCTCACACTTGACACAGTTTTCATTGGTACTTGTTGGTAAGTTGATCCTTATTCACTTTGGAACAGTAAGTGAACCTTTCTTTGCTGGTTTGAGTGAGTTTGAGAGGCACCACAACCCATTGATTATTTATTTTCACTAACCCATTAATCATGAGTTTTGCTAGTGAATCTTCTGTGCAGGGTGAAAAGGAGAAAGCTGATTTGATGCCCAAAACAAAGAATGCTGATGATACATGTACATGGGCAGATTTTAATCTCTTTAGAGAAGGAGTTGCTAATCGGATTGAGCATAGAGTTGAGAAGAAAATTGAGGAATATGATGATATCCTAAGGAAGGATTTGACAGTGGTTATTGAGAAACAAACTGAAGCTACAAATTCAATTCGTGTTCTTCAAGAGGCCATGAATAATCTCACAAGGGAAGTTGCAAATATCTCCACACAATTACAAAGAGCTAATCTTGGTGGTAATCATGAAGAAGGCCGAGCCATTGCTTATGGAGGCCGTGGCAATTTTCCACCTAGAAGAATTCCATTGGATGATAATAGAGAAGAGGATGGCCTTGGGAAACCAAAATTCTTTGTGCCTACTCTCACATGTGATAATGATGATGCTGAGGAGTTCTTGATGTGGGAATTGAAGATAGAAAAGCTATGGAGAATGCATAATTACACTGATGAGAGGAAAATCAAGCTAGCATCTTCTGGATTTGATGGTTATGCTCTCTTGTGGTGGGATGGCATCATAAGATTGAGGGAAACACAAAATCAACCAGAAATTACTACATGGGCTGAGATGAAACAACTTATGACTGAGAGGTTTGTTCCAACAAATTATTTGAGGACTCTCTATGACAAGTTGCAAAATTTGAAGCAAGGAACAAATTCAGTGGATCAATATTACAAAGAGATGGAATTAGTGCTACAAAGAGCTCGAGTTGTTGAAGCAAAAGAGCAAACAATGCAAAGATTTCTGTCAGGATTATCTTTTCAAATTAGATGCATTGTGAGGCATGTGCCATATAACAATATGACAGAATTGTTACATCAATCAAGGGAGGCAGAAAAGAGGTTGGCCGAGGAGGTTACTTTGGCTCCAAGGAAAATTTGGCCCTCGAGATCCTCTTCCTTTTCACCACCTACACCTACAATTACTCCAACTCGAGATAGTACACCATCCAAACCCGAGTCTAGCATCTCCAATACAAGGAAAACACCACAACCTGCAGCTAGTGGAAGTGGTTCTACTCAATCAACAGCTAGACATAGAGACATGACATGCCATACTTGTGGAGGAAGAGGGCACTTTAAGAGAGATTGTCCTAATAAGAAAGTCATGGTGATCAATGCTAATGAGGAGTATGAGAGTGGAGATGATGCTGATCCTAATGGAGAGGATACATGTGATGATGATGATGATGGTCCCCTTAATGCTTTTGCTACCAATTATCCAACCATTGTTTGCACCAAGGCTTTGAGTGTTATTCCTAGCAATGATGAGAGCCAAAGATGCAATTTATTTCAAACCAAGGCAATTGTTGGACCCAATATGGCTTGCAAGGTGATCATTGATGGAGGGAGTTGTAGAAATCTAGCAAGCAAGGAGCTATGTGCAAAGCTAAGGTTGCATTACAATCCACACCCACAACCATATTATATTCAATGGTTAAATAACAAGGAAGAAATCAAGGTATGCCATATGGTGAGAGTGGATTTTCAAATTGGACCATACAAAGATACAATTGAGTGTGATATGGTTCCCATGACAGTTTGTCACTTGTTATTTGGAAGACCTTGGCAATTTGATAAAAAGGTTACACATATGGGAAGAGCTAACACATATCACTTGAATTGGAACAATAAGGATATTATTTTGAGGCCTATGACACCACAACAGATTGTGAATGAATCAAGACACAAAATTGAGATGCTTCAAGAGAAGGACAGTGGAAATACCAATTCTATGGAAGAAGACAAGTCTAGGCCGAGTGGAAAGAGCCTTTTAACTAATAACATAATTTTTCCTAGTGTTGTTTCTTATGTACAGGTTTCTCTTGAAGAAAGGGAGGGCAAGGAAACATTACAATCATCACATAAATTAGAGGATACAAGAAAGCTAGCTTGTGATATGAAGGTTATTTTTGAAGAAAGGGAGCTACAACCTTCAAATTCACAAGATATTGAGGAGATCATACCTACTACACATGAGGAGGTTAGTAATGATAATGGTATACATTTCGGGTTGGTACCTAGTAGTAATGAATTATGTGATAATTTTCAACCATACAAACCTATGAATTCGAAATTTCACAACATGGTTTTGATTACACATAAAGAAGTACTTACTATGATACCTTCTTGTGATATTATTTATGATGACATGCTGAAAGAACCAATTGATATACAATGTGCTATGGATAAATTTGTTTGTGATAATGTTAGCACATATGATACTAGTTTCAAATTTTATTTGATTGGTGACTATAATTTGGATAAAATTTTCATGATACATCATATATGTGTTACATATAATGAAGTGGCCGAAATAAATAATGTGTTATTTGGAATAGATATTGATAAACATGAAGTAGCCGAAACACATATATTTAGTTCACCACATTATTTGTTGGATACATGTTCCATTAAATCAAACTATACTTATATTTGCAATTTTGATTGCTATGAGATGAAAAAATATGACTATTATGTGTTGTTTGCATACAAATTTCGTGATCATATGATATATTCACTATATTGTGTTTTGCTAACAACTAATGAGTACCAATATATCTATATATATGGTGCATACACTTTGTTTTTCTTGTTTATTCCACTTTCAGATAATCACAAGACGAGGACGTCTTGTCTTGAAGAAAGGGAGGATGATAAGGATGGACCTAAGGATTATGTTCTCACAAGCATGAGTGATGAGTTGATACAAGACAACAAGATCATGGTGAAAACAAACATTCAAGATGGTGAAAACAATTCATAACAATTGTTATTCCAATAAAACAATTGTTATTCATCAAGATATGGAGATGGTGCCTCCACAAGATCAAATGCACTAAGTGTGGAAAACAATGCCATATTGTTATTTCACACTCATGGATGGACAAGGCAAGAGGAAGGCGCCCACAAGGAAACATCAATGCGCCCTATATGTCCTAATAGAAGTAGAATTGGTTTGTATACCAATATTGGCCGCACCCCTTGTGTGTGGGGTCGGTTTGTATCCAATTGTGTTAGGTATAGGAGTCCTAGTCCTATTAGGAGTAGTGCTTGCGCAAGGAGGGGTCTTGTGGCCGCACCCCCTCTCATATATACCCCCTCTAGGGCGCATAGCAAAGGGAGAACAATTTAGACAAAGAAAACCCTAGCCTTGAGATTGTATTGCTGCTAAGCATTCATCTTGAAGTATACCAAGTCAAA
Source organism: Alopecurus myosuroides (assembly GCA_028641055.1). Taxonomy (NCBI): domain Eukaryota; kingdom Viridiplantae; phylum Streptophyta; class Magnoliopsida; order Poales; family Poaceae; genus Alopecurus; species Alopecurus myosuroides. The sequence goes on along the minus strand of CM054059.1, from coordinate 336,754,444 downwards.
GTTTGCGTGATATCTTGCTATTCCATTGGGAATTAGGGGGATACAGGACCACTTGTGATCATTGATTGCTTGTGCAAGAGTGTGTAGTTGAGAATATCCAAAGGGCTTGATTGTTGTTGCATTGGCAACGAGGGTCATCCAAGTGAGAGGTCTCAGTGTAGCACTAGTTATCCACATATATTCAGAAAATACAAAAAGAGAGAGAGAAGCTCATTGAGAAGATCGGGCCACCCCTTATCACATATTTTAGTTTATATTTATATCACAAGTCTATTTCATATCCATAAACTTGCTGAAATGTTGCTGCCACAATGTGTTTGTCGTGCCCCTCGTCCTGGATATGCAGTCCGGCGGGATGCGGTGTCTACTAGAGATGCTCTAACAGCCTTGTTAGAACAATTCACCTTCACTATTGAAAGTTAACTTGCGGGTGGTAAACCAGAGCAACGGACGATGAATGCAGGGCAAAACGGCCATTAACTAGAGTACAATTGTAGGTGACAGTTGGAAATCCTGGTGCGTTTTGTTTTGCATTGGAAATACAAGGACCTGCAAACGAAAGGCCTCTGGAAGAAACCTGTGATATTAGACTTACTCATTGATTCTCGCTATGTTTGTTGGTGTTATTTATTGTTGGAGGATTAGTTGTTTCAACTAACAAATGAAACACTAGGATAAAGATATTGTGTATTGCTGCTAACTGAGCTTGAACTTGCTTGTGATCCATGACAGAAAGTTACCCTTTCTAGTAGTGACATTATTATTTGTAAAAGGAACATTCAACCTTTACGTTTCAGCAAATTGTTAACCATCGAGACCGTTAAAAACAGCCAACGTAACACAGAGTGATCTTCGCAAGTTACTTTCAGTGCGATACCACAAGTTCACAACATTTTCCCAAAAAACGAATCAAACAAGTGATACAGCAAAGGAGGGAGACTTATTTTTTTTCCTCAATCACTTGTATTCTTCCATCTTACATTATTGATGATCGATTTTTGGAATTTGAAAAGTACACAAGCGAGGCTAGGTTCAACCGAACACATAAACACAAATACCACACTTAATCTGCCTCGACACACTGCAGACTTCACACTCATAGTGGACTGAAAGTAATTAACATCACACAAAGCGCGCGCACACACACTCTCCCCCCCCCCACATTCATCTTAAACTGTGATGGAGAAAGAGGCCAATTACGTGGATGGTTGGGCAATCTAGGCGTTTCTCCAGAAGGATGTGTATCTCCTTGCACTGACGCGGAGGACGATCTGGTGGTAGAGCGCTATGGTCGCCGCACCGATGAACGGCCCCTCCCAGAAGATCCACTACGCAAGATACGAGAAGCAGTGCAACAGTAATGAGACCCCTTGAAAGTTTGAACTCGTGCAACTTTAAAAAAAAATGTAGTACTAGTACTCCCTCCGTTCCAAAATACATGACTTCCATTTTTTCAAATATGTATGCATATATATACTAAAACATGTCTACATACCTCCATATTTGGACAAATGGAATTCATGTATTTTGGAATGAAGGGAGTACTTGTTACGTGCAAAATATGTTCATACCTGGTCACTCCAAGCCTTGATGTTACTGTAGACAATGGCAGTGTCAAGGCTCCTCGCCAGGTTGATCCCCATCCCGGTGATGGGGATCGTCCCATGAACACCGCGTACCCGATTGGCAGCAGCGCCAATACCTTCATTGATGAAAAGAGGATATACGATGGGCACAACTTAATGCAATGTGCCAACACAATAGAAATCGTTTAAATCTTGTGCATTTACCGGGACATGAGAGTCGTGGGCGTTGCGCTTGCAATCGGTGGCGGAGAAGACGGTGTAGACGAGCACGAAGGTGCCGATGATCTCGGCCGCAAGACCGGTGCTGGTGGAGTACCTGGCGCGGACCTCGTTCGCGCCACCACCGTAGCGCTCGTAGAACTTGCTCTGGAACCACTTGACAAGCCCAACGTCGCAGATTGCGCTGAGGCACTGCGCAATGATGTACATCAGCACGCGCAGAAGGGACACCTTGCGTGCCAAGAACATCCGAAACATCACAGTTGGGTTGATGTGGCCATCGGAGATGCCAACGGTGCAGTAGACGAGAACGAAGATCAATGCCGCCGAACGCCCATGCGATGCCGAGGATACCCACGCCACTGCACGCCGTGTAGGCTCCAGATGCCGACGCGTTCGTCTAGTGCTTGTACCCCGATGACCGTGGCCACCGTGATGTAGAGGAAGAGTAGCATTGCCACGAACTCGGCGATCACTGCGCGGTAAAGGGACCACTTGTCGAGCTCATCGATGTCAATGAGCGGAGCTGGCAGAGGGTCAGCGTAGTCCCGGGCGCCGTCGGCCTCTAGGGCAGCCATGTCAACCTCCTTGTCCATTTATCGTGGCTAGTAATTTGCTTCTTCAAACTCTAGGATGGAAGCAAAGAATTACCTGTAATTGTTGTATATTGGCTTGTGGCTGTGACTTGTGAGTGACGGTATCTATATGGGTTTAAGCCTTTAAGGCTATTGGATACAAAAGAAGGTTTAATATGGAATGCATTTCCTAATTTTTTTTTAAAAATTGTGAGCTAGGCTGTAGACATTGGGCTGGTCTGGCATTAACCTATGTTCACACTATCCTGCTCTTGCCTTAGCTAGATGGCCATCGGCCAAATAACTTCCAGCATTTATTTGCCACCAAAAATTCCTGACTTAATTAAAGGATAATTTAATCTAGCCATCATCTAACGTTTAAAGAGAGAGAAAAAAAGATAAAACTACTGCATATTATGATAAAATTGTATACGTCCCCTTCTCACCTAGAAACACAATTGAATCTCATCGCCTTTGCAGTGGACACCATCATCATCTGATAAACTCACATCTCGTGGCACTATCATTACATCCTTACACAGTTAATTGCAAAAAACCACCACATTTCGGGGCAGGATTTCAAAACACCATCACTTTGCAAAAAACTTCACCACCAGTATTGAGTAACAATGTAAAAAAAATATAAAAAAATACGAATAGCCTAGTTTACACTTAGGCGTGTTTCTGACAGGCGGACCCCATAGTCAGTCCCACGTGGCATAAGCAAGACGATTAAACGTCAGTTCTGGGTTGTGTTGTAAATTTCTGGGTCTTTTTGTAAACTTCAGCCCGACCTACAAAAATCCCCACACGTCAAGAAAAAATCCCCACCAGATGCAACCGGCAGCCCGGATCAAGTGCGGCTTCCGGTGAGCGACATGGAGGCCCCTGGCCTCAGAGCCCAGAAGCAGCACGATGCCGACGGGCACAAGAAGGAATAGCGGCGGCAACGACGGAGGGGGGAGCAGCAGCCCTGACGACATCAATGTGAGGACCACCTCCGCCTCCGCAACGAAATACTGTCATCGTCCGTCGCTCTTCCCACCACCTATAGGCGCTGGTGCGCATTGTTACTTGTCGGTTGAAGTCCTCACCAGGGAGTAGCCGCCGCTACATCAGTTGCCGGAAGAGGTGGAAGTGCGACGTGGCCGACCATGGTGGCGATGCACCGGAGCAGAACAACGTCTCTGGCTCGGTGTGCCGCTGCCTACCGTGGCCCATGGCAGCGATCTTGGTAAGTAGGTGGGGGCGATAGGACGAAGCTTGAAGTCACGTGGAGTGGAGGCCTATGATGGAAACTTAGATCTGTCACCACGGAGGTTTCCGCCAACGCGTGCCGTGACCTGGACCTCTGCGTCGCGGACGTGCTCTACCAGGCCAGCATAGGTGAACTACTCACCGCCACACTTGACGGCGCCAGACGGAACAAAAGATCGACGCCGATGTACAACGTCATCCTTGTGTGGGGAAGGCGACAAGAAGCGCATGGAATTGAAATTTGAAATGTATGTCGATCAGTGTTTTTTTATTACGGTATTACCTGTCGTATTTTGATTTTTTTTTGCAAAGTGGTGGTTTTTTGAAACCCTATCACGAAATGTGGTGGTATTTTGCAGTTAACCATGTCGTCACAACACCATGGAATAAATAATGAATAAGTCATATAAATTTAGTAAAAATTCAACGACATCTAGGTTTGACCAATGTTGATCTATATAAATAGATTCATTAAAGATATATTTTCATAATGTATCCATTTAATATTTGTAGATATTGATATTTTCTCTTTTATATTTCGTTAAACTTAGTAAATGCCTGATTTTTAACTAAACTTATATATGTCCTATTTATTGGAACAGAGGTAGACGCTGAAAACCAAGTACTCCATTAATCAACTATTGGAAAATGAAATCAACATAAATGGGTGAATTGTGTTGGGAAATGCATTATGCTACGTCACTTTTTTTGAACAAGGGGAACCCCAAAAATGGCCTAGTGCTTCATTAATAAAGTCGGTGGTGGTACATTTTGTAAGCAGGACCAACAAGAAAGGAAATTACAATATAGTTCTACAGCTTTGCATTGAGGACCTCAGAAAGAAAACATGAAAAATCAATCGAGTCCTTCTTCTCCACCACCCGAACATATGGGACTCCATCACCGGTCGTCCTCTCCCTCACCAGGGACGGAACCACTTGGGAAAGAGGTAATGTTGAGCGCCGCCAAGAATACCTGAGAGGGCCTCCTTCTTAGAGGTTAAAACGATGCCAAACATGGCATGTGGAGTGCCTGCCTCTTCAGCCCGTAATGACGGAAAGACATGGTCACCATGTGCTGAACTAGAAGTTGTCGCTGGAAGTTTCCCCGCCAACCTTTAGATGCAAGTCGCGACACTGTTATGCCCTCGCCCCTCACCACCATGGCCGGGAGAGGGAGCATAACCGCATTTTGACTGTAGAAGAGGAGGTGCCCACCGAACTCGAGATTATTTGGAAGGGACGCCACGGTCTACCAGCTCCCGCCTGGAGCTCCGTCGTTCGTAGCATGTGGAAAGGATGTGTGCCGCCGCCGGCCACAGGATGCAGCTCGGTTGCATCCGTGACAACAAACTGATGAAGCTTCATCCTCTTGGATGGCCTGATCTTCATGAATTGACTGAGGGTGGACGAACGAAGAACACAAGAATACAGAAACCAAATTGAACCAAGGATAACTAGCAAATATTATCTCACTCGATCTCCCAGCAACACACCTTGAAGGTAGCCTCCGGATCTCACGTATCAAGTCAAACTTACTCTTGTTGAAACCACTTCACCTTCATGGTGGGTCGACCGAACCAATAGAATCTCAAGGGTTAGTTCATGCGGTGACCCTGTACACCACTGCATTTGTTATGCACAAGTTGTTGACATAAAACTTACGGAAGTCCTTCTCCATAAATAGTACATCCCCCAGAGTAGTACAACATGAACATTGCAGGTCCACTTGAAGGGAATATGCCCGAGAGGCAATAATAAAGTGGTTATTATCTTATTCCTTGTTTATGATAAATGTTTATTTCTCATGCTAGAATTGTATTAACCGGAAACGTTGATACATATGTGTCTAATAGACAAACAAGAGTTCCTAGTAACGCCTCTCGTTTAACTAGCTCGTTGATTAACTAATGATCAAGGTTTCCTGATCATGAAAATTGGATGTTGTTAATAACGGGGTCATATCATTGGTAGAATGATGTGATGAACATAGACCCAGAGTGAATATAGCAATGCGATCAAGTCGTTAAGTTTACATTGTTATATAAAAAATACAAAGTAACTCTAATCCTTAGACCATGAGATCATGTAAATCACTAACACCGGAAGAGTGCTTTGATGTCATCAAACATCACACCATAACAGGGTGACTATAAAGGTGTCGTTGTGTATTTGGAAAGTATTAGTTGAGACTCATGGATCAAGAGTGGGATTTGTCCATCCAAATGACGGAGAGATATACTCTAGGCCCTCTTGGTGGTATCACATCGACACCGCTTGAAAGCACGTGACTAGGTTACAAGGATGTCATATCACGGAACGAGTAAAAGAGTACTTGTCGGTAATGAGATTGAACTATATATGGTTGATACCAATGATAGGATCTCGGAAAAGTAAAATATCGCGAGACAAAGGGAATTGGTTACGAAGTTTATGGTTCACACGATCACTAGATTCATCGTTGAATGTGTAGGAGCCATTACGGATCTCCAGGTCCCGTTGTTGACTATTGATCGGAGAGGTGTCTTGATCATGTCTACATTATTCACGAACCGTAGGGTGACACACTTAAGGTTTGATGACGCGATTGAGGGGATACAGAATATCGGAGAAAAATTGGACAACACTGAAATTGTTTCGGGGAATATTGAAATAGTTGAAGGTGGTATATGTTAATGTTTGATTAACAAATAGTTCAAGAGGGTAAGTTTTAATGTTTTTTAATAGGATTAACAAATATTAAAATAAATAAATGAAATTGTTTTATTTATTTATTAAATAAAACCCTTGGAATTTTGAGTGAGAATTGATGAGAGAATGAGTGGGTTGAGTGGAGACTCCACCCACATGACGAGGGGAGAGGTGGAGGCACCAAAATTTCGTGGCTGCCTCCCCCTCCTATATAAAGAGGGGTTGGACCTCCCTCTCCGCACACAACTTGGTGTCATATCTCTCTCCCTCCTCCCGCTGCTCCACCTCTTGGTCATCCGCTTGGCGAAGCCATGGCTGTCTAATTTCTCCACCACACCACGCCGTCGTGTTGTTGGAGTTTCCGGTGGATCCTCTACTTCCGCTGCCCCGCTGGACCGAGGGGACAGAGGTCGTCATCAAGCTATACGTGTGACTGAGTGCGGAAGCGCTACCGCATTGCAGCGCTCTTCTTCGCGATCTTGAGATCGATGTGAGTTCGACTACATCACCAACGAGATTCGATCTCGTAACGCTTTGTGTCTTTGAGGGTATGTTCTCCTTAAGACTTCCTCTATGCCCGTTGTTTACATCTCCTAGTTTAGATCTTGGCCCTTTGGGTGTCTCTCGCATAGGAATTTTTTTTGTTTTCTATGCAATGAACCCTTTACCACTAGTTCACACTGCTTATTATTACAAGCCAAAAATGAATAGACTCCTCAAGCTCTTCCTCAGTCATCTGATGAAGATTCAAATATTTAAAGTCAACATAAGACAGTTCGCGGCCTAATAAGAACAGAAACGTGAGAACCATGATAGCTCAATAGCTTAGATCCTAGAGATGCTCGACTAGGTTCCCTTCTAACACTAGAATAGACTCGCTTAACTACTCCTCTGGTTTTTCATCTTCATTCTCGTCGGCTCCATAAGATATGATGTATTCGACTCCTTCTATTGCTCCTGATAGATCCAGGGCATCATAGTAGAAATCCTGGTTTTTGGTGCCTTGATCGTTGATGTCATGGCTGGCCTCCTGAAAGTCTAAGAATGAGGTCAATACAAGGGTTGAGTAACGAGTGTTACTCAGAAATTTCAGCTAATAAAAGATTTTGGGTTTTCATGAACTAGCTAATGTCATGACCAATGGTTGTAGACGCGATGCATGTTTTGAATTTTTTTTCTTGAAAAGGGTTGTTTTAGCTCAAAAAACTATGTTCCTCAACCATCACGGGTTTACGAATCAGTTAAGATTCCTTTCCCGTCTCTAACGTAGTTCCTTACGGGAACACAAATTAACAGTCACAATTTTATACACTCTGCAGAGGTTCCAAAAGTAGCCTTAGTGTTGATACAAGTTTCACACTCATGTGTGTGGTTTGGCCAGCATAAGGTTCTTGAATTCATTCCGAATATTCTTCAACCTCACATATGACCAATTGATACGTCTCCAACGTATCTATAATTTCTGATGATCCATGATCATATTATGTCAATTGCTAATTGTTTTCTCCCTTATTTATAGCATTTTTATACGTTTTCCGGGACTAACCTATTAACAAAATGATAAGTGCCAGTTCCCTGTTTTCTGCTGTTTTTGGCTTCAGAAAAGTTGTTCTGGAAACATTCTCGGAATTGGACCCCACAAAGCCCGAAGTGCCTATTCTTCGCGGAAGCATCCAGAAGACCGAAGGAGAGTCGAAGACGGGCACCAGAGGGGCCACACCATAGGGTGGCGCGCCCCCTGGCCGCACCAGCTATGGGTGTGGCGCCCCTGGAGCTCCACCGCCTTTGCCCTTTCGCCTATTTAATCCCCCCGGATGGAAAACCCTAAGCACCTGATCAAAAATCCCCGAAAAGTTCCGCAACCGCTGTCACCGTCAACCCTAGACCAGGGGGTTCTGAAGTTGTTTCCGGCACCCTGCCGGAGAGGAAATCATCACCGGAGGCTTCTACATCACCATGCCTGCCTCTGGAGTGATGCGTGAGTAGTTCATCCTTGGACTACGGGTTCGTAGCTGTAGCTAGATGGTTGTCTTCTCCTCATATGCCTCCATGGTTAGATCTCGTGAGCTGCCTATCATGATCGAGATTGATCTTATGTAATTCTATATGATGTGTTTGCTGAGATCTGATGAATATTGAACTTATGCTAAGTGAATTATAGTCTTTATTGCATATGTTATTTGTGATATTGCATGCTTTCTGTTGCTAGTGGTTGCTCTGGCCAAGTAGTTGCTAGTGACTCCAAGAGGGAGTATTTATGCTTGATAGTGGGTTCATGCCTCCTCTTCTCCTTGCTCGAGTGACAGAAACGTGAAGGGGGAGGATGCGATGTTGCCATTATGATGAGGACATCCCTAGTGTTTCACCTATTATTTCACATAATATACCTACAAAGAATGATGAAGTGAGGATTGGTCCTATGACAAGATCAAGGACTAAATTATTACAACAACAGGTGAATTCACTCCTACTTGAGTATAACATTTGTGATTATGAGAACATTATACTACCTAAATCCATGCATGTTTGTATTCTTAGGTTTGTTGATAACACAAGCATTAAGGAGGGAGAACAAGGAGAGATGATGCACATGGATGGAGAGGAGCTAAAAACAAATGTTGATCATGGTGAAAACAATTCTACAAGTGTGGAAAACAAGTGCTAGATTGTTATTCCACACTCATGAAGGGACATAACAAGAGGAGGGCGCCCACAAAGATTATCAATGCACCATATAGAGTCCAATTAGTATTAAATATGGTTTGTATACCATTATGGCCGCACCCCTAGCATGGGTCGGTTTGTATCTATTTGTGGTTGAGTCCAAAGTCCAAAACTAGGTCCAATTGGGTTCCTATTCGGGTTGGTGGGTCTTGCTTGCGCAAGTCACCTTGTGGCCGCACCCCACCCCTCATATATACCCCTTGGGGCGCATAGATTAGGTTAGACTACGTTAAAACAAAAACCCTAGACTTCTAGATTGTATTGCTTGAAGCATTCATCTGGAATCATCATACCTTTGCAAATCTGAGTGTATTCTGCTGTTCCACTGGGAATAAGGAGAAAAAGGACCACATGTAGTCGGTGGCTACGTGTGTAAGAGTGTGGAGTCTCGAATATCCGAAGGGGTTAAGTGCTGTTGCAATTGGTAACAGGGTTTAGCCAAAGGAGAGAGCGAGGTATCACATTGGTTATCAATTTATCCAGAGAGTTCACTGAGAAGATCGGGCTACCCCATATCATCTTGGTATCAGAGTACTGGGTTTACTCGGTGAGATGTATTCATCCCTTTAGTTTCGAGTTGTTTTATTACCTATCCAGAAAAAGCCACAAAAAAATAGTAGTAGTGTTTGCCATAGCCTTAGATAATTGCTAGTTTTCAATTTCTAGTGTTGTTTTGTGTTTGATTTTGTGTCCCTTTTTCTCCTTTTTGAGTCATTAGGTTTCGGTTAGGGTTAGGGTTCTTAGTTGTTCTTATTTTCCGAGTCGAGTCTATATCAAAAAAATCCCAAAAAAATTAGTTACCCGCAGCTTCCTTTTGTTTCCCAAGGTGTGATGTGGTGCCCATGTCAGTTTGTCACATGTTGCTTGGGAGGCCTTGGCAATTTGATAGGAGTGTGATACATGATGGGAGAGAAAATACCTATCAACTCAAGTGGAAGGAGAAGGATATAGTGTTGAGACCTATGACACCACAACAAATTGTAAATGAATCTAGACAAAAAATTCCTGAGAGTGTTGAAAAGAAAGAGAGTAAAAATTTGAGTGTTGTGTGAAAATAGGTCATCCAATTCGAGTGAAAAAAATATAAGTGAGGGAGTGAGCTTATTATGCATGCTAGCTACTAGAGAGGACTTGAGAGAATTTAGGGAGGATCCTACTATGCTTCCTATAGTGCTTATGCACAAGGGAGAGATTTTAGTTTCTAATGACATGGCACCAAATTGATTTGATTCCAGGATCCTCATTGCCAAACCGAGCTCCCTATAGAACTAATCCCCAAGAAACAAAGGAGATTCGGAAACAAGTACAAGAGCTTCTTGATAAAGGTTACATTCGGATAAGCCTTTCTCCTTGTGCTGTTCCTGTTATTTTAGAGCCTAAAAAAGATGGGACATGGCGCATGTGTGTAGATTGTAGAGCAATTAACAATATCACTATTCGTTATCGTCACCCTATACCACGTTTGGAAGACATGTTAGATGAATTAAGTGGTAGTGCTATTTTCTCTAAAATTGATTTGCGTAGTGGTTATCATCAAATTAGGATGAAAGAGGGGGATGAGTGGAAAACAGCTTTTAAAACAAAATTTGGTTTATATGAGTGGTTAGTTATGCCTTTTGGATTGACTAATGCACCTAGTACTTTCATGAGATTAATGAACCATGTTTTGAGAAATTTTATTGGTAAATTTGTGGTAGTCTATTTTGATGATATTCTTATTTATAGCCACAATGAACATGAGCATATTGATCATATTAGACAAGTTTTGCAAGTGCTAAGAGAACATAAATTGTATGGTAATTTGGAAAAGTGCACTTTTGGCAAAGATAAGGTCATATTTCTTGGTTATGTTGTTTCTAAACATGGGATTGAAGTGGATGAATCAAAAATTGAAGCTATTAAAAATTGGCCTATTCCTACTAATGTGAGTCAAGTAAGAAGTTTTAATGGACTAGCTGGTTTTTATAGAAGATTTGTCAAAGATTTTAGTACACTTGCTGCACCTTTGAATGAACTCACTAAAAAGGGTGTAGAATTTGTCTGGGGAGTTGAACAAGATATTGCTTTTGATGCTATTAAAGAGAAGTTGATTTCGGCCCCTTTGTTAATGCTTCCTAATTTTGACAAACAATTTGAGATTGAGTGTGATGCTAGTGGCATAGGTATTGGAGGAGTATTAATGCAAGAAAAGAAACCTATTGCCTATTTTTCTGAAAAATTACATGGTGCACAATTGAATTATTCTGTTTATGATAAGGAATTATATGCACTTGTGAGAGTTTTAGAGGTGTGGAAACATTACTTGTGGCCTAAAGAATTTATTATACATAGTGATCATGAAGCATTGAAATTCTTAAAGTGCCAAACAAATTTGAATAAAAGACATGCTAAATGGGTTGAATTTATTGAGTCTTTTCCATACATAATTAAACATAAAAAGGGCTTGTACAATGTAGTTGATGATGCTTTATCAAGGAAAAATATGTTACTTTCTAATTTAGAGATCAAGGTCTCGGGTTTGGAGGGTATTAGAGAGCTATATGCTAATGATAAAGAATTTTCTATGCCATTTAATAAATGTTCTAATGTTAAGGCATGGGATAAATTTCATATACATGATGGATACTTGTTTAGAGCTAACAAATTATGTATTCCTGAGTGTTCTTTGCGTTTATTCTTATTACAAGAATCTCATAGTGGAGGTTTAATGGGACACTTTGGAAGAGAGAAAACATTGCTCATGTTGGCTGAAAATTTTTATTGGGCACATATGAGAAGAGATGTGTATAGATTGGTGCAAAGATGCATTACATGCAATAAGGCAAAATCCAAGTTGAAGCCCCACGGTTTGTACACACCATTGCCAGCACCAAGTACACCATGGGAGGATATTAGTATGGATTTCGTGTTGGGTTTGCCAAGAACAAAGAGAGGCCATGATTCCATCTTTGTAGTTGTGGACAGATTTTCCAAGATGGCACACTTCATTGCTTGTCATAAGAGTGATGATGCTTCTCACATTGCCAATTTGTTCTTTAGAGAAATTGTGAGATTACATGGTGTGCCAAGAACAATTGTTTCTGATCGAGATGTCAAGTTTATGAGCTACTTTTGGAAGACACTATGGGGGAAGCTTGGAACTAAATTGTTATTCTCCACTACTTGCCACCCCCAACTGATGGGCAAACTGAAGTTGTGAATAGGACATTGTCTACATTGTTGAGAAGCATGATCAAGAAGAATTTGAGGGAGTGGGAAGATTGCTTTCCACATGTGGAGTTTGCTTATAATAGGGCTGTGCATTCAACCACTAATTTGTGTCCCTTTGAGGTGGTTTATGGATTTCGGCCTACTACACCACTTGACTTGTTACCACTTCCAATTCAAGAGAGAACTAATATGGATGCATCTAAAAGGGCTGATTTATTGAAGAAGATACATGAGAAGACAATGGATGCTATTGAGAAGAAAGGGAAATATGTAGCTCAAAAGAGAAATCAAAAGAGGAAGGAAGTTATTTTTCAAGAGGGAGATTTAGTATGGGTGCACTTTCGGAAGGATAGGTTCCCTAAGCTAAGGAAATCAAAATTATTGCCAAGAGGTGCTGGTCCTTACAAAGTGATTGCAAAAATAGATGACAATGCATACAAGATAGATCTTCCAATTGATGAGTTTGGAGTGAGCAATTCCTTCAATGTTGCTGATTTGACACCATATCATGGAGATGACCTTGAAGAGGACATCAAGGCTTTTCAAGGAGGGGAGGATGATGAGGACATCCCTAGTGTTTCACCTATTATTTCACATAATATTCCTACAAAGAATGATGAAGTGAGGATTGGTCCTATGACAAGATCAAGGACTAAATTATTACAACAACAGGTGAATTCACTCCTACTTGAGTATAACATTTGTGATTATGAGAACTTTATACTACCTAAATCCATGCATGTTTGTATTCTTAGGTTTTTTGATAACACAAGCATTAAGGAGGGAGAACAAGGAGAGATGATGCACATGGATGGAGAGGAGCTGAAAACAAATGTTGATCATGGTGAAAACAATTCTACATGTGTGGACAACAAGTGCTAGATTGTTATTCCACACTCATGGAGGGACATAACAAGAGTAGGGCGCCCACAAAGATTATCAATGCGCCATATAGAGTCCAATTAGTATTAAATATGGTTTGTATACCATTATGGCCGCACCCCTAGCATGGGTCGGTTTGTATCTATTTGTGGTTGAGTCCAAAGTCCAAAACTAGGTCCAATTGGGTTACAAGAATCTCATAGTGGAGGTTTAATGGGACACTTTGGAAGAGAGAAAACATTGCTCATGTTGGCTGAAATTTTTTATTGGGCACATATGAGAAGAGATGTGTATAGATTGGTGCAAAGATGCATTACATGCAATAAGGCAAAATCCAAGTTGAAGCCCCACGGTTTGTACACACCATTGCCAGCACCAAGTACACCATGGGAGGATATTAGTATGGATTTCGTGTTGGGTTTGCCAAGAACAAAGAGAGGCCATGATTCCATCTTTGTAGTTGTGGACAGATTTTCCAAGATGGCACACTTCATTGCTTGTCATAAGAGTGATGATGCTTCTCACATTGCCAATTTGTTCTTTAGAGAAATTGTGAGATTACATGGTGTGCCAAGAACAATTGTTTCTGATCGAGATGTCAAGTTTATGAGCTACTTTTGGAAGACACTATGGGGGAAGCTTGGAACTAAATTGTTATTCTCCACTACTTGCCACCCCCAACTGATGGGCAAACTGAAGTTGTGAATAGGACATTGTCTACATTGTTGAGAAGCATGATCAAGAAGAATTTGAGGGAGTGGGAAGATTGCTTTCCACATGTGGAGTTTGCTTATAATAGGGCTGTGCATTCAACCACTAATTTGTGTCCCTTTGAGGTGGTTTATGGATTTCGGCCTACTACACCACTTGACTTGTTACCACTTCCAATTCAAGAGAGAACTAATATGGATGCATCTAAAAGGGCTGATTTATTGAAGAAGATACATGAGAAGACAATGGATGCTATTGAGAAGAAAGGGAAATATGTAGCTCAAAAGAGAAATCAAAAGAGGAAGGAAGTTATTTTTCAAGAGGGAGATTTAGTATGGGTGCACTTTCGGAAGGATAGGTTCCCTAAGCTAAGGAAATCAAAATTATTGCCAAGAGGTGCTGGTCCTTACAAAGTGATTGCAAAAATAGATGACAATGCATACAAGATAGATCTTCCAATTGATGAGTTTGGAGTGAGCAATTCCTTCAATGTTGCTGATTTGACACCATATCATGGAGATGACCTTGAAGAGGACATCAAGGCTTTTCAAGGAGGGGAGGATGATGAGGACATCCCTAGTGTTTCACCTATTATTTCACATAATATTCCTACAAAGAATGATGAAGTGAGGATTGGTCCTATGACAAGATCAAGGACTAAATTATTACAACAACAGGTGAATTCACTCCTACTTGAGTATAACATTTGTGATTATGAGAACTTTATACTACCTAAATCCATGCATGTTTGTATTCTTAGGTTTTTTGATAACACAAGCATTAAGGAGGGAGAACAAGGAGAGATGATGCACATGGATGGAGAGGAGCTGAAAACAAATGTTGATCATGGTGAAAACAATTCTACATGTGTGGACAACAAGTGCTAGATTGTTATTCCACACTCATGGAGGGACATAACAAGAGTAGGGCGCCCACAAAGATTATCAATGCGCCATATAGAGTCCAATTAGTATTAAATATGGTTTGTATACCATTATGGCCGCACCCCTAGCATGGGTCGGTTTGTATCTATTTGTGGTTGAGTCCAAAGTCCAAAACTAGGTCCAATTGGGTTCCTATTCGGGTTGGTGGGTCTTGCTTGCGCAAGTCACCTTGTGGCTGCACCCCACCCCTCATATATACCCCTTGGGGCGCATAGATTAGGTTAGACTACGTTAAAACAAAAACCCTAGACTTCTAGATTGTATTGCTTGAAGCATTCATCTTGAATCATCATTCCTTTGCAAATCTGAGTGTATTCTGCTGTTCCACTGGGAATAAGGAGAAACAGGACCACTTGTAGTCAGTGGCTACGTGTGCAAGAGTGTGGAGTCTCGAATATCCGAAGGGGTTAAGTGCTGTTGCAATTGGTAACAGGGTTTAGCCAAAGGAGAGAGCGAGGTATCACATTCGTTATCAATTTATCAAGAGAGTTCACTGAGAAGATCGGGCTACCCCATATCACATTAGGGAGAAAACAACGGTGAGAGTGCCCGCGTGCATAATCATTGCTTACATTACACACATTGTTTAATGCAGTTATCTGTTGCTTGCAACTTAATACCTAAGGGGGTTCGGATGATAACGTGAGGGTGGATTATTAGTCATAGATGCCGATGGATTTCGGTCTATGTATATTGTTGTAATGCCCACACTAAATATCATAGTAGTCATCATGTTATAATGTGCACTACGATGTAACCTCTATTTGTCAATTGCCCGGCTGTAATTTGTTCATCCAGCATGCTATCTTTTATGGAGAGACACCACTAGTGAACCTATGAAACCCGATCCATTTTTCCTACACTGTTAAACAACCCACCACAATTTCCTGCTTTCTTTACTTACTGCAAGCATACATTATTTTCCACACTATACGTCTAATCTTAGTTTTTAGCAAGACCGGTGAGATTGACAACCTCACTGTACCGTCGGGAGAAAGTATTTTGGTTGTGTTGTGTGCAGGTTCCACGTTGTTGCTGACACCGGTGAGCCATCACCACCGTCAGTGGCATCAACCTTCCGAAGGTCCTTTTCCTCCTACTGGATTGGTAACCTTGTTTCTTAACTAAGGGAAATTTCCTACTGCTGTGCTCATCACACCCTCCTCTTGGGGTCTCCCAACGAGTGCACGATCTGCACCATCAAGGATTTTTCTGGCGCCGTTGCCGGGGAGGAAGAAGTCTTCTGGCAAGGGGAGTCTCTCACTCTCAATATCTTTATTTTGTTTATTGTCTTGTTTTTATTTTTTTCTTGTTTTTCTTTTCTATATTAAAAACACAAAAAAATTAGTTTACTTCATAGCTGTTATTTATTTGCTTGCTTTTATGTCTAGTTTTGTTCCTGTCACTATGTCACCGGAAGAAATAATCTTCACTTTCAAGCAAGGGAGTGAGGAGAGTTTCAAGGAGGCTTGGTCTAGGATTTTTATTCTTATAGTAAAACTGAACCCATGATGACCTTGAATTTATTTCTGAGTAGTTTCTATTTTGGTCTTGTTCTTTGCTATAGATATGCTTTAGACTCTGTAGTAGGAGGAGACTTCCTACATTGTGATGGGGATCAAGCTCTTAATGCCATTAAAAAGTTGATTGCAACTTCTAGCTCAACTAGTAAATTTGATTCATCCCTTGTGAGTTTTCAGGCTAGATTAAATACTCTTGAAACTCTCCTCACTCCCAGATTCGTGCTCATTATGATTATGTGCCAATAAACTCTGAACCTTCAATGTGGATCCCTACAGTAAAAGTAGTTATAAATGATTAAAAAAATTATGCTCATTGCGATATTATGACTAAATTTTGTCTTATGCCTAGAAAAATCTACGAGTCTTTGAATCTTTGGAAACTTTCTGAAGGGGGAGAAGAAATACCCCTTATCAATAATACCACTGTTTTGCCCATTGGGATAGCTGAGGGAGTGTTTACAAAAATCATGGGAAGTACAGTATCCACTGATTATCTTGTTATTGAATGTGTAGGAGAAAGACGAATTACGCTTGGAAGGTCCTTGCCGAAACTCCTGGGGGCAGTAATAGATGTGGGGAAAGGTACATTAAATTGTACCTTCACACCATGTGGCCACATATTCCCCAAACCCAAGAATAAGGGTAAGAGGATTAAAAGGAGAGTTCTTGGTTTAAATGTGGATGCTTTTTCACCATAAAGTACTTGAATTGCCCCTTTTTATGCCTAGCTGAAAGGCGTTAAAGAAAAGTGCTACCGGGAGACAACCCGTTTTATTTCTCTGTTTTCAACCTGTTTTTCTTTGTTTTCTTTGGTGTGCTTTGCACCTGGGTGTTGTCTATTTCCTTAGCAACCGTGATGTATCTTTTCTTTGTGTTTTTGTTTAGCCAAGTAAAGCCTCTAGTGGAAAGTTGAGACTATATTTCGGATTTCCGCGCAGGAAACAGATTTCTGCTGTCCAGTGACAATTACGTATAAAATCACATAATATTGAAAATGACCTGAGTTTTTTGTGCGTAATCCTGAGTTATACACGCAACTTTTCTTAGTTGATCACTTTTTTATTTGAGAAATAGAATATTTTTGAAAATATCGATCTTTACCCGTTGTTCTGTTTTGACAGATTTCTGCAATTTATTGCATTTGCATCTTAATCTCTTTCTTTTGGTGTTCTTTTGAGAAAGGGAGTTTTAAAAGAAGTTGTTAAGTAGCTAATCTGTTTTTGAGTGTTAGACTTGTGTTGAAACTGAACCATGTGAATTTATTATTTCCATTGCACTAATGTTGCTAATTAAGATTGTGAGAAGTTTGGTGTGAAGGAAGTTTTCAAGGGTCAAGAGAAGAGGATGGTATGATGTTATCAAGAAGAGTGAAAAGCTTAAGCTTGGGGATGGCCCGGTGGTACATCCCAGCAAATTCCAAGAAGACTCAAGCTTCTAAGCTTGGGGATGCCCAAGGCATCCCCTTCTTCATCAACAAATTATCAGGTCACTTCTAGTGAAACTATATTTTTATTCGGTCACATCTTATGTGCTTTACCTGGAGCGACTTTTTTTCCAGTTTATTTTTGTTTTTTTCAGTTTGTTTTTAATTTTTCAATAAACTTGGTTGTACCCCAGAATTCTTTTATTGGAGAGTGACAGGCTCCGCTTTTTCATGAGAGTACTTTGTATTCTTAATCTTGTCTTGCTGTTGCATTTATTTAGCTCCTGTTTTGCATGCATCTCTTATTAGAGCTGTTAGTTTTAGTAGTATTATGTGAGTACTCTCATATTTGCTGGCTGTATCATAAAGAGTATTTTTTGTTAAAGCATGTTTTGTATGGTGCTTGTTGGGAGAAGAAAACTGCTCCTTGAAGTAGAATTTATAACAGTGCTAGTAGAAGCTTGTATAGACTGTGGCTAGAACTTTTACATGCCATGCTAAATGTTATTTCCGTTTTAAAGCCTTGTATTGAGTAGCATGAATAGCCTCAAATAGCTGAGAGTGTTTAATATGTCTTGAAAGATTCATGATTTGTTCTTGTCATAGTAAAGCATCAATATATGGTATTCTCTTTCGAATGTTTTATTTGGCTGACTTGGCGCATGCTCACACCATGTTTATGACTATTAACCAGTCACGAATAGACTCCATGACCACTTAGTTTTTGAACTTGTGATATTGCTTATGTTTTAATTAATGATGCTTATGTCGCTATGTATGATTATGGCTCTTATGCTCTCTTGATTTGTCGCTCCCAGTCTTTGCTAGCCTCCACCTGTAATGAGTATGAGCTCTACTCGTGCATCCAAACTCCCTTAAACCAAAGTTTTTCCCATTATGTCCACCATACCTACCTACATGTGGTATTTAACTGCCACTCCAAGTAAATTGCTCATGTGTTACCTTTAAAACTTTCAAAATTACTCCTGCTTTATGTTCCTGTTTTTGCTCATGAGGACGTCAATAGAGAATCTTTATCTCATTTGTTGATTGGATTTCACACCTTGGACTAGTGGCTTCATCCGCTTATCCAAATGATAGAAGAGCTGGCAGCGGGGTGCCCAGCCCTAAATTAATACAAACAAATTCTCTTCACTATTTTTGCCCCTGATTTATCCGTTAAAGCATAATTGTGTAAACAAAAGAGAAAGGGGGATGACCTTCTACCCAGATGCGTCCTTCACATGGGAGACGCTCTTGTGAATCCAGTTGGCTTGTGACGTACTGTATTTTCTGTTTACCATTCGTTGACATTAGCATACATCTCCCAAAATATAGACACTCCTCCATGGTATGTGATTGTTGGCAGGCACCCAAGGATTCGGTTAGCCATGGTTTGTGATAGATGGATGGGAGGAGTGTCAAACTTTTAATACCCCTGTTTAATAAAATAAAAGCTCTAGCACATGAGTGATCCCTGCTTCCCTCTGCGAAGGGCCTTTCTTTTACTTTTATGTTGAGTATCCATCTTCTAACTTTATGCACAGTTGAGAGAGCATTTTTTCCATTCTGAGTTCTATGTGCATTTGTCCCATAAACATCAATAATTACTTCATGATGTGATATTATTTGTTCTTAAATTATTTGCTCTAGTCTTCCTCATGAACTTTGAAGGTGTCCTGGCATTTATGTTTTGCCCCACTCTTAAGGACTAGCGAAATATGACTTTTCCATGCTTTCTCTATACCCGAAACAAACGTTTACCTTTCCTTGCATTATTATTCATGATCCTTTATTTGAGATACTCTTCGTGATGCAAAGTAATTACTATGCTTTATTATTGAAGTTCTATTTATCATGTTTGTGTTTGAAGTTCTATGATCTCAGCGTGCATATGCCTTTACATTAGATTGATCAAGTTTATATTAGTAGCATGTCACCTCAGAAATTATTGTGTTTTATCGTTTACCTACTCGAGGACGAGTAGGAACTAAGCTTGGGGATGCTTGATATGTCTCCAAAGTATCTATAATTTCTGATGCTCCATGATCATATTATGTCAACTGCTACTTGTTTTCTCCCTTATTTATAGCATTTTTATACGTTTTCTGGGACTAACCTATTAACAAGATGCCAAGTGCCAGTTCCCTGTTTTCTGTTGTTTTTTGTTTCAGAAAAGTTGTTCTGGAAACATTCTCGGAATTAGACCCCACAAAGCCCGAAGTGCCTATTTTCCCCGGAAGCATCCAGAAGACCGAAGGAGAGTCGAAGACGGGCACCAGAAGGGCCACACCATAGGGTGGCGCGCCCCCTGGCCGCGCCAGCTATGGGTGTGGGCCCCCTAGAGCTCCACCGCCTTTGTCCTTTCGCCCATTTAATCCCCCCCGGATGGAAAACCCTAAACACCTGATAAAAAATCCCCGAAAAGTTCCGCAGCCGCCGTCACCGTCAACCCTAGATCAGGGGGTTCTGAAGCTGTTTCCGGCACCCTGCCGGAGAGGAAATCATCACCGGAGGCTTCTACATCACCATGCCTTCCTCCGGAGTGATGCGTGAGTAGTTCATCCTTGGACTACGGGTTCGTAGCTGTAGCTAGATGGTTGTCTTCTCCTCATATGCCTCCATGTTTAGATCTCGTGAGCTGCCTATCATGATCGAGATTGAACTTATGTAATTCTATATGTTGTTTTTACTGGGATCCGATGAATATTGAACTTATGCCAAGTTGATTATAGTCTTTATTGCATATGTTATTTGTGATCTTGCATGCTTTCCGTTATTAGTGGTTGCTCTGGCCAAGTAGTTGCTAGTGACTCCAAGAGGGAGTATTTATGCTTGATAGTGGGTTCATGCCTCCTCTTCGCCTTGCTCGAGTGACAAAAACGTGAAGGGGGAGGATGTGATGTTGCCATTAGGGAGAAAACAACGGTGAGAGTGCCCGTTACACACATTGTTTAATGCAGTTATATGTTGCTTTCAATTTAATACCTAAGGGGATTCGGATGATAACCTGAGGGATTATTAGTCATAGATGCAGATGGATTTCTGTCTATGTATATTGTTGTAATGCCCGCACTAAATATCATAGTAGTCATCATGTTATAATGTGCACTACGGTGCAACCTCTATTTGTCAATTGCCCAGTTGTAATTTGTTCGCCCAGCATGCTATCTTTTATGGAGAGACACCACTGGTGAACCTATGAACCCCGGTCCATTTTTCCTACACTGTTAAACAACCCACCACAATTTCCTGCTTTCTTTACTTACTGCAAGCATACATTATTTTCCACACTATACGTCTAATCTTTGTTTTCAGGAAGACCGGTGAGATTGACAACCTCACTGTACCGTTGGGACAAAGTATTTTGGTTGTGTTGTGTGCAGGTTCCACGTTGTTGCTGACACCGGTGAGCCATCACCACCGTCAGTGGCATCAACCTTCCGAAGGTCCTTTTCCTCCTAGTGGATTGATAACCTTGGTTCTTAACTAAGGGGAATTTCCTACTGCTGTGCTCATCACACCCTCCTCTTGGGGTCTCCCAACGAGTGCACGATCTGCACCATCACCAATTCCTTTCCAGGTAGCTATCATAGTCCAAAAATGATAAGAACATATACTACTATCCTTAAAAATCATGTTGGAAAGTGATGAAGTCACTAGAGCCTGGCTGACTAGCATAGCTCCTAAAAATCTGATGCCAATCTCTTCCCTAAAATCACTTCTCCATACGTCCTTGTAAAGGATGATTGCAATTTGCAGTAACCTGACATATGCATGCTCTCCTCTCTCTTATCTTGTATAGAGATAACCTGATGCATGAAGTGAAGCTTGGTGTTCTGGATTCTGAACAAAATATTCTTCTTGTGGATAGCCTGCTCCTCCTAACTGCTTGACCTAGTTCCTGGTTCTAAGAATAGAACTTGCAGTGTCTATGTGTGCTCTGGTGATGTGATGGTCTCTATCTGGCGCTTGTGATGAATTTTTTATAGCCTCTAGCTGTAATTCTGGTTGTGACACTAGGATAATTGCATGCTGTGAGTATGCTACTTCCATGTGGGTTCATCTGGCCCTAGTTTCAACTTCTAGAGTTGGATGCCTACTTCCTCGATTGCCACCTTGTATAATTTGGATGTATATGTAGATGCTATGCATCTCTAGGTGAAAATATCTACTTGGCTTCTCTCAGAATACTTGGTATTGGATATGGGCTTCCATTAAAGTCTTATTCACTTGGGGTCCATTGGTTTTGGTACTTGTCTTGCATGTTTCTAGCCTTGGCTTGTTTCCAATTCAAATTCATTTGAATCTTCTTGATACTTACTTTCTTTGTATTTCATTTTCCCCAAAGGATGGCTAGTTGGGGCTTCCCCTTGATGTTTTTTTGGCTTGATCTTGCATGTTTCCAATATTTTCCAGATGCTTAGATGGTACATGTTCTATTACTGCTTACTGTCGCTATGATTTCTCTATAGCTTGAATTTCTAAGTTGGATCCATCATGGATATGTAATTGTAGCTTATCTGGCACACTTGTGCTTGTACTAATTCTATACTTGCTATCCTCTTTGTGTTTCTGGCATGTCACACTCTGAAATTTCTGAGTTTGGAATCCTTGAGCTACTGGTTGTGGGTAACTTGCAATGTATCTTGGTTCTGCCTCCATTCTGCTTTTTTCTATAGTATTGATACATCATTTGCGCATTGTGGTTTCCAATTGACCTTCTGATTTTCACTCCTTGCAACTACACTTGTTGTTTTGAAACTTAGTCACCAGACTTGATCAACCAAGTGTTAATCAGGTCTAATGCCACCCAAACTTAAAATTCCACACCCTTGAGGTGCTGACAACATTTCTAATGTTAACAAATTCTCTATTTTTTCTTGTGTGCAGGTACTAAAGATCTCCTCCAATTCTTGAAGCATAGAAATGAGTTTAGATAGGACTTGTGATTTTCTTTCAATTTTTTTAATAAATTTCATTGCAATAACCTTTTGTATCAGAATATTGAGAATGAAATAGAATGCAAGTTTGATCCTTATTCAAACCTATTCCTTGTGTATTTTAAATTATCTGTTTGCATTGCTTAGAGTTTTTGAAGAATGATTTTTAAAGAAATCAAATTAAAATTTCAAATATGAATTGAAATTTTCAAATTCTTTAAAACTCAATTGATGCTTTAGAAAATATAACCAAATAAGTAAACCCTATGATAGAATATCATAAACTATCATAGGATAAACTTAAATAACTCTAAAAAAGAAACGTGAAACCAACCCCCTCGACAAAATTATGTGAACGGTTTCCCGGTCCTTTGACACGTCGAGAAGTGATCTCTTCAAGCGCGAAAAAGATCGCAAAAATCCCAAATGCATCAGATGAAAATATGCAAAGATCTAAACTACCCCCTGTGACTCTCTAAACTAAGGGTTCTCACTTCCTCTCCCTCTTAGAGAAAACTTCGTCCCGAAGTTAAAACTCCACCGGTGCCTGAAGAGTCCTGGGTAGTCTCTCTTTAGATCTTCTTATTTGTCCCAAGTGGCTTCTCTTTCTAGATGATTCCTCCACTGAACTTTACAACACTTGATTGCACGATTTCAGAGGCTCTTCTAATTCTCTTCCAGAATTTTGGATGGGTGTTCAATATATGTTAAGTCTGGATGTAGTTCTAATTCTTGGTATGATAGCGATTCTTATGGTGGTTGTAAGCATTTCCGTAACTGTGATACATGAAATACATTATGAACTTGTGATAGAGTACTGGGTAACTCCATTTTATATGCTACTGGTCCTTTCCTCCTTCGGATAGCAAAGTTCCAATTTATCTTGGACTTAGCTTTTCCTTCACCCCAAATCCCTGAACTCCTTTTGTCGGAATAACTCTTAAATAATACCAATCTCCAACTTGTGGTTCCCATGTTCCCTGTTTTTTATCTTCAGAACCTTTTTGTCGACTCTAGGCTATTCTTAGTTGATCTTGAATGGTGTAAACTATCTTCTGGTTCTCTTTCACATAGTGTGTTTCAAACTTTACTTTCTCCCATCTCGAACCAACATTTGGGCGATCTATTATTTCGTTCATACAAGGCTTCAGATGGTGTCATTTCTACGATTCTCTGAAAACCATTGTAAGAAAACTCTACTAATTATAAATTATCATCCCACAATCCTCCAAAATCTAGAACACATGCTCTCAACATATCTTCCTGTATCTGATTGGTTCTTTTGATCTGACCTCTTGTTTATTGATGATAGGTTGTACTAAAATCCAACTACGATGCTAATGCGGTGTGTAGCTTCCTCCAAAATGTTGAATTGAATACTAACCCTTGGTCAGAAACAATCCACTTTGGAACTCTGTGCTTACTTACTTTTTATCAAACATAAACTCCCACTAACTTCTCACTGCTGTAGGTTTGCTTGACTGCTAAGAATGATCACTTTTGGTTAACCGGCCCAACCATATCTTTTCCTTCGTTAGTTTTAGGCAATCCACTTATGTAATCCATTCCAATCTCTTCCCACTTCCATTCGGGTATCGGTAATGGTTGCAATAGTCCTGCTGGACTTTGATGTTCCGCTTTGACTCTCTGGCAGGTATGGCACTTATCTACATTCTGAGTTATCTCTCTCTTAATTCCATTCCACCAAAACATCTTTCTTAAATCCATGTACATCTTTGTACTTCCATATGAACTGAATATGGTGTTTCATGTGCTTCTCGCAATATCACTTCCTTGATATGTGCGATGTCTGCTACATAGATACGACCTTGATAGTATAGTGTATCTTTATTCTGAATCTGGAATAACGACTTATTTCCCTCCATTATTCTCTTCTTCTCCTCGGCAATTAAAGGATCTTCATTTTGATAATGAATTGTGTCATATCTCTACTGTACGTTTATCTCATCTATAGCTCTGACTTTTGCAAGTCTTCCGTGCATATATCCTTCCCTTAACAACTTTTGTACTTGTACTATTTCATCTTCCAATTCCTTCGGTAATTCTCTGTCGGTCGTGATAGTGCAGGTGGCTTTCTGAGTTAAGGCATCTGCTATAACATTAGCCTTTCCTTGGGTATAGTTGATTACAGTATCATAGTCTTTGATTAGTTCCAACCATCTTCTTTGTCTCATGCCCAACTCTTTTTGAGTGAATAAATATTTAAGACTCTTGTGATCCGTATATAGCTCACACTTGACCTGTAAAGAAAATGTCTCCAAGTTTTTAGAGCATATACACTGCTGCTGACTCCAAATCATGTGTTGGGTAATTCACATCATGTGGCTTTAGCTGTCTTGACCCATAGGCTATAACTTTCCTATCTTTCAGCAACACAGATCCTAGTCCCTCTTTTTGATGCATTACAGTACACTGTATAATCCTTTCCATATTCTACTACTAACAGAAGTGTTTTTGTCAATCTTATTTTCAACTCCTGAAAACTTTGTTCACATTTTTCATTCCACTCAAATTGAAAAAATTTCCTTAAAAAGTTGGCCATCAGTCCTGCTATCTTAGAGAAAGCTTCAGTGAATCTTCGATAGTAACCTTCCATTCCTAAGAATGCTCTTATATCCTTCAGATTCTTTGGTACTTCCCAATCCAATACTGTCTTAACCTTGTTTGGTTTTACCAATTTCTGTTCTTATTGATTACATGTCCAAGAAACTATACTTGGTTCAACCAAAATTCACATTTCCTAAATTTGGCATAAAGTTGATGCTCCCTTAGTATTTTCAACACTATTCTCAAGTGGTTTGCACGATCTTCTTTGGTCTTTGAATAAACCAAAATATCATCTATGAACACTATCACGAACTTGTCCAAGTACTTCATGAATGAAGATAGTAATCATCTTATCATTGTGTTATGGTAATGCTATTTTCAAGTGAATAACAACCATTTTCAAAGAGATTCTTATTTCTGCTAAAGCTCGCACTCCTACAAGTTTTTCCCTATGCTAGGCTTTACAACCTATGGTCTAAAACCTGCTCTGATACCATCTGCGGTGACCCCGTACACCACTACATGGGTAGTGCATAATTTATTGACATAAAACTTACGGACGTCCTTCTGCATAATATTACATGGCTCAGAGTAGTACAACATAAACATTGCAGGTTCACTAGTCCACACTGCTTATTATTACGAGCCAAACAGGAATAAACTCTTCAATCTCTTCCTCAATCATCTATGGGAGATTAAAAGATTCAAAGTCAATTTGAGATAGTTGACGGCCTAATAAGAACAACAACGAGAGAACCATGATAGCTCAACTGCTTAGATCCTAGAGTTGCTCGATTAGGTTCCATTCTAACACTAGACTATGCTCGCTTAACTACTCCTCTGGTTCTTCTTCTTCATTGTCGTCGCATCCATAAATGATGATGTAGTCGAATTCTTCTATTCCTCCTAATAGATCTGGGGCTTCATAGTAGAACTCCTAGTGTTCGGTTCCTTGATCATTGACGTCATGGTTGGACTCCTAAATGTCTAAGAAAGAATAACGGAAGGGTTGAGTAATGAGTGTTACTCAGCAAGTTCAGGTAATAAAAGGTTTTAGGTTTTCATGCATTAGCTAATGTCATGACCAATGATCATAGACACGATGCATGTTTTGAAAAGGTTGGTTTTAGCTCCAAAATCTATGTTCCTTAGCCCTCACGGGTTTGAGAATCAGTTAAGATTCCTTTCCCGCCGCGAACATAGTTCCTTCCGGGAACACAGATGTAACTGTCACAATTTTATACACTCCATAGAGGTGCGTCACTTCTCCAAAAGTTGGCTTAGCCTTTATAAAAGTTTCACACTCAGGTGTGTGGTTTTTCAAACATAAGCTTATTGAATTCATTCCGAGTATTCTTCAATCCCACATATTCACCCTTGTCGAGACATACCAGTTCCTTGGCACAATGAGGGCCTCGATCCATCTTTGCCACCCAACTCGAGATACCACTACCTTCACCGGACCCGCCGAGGAAGTTTACACGGCGCTACCACACATGTCGATGGCATACATGACCCAACCAGGTAGCGCATCCGAGAATATGTGATAAGGAAGAAGGTACTTATGACCCCTCCGTCCCATACCAGAACCTTTGTTGACGCGTAAATACAGCGTTGGACAAGCTACAAAACACTTATTATTAATCATAACTTTCCCATACGATGGAACCTCCACCACAACATACAATGTGTGGTTCCACTGCCAACAAATCATTCAAAAAAATCATTTTATTTTAATGCAGTAGATAAGAATACAATTTGAAAACTTTGGAAAGATAATCCATTGGACATGCAAGAATCAACTTGCCTTGAGACTGGATAAAGTGAAGTCTAAATCTTCGAGTGATTCGCAAACTTCGGGTTGTGAAAAACAACATCATTGTGTGAAAAGACAATGTTTAAAACCAACTGCATGCTATTGCGCATAAATGAGATGCCCTTGCAAAACCCTTCGGTTTGCTCTCAAATTATTTTGATCAAATTCCCAAAATTAATGGGTAATATTCATTTTACAAATATTTATAATGATTTGAAATTCAAATAGTTCAGATAATTGAACCTTATAACTATTTCCCCATTTCAAGATATTAAGAAAATAATTTTTCTTTCGAATCATATCCACTTAAGAATCTTTGAAATTTTATTTAAAATTGTTCAAATCATTTCCACTTAAGGATCTTTTAAATTTTATTTAAAATCTTTCAAATCATTTCCACTTAAGGATGTTTGAAATTTTCACTCAAATAAAATGTTTTAAGAAATCAAATAAAATTCATAATTAAATTCCACATAATTTTAGGAGTCCGTAGAATATTTTATTTTGAAGTTTTGGGTGTCTAGAACTCTCGAAAATGATTTTAAAAGTTCAAGTTTAATTCTGTTTAATTTGGTTATTAGGAAATTACCAAATTACCCCTCTACCAGTTGGGCCAGCCCAGTTAAGTGGAAGACACGGGTCAAAGGACCCAATCCCACATGTCAGCCTCATACTCTATTCCCCTTATCTCACTCGCGCACGATGCTGATTCCCCTTCGCTCATGCGAGAGAAATTGCCGACATGCTCGTCGTCGTTCTCCGGAGCGCTCTGGCCGTCTTGCCTGCCGCCGTAGGGCTCAGACTATTCCTTTCCCCCTACCTTTCTATCCAACTCAATCTGGGAATCTTCCCCGAAATTCTCGCAACCATGCTCCCCGAGCTAGGGTTTCGGTGTTGGGTGTCACGCATGGTGCTTTCGCCTCTGGCTTGCCTCTAGGCTGGCTCCAACGTTGCTGGTGGTGGTGTGATAGCGCTGGGCAAGGCTATGTGGTGCTGCAGCATCCGGTGTGGCTGGTACTATCTGCTCTTGCAGCAGATGGTGCTGCCATGGATGGCACATTGTGGTGGTGCTCCGACACTACTTCTTTTCGTCACAGCAGCAACATGCTCTCTGCATCGAGATCTAGGTACGCCTCCCTCACTCTCTCTCTCCCTTATCCTCTGAATCTTGCTCTGCAACTGCACTAGGGTCTCACTTGAGAGGAAATAGGGTTCTAGTTTGATTCTCTCTGTCTCTAGGCTTGATCTGTGCTTAGAACACTAGTTGTGAGCTTCCTAGGCTTGATTCATGATTCTGCTAATGTTCTATTTCTGAATTTATCAAGTGTATAGCTCTGTATCTGTCACTCTAGCGGTTCTAGATGTGATGCTTGTATACTGTAGTGTGTAGGATTTGTGCTTGCAATAGAAATTTCTGTACATACTGCTTAACATGGTTCTGTTACTCTGTACTCAAGTAAACTTTATTGTAATTATAGTGATTTGGCTTTGTAGGTTACTTCAATGATCTAATAAAGAAAAGAATGGTCTTTTCCTTTGAACTCAGCTGATATTGAGGTGATTCATTCACCTCTTTAGTCAACCATGCGGGTGAATGGTGTAGATCTTGTGACCTGTATCATTTAGACTTGGTTTAGTTGTTCTACAATCCCCTAGAATTCATGCAAGTGTCCTAGTGCATTAGCATAAGAAATCTTGGATGATCTATTTAGCTTTCTCCCTTTGCACCTCCTAGTGTGTACTAAATTCCATGTCCAAATGCTTCCTTGTGAATCTTGGCAATAAAGCTCTCTCTTGTGCCATCTATCCCTTGTGTCATTCCTTTGTGATTGTAAGAAACATGACTTAGATAATTATGCATGACGAAACATTCTATGGAGTGTACACATGCATAATTCATTTTTGAATGCTTCATGTGCTCCTAGAAATATTATCTAAGCATAGATATGACCAATTCATTTCCTTATAGCTATCTTAGTCCAATACCTGAGAAGAACAGATACTACAGTCCCTAAAAATCCTGATGGCAAGTGATGAACTCACTAGAGATTCGTTGGCTAGCATACTCCTAAAAATCGGATGCCAATCTCTTCCCCAAACTCACTTCTCTATTTGTCCTTGTCAAGGATGACTGCAATTTGCTGTAACTTGACATATGCATGCTCTCCTCTCTCTCTCTCTCTTAACCGGTCTAGAGATAACCTGTTGTATGAAGTGAAGCTTGGTCTTATGGATTCTGAAAAAAAACCTTCTTCTTGTGGAAGCCTGCTCCTCCTAGCTGCTTGACCTAGTTCCTAGTTCTACGAATAGAACTTGAAGTGTATGTGTGTGTGAGTGTGTATGCTCTAGTGCTGTGATGGTGTGATGGTCTTTGTCTAGCACCTATGATGAGGCTTTTATAGCTTCTAGCTGTAATTCTAGTTGTGACGCCAGGATAATTTCATGATGTGAGTATGCTTCTTCCATGTGGGTTCATCTGGCCCTAGTTTCAACTTCTGGTGTCGATTGACTACTTCCTCGACTGTCTCCTTGTGTATTTCGGATGTATATGTAGATGCTATGCATTTCTGGGTAAAAATATGTACTCTACTATGCTGGGAATACTTGGTATTAGACATGGGATTCCATTTAAGCCTTATTCACTTGTGGTCCATTGGTTTTTGTACTTGTCTTGCAGGTTTTTGGTCTTAGCCTGTTTCTAATTCATATTCATTTGAATCTGCCTGACACTTACTTTTTTTGTATTTCATTTGCTCGAAAGGATGGCTAGCTAGGGTTTCCCTTGTTTTTATGTCTTGATCTTGCATGTTTCCAATATTTTCCTAATTCTTAGCTGGTACTTGTGCTATTACAACTTACTATCACTATGATTTCTCTGTAGCTTGAATTTCTGAGCTGGATCCATCATGGATATGTCACTGTAGCTTATCTGGTACACTTGTGCTTGTACTAATTGTATACTTGCTATCTTCTTTGTGTTTCTGGCATGTCACACGCTGAAATTTTTGAGATTGGAATCCTTGACCTCCTGGTTGATGGTAACTTGTAATGTATCTTGGTTCTTCCTCCATTCTGTTGTCTTCTATAGTATTGATACTTCATTTGCTCATTGTGTTTCCAATTGAACTTCTGGTTTTCACTCCTTGCAACTACACTTGCTGTGTTCGAACCCCAAACACAAGACTTGATCAACCAAGTGTTGATCGGGTCCAATGCCATCCAAAATCAAAATGCCACACCCTTGAGGTACTGGCAACATTCTGACCTTAACAAATTCTCTGTTTTTGCTTGTGTGCAGGTATTGAAGATCTCCTCCAAGTATTGAAGCATAGAAATAGGTTTGGATAGGACTTGTACTTTTCTTTGAATTTTTGTAATTTTCATTTCATTGTAATATACTTTTGTATCAAAATATTGAGAAGGAAATAAATGAAGGTTTGATTCCTGTTCAAACTTATTCCTTGTGTATTTAAATTCTCTGTTTTAATTTCTTAGAGTTTGCGAAGCATGATTTTTAAAGAATTTAAATCCAAATTTAAAATTTGAATTCAAACTTCCAATTCTTATGACACTCAAGTGATGGTTTAAAAAGATAAGAAAAGAAGTAAAACTCTATAATAGAATATCACAAACCATCATAGAGTTAAACTTAAACAACTCTAAGAAAGAAAGGTGAAACCAACCCCCTCGACTAAATGTCTCAAAAAGGTTTCCCGATCATTGACACGTCGAGAAGTGATATCTTCATCACACCTTGCACAAAAGCGTGAAAAATATCTCAAAAACCCTAGATGCATGAAATGCAAATATTCAAAGCTCTAAACTACCCCCTCTGACTCTATAAACTGAGGGTTCTCATTGTTGAGAATGATTGGGAAGAAACTACTAGAATCCCAAGGGGAAAGAGTAGCAATCTAAAGGATCCTTGATAAGATCCAATAGATTTACTAGAGGAGTAGTCTTGATACGATTCTAGATATAAATCATAGGAGTAGCCTCACAAGAGGGGTAGGAGAGTCAAGCTCACAAATCTCAAATTCATCTCTAACCCTAGATCTAGTCCCGGGGTCCCTTTTATAGTGCCAAGGACAAAGGGATAGGTGGAGCGAAAAGATACGAGGTTCAAGGACCACTTTTTGCTCATAGACATGTCGCCGGATGATCCGGCGTTTCAGTCGCCAAATCATCCGACAGCTGGCGCTAGCGCTGGGCGGTTGGCGTAGGTGAGCTGTGATCAAGGCACCAGACGGTCCGGCGCGCGGGAGGGGGTTGCACCCGAGTGGCTCCGCTCCGGTGCCGGTAGCTACTGGTAGGCATCCGGCGCCTGGGGTGTCTTCGGACGGTTGGCGGCCGGAGGATCTGGCACTGCTTGTTGGATGGACTAATGGCTCCATGGGCTCTTTTCTCTCTCTTTTATCCCCGTCTTCTCGGCTATGGTCTTGGGCAACTTCTTGAGCATCTTCTTGGGTACTTCCAGCACCGTCTTGAGGGACACCATGGGGTAGGTACCTAAGCACACATAGCATGTTCCCATAAGGTAGCGATCTATTCACTAAGTCATCGAAATCATAGAGGGACAAGAGCGAGTTCACATTATCTTGTATATCCTTCGCACGTGATCTTGTTGTCATAATACCATTGGGTCTTGTAGTGGTGCTTGGTGAAATGGGACGGTTTGCATCATGCCCCCCCTTGCTAAAGATTCATCCTCGACTCATGATCACCCTCATCACTTCGATATCCATTGAAGGGAGATATATCGTTGACGTTGAAGGTGTCATGTACCATGTACTTGAAATTTCGCATATCAACCTTGTAGGATTCGTCATTGATGTTCTTGAGGATCTTGAAGGGTCCATCACCTCTTGGCTTGAGCTTGGTGTTATGCTCTTGTGGAAAGCTCTCTTTGCGGAGGTGTAGCCTAACTAGGTCTCCTTCATTGAACACCAAGGGCTTCTTGTTTTTTTCATATTGACGGCATGATGTTCATTGTGCTTCTCAAGTGTCGCTGTTGTGGAATCATCTAGGTGATGCGCTTATCGAAGTCCATGTTGACTCGCTCATGGATAGGTAATGGTAGTATGTCAAGTGCATTTTTGGGGTTTGAGCCGTAGATGATCTTGATGGGGCTTTGCTTTGTATCTTGGTGAAGTGCTTTGTTGTAGGTGAACTCGGTATGGGGGATGCACTTTTCCCCATTCTTGAGGTTGGGCTTGATCAATGCTCAGAGAAGTGAAGAAATCATTTGATTCACAACTTATGTTTGGCCATCTGTTTGAGGGTGGTAGGAGGTGGAGAAGAGGAGCTTGACGCCGAGCTTGGCCATCGACGCATTCCAAAACTAGGAGGTTAAATTGACGTCATGATCCAATACAGTGGTCTTGCAAACACAATGAAGACGAACGATTTCCCTAAAAAACAGATTTGCAATATGTGAAGCATCATTCGTTCGATTGCATGGAATAAACTGTGCATTTTTTAGAAATAGTCAACCACAACAAAGATAGAATCCATGTTTGTTTTAGTGTGTGGGAGTCCTAACACAAAATCCATGCTAATGTCACTCCAAGGTAGGTGTGGTGTAGGCAATGGTAAGTAAAGACCATGTGATTTGGAAGTGGACTTAGCTCTTACCCATGTAGGATATGGCTTAACAAGGCGTTCCACTTGATGTTTCATCTTTGGCAATACTAGTGAGTGGAGATCATGGGGTATGTCTTGTATCTTCTAAAGTG
This sequence comes from Alopecurus myosuroides, assembly GCA_028641055.1. Classification (NCBI taxonomy): domain Eukaryota; kingdom Viridiplantae; phylum Streptophyta; class Magnoliopsida; order Poales; family Poaceae; genus Alopecurus; species Alopecurus myosuroides. The sequence continues at coordinate 336,721,638 of CM054059.1, read as the reverse complement.
TCCCAAGAAAACCAATTTGTTGGTGCAAAACTTCCATTTTGAAATATTTGCAAAAGGCTTGGCATTTCGAAGGACCAATAAAACTTGTCTAGCATGTTTAACATGGTCATATAAGGATTTTCTATATATGAGGATTTCATAAAAATAGAAAACAAAAAATTACCTATACAAGCATGCAAAACATCATTCATGAGATGCATAAATGTTGAAAGGGCACTCTAAAGACCAAAAGTCATGACTATCCATTCATACAATCCAAGTTAAGTTTTAAAGGAAGTTTTCATTCATCTCATATGCTCATTCGTATTTGATGATAACCACATTTTAGATCAATTTTTGAGAATATAGTTGCACCACTTAGTTCATCTAACATGTAATCAAGTCTAGGAATAAGGTGTCTATGCATTACGGTTATAGAATTAACGGGGGCGACAATCCATGCACATCCTAATAGTATCATCTTTTTTAGGCACGAGGAGGGACTCGAAAATCTTTTGTCTCTTTGGGGTTGGTGCGGCATGGAGCTCGATTATGTAGAGGCAGGCCCCGGATGAGGTCGATGCGGTGCTCAATGTCGCGAAGAGGAGATAGTCCTGGTGGTAACTTTTCGGGGAACACATCTCCAAATTCTTACAAAAGATAGAACAAAGACGGAGGAATGGTTATTAAGCCATTATTCTCAAATACTTCGCCTTTGCACACAACCACAAATTGAAGTATGGATTGGTTGTCCCTCAATTCCCTCATCTCACATTTGTTGGCTATGAGAGCTAAACCATTACTTGCAACCTTGATTTTTTCACTCAATATAGGCTTGTGGCTCTCACTCTCCTTTTGGTGGATCTCTCTCTCACCACTCAACTCATGAGAAGTTTTCTCTTATTAAGTGTGTTTTAGTATCTTTCCATTGTCAGTAATCACGTGACTTGGTGTCATGGTATGGAGCTTAAAGTTCTTGTTGTTCCACTTGAAGCTATAGTACTTTGTGTGTCCATCATCTGTTGCATCTTTGTCAAATTTCCATGGGCGTCCAAGAAGAAGGTGACACACCGTCATAGGCACTACATCGCACTCAACTTCATAGGGGGCAATCTTGAAAGAGACATGCACCATGTGATGAGGATATAATGGTGGAATATGATGATTGTGCATGCTTGAGCTGGAAGGAAATATTGAATTTAATTGATGATTATTATAAGGTGAATTCTTTCTTAATTGAATATGATGTTTGTGATTATGAGAATTTCATACTACCCAAGTCTATGCATTTATGTATGGTCAGGGTTGTTGATAACGCAAACATTATTGGAGGAGAGGAGCAACAAGTCAGGGTGGAAAACATAGAAGAACATATGGAAAACAACAAGGACATGGAAAACATTGAAGATATTTCACACAAGTGATTGAGGGAGAGGGAGGCAGGAGCACAAGAAGATGTCATGGAAAACAATGTTACTGCATGGGAAAACATCCCCAATGCGCTAAAGGAGGAGCCCTACATGGACTAGGAGAGGACCTGCAAGTAAATATGGCCAAACACATGTTTGGGTCAGTTTGTATCAAGCTGGTTGAGTTCGACCCAATTAGAATTAGGAGGTGGTGCGTATGCCCCTTGGCCACACCCCATCTCCCTCATATATACCTAGGAGCTGTGAGTTAGAAGTTAGACTAAGTTAAAACAAGAACCCTAGATTTCTAAATCGAATTGCTAAGCATTCATCTTGAAGTATACCAATTACAAATTATGCGTGTTATCTGATGTTCAATCGGGAATCAGAAGGTACAGGACCACTTCGTAGTTAGTGACTATGTATGCAAGTGTGTGGAGCTGCGAATATCCAAGGGGTTGAATGTCGTCGCATTGGTAACGGGGATAGCCGGAGAGTTTTTAGCGAGACACAAGTTATCATCCATGAATTTATGGAGTGCTCAACAAGAAGATCGGGCCACCCCATGTCACCATGTGTTGAATCTTGAAAGCGCCAGAGTCGCTTGGATATTGCACATGATAAGGATGGGGATGCTTCTTGTATGGCAAGTTGAGCTTCTCGCAAAGTTCTTTCCTAGCAAGGTTGTAGCAACTTCCACGATCAATGATGACCTTGATTGATTTGCAATCGATATTGGCTCTTGTTTGGAACAAGTTGCGTCTTTGATCTCGGTCTTCTTGTTGGTAGGTTTTCAACACTCTTGTAACCACTAGTGATGGATTTCTAGCCACGTCACAATAGACATTCTCTTCACCGTTCACTTCATCATACAAAGGGTTGATATCAACTTTGTGCAAGGCATACTATTCTCCTTCACTCATGGAGTCATGTTCACAATATTCATTGACTATCATCACTTTGGTGTTGATGCACTCAAATGATTTGTATCCATTACCACCACACTTGAAACAAGTTATTGTGCTAGACTTGACTTGAGGAGTACTTGTGTTGGTGGTACAAGCCATTGGTTTCTTGAATGCTTGAGGAGCTCTAGGTAATGCATTTGAAGCTTTTGGAGGGTCTTTGGATGTGCTTGGATTAGATGCTTGTGCCATTGGTGGAGTCAGGAAGAGGGCTTGTTGGATAAGAAGGCCTTTTGCTTGGCATACTTGAAGTCTTCCATTATTTGTACTTGGCCTTGGTTGCTGGATGCACAAGGAGAACTAAAAGGAGTATTGCGCCATGCTTGGAGGCCCTGGGGCCCACCTGCTAGACCCCACTTAGTGGGTGCGGCGATGGGGGAAGATCTGCCCCCCTCCTTCTCGGTTTTTACCCGAAACTCTTTCGGGACCCTTTGACCCCAATAAATCCCGGGACATCTCATGTCCTCCGTTTTCTCTCATATACAATTTTGGCTAACACCGACATTATTTCTCTCTTATAGTAACTTCCCAGAAACCTCTCCGGTAAGACCGGACTTGTTTCTGTGACATCATATCGAGATATACCATTCATAAAACCAATAGAAAAAACTTTAATGTCTCAATGAAAGGTTTTCACGGCTTAAGTGTGCGACCCATAGAGGCTCGATAACACACATACATGTTCAGGAACTTACCGAACAATAAGCAACATCGGAGCCGTGGATGCCCATTATGGCTCATGTGCGTTTGCGACGATCGAGTCAGCCTTACAAGTTACTTATTGAACTTACTCCCTTAACTCCACGATATCATGAGGTGAGACTGTGCGATCTAGTATGATCAAACTCTTTGGTCATAACACATAAAAACTCGTAGTGGTATCGTCCTATTTTCTCATCCATATCCCCGATGTCGTTGTGATAAATCACATTGTGTCTGGCTAGATGGTTGGTTGACATTGGTGATACTGAGAGGACCCAGACCATGTATATCTCTATCTCCTAGAGGAGTTAAGTACTAGTCTTGAATGATCTCTGTTCCTTTACACGCTCTAGATTATGCCCAGACATCAACGTTACGATCCACTGTTATGGTGGATGGTTGAAGACATCCAAAGTATAACTTTTGTCGGGCCCATGGATACTAGGGTATCCTGGCCCGTCCGCTGTGGCCTAGCATGGCGGGCACTTAAGGGTGCTCCGGACTCACCGCAAAGCGAGGTATCGCCTCGAGAAGGTTTAATCCTCGTCGTGGACCTGTCAGTAGGAGGCTGACTACCTAGGAAGGAGCTCTATCGCTTCGCTCTTGGATAGGAGCTCTACTAGGCCATCCACTCCTCCCCAAGGGTCTCATCCTCTATGGAGGAAACAGGGCATGTGCGGCTGGCGCGCGCGTCGCTGCGCGCTGACGAAGGAGCCGTAGAGGTCGCTTTGGCAGGAGTTGCCATTTCCATGTATAAAGCATGGGCGAAAGTAGCAGACACCGGGGTGCCGCCCCAGAACTTCCTCTTTGGTGCAAGGAGACCAAGACGGTGCTACAAGACGGAGGAAACATCACCATGCGTCCCCAACATCCTCCCATGGATGGTGGCGCTATCCTCGACGACCAAGATCAAGGAGACATCACATAGCTCAGTTGGTCTCCACTATTGGTACTTTGTGGCAGCCCTTTCCCTCCAAGTGAGCGGGAAGGAGGTCCAAACGCCGGTATAAGAGGAGCCCCTTGGCCCGCGTAGAAGGGGAGCTCAATTCACTCAGAGACCACTTTAGTCTGTCCCGAGAACAAGCTCGCATATTGTACTATAACTACAGCAATGCAATCCATCGGACAAGCAGGAGTAGGGTTTTACACCGCAATGGTGGCCTGAACTTGGGTAAACTCTCCGTGTCACCATTGTTGCTGTTCACAAGCTTTCTTCGCGAAGCATCCTCGAGAAGTGTAGGCAGTGCGGTTAGCCCGCGGTGTTCGAACCTCCAGAGAGATCCTGTCACTTCACAGACCGCTCTCCGACAACTTTCAATTATGCGGTCACTAGATATTCTCATAGTATAGAAATTATAGTCAATGACAACTTCATATGTACTTTGCTAAATACATTACAGTTGTTTAGTCTCTTTTAGCAAGATCATTGATATGGGGTAGCCCGATCTTCTCAGTGAACTTTTGATAACCAATGTGATACCTCGCTCTCTCCTTTGGCTAAACCCTGTTACCAATTGCAACAGCACTTAACCCCTTCGGATATTCGAGACTCCACACTCTTGCACACGTAGCCACCGACTACAAGTGGTCCTGTTTCTCCTTATTCCCAGTGGAACAGCAGAATACACTCAGATTTGCAAAGGTATGATGATTCAAGATGAATGCTTCAAGCAATACAATCTAGAAGTCTAGGGTTTTTGTTTTAACGTAGTCTAACCTAATATATGCGCCCCAAGGGGTATATATGAGGGGTGGGGTGCGGCCACAAAGGTGCCTTGCGCAAGCAACACCCACCAACCCGAATAGGAACCCAACATGGGTCTAGTTTTGGACTTGGACTCAACCACAATAGATACAAACCGACCCATGCTAGGGGATTCGGCCATAATGGTATACAAACCATGTTTAACTATAATTGGACTCTATATGGCGCATAGGTACTTCCTTGTGGGCGCCCTCCTCTTGTTATGTCCCTCCATTAGTGTGGAATAACAATCTAGCACTTGTTTCCCACACTTGTAGAATTGTTTTCACCATGATCAACATTTGTTTGTAACTCCTCTCCATCCATGTGCATCATCTCTCCTTGTTCTCCCTCCTTAATGCTTGTGTTATCAACAAACCTAAGAATACAAACATGCAAGGATTTAGGTAGTATAAAATTCTCATAATCACAAATGTTGTACTCAAGTAGGAGTGAATTCACCCGTTGTTGTAATAATTTAGTCCTTGATCTTGTCATAGGACCAATCCTCACTTCATCATTCTTTGTAGGAATATTATGTGAAATAATAGGTGAAACACTAGGGATGTCCTCATCATCCTCCCCTCCTTGAAAAGCCTTGATGTCCTCATCAAGGTCATCACCATGATATGGTGTCAAATCAGCAACATTGAAGGAATTACTCACTCCAAACTCATCAATTGGAAGATCTATCTTGTAGGCATTGTAATTTATTTTTGCAATCACTTTGTAAGGACCAGCACCTCTTGGCAATAATTTTGATTTCCTTAGCTTAGGGAACCTATCCTTCCTAAAGTGCACCCATACTAAATCTCCCTCTTGAAAAATAACTTCCTTCCTCTTTTGATTTCTCTTTTGAGCTACATATTTCCCTTTCTTCTCAATAGCATCCATTGTCTTCTCATGTATCTTCCTCACAAAATCAGCCCTTTTAGATGCATCCATATGAGTTCTCTCTTGAATTGGAAGTGGTAACAAGTCTAGGGGTGTAGTAGGCCGAAATCCACAAACCACCTCAAAGGGACAAAAATTAGTGGTTGAATGCACAGCCCTGTTATAAGCAAACTCCACATGTGGCAAACAATCTTCCCACTCCCTCAAATTCTTCTTGATCATGCTTCTCAACAATGTAGATAATGTCCTATTCACAACTTCAGTTTGCCCATCAGTTTGAGGGTGACAAGTAGTGGAGAATAATAATTTAGTGCCAAGCTTCCCCCATAGTGTCTTCCAAAAGTAGCTCATAAACTTGACATCTCTATCAGAAACAATTGTTCTTGGCACACCATGTAATCTCACAATTTCTCTAAAGAACAAATTGGCAATGTGAGAAGCATCATCACTCTTATGACAAGCAATGAAGTGTGCCATCTTGGAAAATCTGTCCACAACTACAAAGATGGAATCATGGCCTCTATTTGTTCTTGGCAAACCCAACACGAAATCCATACTAATATCCTCCCATGGTGTACTTGGTGATGGCAATGGTGTGTACAAACCGTGGGGCTTCAACTTGGATTTTGCCTTATTGCATGTAATGCATCTTTGCACCAATCTATACACATCTCTTCTCATATGTGCCCAATAAAAATTTTCAGCCAACATAAGCAATGTTTTCTCTCTTCCAAAGTGTCCCATCAAACCTCCACTATGAGATTCCTGTAATAAGAATAAACGCAAAGAACACTCGGGAATACATAATTTGTTAGCTCTAAACAAGTATCCATCATGTATATGAAATTTATCCCATGCCTTAACATTAGAACATTTATTAAATGGCATAGAAAATTCCTTATCATTAGCATATAGCTCTCTAATACCCTCCAAACCCGAGACCTTGATCTCTAAATTAGAAAGTAACATGTTTTTCCTTGACAAAGCATCAGCAACTACATTGTCCAATCCCTTTTTATGTTTAATTATGTATGGAAAAGACTCGATAAATTCAACCCATTTAGCATGTCTTTTATTCAAATTGGTTTGGCACTTTAAGAATTTCAATGCTTCATGATCACTATGTATAATAAATTCTTTAGGCCACAAGTAATGTTTCCACACCTCTAAAACTCTCACAAGTGCATATAATTCCTTATCATAAACAGAATAATTCAATTGTGCACCATGTAATTTTTCAGAAAAATAGGCAATAGGTTTCTTTTCTTGCATTAACACTCCTCCAATACCTATGCCACTAGCATCACACTCAATCTCAAATTGTTTGTCAAAATTAGGAAGCATTAACAAAGGGGCCAAAATCAACTTCTCTTTAATAGCATCAAAAGCAATATCTTGTTCCACTCCCCACACAAATTCTACACCCTTTTTAGTGAGTTCATTCAAAGGTGCAGCAAGTGTACTAAAATCTTTGACAAATCTTCTATAAAAACCAGCTAGTCCATGAAAACTTCTTACTTGACTCACATTAGTAGGAATAGGCCAATTTTTAATAGCTTCAATTTTTGATTCATCTACTTCAATCCCATGTTTAGAAACAACATAACCAAGAAATATGACCTTATCTTTGCCAAAAGTGCACTTTTCCAAATTACCATACAATTTATGTTCTCTTAGCACTTGCAAAACTTGTCTAATATGATCAATATGCTCATGTTCATTGTGGCTATAAATAAGAATATCATCAAAATAGACTACCACAAATTTACCAATAAAATTTCTCAAAACATGGTTCATTAATCTCATGAAAGTACTAGGTGCATTAGTCAATCCAAAAGGCATAACTAACCACTCATATAAACCAATTTTTGTTTTAAAAGCTGTTTTCCACTCATCCCCCTCTTTCATCCTAATTTGATGATAACCACTACGCAAATCAATTTTAGAGAAAATAGCACTACCACTTAATTCATCTAACATGTCTTCCAAACGTGGTATAGGATGACGATAACGAATAGTGATATTGTTAATTGCTCTACAATCTACACACATGCGCCATGTACCATCTTTTTTAGGCACTAAAATAACAGGAACAGCACAAGGAGAAAGGCTTATCCGAATGTAACCTTTATCAAGAAGCTCTTGTACTTGTTTTTTAATCTCCTTTGTTTCTTGGGGATTAGTTCTATAGGGAGCTCGGTTTGGTAATGAGGATCCTGGAATCAAATCAATTTGGTGCTCAATACCCCTCAATGGTGGCAAACCCGAGGGCACCTCCTTGGGAAAAACATCCTCAAAATCCTGCAACACATGAGAAACACCAAGAGGAATAGGGGTCATGTCATTAGAAACTAAAATTTCTCCCTTGTGCATAAGCACTATAGGAAGCATAGTAGGATCCTCCCTAAATTATCTCAAGTCCTCTCTAGTAGCTAGCATGCATAATAAGCTCACTCCCTCACTATTATTTTTTCCACTCGAATTGGTTGCCCTATTTTCACTCACAACACTCAAATTTTCACTCTCTTTCTTTTCAACACTCTCAGGAATTTTTTGTCTAGATTCATTTACAATTTGTTGTGGTGTCATAGGTCTCAACACTATATCCTTCTCCTTCCACTTGAGTTGATAGGTATTTGCTCTCCCATCATGTATCACACTCCTATCAAATTGCCAAGGCCTCCCAAGCAACATGTGACAAACTGACATGGGCACCACATCACACTCAATGGTGTCTTTATAAGGCCCAATTTGGAATTCAACTCTCACCATGTGGGTAACCTTCATCTCTCCTTTATCACTAAGCCATTGTATATGATAAGGATGAGGATGTGTAATGTATCTCAACTTTAATTTTGCACACAAATCTTTGCTTGCCAAATTTCTGCAACTACCACCATCAATAATAACCTTGCAAGCCAATTAGGGACCAACAATTGCTCTTGTTTGAAATAAGTTGCATCTTTGACTTTCAGGACTTGGAAGAATACTCAATGTTCTAGGTGTGCAAACAAAAGTAGGATATGTGGAAGGATATGCATCAAGAGGACCATCATCATCATCATAAGCATCCTCTTGAGAAGGATCAGCATCATCACCAATCTCATACTCACCATTGTCCTCATTAATAAGCATAATCTTTTTATTTGGACAATCCCTCTTGAAGTGGCCTTTACCTCCACATGTATGGCAGCTCATGTCCCTATTTCGAGCTGTAGAAGAAGTGGATCCACTTGCACTAGCTGCTGGTTGTGCTTGCCTCTTAGACATAGAGGTAGTACCTTCACTTTTTGTAGTGGAAACCCCACGGCTAGGGGTAGGTTGTGGCAATGGTGGTGAAGAAAATGAGGACCTATTAGGAAAAGGTCTCCTTGGTGCCATAAGAGCCTCCTCGGCCAATTGTTTTTCTGTCTCCCTTGCTTGGTGCAACAATTCATTCATATCATTATATTGTGTATGCCTCACAATGCTCTTAATTTTGAATTGCGAACCTGAAAGGAACCTTTGCATAGTGTGCTCAATATCCTCTCTCACTCTAGCTCTTTGCAATATTAACTCCATCTCTCTATAATAAGCATCCACAGACTTTGTACCTTGTTTCAATTGTTGCAATTTATCATATAAAGACCTCAAATAGTTCTTGGGCACAAACCTATCTCTCATGACTTGCTTCACCTCCCTCCAAGTAAGAACATCAGGCTCTCTATTTCTTTCCCTTGTCCTTGTAATATTATCCCACCATAGCAAAGCATAGCCATCAAAACTAGAGGAAGCAAGCTTGATTTTTCTCTCCTCATTATACTCATGCATCCTCCATAATTTTTCCATCTTGAGCTCCCACATAAGGTACTCTTCAACATCATCAGTATCAAAATTGAAGGTAGGTAGCATAAATTTTGGTTTACCAAGTCCATCATGCTCTCGGTTTGGTTCATTGACAGGAACCCTTGCTGCTTGAAAGCCACGGCCAGCAACATGATTAGCTCTACCACCTCCACGGTTAGGGGGTACAAAATTAACCTCCCCCTCCTCCTCCTCCTCGGCATCACCAAGAGCACTCCCCCCATCCTCTCGGGCAGGCAATCTTTGGTCCAATAAAGTAGCCAAGGCACCAATTCTAGTAGTCAATGTGTCAAGAGAAGCTTGCATTCTATTAACTTGCTCTTGTGTACCAGCAGCTGTATCAGTCACTTGTCCAATTTGAAGGCCCAAATTTTGAACATGTGTATCAAAATCCACTCCATGCTTGTCAATGAGAGTATTTAATTCAGCATGTTTAGAAGCAATAGTGGAAGTCAATTGTTCCCTCATCTCCTCCAAATCTGTCCACTCCACTTGTTCATCACCATGTTTCTTCTTAGCCTGTGTAGAAACATCACTAGGAGCAACCATGATTAATGGGTTAGTGAAATAAACAAAGTGCTATGGGTTGTGGTGTTCTCTCTCAACTCACTAAAAACCAGCAAAATAGGTGATCCTTACTGTTCCAAAGTGAATAGAAAATCTTACCACAAGTAATAGCAACTAATGTGACTTGGTGTGAAGAATAGAATACCCAGGGGTTTTTGCTCTCACAAAGGTAAAACAGGTTATATGGTGGGGCTTGGTATGGATACCTAACAATCACCAATTAACAAGTCCCATTGTTGTTTGTGAATGATACAAAATAACACCTATGAAACACACACCAAAATTGGAGACAATTGTGGCAAAGCAAATATATGGAGGAAATTTTGCAATGCTCTGGAAAGACACTAGCAAGGCTCAATGATAATCAGGCACAAGATTGCTCAATGTGTGGTGTCAATGATAGCAATGAAAACAGCTCCAAATGATAGTAATAGCAATGTGTCTCAATGGCCTTTCTTTTTGCTTTTTCTGTTTTTCTCTTTTTCTATTTTCTGTTTTTCTCTTCTTTTTTTTATGGCCAAAAACAACTAAAGGAGCAAAATAAAAATAACAGCTAGATCAATGTGACACAATATGATAATGAGCAGCCTGAACAGAGCAATAAAATAGCTAGTCTTGTGGGCAAGGTACCTAGTTTATGTGCTGTAGAAAGGCTTTGTCTAGGGTTCACAATGATAAGACTGGAAATCCTAATGAAAAGATCAAAGAAAAACAAAGAAAAACAACCTAAAACTAACTAGGAAAACCCACGGCAGAGGATGAACACCAAGGCAGCAAAACAGGAGCTTTTGAGCTCACGGCAGCCTACCGCGGCAGAAAATAGAACGTTTCTGTGCCGTACGGCAGCAACTAGGCGCTCACGGCAGCGGCGGCAGCGAAATCGCGCGAAAACGAACCCGCGACAGAGAAAATCGGCGCAGTTTTGTGCAGCGCGCGCGGGCGAGTGGTGTATTGCGGGAAAACGAATTGGTAACGGTGCTGCGGTGGGATTTGGTGGATTTGTAAGCGCGCAATGGGGGTAATCCGAGTCCAACTAGAACCGTACCGCGGCAGCAACTTGGATGGTTTTCGAGCTGCGGCAGGAAACGAAACCGAAAGCAAATAGAAACCAAACCCGAGAGAAACAATGTACTACTCGGATTGGAAACACAAAGCCTTGCGGTAGCTAATTTTTTTTTGGAGTTTTTGGATATTAACTCGACTCGAAATTGAAGAACAACTAAGAACCCTAACCCTAACCGAAACCTAAAAATTAAAAGGATGAAAAGGAACACAAAATCAAGACACAAACAGCACTAAAACTTGAAAACTAGCAATTATCTAAAGCTATGGAAATCAACTAACACTATTTTTTGTGGCTTTTTCTGGATAGGTATAAAAACAACTCGAAACTAAAGGGATAGATACAGCTCACCGAGTAAACCCAGTAATCTGATACCAAGATGATATGGGGTAGCCCGATCTTCTCAGTGAACTTTTGATAACCAATGTGATACCTCGCTCTCTCCTTTGGCTAAACCCTGTTACCAATTGCAACAGCACTTAACCCCTTCGGATATTCGAGACTCCACACTCTTGCACACGTAGCCACCGACTACAAGTGGTCATGTTTCTTCTTATTCCCAGTGGAACAGCAGAATACACTCAGATTTGCAAAGGTATGATGATTCAAGATGAATGCTTCAAGCAATACAATCTAGAAGTCTAGGGTTTTTGTTTTAACGTAGTCTAACCTAATCTATGCGCCCCAAGGGGTATATATGAGGGGTGGGGTGCGGCCACAAAGGTGCCTTGCGCAAGCAACACCCACCAACCCGAATAGGAACCCAACATGGGTCTAGTTTTGGACTTGGACTCAACCACAATAGATACAAACCGACCCATGCTAGGGGATTCGGCCATAATGGTATACAAACCATGTTTAACTATAATTGGACTCTATATGGCGCATAGGTACTTCCTTGTGGGCGCCCTCCTCTTGTTATGTCCCTCCATTAGTGTGGAATAACAATCTAGCACTTGTTTTCCACACTTGTAGAATTGTTTTCACCATGATCAACATTTGTTTGTAACTCCTCTCCATCCATGTGCATCATCTCTCCTTGTTCTCCCTCCTTAATGCTTGTGTTATCAACAAACCTAAGAATTAAAACATGCAAGGATTTAGGTAGTATAAAATTCTCATAATCACAAATGTTGTACTCAAGTAGGAGTGAATTCACCTGTTGTTGTAATAATTTAGTCCTTGATCTTGTCATAGGACCAATCCTCACTTCATCATTCTTTGTAGGAATATTATGTGAAATAATAGGTGAAACACTAGGGATGTCCTCATCAATCATATACTTGGGTTAGTTCATTACTATTTTTATTCTAGCAATAAACTCTTATGTTTTGCTAAACTTTAACTAAGTCCATGATCATGAAAATGTGATTATCTCACAAACATAATCTAATCTTAGAGACAATATTAGGAACTCTTGTTTGTTTATGTTTTCACACGAAGCATAAATATTTTCCTTTGAAAACTCACTTTTTAAGTGCTATAGCGGTTGTAGCATGATGACATAAACATAATTCTAAAATTCGAGATAAAATAATAACTAAATATTATTGTATCTAGGTCATATCTCCAACAGTCACGCCTCATCATATGATCGGAGCAGAGAAGTGCATCATGATGTCACCCATAACGCAAATGGCACCGAATCACTTATTCGGGTCCTCCGCGAGTCAACCTTTACTCAACAAACACCAAAGTTGCACCCGAGTCGAGCACCTTCTCGGTGTAGCCTTAGTGCCACGATGTACGCTACGTACCCGGGATACACGCTATATTAACAGCCACATAGTCGAGTGCGAGTTCCTTATCTCTTCGACTACCTGTGATGAGGACATCCCTAGTACATTACCTCCTAAACAAGATGAAGTGAGACTTGGACCAATGACAAGATCAAGGACCAAGCTATTAGAACAACAGGTGAATTCAATCCTTATTGATTATGCTATTCTTGATTATGAGAAGTTTATACTACCTAAGTCTATGCATTTATGTATTCTCAGGTTTATTAATAACACAAGCATGAATGGAGATCATGAAGAGGAGATACACATGGATGGAGATGGGCTAGAAGAGGAGATGGAGATCAAGTGCTAGCATAGTGAAAACAACAAATAACAATTGTTATGATGACAAGGGGATAGTGCCTCCACAAGGTCAAATGCACTTAGTGCGAAAAACATTGCCAAATATGTTATTTTCACACTCATGGATGGACAAGCAAGAGGAGGGCGCCCACAAAGGACATCTATGCGCCATAATGAGTCCTAATAATAGTAGGTTTGGTTTGTATACCAATTGTGGCCGCATCCCACTTAATTGGGTCGGTTTGTATCTCTCTTTGAGTCCTAGATGGACTCCTAGTCCTAGTCCTACTAGGGAGAGGGTTGCTTGCGCAAGGCCTCCTTGTGGCCGCACCCCTCCACCTACGTGTGGATTAGCTAGAACCAGTTTAAACCAAAAACCAACAACCCTAGCCTCTAGATTGTATTGCTTATTAAGCATTCATCTTGAAGTTTACCAATTGCAAAGTTGTGTGATATCTTGTTATTCCATCTGGGAATAGGGGGATACAGGACCACTTGTGATCTTTGATTACTTGTGCAAGAGTGTGTAGTTGAGAATATCCAAACAGCTTGATTGTTGTTGCATTGGCAACAGGGGTCAGCTAAGTGAGAGGTCTCAGTGTAGCACTAGTTATCCACATATCAGAAAAATACAAAAAGAGAGAGAAGCTAATGAGGATATCATAGGGGTCCATGGTGAATGTACATGCTTGAGTTGGAAGGAAATATTGAGCCTCACTGATGATTATTATAAGGTGAATTCTTTCCTATTAATAAATATTGTTTGTGATTATAAGAATGTTATACTACCTAAGCTATTGCATTATGTATTAGCAGGGTTATTGTTAACACAAACATGGATGGATGAAGACCTCAAGACTTGCTGGAAAACAACATGGAGATGATGGAACACAAACTTGCAAATGTTGAAAACAAATGTGCAAGTGTGGAAAACAACTACAGGAATGTTCTTCCACACTAAGGAATGGTGAAAACAAGAGGAGGGCGCCCCGTTGAAGATCAATGCGCCATATAGAAAGTCCTAATTCAATTAGGCATGGCCTGTATGCCATAATGGCCGAACCCCCTAAAGTTGGGTCGGTTTGTATCCCTTCCTAGTCCAAGTAGGAGTCCTAGTAGAGTCCTCCTAGTCCAAGTAGGAGTCCTAGTCCTAGTAGGAGAGGTGCTTGTGCTAGGAGCCCTCCACCTATATATACTCCCCACCTGCGTGTGGAAGAGGGAGAACAAGTTTAAACCAAAACCAATGAAACCCTAGCCTCTAGTTTGTATTGCTGCTAAGCATACTACTTGAAGTTTACCCTTGCAAAGTTGCGTGATATCTTGTTATTCCATCTGGGAATAGGGGGATACAGGACCACTTGTGATCTTTGATTACTTGTGCAAGAGTGTGTAGTTGAGAATATCCAAAGAGTTTGATTGTTGTTGCATCTGGCAACAGGGGTCAGCTGAGTGAGAGGTCTCAGTGTAGCACTAGTTATCCACATATCAGAAAAATACAAAAAGAGAGAGAGCTCATTGAGAAGATCGGGCCACCCCTTATCATCTTGGTATCAGATTCTCAGGTTGCCTCGGTGAGCAAATTTATCCCTAGTCTAGTTGTTTTTATTTCCTATCCAGAAAAAGTCCCACAAAAATATTAGGTTTAGTTTGTGCCAGAGCCTAGATCAACACCAATTTGCATCTACTAGTTGCTGTTTCTTGTTGATTTGCGTTCCTGTTTATCTTTTTCATCTTTTTAGGCTTCATCTAGTTCATCTTTGTTCCCTTCATAAAACAGAAAATAGCTTAAAAAAAATTGCTCCCGTGTGGTTTTCTCCTAGCCACACTCGGATTCCATACCGACTTCCAGTCGTTCCGTGCCTTACCGCCGCGAGCGTACCACTCCATATCCGAGCGCTTCCAGTACCCGCCGCGTGAACGCCTACGGCCAAAACGCGCGCCGTTATTTGCGATTTCCACTCGCACTCGATCACCGTGCCACTATCGACCAAAAGTCGCCTTTATCCTGCTCGTTGAACGCGCCAACGGCAACGCATCAAAGGTGCCGCGCGGAGGCGCTACCATCCACGCGATCCGCCTGGTCCGCACCACGCGCGGTCTTGTGGCTGTCGTTGATCCGTTCGCTGATCCCAACCGACACGCACAACAGTCCACCGATCCACGCGCGCCCGCGCACACCTACGGACCTACCACGTGAATCGCTCCTAGCCACACAACGAGCTACCGACCAAACCGCGTCGCTACTCGCGTTTCCCGAAAACTGCGTGCAGGCCTGGTGTCCTATCCGCGCGCGCACCTCTTCCAAGCATCGGATTCCGAGCGCGCCCAACACTACCACTACGCGCCAAAATTGCTGCAGTACGCCTATCGAATTCCAAAAAAATTGCGCGCACGGCTGTTTTGTACCACGTTCGCATACGCATGCACTATTTCTGCTTTGGGCTTTTCGTAACATACATACTCGCTGCCGTACAGACCATTTTTGCCCGTTTTCGCTGCCATACCGCACGGTTTCCAGTCTGATCTTTGATAAGCCCTAGCTACAGCCATTCTACAGCAAATATTAGGTCCCAAAACCCAAAGACTAGCTGTTTTATTGCTCTAATAGGCTGCTCAATTTGATCAATTCTTGTCCATATTTTCTGCTCCTAGTTGATTCAAAGGCCATTGAAAAAGTATAAAAAAAAAAGAGAAAAAAGCAAAAGAGGCCGAGCCATACTATCACTAGTGGAAGCCTATCATCTTGGATATTTTGTGGACATTTGAGCAATCTTGTGCCTGTTTTTATAGAGTATTTGCTAGTGTCTTTCGAGTGCTTGCAATAACTCTTCCATATAATTGCTAAGCCACATTTGTCTCCCAGAGTGAGTGTGTTTCCTTTAGTATTTTTCATCACATTAGACAGTGCATTGGAGTTGTTATTTTGGTGTTGTTAGGAATCCCAACCAAGCCCCACCAAAAACCCTGCTTGCATTGTGATACTTGATAGCTCGGATTATTCTCTTCTCACACTCAAGCACATTATTCATTGCTCCTTGTTGGTAAGTTGATCCTTTTCACTCTTGGAACATTAAGTGAAGCCATCTTTGCTTGGTTTTGAGTGAGTTGTGAGAGGCACCACAACCTATTGTTATTTTGTTTCTAACAAATTAATCAATGGGTTTTCCTAGTATTGATGCTTGCAGTGCTACGTTTTGGAAGGAGGATGCTAGTGGGATTCCAGCAAAAGATCTATTTCACTTCACAGCAGACATCAAGGAAAGCAAGGTTGCTATTACCCTTGATAAAGGTACACGGTATAATTTTGTTAGTCCTAAGGTTGTTGAAGAATTGCAGCTGGTTCCACGCACATATGATCCATTCAGGTTACCTACATATGATGATGAACTTATTATTACTCACATAGTCTTTGTTCCTTTAACCATTCATGGCCATAAGGAGAAAATTTTATGTTATGTGATGCCTAGAGATATTATTTGTTCTCATCTTTTGTTGGGACAACAATGGTGCACTAGATATAGAGTTAATTTTGATAGCCATTATCCTGATTTACAATTCTTTTGGAACAATAAGAAAAATTGGATAATACATGCACGGCTTACACAATTTCAAAGAATTAGACATCAACCCTTAATTTCTGCTCAAATGCTTGAAAAACAAAGACTTGAAAAACTTGAGATGCAAAGAATTGAGCGTTTAGTTATGGGATTTGTCGAGGTTGAGAAGACATGTGAGGTTGTTTCTACTAACGTAATCATGTCTACTCCTAGTGTTGTTTCTTGTGATATGCAGGTTACTTTTGAAGAAAGGGAGCCACCTCAACTACAACCTGCATCACCACTTGAGATAGATGAATTGGTACCTACTAAATCTGAGGAGGATGTCATTGATAAAGGTGCTAATTTCGAGCTACAAACTTCAAGTGCTGAATTTTGTGAGTCTACTAAATTGCTAGTTGATTCTTATGAGTTAACAAGCATAGATAGTCCACCTACATGTGATAATGTGCTAATTTCAAAATTTAATCATGTGGTTTTGATTTCACATAAGGAAGTACTTGCTAAAATACCACCTAATGATATTGTGAATTACATCATGTTAAATGAACCAATTAATGTGCAATGTGCTATGAAAAAGGTTGCTGAAATTTCATATGTCAATTCTAGCACTTATGCTTCTTGTTTCACTTTTAATTTGATTGGTGACTATAACATGGATGAAATTTTTATGGTGGATCACATATGCATAACTTGTGATAAAGTGGCCGAATTAAACAATGTTTTACCTTGGGTAGATAGGTTACAATTTCCTACATATGAGCATGATTTTACACATATGTTTGGTTTGCCACAAAACTTGTTAAGTACATGTGCTAATAAATTCTACTTCACTTATATTTGCAAATTGAGTTGCAACTTTCATACTGAAAATAATAAGCATGTTCCCACCTTTGAGTGTACTAATAAAGATAAATTTGATCATAGATCTTCTGTGAGAACACTTGAATTGATACTAAACAATAAAAATATATACACATATGATTCTCCTTTTGATCATGATTTAATGAGCTTCACTTATATTTGCAATTGTGATTGCTATTTTATGGAGTGCTATGACAATTATGTGATGTTTACAAGCAAAATTCGTGGTCACATCTCTAGGGCACAATTTTATGATATTATAACACCTAATGCACCTCATTATAGATATATGTATTGTGCATACACGTTGTTCTTTTTGTTTATTCCACTTTCAGCATACAACAAGCCGCGGACGTCTTGTCTTGAAGAAAGGGAGGATGATGAGGATATCATAGGGGTCCATGGTGAATGTACATGCTTGAGTTGGAAGGAAATATTGAGCCTCACTGATGATTATTATAAGGTGAATTCTTTCCTATTAATAAATATTGTTTGTGATTATAAGAATGTTATACTACCTAAGCTATTGCATTATGTATTAGCAGGGTTATTGTTAACACAAACATGGATGGATGAAGACCTCAAGACTTGCTGGAAAACAACATGGAGATGATGGAACACAAACTTACAAATGTTGAAAACAAATGTGCAAGTGTGGAAAACAACTACAGGAATGTTCTTCCACACTAAGGAATGGTGAAAACAAGAGGAGGGCGCCCCGTTGAAGATCAATGCGCCATATAGAAAGTCCTAATTCAATTAGGCATGGCCTGTATGCCATAATGGCCGAACCCCCTAAAGTTGGGTCGGTTTGTATCCCTTCCTAGTCCAAGTAGGAGTCCTAGTAGAGTCCTCCTAGTCCAAGTAGGAGTCCTAGTCCTAGTAGGAGAGGTGCTTGTGCTAGGAGCCCTCCACCTATATATACTCCCCACCTGCGTGTGGAAGAGGGAGAACAAGTTTAAACCAAAACCAATGAAACCCTAGCCTCTAGTTTGTATTGCTGCTAAGCATACTACTTGAAGTTTACCCTTGCAAAGTTGCGTGATATCTTGTTATTCCATCTGGGAATAGGGGGATACAGGACCACTTGTGATCTTTGATTACTTGTGCAAGAGTGTGTAGTTGAGAATATCCAAAGAGTTTGATTGTTGTTGCATCTGGCAACAGGGGTCAGCTGAGTGAGAGGTCTCAGTGTAGCACTAGTTATCCACATATCAGAAAAATACAAAAAGAGAGAGAGCTCATTGAGAAGATCGGGCCACCCCTTATCAGAAGCTCATTGAGAAGATTGGGCCACCCCATATCATCTTGGTATCAGATTCTCAGGTTTACTCGGTGAGCAAAGTTATCTTTACTTTTAGTTGTTTTTATTTCTATCCAGAAAAAGCCAAAAAATTAGGTTAGATTTGCCAGAGACTAGATCAACACCAAATTGCTACTCTAATTGCTGTGTCTTGTTGATTTGTGTATCTGTTTTTCTGTTTTTAGGGTTCATCTTTTATCTCTGTTATCATCTTTATCAAAAAACTCACAAAAATAGTGTTGTCGTGTGTGTTCATCTCGAGATATCAAGACCTACAACTTACCCTTGCGTGAGTTGATTTTGATCTCGAATTCCACTTCCATATAGCCACGGGTGCCCTAGCCATACTCGGATTGCAATCCGATTCATACCCTGTTCGAAATCTCCACCAAACCGCTACCGCACCCACCCACCCTACCGCACTGCCCCATTGTTACCAAATACCACCGCGGTGCCCCTTTTTCCCTTACCAGTGCTCGCGTTTCCCTTACCGCATCGGATTCCTAGCCACCATCGGATTCGCCTGCCGCCAGCGCAAAAACGCCCCAAAACGCTGCCGCCACTAGTGCGCGCCTTCCTAGTTGGTATCGGATTCGCCTTACCCGCGCCATATATTCCTTACCGCGCGCCCCACCCGCAACACACACCACCCGCTCCACCGCAAACACACACACCCGCTGCCGTACGCTCTGCCGTGGGCTGTTTTTTCGGCCAAAATCGCTGCCGTGAGTTACAAAAACGCAGTTTTCTCTGCCGTGAGCCAAATCATCTGCCGTAAGTGAGTTTTTGCTACTGTTTTCATTAGATTTCTTTTGTTACTTCCTGTTTATCATTAGGTCATCATTCTGAACTTTGTTTAGCCTTAGACACAAGCCTTTCTACAGCCATACTTAGGTTCCATAACCCAAAGACTAGCTGTTTAATTGCTCTACGGGCTGCTCAAATTTATGTCCACTAGTTGTTTTCCATCTACTATATTGCTCCTAGTTGATTCAAAGGCTATTGAAAAAATCAAAAAAATTGAGAAAAAGTAAAAAGTATAAAAAAAAATAGAAAGAGAGAAAAATTCAAAAGAGGCCGTGCTACTATCACTAGTGGAAGCTATTTCATATTGGATATTTTGTGGACAAATTGAGCAATCTTGTGCCTGTTTCATTGAGTATTTGCTAGTGTCTTTGTAGTGCTTGCAAAATCTCTACCATATATTTGCTAAGCGACAATTGTCTCCAAGTGTGAGTGTGTTTCCTTAGTACTTTTTATCATATTAAGCAGTGCATTGGAGTTGTTATTTTGGTGTTGTTAGGATTCCCAACCAAGCCCCACCAAAAACCCTGTTTGCATTGTGATACTTGATAGCTTGGATATTCTCTTCTCACACCAAAGCACATTATTCATTGCTCCTTGTTGGTAAGTTGATCTTTTTCTCTCTTGGAACATCAAGTGAAGCCATCTTTGCTTGGTTTTGAGTGAGTTGAGAGAGTCACCACAAACCCATTGATTATTTTGTTACTAACAAGTTAATCATGAGTTTCTCTAGTGATGTTGATGTGCAGGGAAAGAAGAATCCCGAGGATGCTGTCCAATGGAATGAGTATGAGGCATTGAGAGATCATATGTACAAAAGAATTTCTGATGTGGTTGAAAAAAGTGATGACCTCTTGAGAGAAGAGATGACTACCATTGATTTGAAGATAGAAGCTTGTGCATCTCAAGAACTTGTCAATGAGATTAAGGACACTTTGAGGACATTGACACAACAAGTGGCTACAATTGCCAATATAGTGGAACAATTTCAACAAAGACCTCAAGCTATTGCTCAAATTGATGATGGGAGAGGAAATATTAATGGAGGCCGTGGAGATGTGGCAAGAAGAATACCATTGGAAAATAATAGAGAGAATGATGGCTTGGGAAAACCAAAATTCTCTATCCCTAGTCTTGCTTGTGATTCTGAAGATGTGGAAGAGTACTTGATGTGGGAGCTAAAAATTGAGAAATTATGGAGACTCCATGAGTACCCCGAGGAGAGGAAAGTGAACCTTGCATCTTCTTCCTTTGATGGCTATGCTCTTTTGTGGTGGGATGGCATTACAAAAGATAGAGAAGAAAAAGAAGAAGAGGAGGTGAACACATGGAGAGAGATGAAGCAATTGTTAAGAGAAATATTTGTTCCCAAGAATTATATTAGAACTCTCTATGACAAATTGCAACAATTGAAGCAAGGATCCAAGACAGTTGATGCCTACTACAAGGAGATGGAATTAATTATTCAAAGGGCTCGGATTAGAGAGGCTCCTGAACAAACAATGCAAAGGTTCTTGAGTGGATTACAATTCAAAGTGAGAAGCATTGTGAGGCATGTTCCTTACAACAATATGAGTGAATTACTTCATCAAGCAAGGGAGGCCGAAAAGAGATTGCAAGAAGAGCTACAAGTGAGTGCAAGGAGAAGTTTTCCTTCACAAAAATCGAATTTTTCATCACCTACACCTCCAACTACTACTACCCGTGGGACTCCTAGTTCCAAACCCGAGCCAAATTCAACAAGTTCCAAGAAAAATACTCCATCTACTTCGGGTTCTAGTGGTTCTACACCTCCTACAAGGAATAGAGACATGGCTTGTCATACTTGTGGAGGAAAAGGTCACTTTAAGAGGGATTGCCCAAACAAGAAAATTATGCTCCTCAATGCTAATGATGAGTATGAGACTGGAGATGATGTTGATCCCAATGAGGAGGATGCATATGATGATGATGGTCCTATTGATGCCTATGCTACAAATTATCCAACTATTGTTTGCACCAAAGCATTGAGTATTGTTCCTAGCAATGATGAGAGCCAAAGATGCAATTTATTTCAAACCAAGGCAATTGTTGGTCCTAATATGGCTTGCAAGGTGATCATTGATGGAGGGAGTTGCAGAAATTTAGCAAGCAAGGAGTTATGTGCAAAGCTAAGGTTGAGATATATGCCACACCCACATCCATATTATATCCAATGGCTCAATGAGAAGGAGGAAATAAAAGTATGCCAAATTGTGAGAGTGGAATTCCAAATTGGACGATACAAGGATACTATTGAGTGTGATGTTGTTCCCATGTCGGGTTGCCACCTATTACTTGGAAGGCCATGGCAATTTGATAGAAAGGTGCTACACAATGGGAGAGCAAACACTTACCAATTGAATTGGAACAATAAGGACATCATATTGAGGCCTATGACACCCCAACAAATAGTGAATGAATCAAGGCAAAAAGTGGAAGTGAATGTTGAGAAGGAGAGAGAGAGGGAAAATATGAGTGAAAACACTACTTCCATGGGGGAAAACAAACCTAGGCCGAGTGGTAAAAGTACGTAAGGGAGTGAGCCTTTTGACAATGTTAGCCACCAAAGAAGATTTGAGAGAGTTTGAGGATGATCCTAGCCTACTACCTATAGTGCTCATGCACAAGGGGGGAATTTTGGTTTCTAATGACATGACTCCTCTTTCTATTGGTGTTTCTAATGTTTTACATGAATTTGATGATGTTTTTCCAGAAGAAGTACCCCCGGGATTGCCACCATTGAGAGGGATTGAGCATCAAATTGATTTAATTCCTGGATCTTCATTACCAAACCGAGCTCCCTATAGGACAAATCCCCAAGAAACAAAGGAAATTCAGAAACAAGTACAAGATCTTCTTGATAAAGGTTACATTCGAATAAGCTTATCTCCTTGTGCTGTTCATGTCATATTAGTTCCTAAGAAAGATGGTACTTGGCGCATGTGTGTAGATTGTAGAGGAATTAACAATATCACTATTCGTTATCGTCATCCTATACCACGTTTGGAAGACATGTTAGATGAATTAAGTGGTAGTGTTGTTTTCTCTAAAATTGATTTGCGTAGTAGTTACCATCAAATAAGAATGAAAGAAGGGGATGAGTGGAAAACAGCCTTTAAAACAAAATTTGGTTTATATGAGTGGTTAGTAATGCCTTTTGGATTAACTAATGCACCTAGTACTTTCATGAGATTAATGAACCATGTTTTGAGAGATTTTATTGGCAAGTTTGTGGTTGTTTACTTTGATGATATTATCATATATAGGAACAATGAACATGAACACATTGATCATATTAGACAAGTCTTGCATGTGCTCAGAGAAAATAAATTGTATGGAAATTTAGAGAAGTGCACTTTTTGCAAAGATAAGGTCATATTTCTTGGTTATGTTGTCTCTAAACATGGGATAGAAGTTGATGAATCTAAAATTGAAGCAATTAAAAATTGGCCAATTCCCATGAATGTGAGTCAAGTAAGAAGTTTTAATGGACTAGCTGGATTTTATAGAAGATTTGTGAAAGATTTTAGTACTATTGCTGCCCCTTTAAATGATTTGACTAAGAAAGGTGTAAATTTCAAGTGGGGGTTGCTCAAGATATTGCTTTTGATACTTTGAAAAATAAGTTGATTTCGGCTCCATTATTGATGCTACCAAATTTTAATAAACAATTTGAGATTGAATGTGATGCTAGTGGCATAGGTATTGGAGGAGTGTTAATGCAAGATAAGAAACCAATTGCTTATTTTTCTGAAAAATTACATGGAGCACAATTGAATTATTCTGTCTATGATAAAGAATTGTATGCACTTGTTAGAGTACTTGAGGTTTGGAAACATTATTTGTGGCCAAAGGAATTTATTATACATTCTGATCATGAGGCATTGAAATTTTTAAAGAATCAATCCAATCTTAATAAGAGACATGCTAAATGGTTAGAATTTATTGAATCTTTCCCATACATTATTAAACACAAGAAAAGATTAGATAATGTGGTAGTTGATGCTTTGTCTAGGAAAAATATGCTACTCACTAAATTGGATGTTCAAGTTTCGGTTTTGCAAGAATTAAAGCCACTATATGCTCAAGATAGAGAATTTTCTACACCCTATAGTAAATGTTCTAATGTGAAGGCTTGGGATAAGTATCATATACATGATGGATTTTTGTTTAGAGCTAACAAACTATGTATTCCCGAGTGTTCTTTGCGTTTGATGTTATTACAGGAATCTCATAGTGGTGGATTGATGGGTCACTTGGGACGAGAGAAAACATTGCTTATGTTGGCTGAAAATTTCTATTGGGCACATATGAGGAGAGATGTCTATAGATTTGTGCAAAGGTGTATTACATGCAATAAAGCCAAGTCCAAATTGAAGCCCCATGGATCCATTGCCAGCACCAACTACACCATGGGAAGATATAAACATGGATTTTGTGTTAGGCTTGCCAAGGACAAAGAGGGGACATGACTCAATTTTGTGGTGGTGGATAGATTTTCCAAGATGTCACACTTCATTTCTTGCCACAAAAGTGATGATGCTTCCCATATTGCTACACTATTTTTTCAAGGAGATAGTAAGACTACATGGAGTACCAAGGACAATTGTTTCGGATAGAGATGTGAAATTCATGCGTTATTTTTGGAAAACATTATGGGGGAAGCTTGGAACCAAATTGTTGTTTTCTACAACATGTCACCCTCAAACAGATGGACAAACCGAGGTGGTGAATAGAACTTTGTCCACATTGTTGAGAACTATGATCAAGAAGAATTTGAAGGAGTGGGAAGATTGTTTGCCACATGTGGAGTTTGCCTACAATAGAGTTGTGCATTCAACTACTCAACTATGTCCTTTTGAGGTGGTATATGGATTTTGGCCTACTACACCACTTGATTTATTACCACTTCCTATTCAAGAGAGAATTAACATGGATGCATCCAAAAGGGCTGATTTTGTGAAAAAGATACATGATAAAACAATGGATGCTATAGAGAAGAAAGGGAAGGATGTTGCTCAAAGGAGGAATCAAAAGAGAAAGGAAGTTATTTTTCAAGAGGGAGATTTGGTATGGGTACATTTTCGAAAGGATAGGTTTCCCAAGACTTGGACCAATGACAATATCAAGGACCAAGCTATTAGAACAACAGGTGAATTCAATCCTTATTGATTATGTTGTTCTTGATTATGAGAAGTTTATACTATCTAAGTCTATGCATTTATGTATTCTCGGGTTTATTAATAACACAAGCATGAATGGAGATCATGAAGAGGAGATACACATGGATGGAGATGGGCTAGAAGAGGAGATGGAGATCAAGTGCTAGCATAGTGAAAACAACAAATAACAATTCTTATGATGACAAGGGGATAGTGCCTCCACAAGGTCAAATGCACTTAGTGTGGAAAACATTGCCAAATATGTTAATTTTCACACTCATGGATGGACAAGCAAGATGAGGGCGCCCACAAAGGACATCTATGCGCCATAATGAGTCCTAATAATAGTAGGTTTGGTTTGTATACCAATTGTGGCCGCATCCCACTTAATTGGGTTGGTTTGTATCTCTCTTTGAGTCCTATATGGACTCCTAGTCCTAGTAGGAGTCCTAGTCCTAGTAGGGAGAGGGTTGCTTGCGCAAGGCCTCCTTGTGGCCGCACCCCTCCACCTATATATGTCCTCCACCTGCGTGTGGATTAGCTAGAACCAGTTTAAACCCAAAAACCAACAACCCTAGCCTCTAGATTGTATTGCTTATTAAGCATTCATCTTGAAGTTTACCAATTGCAAAGTTGCGTGATATCTTGTTATTCCATCTGGGAATAGGGGGATACAGGACCACTTGTGATCTTTGATTACTTGTGCAAGAGTGTGTAGTTGAGAATATCCAAACAGCTTGATTGTTGTTGCATTGGCAACAAGGGTCAGCTAAGTGAGAGGTCTCAGTGTAGCACTAGTTATCCACATATCAGAAAAATACAAAAAGAGAGAGAAGCTCATTGAGAAGATTGGGCCACCCCATATCAACCTGGATCATGTTTGGCTTCAAAATACATCCGGATTTTATGCGCCTAAGGAGTAAACATAAGACTCGTAGACCAAGTCTATCTATAGGGGAGTCACAGCTGATGTTCTACCCGGCTAAATCCTATTCATGTGGCATGATGAAAAATCCCGGCGGACGCGTTGGGTCCCCTTTTTATGAATACTGGAGTTTGAATCGGTAAGGCATAGCGGCTCGATCCAAGCTTCCCCAATTTTCCCGGGTCGATCCCATGAACTCGAATTCGAGAAAGGTTAGTATAGTTTTGCTCAAAGGTTATTAGCTGGCCTCCAATCACCGAGTGCGCCAAGCCTATTAAACCATCCCTCTTGAAGCGCAAAAATATCTGATACTAGTAAAATGTTGACTCAACGAACATCTACGACTATCCATTGCAGCATGAATTTGATACGTCTCCAGCTTTGAGTCTCTACCCAAGTCTCCGACTCGACTAGACACTCGGGGGCTACTGAGATGGTCATACCTTACGAGTACCCACTATTGGTAAACTGGGTGCGAGTCAACCAAGGGTCCACTGGGTGGCCCATTTAAGACTAATAGACAAGGCCCATGACGGGGCGGGAAGCGAATCCCAACTCGACACTTGGGATAACTTGCAAGGCAAAAGTAGATTCAGGGGCACCGTCCTACGCTGTAATCGACTTGGGTACGTACCCTACACAGCCTCCTATATAAAGGTCGGGATGGACTACCGAGGGGGGCCTAGACATACACATGTAAGCCTCACCACTACGCCAGATCCAATCTGTGCCACAAGCTCCATTGTAACTCCATTGTAATCTCGCCGGAATACAAATCAGACAAGAAGGAGAAGGGTATTACCCTCCGGGGGTTTCAACGTGGGTAAGTCGTGCCCTTCTACTTGTTAGTCGTCGAGTCCACCTGATAGGGATATAATAGAGGTCCATGAAGATTATTCATGCTTAAGTTGGAAGGAAATATTGAGCCTCACTGATGTTTATTATAAGGTGAATTCTTTCCTAGTAATAAATAATGTTTGTGTTTATGAGAATGTTATACTACCTAATCCTATGAATTTATGTATGATTAGGTTTATTAATAACACAAACATGAATGGAGAAGAGGAAGCAAGGAGCAAAGGAAGGAGGCATGGAAAACAACAACAAGAAAATAATGTTTCAGTTCGGACTGATAGAAGTCCCGAATTTGAAATAGTCAGGGATTCCTCATACGGGCTCCAAATACAGAAAACGAGCACAATACGATTAGAAAATTTGAAGAGCTTTCCAATGGATCCAGCCCCATCAACAAATTCGACTCGTGCAAGCCGTGGTGACCGAAACAATCCACAAATAGTTTTCTGCCAGTTTCCAAATAGAGTCCAATTGGCTGCACCCATGTTGGGTCAGTTTGTATCCGAGTTGGAAGAGTCCAAACGAGTAGGAATAGGTCAATTTTGTGGGAAACACTCCCTCCCTCATATATAGCTACCACCTGTGTGTGGAATAGATTAGAACAAGTTTAAACCAAAAAAAATGAAACCCTAACCTCTAGATTGTATTGCTGCTAAGCATTCATCTTGAAGTTTACCTGCAAAGTTGCGTGATATCTTGTTATTCTATTGGGAATAGGGGGATACAGGACCACTCGTGATCTTTGATTACGTGTGCAAGAGTGTGTAGTTGAGAATATCCAAAGGGATTGTGATGCAGCCCACCGTATTCAACCAAGCACAACATCGACACTTCACAAGGTGAACTCACTCCTATCTCCATATGTTTCCGGTGTCTTGGTGAACGGTGCTCTACCTCATGAAATCCCCCTCTACATGCATAGGTGGGATCACCACACGGAGACCCAAGACGGTGCCCAAGATGCTCAAGAACACATCCGAGAAGGGGCACATGAAGCTAGGGAAGAAGCAGGTGAAGACGGCGTCAAGTTCGGAGCTCCGAGGAGGAAGAACGGGGGAAAATGGTGCCTCCCGGCCTCACCCCCGGCCAGGCCGGCCTCCCCCTCCACCTCAGGCCGGACCCCTGGCCGAACGGGCCGGCCTCAAGGCCGGCCTAGCTCTCCCCACCCCGGCCCCAGGCCGGGCACCCCACAGAGGGGGCCGGCCTCAAGGCCGGCCTGGCCCCTTCCCACCCCGGCCCCAGGCCGGCCTGGGCCTCCAGGCAGTCTCTGCGCCCCACCCTGGTGATGCGGAGGGTTACTCCTAGATTGGCCCGATCTTCACGAATCGACGGAGAACACGAAGAACACGAAGAACTCGATGAACACACGAGGGGGAAACGAGGGGGAAATCGAGGGCAACGCAAACAAACACAAGGATAACTAGTAAGAACCGAAGAACCCCAAATCTTCCGTCAACTAACCCCGAGGGCCGCCTACGGAACGATCGATTCAACTGAGCTCACCTTGATTGAAACCGCTTTACACCCGTAGCCGGTCCACTACGCCAATAGAACCTCAAGATAATCGAGAGGAAGATTGGACAAGTACTTGATAGAAACCCAAAGGGAGAGATCAAGTAGTTGGATGTGCCTTGATACAATCCTCGACGATGTCGGAGGGATGGTTCCTCAAAGAGGGATACAAGAGAGCTGAGCTCCAAATGTTCTAAATTCAACTCTAACCCTAGATCTGAGAATGGGGTGACTATATATAGTCTAGTGCCATAGGGGGTAGGTGGGAGGATAAGAAACAAGGCCCAAGGCCCGCAAGTGTCACGCAGTCCGCACAGTAGCGGAGGCTCCGGTGGTTTCCACCGGAGGTTCCGGTGGATGGAGCGGAGGCTTCGGTGGGGTCCGGTGGTGGCTCCGTGGTCACCCACCCGAAGGGGTTCCGCGCGCAGGTAGCACCGGAGGCTCCGGTGGCGAGTCGTGGAGCGGAGGCTCCGGTGGGAATACCGGAGGTTCCGCCTGGGTTCCGGTGGTGGCTCCGGTGGTGGCTCCGGTGGTAGCTCCGCCACTTTCCACCCGAAGGGCTTTTGGGCGGAGGCCACACCGGAGGTTCCGGTGGTGAGCGGGGAGCGGAGGCTCCGGTGGGAACACCGGAGGTTCCGCTGCCTGGAGCTTCCCGCCTTCGTCTCCTTGTGCTGGTCTTGTTCGTTCGCCTTCCGCGTCTTCTTGGGCACCCGTGGTGGGCTTGAACCTGAGCACACACAGTGTTGCGCCATGAGGTAGCGCACCATCCACCAAGTTACCGGAAGTGTGAGTCGAGAGGAGCGAATTCACCTTATCTTGGATGGCCTTTGCGCGTGATCTTGTCATCGGTGCACTTGGTGTAGTTGGGTGGGCTACATCATCTCCCCCCCCCCTTGAAAAAGAGTCGACCTCGACTCGGCGTCGTCTTCATCACTTTGGTATCCATGGAAGGGAGAGAGGTCCTTGACATTGAAAGAGTTGTGGACGAGGTACTTGGATTGCGGTAAGTCGAGCTTGTAGGCGTTGTGGTTGATCCGCTTGATGACCTTGAAGGGACCGTCACCTCTTGGCTTGAGCTTGGAATTGCGCTCTTCGGGGAACCGGTCCTTGCGCAAGTGTAGCCACACGAGGTCACCTTCTTGGAACACCATGGGTTTCTTGTTCTTGTTCATGATAGAGGCTCGGTGCTCGGAATGCTTCTCAAGCGTAGCCCTTGTGGAGTCGTGTAGCTTTTTGATGTAGTTGGTGCGCTTGTCGATGTCCATGTTTGCTCGCTCGCGTAGAGGCAAAGGGAGTATGTCGAGGGCGGTGTTGGGGTTGAAGCCGTAGACGATCTCGAAGGGACTCTTCTTGGTAGCTTGATGGAGAGCACGGTTGTAGGCGAACTCGGCGTGTGGGATGCATTCCTCCCAATTCTTCAAGTTGGGCTTGATCAATGCTCGAAGTAGTGAAGAGAGTGTGCGGTTGACGACCTCGGTTTGTCCATCCGTTTGTGGGTGATAGGCTGTGGAGAATAGTAGCTTGACGCCGAGCTTGGCCATCAATGTCTTCCAAAAGTAGGAGGTGAACTTGACGTCGCGGTCCGAGACAATTGAAGTGGGTACACCATGTAAACGCACAATTTCCCTGAAAAACAAAGTAGCAACATGTGAAGCATCGTCGGTTCGGTTACAAGGAATGAAATGTGCCATCTTAGAGAAACGATCCACAACTACAAAGATTGAATCCATGTTGGTTTTAGTTCGTGGAAGGCCTAACACAAAGTCCATGCTAATATCACTCCAAGGTGCATGTGGGATGGGTAATGGCATATAAAGACCATGAGGGTTGGAAGTGGACTTAGCTCGGAGGCATGTGGAACATCTCTTGACGTGTCTCTCAACGTGATGCTTCATCTTGGGCCAATAGTAGTTGGTGGAGAGCATGGCATAGGTCTTGTCGCGGCCAAAGTGTCCCATGAGGCCTCCTTCATGTGATTCCTTCAATAACAACAAACGAAGAGAAGACTCGGGAATACACAATTTGTTAGCCTTAAACAAGAAACCTTTGTGAAGGTAGTAATCATCGAAACCTCGGTTAGGCAAGCACTTCTCAAATATAGGACCAAAGAAAGCATCGGACGCATATAAGTCTTTGATTTCGTCCAAACCAATCACATTGATGTCAAGACGTGTAAGAAGGCATTCTTTCCTAGACAAGGCATCGGCTACCACATTCTCTTTACCTTTCTTGTACTTAATGACATAAGGAAAAGATTCAATGAATTCAACCCACTTAGCATGCCTTTTGTTCAAATTGGTTTGGCTTTTTAAGTATTTCAATGATTCGTGATCGGAATGAATGACAAATTCTTTTGGCCAAAGGTAGTGTTGCCAAACTTCTAGCACTCTAACCAAAGCAAAGAGTTCCTTATCATAGATGGGGTAATTGAGTTTAGCACCATCAAGTTTTTCACTATGGTAAGCAACGGGGCGTCCGTTTTGCATGAGAACGCCACCAATTCCTATACCACTAGCATCACATTCAATCTCAAAAGTTTTCTCGAAATCCGGTAAGACAAGCAAAGGAGCTTCGGTTAGGCATTTCTTAAGTGAGTCGAAAGCTTTTTGTTGCGCATTGCCCCAAACAAAAGGTACATTCTTTTTGGTAAGGTCATTCAAAGGGCAAGCAATAGTTGAAAAATCTTTGACAAAGCGGCGATAGAAACCGGCAAGGCCATGAAAGCGCCTTATCTCACCCACGGAAGTAGGGTTGGGCCAATTCCTAATTGCCTCAATCTTCTTGTTGTCTACTTCAATACCATTGGACGAGATCACAAAACCCAAGAAAACAAGCTTGTTGGTGCAAAAATTTCATTTGGAAAGATTGGCGAAAAGTTTTGCATTGCGAAGAGCCAACAATACTTGTGAAACATGAGCAAGGTGATCTTCCAAAGATTTGCTATAAATGAGAATATCGTCGAAGTAAACCACAACAAATTTGCCAATGAAAGGACGTAGAACTTCATTCATGAGACGCATGAAGGTAGATGGGGCATTCGAAAGACCAAAGGGCATAACAAGCCATTCATACAAACCAAGTTTTGTTTTGAAAGCCGTTTTCCATTCATCACCTATACTCATACGAATTTGATGGTAACCACTTTTAAGATCAATTTTTGAAAAGATAGTAGCACCACTCAATTCATCAAGCATGTCATCGAGCCTAGGAATAGGATGTCTATATCTAACGGTGATAGCATTGATAGGGCGACAATCCATACACATGCGGGAAGTAGAATCTTGCTTTGGAACAAGGATAACCGGCACGGCACAAGGGCTAAGGGATTCGCGAATAAAACCTTTTTCGAGTAGCGCTTGGATTTGGCGCTCAATCTCCTTAGTCTCCTCGGGATTGGTGCGGTAAGGAGCGCGGTTTGGAAGGGGCGCGCCCGGAATGAGGTCAATACGGTGCTCGATTCCTCGAAGGGGAGGAAGGCCCGGAGGGAGCTCATCGGGAAAGACGTCTTCAAATTCCTGCAACAAAGGCAACAAAGAGGGAGGTAGATTTGTCATGTCGTTAGTTTCAAGTGCTTCCCCTTTGCACAATAGGACAAAGTGAAGTATGGTTGGGTCCTCTCTTAGCGCTCGCATCTCTCTTTTGGTGGCAATTAAGGCCAAGCCTTTGGCATCACTCGTAATTTTTCCACTCATATTTGGCTTGTGGCTCTCACTCACTTTTTGGTGGATCACTCTCTCACCACTCATCTCACGAGATTTGAGCTCTTCTTGTCGACGTGCAAGAGTCTTGGCGTTGTCGGCGATCACTTGGCTAGGAGACATGGGACGAAGAACAAATGTCTTGTTGTTCCACTTGAAGCTATAGTGATTGGTACGCCCATCATGGATAGCACTCTTGTCGTATTGCCAAGGTCGGCCAAGAAGAAGATGACACACGGTCATAGGAACAACGTCACAATCTACCGTGTCTTCATAAGGACCAATCTTGAAAGTCACGGAGACCATGTGTTGAATCTTGAAGGTGCCGGAGTCACTAAGCCATTGGACATGGTATGGGTGAGGGTGTTGCTTGTAAGGCAATTTGAGTTTGTCGCAAAGTTCTTTGCTAGCTAAGTTGTGACAACTTCCACCGTCGATGATGACCTTGATTGACTTGCCATCAATACCGGCTCTTGTTTGAAAGAGATTGCACCGTTGATCTTGCTCATCTTGAGGAGAAGAAGTGAGGACTCTTGTGACCACTAGGGATGGGTTCTTGTCCTCATCGCAATACACACTTTCTTCATCATCGTTGGAGACGTCCAAAGGGTTGAGAGCAACTTGATGCAAGGCATAGTATTCGCCTTCGCTCATAGAATCACGTTCACCATCTTGGTTGACAATCATGATCATCTTGTTGGAACATTCAAAGGACTTGTGTCCACTACCACCACACTTGAAGCAAGTAATAGTGCTTGACTTGACTTGAGGAGCACTTGAGGATGAGGTTGGAGGAGCTTGCTTCTTGAATGGTTGGGAAGACTTGTTGGGAGCACTAGAGGCGCGCGTGTTGCTCTTGGTGGTAGTTGGAGGAGGAGCTTGTGTCATTGTAGTTGAGGATGATGGTCTTGAGTTGAAGAAAGCCTTTTGCTTGCTATATTTGAGATCTTCCGCAATTTGGCGTTCCGCCTTGAGAGCTTGGTGGACAAGGGCCACAATGTTGTCATACGGTTGATACTCGACGATCTTCCTTATAGGATAGTTGAGGCCATTGAGGAAGCGGGCCATTGTTTGCTCTTGAGATTCTATCACATGAGCGCGGATCAAAGATGTCTCCATTTCCTTGTAGTATTCATCAACGGACTTCACACCTTGACGAAGTTCTTGAAGCTTCTTGAAGAGGTCACGCTTGTAGTGAGGAGGAACGAATCGAGCATGCATGAATTGCTTCATCTCATTCCAAGTGGCAATAGGAGCAACGCGATTGCGGACTCGTTCGGCTTGTAGACGATCCCACCATAAGAGTGCATAGCCTTCGAATTCCAAAGATGCTAGAGCAACCATTTTCTTGTCGGTGAAGTTGTGAATGCCGAAGATCTTGTCAACCTTGAGAGCCCAAGCAAGATAGTCTTCGGGATCATTCTCACCATTGAACTTGGGGACATTGAAACGAAGAGCACTCATGTTGTTGTCCTCTTGCGGACGATGGGGGCGCGCATGTTGGCGCTCATGGGGGTCTTCATCATACATGGGAGGTGAATCATCATAGGGGTCATCCTCATTGTCTTGGCGGTGGCGATCATGATGGAGAGGAGGACGTCGGTGGTCATTAGGTGGTGGTGGTTGGTGGTGACGGAGCCTAGCTTCACGGCGTTCACTATCATCATGGCCATTGTGATGTTGTTGAGAACGTCCTTGTTCTTGGAGAGGTTGTTGAGGATGATCATGTTCTTGGCGGTCATTGTTGTTGGGACGCGCATGGCGCCTTGGTGGCCTTCGATGTTGACGAGCATCTTCCACGAAATCGTTGTGGCCATAGTCTTGAGCGTGGCCTTGTGGAGGTGGAGGATGATGGTGTTGTCGAAGGTCCGGGCGTTGCGGTTGTTGAAGAGGGTCACCACGGCCTTGGCGATGTCGAGGTGGTGGTGATGGCGAGCTATCCTCATACCGATTGCGTCGCGGAGGTTGTTGATGTTGTGGAGGAGGTGGTGGTGCTTGTTGAGGTTGTCCACCCTCCTCCACGTTGTGACGATCATGGCGATCATGGCGACGAGGTTGGTGAGGATCTTGATTGCGGTGGCTTGAGCGACGAGACCTTGAGGACGATGATGAATGACGGCGATTGG
Organism: Alopecurus myosuroides; assembly: GCA_028641055.1. Classification (NCBI taxonomy): domain Eukaryota; kingdom Viridiplantae; phylum Streptophyta; class Magnoliopsida; order Poales; family Poaceae; genus Alopecurus; species Alopecurus myosuroides. Next base: position 336,687,561 of record CM054059.1, on the reverse strand, counting down.
CAAGATTAGCCAAGTTGATGTTGATGCGCGTCATTTGATCATTCAATCGAGCCTCTTTCTCTTGGAGTCGACGCTCATAGCGTTGCAACCCGTCCTTGACGAGTTCGCGGAGTTGAAAGTGGTCATTGTGGGTGACGAAGTTGGCGTAATCATTGTCGTTGTAGAATGGGTTGCCTTCGTCTTCCGAGCTCGGACTTGTGAATACTCCTTCCCTAGCCATCTCAAAAACACACACAAGGGTGATATTGAAGAAATGGACGCCTCACTTACCCAACGTTACCTTTCTTGGTCGTATTGAGGCTAGTGGACGAGCCTAGGTGTAGGGCGGTATGTCAAGAGCGAATCCAAAAGATCGAAAGAAACCGCAAACGGCAACACACACACTTTATATGGAAGGCAAATAGGTTAGGAAAGTGGCGAGGAAAAAATCGACCAAAACCGAAGAAAAGTTTGTTGTCAATCGTGGAGAAAATTCAAAGAAAAGTTAGCACAAAAACCAAACCTATAGGATGGAAATATGGTGGAACACACACACGCAAGGGAAAAATGGGGTTAGTGCGACCAATGGACGAGCGAAGAACGAAATGGTCCTAACGTAGACTAATGCTCAATGCCACACTAACACAAGGAGGACGCTAGCTCAAACCGCAAAGTTGAAAAGGCAACAAGATTCGCACCGTGGCAATCGGTCACTCTTTCTCTTTTGCGACGCAATGCTACACGTTCCTACAATGGAAAGCAATTGGCACCGATCCTTTTGCTTCTTTTTCTATTTTCTCTTTTTCTCTTTTTTTTTTTGATTTTCTCTTTTTGATGGATTCCAAAGTGCCAATGCCTACTCGGTAGCTAATCTCTCACAAGCGCTAACTTCGCACTCTCGATGCCACAAATGCGATGCCAAGCGGTGTAAAAAGAACTAGTCTGATAGGTAAGTAACACAATGGGATGGGGTGGTGCAAGCGGAAGCAAGTTATACCTCTCTTATTTGGATGATCACGGACTTGCGGCCGTGGGGAAGTCGATGTCGTGGCGATCCGATGATGTGGAAGCGTAGGTGATGTCGTGGGCGTCGCGTAGCAACTTGTTGCACTCAATTTGGATCACAAACGACAAAGAAAAACAAGTTCCAAAATCTGCCGGAGAATCGAAGAGCTGAAATTTTCTGAGTTTTTGGCTCAAATTCGAAATTCCCACAAAATCAAGAAAAATTTTGGGAGATATTGGAAAAATTGGCTGAATGGAAAGGTGTGGAAAGGTATTTGGCAACAAATCTATGAAGAAAAACCACGAAAAACTCAACGAGTCAACAGATCGGTCAAATTCCCTTTTTGGCTATTTTTGAGGATTTTCGAAATTCTTGGTGGAAAAAGAAAAATTGGTGGATGGGGAGGGGTATGGGTGTCGGATTCGTGTCAATCTAGCTCTGGATACCAGATGATGCGGAGGGTTACTCCTAGATTGGCCCGATCTTCACGAATCGACGGAGAACACGAAGAACACGAAGAACTCGATGAACACACGAGGGGGAAACGAGGGGGAAATCGAGGGCAACGCAAACAAACACAAGGATAACTAGTAAGAACCGAAGAACCCCAAATCTTCCGTCAACTAACCCCGAGGGCCGCCTACGGAACGATCGATTCAACTGAGCTCACCTTGATTGAAACCGCTTTACACCCGTAGCCGGTCCACTACGCCAATAGAACCTCAAGATAATCGAGAGGAAGATTGGACAAGTACTTGATAGAAACCCAAAGGGAGAGATCAAGTAGTTGGATGTGCCTTGATACAATCCTCGACGATGTCGGAGGGATGGTTCCTCAAAGAGGGATACAAGAGAGCTGAGCTCCAAATGTTCTAAATTCAACTCTAACCCTAGATCTGAGAATGGGGTGACTATATATAGTCTAGTGCCATAGGGGGTAGGTGGGAGGATAAGAAACAAGGCCCAAGGCCCGCAAGTGTCACGCAGTCCGCACAGTAGCGGAGGCTCCGGTGGTTTCCACCGGAGGTTCCGGTGGATGGAGCGGAGGCTCCGGTGGGGTCCGGTGGTGGCTCCGTGGTCACCCACCCGAAGGGGTTCCGCGCGCAGGTAGCACCGGAGGCTCCGGTGGCGAGTCGTGGAGCGGAGGCTCCGGTGGGAATACCGGAGGTTCCGCCCGGGTTCCGGTGGTGGCTCCGGTGGTGGCTCCGGTGGTAGCTCCGCCACTTTCCACCCGAAGGGCTTTTGGGCGGAGGCCACACCGGAGGTTCCGGTGGTGAGCGGGGAGCGGAGGCTCCGGTGGGAACACCGGAGGTTCCGCTGCCTGGAGCTTTCCGCCTTCGTCTCCTTGTGCTGGTCTTGTTCGTTCGCCTTCCGCGTCTTCTTGGGCACCCGTGGTGGGCTTGAACCTGAGCACACACAGTGTTGCGCCATGAGGTAGCGCACCATCCACCAAGTTACCGGAAGTGTGAGTCGAGAGGAGCGAATTCACCTTATCTTGGATGGCCTTTGCGCGTGATCTTGTCATCGGTGCACTTGGTGTAGTTGGGTGGGCTACATCA